>OY987329.1:47692883-48930923 GCA_963920685.1 Polydrusus tereticollis
CTGATTAAAAACAATTTAGTTATAGATTTAATAATAAAAATAAACGAGGGATTTTTTCACTAAGTGACTCTGGTTTCTAAACTACGAGTTTTGGACATTGAGTGTATTAGGTTTTTGAAAGCGGCTCCTTTCGACAAATCGAAACTTAGAGTAATATACACGGCATTCCATTAACAAAATCATCCATACAATCATATCTTCTAAACGCTACAACCTGTATAAATGTTATGCGTGTCAAAGAAAGCGCATATTTATAAATTACTCGACGTGTTTCAGAGTTCTTCTCAAAACATATTGTATGCATTTTAATCGAATGTATTCCATACATTATTTACACACTGTATGAAAGGGAGTATTTGATTAATCCATCTTTGGTATGCTCTGGTCACCATCATTCTCTAAAATGAGAAAAAGTATATCGGCATAAATTATTCCATTGCCACTTTTTCCATTATCTATATAATAAAAATTCTTTGCTTTCAGCTAATCTTACTTTCCTAAATTAACTGTTCCCAAGTGTGGATTACTACGTGTTAATAAGAAACTCTTTTCTTATATCTAATGTAAAGTGCCCCCCAAATCTCGCAGTTTGATCCAAAATACTATTTTACTTCGATTGAAACCAATAATACCTGCCATCAGTGGTTTATTAAATAATCTGTAAAAATGTCCAAGTTATCAAATTTAACGATCCATATGGCTTTATTTCACCCAGGGAGGTGTTTTCTTAGTTAGACTATTCCTTAAAGCATTATTTCTAGAACTATATGTAGACTATTCCTTAAAGCATTATTTCTAGAACTATATGTATAAATAAAACAGTTCTCGGGTTTTAAAAAACGAACTCTGTCGAAGTTAACTGTATTTATGTTTTAATGGAATATGTATAATGAATAGGTATTCACTGTTTTCACACACAGTAATATATTCCATAATAACGTAGTATGCTTTTGCTAAAGGCGTATCTAAAACCTTCAGAATAAAAGACCCAATGTCACATTAAAATATTCTTCTGATATGTTAATCGAGAAATTCATAAAAGCGCCCGTGTTGACGCGCCGAGGCACCCCACAAGATCATAATCTTTTTGTGAAGGTTTTTGAAGCATCCAGGAGCTCTCTTGCAACAGCCTATATTTTTTATAGTAGGTTATAACAGTGTCGTCTCATTGGATAAAGAGTTTATTATTAATAATTCGTAGAAGTACCGGTGGAAGAACATCAGACCTGAAATATCAGACGGAACCGAAAATAAGACAACTTTTGTAGAAGAAACTTAGGCATACTAGAATAAAAAGGAAAAAGAAATAATGAGCGGCGACATTGACCCCTTACAAAACAACGAAATTGAGTACTTACTGTACCCTTGAAAAAAAGGGGCTGCGATAATTTGCTTGCGAAAATAATATTTCTCTCAATAGAAACATTTACTTAGACCCGTATATGTGAACGAGTCACACAAAAATCTTTAATATTCTTAATGTAGAATGTTGATCTGTTTAAGCATTACTATTTTTAAAATAGTATTTTAATATTTGGAAAAATATACATGAATAAATAGTGCAAAAATAATTATCACCCATTGTTGCCACGATTAAATCGAGCTATATTACTTGATTGAGTATTAATAAAAATGTCACATTTTATTCTTGACAATTTTGCCATTTTTTTTTATGATTAGGCACAACGATTATTGCGCTCTGCGATCGGTGCGCAGGAAACCATTCACGTTGGTATTGAATCTCTGGAGTTTATTTTGAATTTATACTTGTAGGGGAACACGGCCTCAGGGAGGTCGTTCCAGAGTGATGACGTTCTCCAGATGAAAGAATTTTTAGACATTGCCGTTCGAGGGACACAAAGTTGAACTACGTACGGGTGGGCTGCAGTGGCTGGTCGTGCTATTCTACCATGCACCGCTCTGGGTGGAATCAAGCGGACAACCTCAGTTAAACATTTGCCATGAAAATATTTGTAAAATAGACTAGCCGTCAACCTGCCTTCGATGTTCAAGGTTTTTCAGGTTGTTTGTCAGATCATGGTCACCGATTAAGCGAATGGCTCTTCTTTGAATGGAATCTAGCAATCTCAGGGTAGGTTTAGGAGCAGAGCCACAAATATGTGAACAGTACTCCAGCGATGGTCGAATTTGGGCTTTATAGAGCATCAAAAGTTGTTGGGGTGTATAGAGGTTCTTAGTTCGCAAAAGTATTCCAAGCTTCTGCGAGACTGCCTTAGCAATGGTCGTGACTATTGCAAGACATATGACTATCCAAATTGACGTCCTATAAATGAATTGAAGTCAAGGAATCGAGTATCCCGAAAGTCTTTCATTGGGGGTAGGCTTAAGTCTAATTTAAGTTAGTCAGATTAGTTAATATTCAGATCCTACTTGATGGTGTAGATGAGGAGAGCTATATTGGGTTAGTTAAGAACGTGGATTAATCAAGGCAATGGGATTCTTGTCTGCCCAACCAAGCAGCTCACCTGGCCTCGACCATCGTACATTCTTAACGAGTCCGATTTAGCCCGCAACGTACTATTTGAATATTAACTAACTTTCTCTGTTAGCATGGTCTCTATTCAATATCATTATTCTTATATCTATCTATTGTTACTCCTTCCCCCACCTCAGAAACTTAATATTTTGTCAAAAGCTAATAGCCCTGCAAAATAAGAAGTCCTTCCCGTCCGCCTCTGGCTCTTTAAAAGCACGTATCTTTTTTGCCAATCGCAAACAGATACGTTTTCAGAGGAGCTTCGACTTATCTAGATCAAAACCCCTTTCAAGGCTTTTGTTACGCTTTATTATTGTAATGCCTTTTTTAAATATTAACAGCTGGCCACAAATCGAGATTTACGTCAGCGTTAAAGCCAGCCGCAAAGGTGGGTTTGTTAGAGGATTTAGATTTTCTATGGAAGGAATTAGAATGAAGATGCAACGACACCTATAATTTAATATTAGATATTTATTTTTTGATTATATCGTAGGTACAGGGTGGTTTTTAACTACGGTCTGTAACTTCAGAGTGTTATCCGTATTTTCTTGCATATGATATTTTAAGAAGAAATGTTTCTACATATGCATAATATGTTCAAAGATGCAGAGTGTTAAAAAAAATATATTTTTTTAAATTAATTGTATTTTCGTAGGCTCTCAAATCTCTACAGTTACCTTTAGTTTGAAGCACGTGGTTTGCCGTATGAAAAGAACGCGAATAAAAAAAGGGCAATATTGCTGACTTGACTACCACATATTTCAATAAAGAACATCTAAATATTTATTTATATTATACTAGGTTGGTTCAAATAAATTAAAGTATTTAAATTTTTATCAGATCTATTTATTATTTAACGAAGAAGTAATTATGATTGGAATGTCTTAATAAATTATAGTTTAATCTAATTAATAAAACAGGTCAACGCGACGAGCTTAAAACAGTGGACCCGAAAAAGTAATTTAATTGACTCAGGTACCACATAACCAAAGAATATTTGGTGTACTGTGCATCTAAGAAGCCTCTGGCTTCAAGTCCAAATTTTCTGTCAGTGACTCATTAGTAGCAAATAGAGAGCTCCGGGTTGTGTGACGTTAGGGGAATAAATTCCAGTGGCGTGGGCATTTCAAAAAATAATTAATAATGAAGTTTTCGTATAATTCTTTATAAATTAAATTTATTTTCTTAACCCTTGAAACCTGATTCTATAAAACCTTCTCCACTGGGATTTCTTAGTTCTTGCGAAAATCTTTCCATAAATGACTGCTCTGAACTTTTAATATTTAGATATTGCCATAGCTTCTCAACTGTGTGCCCTTCATTTTGCTATGTTTCGTCGGTGTAATATAATTTTCCCCTTTTCCCGAAACTCCCGTATTTTTCAAAATATTTTCGCCTCCATACAATAATTTAGTTTTTCTTAATTGGTAGGCTTTTTCGATTTCGTTTAATATACCTAAAATTAATTTCTTTTAAAAAGTTCGTTTGAAAACGCTTAGATATTTTAGGTAAAGATTTGTCTTTCTTAATTTCAGCCATCTTTTTTGATTGTGAATATTCCATTTACGAAAAAAAAATATATGGATTTTGGGATTAATTGCGTATTTTGTGCCATCACCAAGGATTATTCTTTTCCGTCCTCTTGTCTCGGCTCTTCGACTCGAGGGCCTTTCAAAACCCTGAACACAGGGCGCGAGGAAGTTTAGTTAAAGTGACACATATTTCTGCAGCATCCAATGTGGCTAGTTTAGGATTTCATTCCCGAATTCCATGTTATACGTTTTTTGTTAAACTATTATTCGTTCTTTTAATATTGAATTGATTTTTTTTTGTAGGTGAACAACTAGTTGAAGGTTCGTTAATATCCATGGTATACTAAATTAGAAACAGTTAACAACACTAAGTAAAGTTTAATAATTAATTATATATTGACACAAAACAATATTTATGTGAACGACCCATATACTACAAAAACTGAAAAAAACTCACAAAATCTATGGATAAATTAATTATAGAATACAAATTAATTAATCAGCGCGAGAACCTTGCCGGCATGCTTATTTTCACATCTTTCAAGTTATGAATTCCGTCTCTGTGTGTTGCCACATTTATTTGCTCCGCGATCAAAATGCCAGTATCGGAATCGCCGCGCTATTTTAAATGAATTTAGCTGATTGCGGCTTGTATGACAACGTCGCCTCTTAAGTTCACTGTTTTTGTAGCGGCAACGTTTCTTATATGGATAATGAAACATTTACTTGTACAATATTTTTATTCTGTCGCTTCCTAGATTTAGTGATTGGTATTAAATGAGTCACTGACAGCATTTGTGGATTTCAGCTATAGGCGTGTGCTGATTGTTCGTCATTGGCGTAGCATTGTAAATGCGATTTTTAAGATAAATGTGTGCACGTGCTAGCGTTGTAATTCTTTTCATGTATATAAATCTAGCGACGTCTTAAGCGAGCTGTTGCGTTAAGTTTATTTTATTTTCATATAATTCCGTATTTTCTTTTAACTAAACCTAAATTTATAATAAAAAAATTATAATCAGAAAAGTTGTACGCACGTCTATGACGCGCGGTTTAAAACTCCGTATTTATGGCTTTCGTTTCCCGTTACTTTTAATACGTCGTAGTGCTAGCCTCGTGCGGCGAACTACACCTACTTTACGTTATTTTAGTAAAGAGTTGCATTTTTAGTGTAAACTCAATTTTTATCTGCTGCCGTGGCGTAGATAAGCATGATTCCCTCAGCGTTCTCGTCGTATAAAGTAGGGCTAATTGTGTTTTCTTATTTTTATATTAATTTTAAAGTGTCGTAACAATGTACCCACAAGAAAAACGGTCTTCCGCATTTTTTGCCTAAATCTAACCAATTATAGGAAAAGTTTTCTCTCGCGCTCGCGCGTCAGCCTCAACATCTCCCTGTCGCACACCCGCAAAACAATATCTCACGTCTTTTTGGGTAGTTCTGGTTTTGGGTTGCTCTATCGGATTATCGCTATTTGTTTTGCACATATACATAATATCTTTATAAGAAATTTGAACTGATATAAAACACTTTAAAAAAATCGTTCATTAGCTCCTAATCTATAAAGCAACCGGTAACAACAGAATTTGTTCAAACAACTCAACGTTATAACCAAAACTGACGCAAATCCGTCCTCCATCAAGTCGTCGACATTTATCGATATCCAGGGTCAAATGAATCCCCCAATATTAGCGCTCATTTATATCGGCCGGTCAAATTGGCAATTTTAAAACCATTTCTAGAAAAAGTGATAAAGCCGGGTGTCACTTTTATTGCCCATCAATTAGTCCTCTGATTCGTTCCGGTGCCTGGAGATAAAAAGCTGAACTGACGGATTAAAAATTCGAATATAACTATATAAATTCTAAGTAGTAAAATCGCCTGTCAGTTTTATACTGTAGAATCCAGTTGCTATTTTTTACATTATATTATATACAAGGTGGTGATAAAGTTTGGAATAATAGGAATATATCTGAACAGGTTTACTTAAAAAAAAAACGCTCAGACACGTATAGTTTTATTTTTATTTTTGCATTTTTTTAGCTACTACTAGAATATACAGGGTGTTACATAAATGAATTATCACGTCAATGTCACTTTGTGTAAATAGAATACCCTGTATATTATTTTAAATTGAATTGTTTCAGCGTTTTTTTTTAAGTTAACCTGCTCACAGATATTTCTATTATAATGTATATAATAATAATAATTTAAATATAATCAATTCCAACAATAACAACGCTCGGAACCTCATATAATATGATACTGTATAGCGATGTCTCAGGTTTGCTGTATGTTAACACTTAAATCCAAAACCCTCAGTTTAATACTAGCTTTATTGAAAACCGCATTAAAATTTCTGACATACTGAATGATAGATCAAAATGATAGTATTTCCTAGCCTATTTCAGTGACATAAAAATAGTTACACGCATGACATGTTTTCTCGCTCAATATTTCCATAGACTTTGAATTATATAACAGTATTTCAAAATGTAACCAGTTAATTTTCGATTTTTATTTTAACCCTAGAATGCTACTTGGGGTACATCTGTACCTCAGCCTTTTTTTAAATTCTGGCCACGTTGCGTTCAGCGTTAGTCCTTGTGTGATACTGGTGCGAGGCGGAGTGTTTGGCTCTGTGCAGATATTTGATATTGGGATACAGGTGTACCCCAGTGTAGCAGAATACAATGTAATTAAACAATTAATGTAAGTATATTAGCTTAACTATAGTATCGATTATTATTTCCAGTTAGTTCATTTATTTTATTGTTTATGTATTTATTTATTTGTTTGTTTTTAGCTGACAGAAAATATGGCTGCCCAAAAAAGGTTTTTGATCTGACAAAACTTGATGATATCTTCGTTTTATATATCGTTTAGAAACTCCAACCTTAAGACGTGAACTCCGCCAAACAATATGCAATGTACTAAAAATAACTCCAACGCCAGAAGTACCAACTAGGCCAACAACTACCACGGGCAGGTGTGCATTTTGCAAAAGAAGCGAAGATCGAAAATCGAGGGTCAGCTGCGCTATATTACTATGCAAAAAATTCATTTGTTTACAACACCAAAAAAAAATATACCCAACATGTGCTGCATAACCTAATGTTTTTTTTTATGTGAAAAAGAACTGTTTTTACATTGTATTTTAAGTTTGCTTTTTTATTTTGCTGAATAAATATTTTTAAAATAATTTTTTTTTCTTGGGGTACAGGTGTACCCCCATGTAGCATTTTAAGTTTAGCATACAAGTGTAGCATTCTAGAGTTAAATTGTGTGTTTCTTCGTTCATATAAAATGGTTTTAATAGTATCTCCAGACGTTGGCTTTATTTACAAATGACTTTGATTTTCAACAAGTTTTCTTCTCACATGTCTCTTATTTTATACGAACATCTTTATGAACAATGTTAAGAAAGTTGTATATAAACATCCTGATTATTGACCACAACAATTTTCCCCAATTTCAATTTATATAAATTTGTAGTCTCCCTGAGGATGGAAATGAAATAAAGATTTCCGAAAGCTTGGAATAACTTTAAAGAGCATTCTTTCATTTGCTGCACTACCCAATATTCGCTAGTCTATTTCTCAACTAGTCAGCAACGACTACCCTCTCGATATAATATAATATATGGCTAGTTCTACAAACTTAGGAATTTTCGGCGGCTCAGCTAAAATATCATGAAAAATTTGTTACAAACTGATTTATTTGTTTGACATACTGCATAACATACCTATATCTAGTTGGTCTCTAAAAATAATTTAGATTTAAAATTGTTTTCTTGACGAAATTACTATTCAAAGTGCCAAGTTCTCAGGAACCTGCAGTGCCCCTCAAACAAAATCTAATCAAAAGTGTAATGTGATTAATTTACTACGACATTGAGGCCATAAATTAAACCAAAATAAAGAAGTACTTATTATGTTTTATTGCCTGGGAGACATATTATTAAACCGTCCAACATATGGTTATGGAATGCCCAAATACAGCATATGAGGGAAACTTTGAAGACTTCCTAATGGCAACCGACGCCTCAATTGACTATATATCGAGTTTAAATGCACGTTTGTGAATTAGAATAGTTTGTAATGTCCTTCTACACACTTTAGGTTATGTTTTTTTTTTGTACACTTTTATGTGCGTTTTATGCGTTTTGTGACATGTGCAGCCATACGATAAATAAATAAATAAATATTATTATTTTATTTTATTGTCGCAAAAATGTTATGAAATCCTTTTCCAGAATTTGTCCCCACGGTTTTATATCAGGATCCTGTTCAATGTAGAATAACGGAATATTTAATATTCTATTCGCTGAGCGACGTTGTCGCTCCAGCTTAGTCAATCGTACCTAGGAAAGAGACAAAGAATACCACCTATCTTTTTGCACCTAGCGTATTGTTTAGTCAGCCCGGCAGTCAGTAGAGGAAGTCGTGTCATAATCAGTCGAGTTCACAGAATCCTGGTAAGATATTTATTTACGGAATAAATATATATTACGATAATTTTAGCGTTTTGATACGTAAGTTGCTTACACCAAGGCTCAGTTCTGTTTAATTTTGGTTGAATGTTTTTTAATCGATGTTTTTTTTATATTATTTAAAAATTCTCAGGAACCTGGTCTCAGGATCCTGTCAAATTGAGACCCAGGATATTAAGAACTATCCTGGATCCTGAGAAATTTATACTGAAATATTCTTAGTGTGCAAGATAACTTGCAACTTTTTAGCTATACACTATAAAGTCAAAATAGTAAATCCTTTGACTAGTTTTAGTAATCACTTTACCTATAAGTAATAAGTATTGACACTCTGGTCTAAGTGCGACCATTGCATTGGTATAATCGTTTCAAAACGTCGGGTACAGCTAACACCTAATACCGCAATGACCAAACTGGCTAAAGATCCAAAGATACAGGTTGACGTGGTAAAAAAGGCTTTATTTTGCGATGTGTTAGAAAAACAAGTAACAAATAATATATCTAATCTGACGACCTGTCAAGAGATGAAAGTAGCAAATAAATTACTATTGGGGCAGATTGTCAATGAAAAAATGGTTTGGAAGGTTAAGAACCAGGTTATCACATATAAGGAGATATGGCATCAACAAAAGCAAAAGAAGGCTAAACCTAAAATAAAAAAATGCGTTTAAAAGACAGTTTAAACTTTTTTGGAAGATGCTATGCCTAATTTACAAATTGACTCAACTACTCTCTTTCCAGACCAGCCTGAAGAGCTAACGCCTAAACTAATAAAACAGAAAAAAAGATCAAAGGAAAGCTAAGACTCAAAAAAGAAAAGTTGAAGATACTGTTAACGTGCAAACAAAAAAGAAAAAAGAAATAATATCAAAAAAAGAAAAGTTAAGAAGGAGGAAAAAGATAAAAAACCAAGACCCAAAAGTAAATTAAATTCAAAAGAAAAAAAAAGAAACATAAAGGTAAAGATAAAGAAAATAAATCAAAAACAACAAAGAAAAATAACCACGAATCCAGCGATTGTAAGTGCCTTATTTGTGGCAAAATGTAGCAAAAATACAACAGGAAATGACAGGGTTCAGTGTCTTGTAATAATAATTAATGTTCAAGAATAATCTAATGATTAAAATTTCTGTTCATATTAGAAAAATTTAAAAAAAAATGCAAACGAAAAGCAAATACAATGAGACTGCTAGAAGCTATTGATTTTTGTTATACTAGATTTAAGTGTCGTTCAAATTTAGATTGTTAACAATAATTTTGTTAATTTATTATGCAAAGAGCCTTTTTATCATGTGTCTTAGAATTATTACTTACAGCTCAAAGATATTGTAATGATTAAAGTTCCTGTTCAAGAATGGTTTAGGTATAGAATTACTATAAACCAAAAATAGGCCTAATTTCCGGTATTGTTCAAGATACTTGAACTATTACAAATTAATGTAGAAGCATCATATTTCAGAGAAAGTACGGGGATATTTATGTACCTGTTTTAAATTTCTGCGAATTGTAAAATTATTACATTACATGCATTACTTTCGGACGACGAATCTCATGCATGACCTACTTCACCACTGATAAAGGAATTCAGAACAATATTATTAACTTTTATAAATCGGCGCTGATTCACCACAAGAGGTATTTTATTCAAACTGGGGTTAGCGCTATGTATGATTTTTTTCGAAAAATCAAATTAACCTCCATTCCGGTTTCAACGGAAGTTACCCCAGTTTTTTTTTAAATGAAAACCTCACCTCATTTCACAAAAAAACAAAATGGCGTATAAGTATAAAACAACGTATGCAATTGATAAGGCAAAAGTTGTGATAAAATATATTTTATTGTGCCTTTCCATAATTCTTTATACATTGACGTTACAAATCATTTTTTCAGTTTTTGAAGAATTCGAGTTTTGTACGTAAAAAAACTTTAAGTTACAGTAGGCTTGGAGGACGCGGCGATCAATAAATAAATAATTGAAATGTTTGCCTTGACTTTTAATTATTCTTCTCTAGTGTTCGTTGGCATTTAAAAGTAAGGTTCATTCACCAAAGATATAAGTCCATTAGCGTTGGATCCGATGACCTTGCTGAACAACGGTTGGGACCTTGGTTGGCTAACCAATTATTTTCAAAATTGGCCGCCAAAAATTTTTGGACGATTGCAGTGTTGTGAAGCGGTGCCCCGTTTTGCTGAAAAAATACGTTTTTGCATAATTATTGGTAGTTTATCAACAAGGGGTTCTATTTGTTTCCTTAAAATTTTCAAATGCATTTGGGATGTAAAAGCGTCATCATAAATATACGGACCAATAATCCTACCCTTATGGGTTGAAGGTGATACACTTTTCTGGGCCTGTATGGCTTAAATTTGTACCTTCGCATAGTTGCACCCTATTTATCGCCGCGTCGTCCAAAGCCTACTTGTTTAAAGTGCGCACCCTTAAAGTTCACGCGTACAGAAATGTCAACTTCTGAGTTTTAGAATTTAACACAATACACGCAGTTACGCATAGGGAATAAAAATGTAAGGTACCTTAATTCAACAACAATATAAAATTTAAGGTGTAATACATATAAACTCGCGAGCTGTTCACTTGGTATCAACCAGAGCCATAAACTTAAAATATACACACACACACCGCTGGGTTGCAAAGAAACAAATCACCAAGTATGCTATATTTTTGGAATGGTAATTTCAAGCTCTATTCAAATATGCAAAAATAAACTGGGTATACCATCTAAAAAGTTGTTTTTTTTTTCTCTTGAAATATTCGTTTGAAACATATAGATATGCGGTTTTCACCATTAAGTTTGTCATTCAAATTAAGCCTCAGACACCGGCATCAGGTTTCATCTATCCCGTTTAGAAATAGGAGTTTTCATTTAAAAGTGTTCAATTTGACCCACCTTGTACAATGATTTCGTGGAGATCCGGTATATACTCGTATCAACTTGGGACATACTGTGCAGGCAGCTCTTCTCTTGTCATTGGCCTGAACAAATTGCCTAACCATGGGTGACAGCAATAAATGTGCTATGTTGAAAGTGCCAATTTAACGACCAATATAAATGGGCACAAATAAAAAGAATTCGCGCAATTAACTAAACCCCAGATGTCTCTCCAATAAATGTCCATATATTGATAATAGGCAGATGTGACGTTACCTTAACAGAGCATTTTTCTAAAAAAAAAAACATAACACAACGCCCAGTTAATAAAAAGTTGAATAAAATTTATTTAAACATTAAGTTTAAAACTTAAAGGGGCGCTAGTTCATGACAGAGTGATAATTTTTTTTAACGGAGTGGGGGGCGAGTGGATTATATTATAATATATTAGGATGTAAGTTGCCCAAGGAATCATTTTAGGGCCTGCGTTAAACTAAATCACGAGCCGCAAAGCGGGGAGTTTGGTAAAGGACAAGTGCTCCAAATGTGTTATGAAACGTGTATTTTATAATGATTTTTCTATTTGGGTTTTTAATGTCAGAAAATCTTTAAAACACACATCAGATTTTTGCCATTAAAATAATATTTTGGTTTTAGGGTTGACAATTTAATGCAATGTTACATAAGGTATCACATTAGGATAGAAATCCGTTCTACGGACACCGCCAGCATGTTTTATATTTCCGATAATTATCTATACAAGTAAAAATGTTCTAAAAAAGGTTGGAATATATAATAAGTCTCTCTAAACAATAAAAAATTTTAAAAAAAATTTTGAGGGGTAAGACATCTCTACATATTAGAATGTAATCTCATAAATGGAGGACATGTTTTGACCTTCGTGAAGATCATCTTCAGCAATACAAGGTAAAAAATTGAATTTCAGGGAACAATTTAAGATATTGAAGAACAAATATGGCGAGAGCACAGTGTACACAATGGAAAGAGCTGATCACTTGCATATATTAAACATAGCAAAAATTATATAATAATAATGAATTTATAGTTTGTTTTTGCTTAATTAGAAACCAAGAAATAGTCTAAAATATTTAACACATCGAATTAGCTTCAATCCGTAAATGTCATTTAAAATTTTGAAACGTCGGAAAATGACATTATTTGTGTCATAAGAAAAAGTTATTTGTATTTACATGGACATTCTAAATCCAAAGTTTGGTGCAAAATTAAATTTTTTTTTTATATTTTGCTCAATAAAAACACTAAGTAAATATTTTTCGGTGTACATTTCTCCCGAATTTTGGATAAACATCGATACCACCATGTAAACAGGTCAGGCCGATCCTGGCTTATGGTATACCAACATGGTGCACAATAAGCAGGACAGAGCACAACAAGTTCCAAGTTCTGCAAAATAGGGCCTTAAAAATCATTGCGGATGCCCCAAGGTATCCTGTAACTAGGGTACTTCACAGGGACTTTGACATACCAACACTAACTCAATTTTATGACAAAATTATAACGGATTACTACAGATCCACTAATTCGACAAACTCATGTACAATCCCCGCCAGGCTCAACTTACAAGTTTCCGAAGAATTGGCTGCCAAAGCTTTTGTAGAGAGGCACTAATGCTGGTGGCCTCGACAAGCCTAGCTTTCCAGGATTACATGACACAATAAGCAACTTAGGGCTCTGCCCAAACCAAATATTTATAAGAAGATTAGCCGACACAAGCATCAAAGAATCACGGCATTAGTTTTTTTAACGCTATTTCAATATTTCTTTTACAAACTGTTTTTAGTGGGTTTACCCAATGTCGAGTAGCTAGTTGCCTTACTGCTAAAATGCTAGAAATGTATTCCTATTTTTTAATGTAAGGATCGGTTTTAAACGCTTACATTACAGATAGGCTAAATAAAAAATTTGAAATTTATTATACCTACTACCCTACTATTCGTTTCAATAATGACAGTTAAAGTAAATGAATATAAAGTGTATCCTACATTTCTGTATGTCGCCCTTTTCTTCAATGCATTTTGTGTTTTTTTCAAGAATGTTCTTGCAACATTTACAAAATATCTGGCTCTAATTTCCAGGCAAATGTCCTGTATCGTATTTTCTAACTGGCCAATATTTTGAAATGGCCGCTGACGGCATACTTTTTCTTCCAGATACCCCCCCCCCCCCCCCCCACAAGAAATTATCGAACGGAGTTAAGTCGGGAGATCTCGCTGGCCATGGATACTCTGAATATCTCCGATCCATTTCCCTCCAAGTAACAGATTTACATAATTCCATAATTCCTCACCTATATGTATAGATGCGCCATCTTGTTGAAAGCACAGGACATATCTTTCTTCCAATGTCATATTGTCGATAAAATCGGTTACTTCATTCATTAGAAAATTAAAGTATTTTTTCGAATTTAAATTCACTCGAAAAAAAAATGGGCCCTATTAGTCTACCATTAAAAATTCCACACCAAACATTGGTTCTAAGGAATATTGATCCCTGCATTCAATGACAAAGTTGGGGATTTCATCGGCCCACCATCTACAGTTCTTGGACCTTACCGTTCCATTTGAAGAGAAAGTTACTTCGTCCGAGAACATAATTTCTTGAGAAAAATAACGGTTCTCTTCAAGCTTTCCTTGAAACCACGTACAGAAATCAAATTTTGCGTCAAAATCGTTCTTTTAACGTATTAATAAATTTGGGTTTAAATAGATGGTATTTGTTTTTTTTTTTAATTTTTCTCACTGTAGTCCCTCTTGCCCCTCTTCTGTCGGAAATACCAGCAATTCATGTTTTTTTATGTTTCACTACATCTAATAACACATTTTCTTCGTGTTCCTGAAATTGCCAGTTTACATGTGGTTTGTTAAAATCATTTAAAACTGAGCCGGATAGCTTAAACTTGTCTAAAATACGGCCAATAGTGGAGCGCGAAACAAACTGCTCCGTGTATTAAAATAATTTCTATTTTTTTCTTGTTTTTAAACAATTCAATAAAGAAATATCACAAAACATTTATTCAATTATTTATGTAGTAGAAAGCCTAAAATAATTGTCAATTGTTTTCCAAGCCTACTTGTGAAATTACTAAAGTTCAAGAAGAAGCATACAATTTTCTGACTTTTGGACATATTTAGGAAAACCTTGGTGAAAAGTAGAATTTTAGGTACATAGCTTGTACTTAACTTAAAATAAGTGATATTTTTATCTTCTTGGCTTATTATAACTGAAGAATATACAATTATAATATACAGAAAAGTGAAAATAGTCCAAGAATGTCCTCCAGTTTCCTCACTAACATCTTTCATTTTAAAAAAATATACTTTATTTTAATTAAGCAAATAAACTTTTTTTTTTTCTTTTTTACATATTGGTATCGATTTTCATCCATAATTCGGGAGAAATGTACACTGAAAAAGCGTAGAATTTTTATTGGGCAAACTATGAAAAAAAAATAAAATGTTAAAATTTAACAAGGAACTTTGGATATAGAATGTTCATGTAAAAATACAAATAACTTTTTCTTATGTTATTTGTTGATGTTTTGACAAATAATGTTATATTCCGACGTTTTAAAATATTAATTGACATTTACGGATTGAAGCAAATGCGATATGTCAAATATTTTAAACAATTTTTTGGTTTCTAATTAAGCAAAAACAAACTTTTTTTAAAAACTTCACCAATAAAAGTTTTTTCTGTATGGTGCAGATTTTCCGCGGGTACTCTATAATGAAATGAGAAATTGATTGTGTGTGTTTAAATTTTTGCTAAATATATTTAGAAGGGCTTATATTTAAAATAAGCCAAAACTGAAGAGCGGTAGTACAATCGAAGGAAGTAACCAGGGAAAACTAACTTGACAGTGTCAAACTATCATGGTACAATAAACTAGGGGGGGGGGGGGGTTAATCGAAGGAAGTCGAAATATTCTATGTAAAGTAGAAAATCATAGTATTTACAAAAAAATTCTTCTTATTGGTTCAATTGTATTTTAAAATTAAACTCATTTTTATGAGATAAAATTGAACTAAATTATTGTTTTTATTAAAGTGAGGTAAATCCTTGACCATATTAAGTATTTTTTCGGCTATCAAAATTCCGCTGGTTACATGAATTTTTCAAATTCAAATTTATTTTTTCACTTTGTGCCAAAGAAAAAATGAAGTAAAATTTGGAAAAAGTTGTAAAAACTGTAGAGAAAGGGAACCGCTAATATTTTCCTAGGCAATTTCAGTATTGGACGTATTAGTCTTTTTTGTGCTATAAAAATTTTTTTGTACGTCAGCGGCCCTAACCCAAGCTATAATGCTGTATGAAACAATTGATTTGTACCAACTTGACCATGCAAAAATCTGATGAACGTAACAGGAGGTATTAATTCTTCCTTCGATGCTATTTATATGTTCTCTCCAAGATATAGTATCCTGAATAGTCAACCCTAAAAATCTTGTTTAACATAATAATTGTGAAATCGATCATCCATTTTGAGGAACATGGCAGGGTTCCTAAAACAAAGGAGTATTATTTTTTAATTATTTAGTTTTATCCTATTAAGTTTACACCAGTCAATCATCATTGCGAGAACCAACGTAGCCTGTTTCGAGGACCGACCGATACAAGACAAGCTCCTGCCAATGCATCTTTAGATTTCTGAGACACGTTGGATGTTATCAAGGGCCTATTTGAGAAAGCAGAGGACCTTCTTCCTGATTTCAGTGAGGCATTACAAACCCTTTAATATCTGTAAAGCACACAGCGCTCACGCCGTAAAACTCCAACTTTCTCAGTAATATCTCATGATTACAAATACCTTGGACAAGTCAAAATATATTTCAGTCACGACCCCGCCACTTTCCAGTTCGTAGATTAGAAAATTCAGTGAATCAATTATAGAGTAAATCGTTGATAAGTCGGACAAAAACAGAGAACATATGACCCTGACAAAGTAATCAAGCAATCTGACGTAATATATTATAACTAAAATAAGATAATGTTCTTTTAATAACGTTCTAATAAGTTTGAAGTTTTTCATTATAAAAATTTTAATGAAATTGGGTAGCTTTTGATTTTCCTCGGATATAGTATATCCATGTGCGCCTAAATAACCAGTAATATTCCAGGCATGTTTGTATATTAATTCGTAATATGGCCAGTATGATTAGAATGCGTAATTTTCTAGTTATTCCTGGGATTTCATTGTCAGGCATCGGATGTCTAATATTGTAAATATTAAGGTATACGCATCAGTCAACAATTGTAATGCATAGCTGGCTAAAAAAGGATACAGGGGGACAAATTTCAGCACTTTTATTATAAAAAAAAACCTCTAATTTATTGTAAAACTTATATCCAAAAAATTTTTCATTAACTTACGCATCCAGTATTTTAAATATTGGGCTAAACAATGCAAAGCCATAAAAAAAAGCTTCAAAAATCTCTATAAGTATATCATCAACCTTTTTTAATTCGTCATACATATAAGGGAAGAAAGCTAAAAGGTTAACGATTAAGGGCACAAAAAATATCGACCCAGACCAACCCTTCTGTAAAAGCATATACACCAAAAGCCCTTAATAACTGCAAACTACTTTGCAAAGTCTCTAAGAGGCATTTCGTTATTGTGTCTCGAATATAATGGAGGAGTGACGGTGCATAAAATCCTTTTAAAAGTTCTCTATAAATTTAAATACCCGGTTAAAGAATATTTATGACAATGTTAAAAAAACACAAAAAAAAAACATCTTAACTTGCAAATACCTGTCCTGTTAAAATAAACATTGTAAAGTGCTAGGAAGCAGTAGGTATAAAATATGTAAATCAGGGTAATGACGGTCTATTGGTAATACCAACAGTAATAATAAACAGAGTTCTGCATGGGTAAAATTGTCTGAAATTCATCCACCGATTCTTATTGAATACAAGGTACTCATTAATAAAGTTTCTTACAAATTCCAATACATATTATCAAATCGTCTATTAACTAGGCTACAAAGTACTTTCATCTGAGAATATTATATTTGTCAAGGTTTGGTCATTGTTAATTCGTTCCATCCACTGTTCATAAAACTACACTCTAAGGATATTATCATTAGCCAAAAGTTCTTCAATATTAGAAAACTTGTAATTCTATTTTTTTATGGCTTCATAGCAACAACTACTCCAACATTTATTGGAAACTTCAGTAAGCTGAGTAAGACAAGTTGTTGGATTATCTTCAACAGTCAAGTATACTTCCATTTTGAATTCTTCGTTTACTACAATGGGGTTTCTTTATCTTTTCTCATGAAAACTTACCCTACATCCAATAATGTTTACAAATTGTTGACAGGACCGTTGTATTTATTATTGTTCTAGAACAGACTGCACTATCAGGATGAATTGTTTTCATATGCTGACCTATACTGTATCAGAGAATAGATTTCAGGAAAATATTTTTGCATATACAGGTAGACCAAAAAAGTGTGATAGGTAACACAAAGTCGTATCTTTTTAAATATGGCACCCCCGCAAATTTTTTTGGCATATTTAGGTTTCTATTAAGGCTCTTTTTATGTGCCTGAAATTGGATTTTATTTGATGTACGTAAGTAAAGAGCACCTTCAAGAAAAAAAATCGAACAAAACAATTTAAAAGTATTTTTTTAACCAGGGCATTCGGTGAGATTAATGGCAAGAGATCTAGAAATACTAGGAGTTAAATAGTATTTTTGTAATTTATACAGGCTGTTAAAAATAATTCTTTTTAAAAAAACACATTTAGACTAATTTTCCTTGAGTTCTTTTAAGTGCAAATACCGTGTATATCATTTCACTGTTTGATGTAGAATTTCAAAACAAACAACTTTTGTAATTCCAGTTTATTTAAAATTCTAAACCGTTTTTAAAATATTTTATATATAATGTTTTATAAACAAGACAGCTAGGCTTCAATAGAAAACCATTTGAAATGATTAGTCAAGGTTCAAAACCAATACCATGTTAAAGACACCGCGAGTAAGAATGCTAAAATCGTGTGTAAATTGCCTTGTTACAAAGACAGTTTTTCATGATTTACCTAGGTGATTATTTATTATCGTTATTTCCCTGGGTAGAGACATTTTACTTCTCATTAGGGAAATGTAGTAAATAATGGCAACTTCTCAAGTTAATAGAAAAAATGTTTTATTCTGTTAAAGTAAGGCATGGCAATTATGACCAATACAATCTTCTTTTTTAGTCATGTACGTCTGTGGAAAAAATACGGAGAATAAAATTAATTTGTTAACAAGAGAAGACCAGACTTTTTGATAGTAGTACCAACATAAAATATAGGCATAAAAATTTATAAAATTTTAAGGCATATTTTCTTTATAATATAGATTTTTTCTTGACAAAAAATGTAAATAGAAAAATAGTCTTAAGTACGTGTTTTATAAAGCTATTACAGTACTTATGCTAAAAAAACTTTTCGCAAGCGGCTCGTTTTCTGACATGAACGCGTGAGCTAAAGTCATGCTTAATAAACGTTGTAAGTTAATATACTTTATAATACTGCTGTGGATATTTTTACGAGCTGCAGAGATGCTTATGAAACTGTTTTGTGTCTAATTATTTTTAAATGCAAACTGAAGTGTTTGTCATTTATAGTAAAATCATAAGGGAAACATTTCAGGGAGAACTATTATTGTAAAAATTTTCTATCGAGATCAGAAGCTGTAATAAAATATAAAAACTAGAAGTAAGCCGAAGGATGCCACCTCCATTTAGAGATTACTTACCCATATCTTACTATCATAAACACTTTTCAATAACAGTAATGTTGTTGAAACGTCTGCCTTGAGAAAGATCTATTATAATGTGATTATTACTTGTCTATTTTATTTCGTTTCTCACAGCTACTTAATTACCTACCCTCAAAATCTAATAAAACGTCAAGCTTTGCCATTCTAAATAGCATTTAACATATAAACGCAATTAGAACGCCGTAATTTGTTTCTTTCATGGCTTCAAGATTAAGAGGGGCTAACAAGTCGCCGTATTAATATATTTATTAATTTATAATTATTATATTAGATGGTAGATGTTGGCTCACCCGACAGCGCCCGGTGAAATACCATCGCATCGGCTTAGATGGCGTGAAGCTGCTCTTTGAGCTAATGCTCCGTCACTGTGCCGATGTCTCCGATTTTCAGGGTGGGAAATATATGAAAAATGCTATGATGATGGTTCTAAGATCAAAATGCTCCGGAATTAAACTGGCCCCCCGATCGGATCACCGGATGGGGGCGGGTCCTGGCGCCTTATCAAGCGAAATTATTCAATCATTCACCATGTCCACTAGCCATGCGGGTCCTTCGAACAACATTTAAAATGGAAATTGTGTGACAACTGAAGTTATTAAAAGACCCAAAATTAGCAGCTTCCAAATTGACTTCTGCAATATAAGAGGACTGAACTCGAACATCAATGCAGTCCATCAACATCTACAATCTATCATACCTCATGTAGGTACTCGCACTACCCGAAATAAAGGTCAGATCATCGATTAGTACGGTTAGCTATTTATATCCTGGGTACGACTTCCTTAATCGATTTAGGCGCAATTTTGGCCTTTGTCTCCTTGTCCGCAGTGATATTTCTTGTCAACGAGAGGAGACACTCGAGCCTAAGGACTTTGATGTAATGTGGTTTAAAATATGAACGCAGAGAGTTACTAAATTTATCTGCTGCCTTTACCGGCCGCCAAGCGATACCCATTATAGAGACTTGTTCTCCTCACTTGCTAATACTATCGACTTTTTGCAAACCCACCATCCCAATTCCGAAGTTGCCATCCTTGGCGACTTTAATGTTCATAATGTCAACTGGCTCAAATACTTAAAAATAACCGAGAGCAAGGTCGCGAAGCCGAATCCTTTGCCATTAGCTCTGGCCTTACCCAACTCGTGGGTAAACCAACTCGGATTCCAGACCGAGATGGTGATGCTGCTAGTTTCTTGAATCTTTTCTGAACGTCAAATCCCGACTTGTACACTTTTACCGTTAAGCCTCCATTAGGAACGTCTAACCATAACCTTATTTTGGCACTGCACAAACTACCAATTAGTGCCGAACAGCCCCCTAAACCTCGCAAGATTTGGCATTATATATCAGCTAAGGACCATTTTTGAACCTTTCCTTGGCGGAACGTTTATTTACCTCTGATGATACATCCATCTAGAGAAGTATCGGAGTTTATTTTTACTGGCATGGAAGCCTTCCTCCCTTTCTCAAAAAAGTGCCCTTCTAACGGCAAGCCTTTGTTTACCAAAAATTGCGAACGCGCTGTTAAACCAAAAGATTATTTTACAATGGCGTCAAAACCCTACCGCCGAAAATCGTACCATCTTTGTTAACGCTCAAAACCAATACAAGCAAACAATTAACCAAAAAAAGGAAGCACACAACCAGAGGATCAAAGACAAACTTTTTGAATGTCCTAACGGCTCAAGATCATTCTGGTCGGTAGCTAGTCAGAACTTTATCAAGTCGACCATTCCTTCTATAACACGTTCTGATGGCACCATTGCGACCAAAGTCCAGGAAAAAACAAACTTACTGGTGGAACTATTCTCTTGATATTCAACAGTTAGTTTTCAGGAAAGAACTCCACCGAACATTCCCCCTGTAGAATCAAGAATGCCCAAGATTGTTTTCCGGCACCTCCATGTTAAACAAATCTTGAGGAGTCTTGACACCAAAAAAGCTTCTGGTCCTCACGATATTCCAGTCATCATAATTAAGACATGCGCTGACGAATTGACACCGGAATTTTGTAGGCTATTAAACTTATCTTGCAAAAAAGGAATATTTTCTTCTTGCTGGAAAACTGCGCGAGTCCAGCCCATACCTAAAAAAGGCAAGTAGACCTTGCCAAACAACTGTCGTCCAGTCGCATTGCTTTTGGTTATATCAAAAGTTATGTATGGAACAATGCAATAAGGCATCATGGAGAGTCCCAGGTGATAGCCCTTAACTTAAGTGAGAGCACATGGTATGCCGGTTCAATTTTGTTCATGGCTGCCAAGTTTTCTTAAAGACCGTTCTCTGCAAGTGGCGATGGACGGATTTCTTTCAAACACATTTAACATCAACGCTGGAGTCCCTCAAGGTTCTATTTTGTCGCCCACCGTCTTTTTACTATACAATAACGATCTTTTTGGAAAAACTAAAAATCCCATATATAGCATCGCTGATTATAGCACACTTGTTTCACTTTTACTTTGGATTGTTAAACTTCGGCTATCAATGCACATCTCTATAGGCAGCAAGAGCTCTCATATCTTAACAAAGACCTAGAAAAAATTCTGTCTTGGGGTGACAGTAACCAAGTAAAATTTAATGCTAAAAAGACCCAGGCGCCAGTTTGTTCTAAAAAGTTAATGTTGAAGAACCGGATATAGTCATGGTGGGACATTCAATTCCCTAGGATTCATCAATTCATTTATTGGGCGTCAATTTGTATAGTTATATGTCTTGGCATAGTCAGGTTAGTTCAGGTTCAGGCTTCTAAACATATCTTAAGATTGTTAGATGTCATTAAAAGAAGAGCCATTCGCGTGATCGGTGACCATGATCTGATAAGCAACCCGGAAAGCCTTGCCAAACAACCAGGCAAGGTTCTGCCTTGATACAACTACATGACTATCCAATCGCCACTTAAGTTGCGGATCTATCCTTACTACATCCGACAACGTAGACCAATGCTTTAAAAGGCGACATCTACTCGCTCATTAACAGAAGCAGAAGTTGCCCGTTTGATTCCACCCAGAGCGGTGCATGGTAGAAATACACGACGAGCCACTGCAGCCCACCCATACGTGATCCGCGGAACAAAAAACTTGATTTAACCGAAAAAAATTCAGCTTTATCCACTTCAGGCTAAGTTGAGGCTGATAAAACAGTTTGTGAAGGTGCTGCCGAAACAAGGAGATTGTTTTAGACATCTCCGTTAAAAATTTTCATGACTATTAGAAGCGAAGCTGAACGAAGGAATTTTGCTATTTTTGTCAATTAGTGCAGAAGAAAAAGAAGTTTGGATTTATTTTAGAAAGGTATCAATAAGAAAGTCCTAATTACGTCAATTTCGTGAAACATAATATTATGGTGAAAATATTAAGAAAATTTAGATGTAATATAAGTCTACAAGTCCACTTTCTGAAACTACACTTAGACTACTTTCCATAAACTCTTGGGTACTTCAGTGAGGAACACCAAAGTAGTATAAATGTAATGGGGGAACGAAAACAAAGCAAATGTGGAATATCGGTACGATTGCTGACTATTGCTGGATGTTGAAGCTGGAAGGTGCGACTCCGAAGTAAGCACGCCAAATATTATACAACTAATTTTATGCAGACAATATTAAAAATGGGAAAATTTTGAAGACCGGTTTCATTAATATTAATTCTTAAGGGGGTGTTTGGATACCAGTTAGTATGTAATAAAGTAAGTAAATAGAATAGGAACGCTACTGAACTCGTCAGAACGTGTTCAGTTTTAGTTTAGGCAATAAGATGAATCCTCGCGAAAAAAAAATACAATATTTTTCAAACCCTGTACAAAACCAAATTCGTTGCTCATAATATTTGACAAAAGGCTTTTAATTACTTTACCATCCATCCCCAACCCTTCTCAGAATTCCATTATGCTGCTCTAAATATAACCTAACTAACAACTTCAAGTCTGTTAATTTTCCCCGCAGAGTAGTTGTTTTGGGGTCTAACCGCTTTGACTGAACCCTATAATAGGCATTCCTAACTTTTGGGGTTGTTAACATGTGGCATACAATGCCATACAATTAGTTTCAAAATTTATCGAAGGTTTAATAAATTCTGTCCACGAAACCAAATAATTTCCGTCAATGTGAAAAATTAATACGGTTGATGTATTGCTGAAATTATCCATGCCTTGAGACTGACAAAAACATAATCCATCAAAATATAATTTAAACACCATTATTTCTATGCTGTTCTTCGATCTAGGTATAGGTATACTATCCTAATTTGTTTTTTAAAATACATATTATGTAAATATTATTGTAATCTTGGCTTATTATAGTGCACTTCTTGACTATACGGTAGCATTTTAATGCATTGGGTATTTGTAGAAAAAAAACATAATAACAAATACAAGGCTCCTAACTTAAAACTCTACAAGAGCGGATCACTGGCGCAATCAAGGGTGGAGGGTGGGGGAGCAAAAAAGCCATATACATTACGACCACATCTAATAATTTATGCTAAAGCTTTCACTTGCGCCTGCGCTTTCTTATTGGGTGGCTCGGAAAAGTTATCTTCAACAGGTGGAGGGACAAATGGATTAACAATTATTCCAAAATTTCTCCCTATTTGCTTTTCGCTAGCTTGATCTAAAACGTTTTTTAAAATTAATGCTTATCAGGTTCAATTTACGTAGTAAAATAAATGTATCAAGGAAGTAGCCATTGTTACCTTATTCCCACGGTCTCGCTGCTAGTAGGTACGTCGAATTAAAATACATAAAAAATTATTCTCGTCAATTTTTCCACACATTTTTGTTGCTGCTCTAAAAGATATTAAAATTGCATTAAATTATACAAGTTTGCTTGGGCTTTATAGAGTATCAAAAGTTGTTGGGGTGTACAGAGGTTCTTTGTTCGGAAAAGTACTCTAAGCTTCTGCGAGACTGCCTTAGCAATGGCCGCAACGTGACTATGCCAAGACATATGACTATCCAAATTAACGCTTAATAAATGAATTGATGAAGCCAAGGGAACCGAGTGTCCCGCCATAACTATATCCGGTTCTTCAACAACTTTTTTAGAAAATATGCCGCCTGGGTCTTTTTAGCGTTAAATTCTACTTGATTACTGTCACCCCAAGACAGAATTTCTTCCAGGTCTTTGTTGAGATGTGATACCTCTTGCTGCCTATAGAGATGTGCATTAGCAGCCGATGTCCGAGCATCCAAAGTAAAAGATGAAACAAGTGTGCTGTCATCAGCGAAGCTATATAGAGGATTTTTAGTTTTTTCCAAAAGATCGTTAATGTGTAGTAAGAAAAGGGTGGGCGACAAGATAGAACCTTGAGGGACTCCGGCGTTAATGTTAAATGTGTCCAAAAGAAATCCGTCCATCGCCACTCGCAGAGAACGGTTCTTAAGAAAGCTCGACAGCCATGAACAAAACTGAACCGGCATTCCGTATGCTCTCACTTTAGTTAGGAGCCCCTCATGCCATACTCGGTTAAAAGCCTTGTAAATGTCCAGTGCTACCGCCCGGGACTCCCCATGATGTTCTATTGCGTTGTTTCAAACATGAGTAATATGAGCGAGAAGGTCTCCTGTTGATCTAGACTTACGGAATCCATACTGGCGGTCATTAATAATGTTGAAGCCTTCCAGGTATTTCAATAATTTTTCATTGATAGCATTCTCCATAACTTTTGATATAACTGAAAGCAATGCGACTGGACGATAGTTGTTTGGCAAGGTCTTCTTGCCTTTTTTGGGTATGGGCTAGACTCGCGCAGTTTTCCAGCAAGAAGGAAATATTCCTTTTTTGTAGGAAGTTAAAAAGCCTACAATACCGGTGTCAGTTCGTCAGCGCATGTCTTAATTACAATAACTGGAATATCGTCAGGACCAAAAGCCTTTTTAGTGTGACTCCTCAAGATTCGTTTAACATGGCGGTGGCGGAAAACGATCTCGGGCATTCTCGATTCTACAGGAGAATGTTCGGGGGAGTACTTTCCTGAAAATTAACCGTTGAATGTGAAGAGAATAGTTCCGCCAGTAAGTTTGCTTGTTCCTGTGCTTTGGTGGCAATGGTGCCATCAGAACGTGTTAGAGGTGGAATGGTTGACTTGGTAAAGTTCTGACTGACGGTCTTAGCTACCGACAAAACGATCTTGAGCCGTTAGGACATTCAAGAAGTTTGTCTTTGATCCTCTGGTTTTGTGCTTCTTTGCTTTAATTTATCGTTTGCTTGCATTGGTTTCGAGCGTTAACAAAAATGGTACGATTTTGGGCGGTAGGATCTTTACGCCATTGTCGGTAGAAATAATTTTTTGATTTAACAGCTCGTTCGCAATTTTTGGTAAACCAAGGCTTTCCGTTAGAAGGTCACTTTTTTGAGAAAGGGATGAAGGCTTCCATGCCAGTAAGAATAACCTCCGATATTTCTATTGCACGATTGCAAGATTGAATTAGCTTTAATTTAAGGTGTGACAACCCATGCCAAGTTTTCATTAATTTTCGAAAACAGAAACAACATTTTTTTACTAATAATGCTGTGACCGCACAAGTGCCTAATGATATCTTTTATTTACCTCGAATTTAAAATAATGCGACAATTAACGGAGAGAAAACAAAATAAATTGACATTAATGCCCACTTACGCATAACCAATCAATCTCATGCATTCATGTGCTATTGAGAAGCCCCTAATCAAGATTATGTTCATATTTGCAATAAAGATTGTTAACTTAATAATTAAAAAAATAATAACTAGAATAAATATTGTTAATTGGTTGTATTGGAAACATACGGGTATGTAGTTAAGTAAGGATTGCTATATGTATGCGTATCCTGCGACCAAGAGCTTATGGTTATTATTTAACGAAATGTAAAATAACGCGACAATTAAGGACATTAGACGCTAGTGTGGTCCCAGCAAAATTGTATATATACAGTGTGTCTACTTCAGTTGGAACCATATGGGAAACTTTTTTACTAAAGTTTAAGAAAAAAGTTATTCTTCATAAAAAGTTGATGATTGATTTTGCTCAAGAGTAAAGTACCTTTATTTGTGACAATATCGCAAATTGTTATAAACAAAAAATGATCAGAATTGACAACAACATTAAAATATGAAATTATAGTCATTTATGTTAGGAAACGAGTTTTTCTTACTTTTTCGAAACTTATCACTGCAATAACAATAAAATTTTACCTGTTATGATTTTAAATGTTTGACAGTGCACGTCAAAACGCGTTGAAATACATAGAAATCTGGACCGTTATTAACTTCTGAAGAAAAAATTGAAATTGTTTTAATCGTGGCAAAATACAATAAAACGCATAGAGAAGCAGCATTTATTTTTAACAATAGAGATCCGAATAGATATATTGATCAATCAACATTTGCAAAAATAGTGAATAGATTCAAGACTTGTGGAAGTATTCACAAAAATTTACATTTTACATTTACTAATGAGGACACGGAGTTAGAAGTAATGCTATCTGTCGTAGAATGTCCAAAAATATCATTGCGCAAAAGGAAGTCTATGATATAAAATAATGTAAGTAAAGATACAGTAGAAAGATTTGAAAAAAGAAATAAACTCTATCCATACAAACCACATTTTGGTAACACATTGAAAGAAAGGGATTATGATAGACGTTTCGAATTTTACTCTCTCATCCAAGGAGAGTTAGAAGAGGATCCTTTTTTAATGCGACGTATAATTTTTTCCGATTAGGCAAAATTTTCTTCAAATGGAACTGTCTCGTCACAAAATTATCGCTGGTAGTCTGACACTAGTCCCAACTTAATAATAAAGACTCGTGAACAAATTCGTTTAAAATGAACGTGTGGTGTGGTATTTACAAAAACAGATTAATTCGATCATATTTCTTTCGACAATCTATGAATGCCGAACGTTACTTACAATTTTAACAAAATCAATTAAATAACTATATTAACGAACTACCCTTACAAGATTATAATCATATTTGGTTCCAATCAGACGGTGCCCTATGTCACTATACATTAGCTGTTAGAGTATATCTTAAAAGTTTTTTCAATAAAAAATTGATTCATCGATATTTATCTATATATCTTTTCTCGCCTGCTAGATCTCCTGTCTTAACCCCTCTTGATTATTTATGATGGAGTCACTTAAAACAGAAGGTTTACCAGCAGTGGTCCTTTCACGATGTTGATCATTTTAGAAGCATGCCAGGAAATTACTTTAGATATGATAAGGAATGTATTACGGCAATTTTACAATAGAACGATTAAATGTTTTGAGAGAGAGAGTGATACATTATGTTATGTACTTATTTTAATCCGTGATTTCTAGACCAATTTTATGTCGAACATAAGCTAAAATGTTTGGTTTTCGATACAGGGGAGGATCCAGGATTTAGGAATTGGGGGGGCGCTAGCAGGTGTAGATCCAGAAACTAATTTGGGGGAGGGGGATCAAGGAGTGCAGAAGACGCAAAAATAGCGCCGCAGGTGAAAAATTTTTTTTTACCACACCGAAATTTCGATTTTTTCTACAATTCTAATATTTAGCTTCAGCGGTTCCATATACGAGAAAAAGTTTTGGTGTTACATGTTTTAAGTAGTCCCTCGTTAAATTAAAGGTATTTTTGCACGGAAGTAGAACTATGTTTTATATTTATTTGCCTGGAAAGCTAGGTTTGAGTATTTAATTATTATGGTACGAAATACCTATTTAATGATAGAACAAAAACTAAAAGAGTTGTCCAGTCTGAAGTTAAGCAACCTCCGTGGTCGTATTAGGCAAAATAAATTAATAACGTCATCAATGTTCACTTCTTGTGTTTTATGGATGTCGGCTAAGGCTGGTCCATTTAATCTCTCTTGTTCCATTGTAGACCGGATGTAAGATTTTAGAATTTTTAAAGCAGAAAAACTTCTTTCACCAGTGGCAGTTGTGACAGGTAATGTGGCGCAAATTCAATTCAAAGTTTGTATATTTGGAAAACACATTGTGTAACAATTGTTTAGGACATCGGTGCAAGTTTTGGGTTTCGTATTAGAATCTATCCATTTTTCTCTCCAAAGGCCCAATTCTGCCTTCAATTCTAAAACAGAACCCGACAAATTTTGCTTGTAATTTTTGGCAGTGCTTATAAATTCATCGTTTGTATATTTATCTAAATAAAAGGGAATTATTCCATTGAGTGGTAATACTTCACATACTTCATCAAATCTATCTACCAATTGAGTACTAACATGGCCCACAAAGGTAAGAACATTGTTTTTCTATAATAGTCTTTTTCGTTAGAGACGGGGATGTTGCCTTTCTGTGCTTGTTCTCTACATACTCTGGGCATGGTAATAGTGCAACCAATTCTTGTTGCAGTTTTATAAGACGTATATGACGTTAAAATTATGTCCTTGGTTTTCCCTAAAATGTTTTAGAGTTTTCTTGACCGAATCTGTTTCCGATAGGGCTGCAGAAAGGTCCTGCTTAGAATTTTGTAATGCTTTTCTTAAGTGTAAAGTACGAGATAAAATGCATAAGGTGACTTTCAGGGAATTATGAAATCACTTTTTCTAATAGTGGCACTAAAAGTCATTGCCTTGCCAGAAGTTTCAGAGTCCTAAGCATGTTCTTAATTCTCCAATTGAGCCCCCTAAGCCCCCCCGTAGATCCGCCCCTGTTTCGATATACCTACATAGCAGGTTGCTAAAGTTTATGAAATAGAAACCTTACCACGCTGTCTATCGAAACCAAGCATTTATTATGTATATGCATTTTTGACTTAAAATTTGTCTAGTAATCATCCATAATAGACATTAAGTATTTTAAAAATTTTAGTAAAAACATAATATGCTTTGTTTTTTTCTCGAAATCGAATGAAAATTTTGCAAATTAAATTAAAGCTAATTTATCCTTACATGGTAAGATAAAAAAAATAATAAATGAAATGTCTGCTAAAATAATTTTGTTTAAAAAAAATGCCATGGGGCATCATTTTAAAGATGTCAATAGACTCTTTAATTTATTAGGCCACGGAGACTTTTCGGTCAAAAATTAAGTAATACAGGTTTGTCTCTTCAACTAAAACATCAACTTCCTTGTGTTACGTCCGGTTATACCGGAAGTAGCTGTCAACTGTAGATTCTTCTTTACTTAGAATCCAATTCTAAGTAAATTTTAGAAAACATATTTTTCACCTAAGTCCCCACTTTTTGAAATATCTGCATTTTTTTAAATATTTGCCAAATGCATGGAGACAAATTATTCCCTATCATATCCTAGTCCAGGAGCTAAGGTAGAAATGTACAGGTTTGCAATGCATTTGCCAAATAATTACAAAAGTGCAGCACTTTACATATTTTTTCTGTGGTACTTGATCATAAAAAATACTCGACCCAATATAAACCAAAAAAGATAAAAGCTTTATCCTTTCCTTCATCCCCTAGTTTTAACCGAAGTTACGAGTGTGTACTTTAAACTTAAGTCGGGTGATTTCGACGTCGGCGTCGCGACGGCTATTTGTTCTGCAGATTAATGCATTCCATTTTTCTGATATTGCCGGGTCAGTGATTCGCTTTAATTAAACTGAAAGCTCCAAATAAAACCGTTTTTTTAAAAGTTCTTAAATTAATTGAAAATATTTATAGCGAACAATAGACAAGCATATTTTTCGTCGTCATTGGAATTTTATTTGTTGTTTTTTTTATTTATCCATCACATCACGGTATGATAAATTCTTTATGGCGGTGTGGGCGTGTAGGAGGCGACCCACGTTGGTTTTGATTTTTTGGAGATTATACTCGTTGGGAAATACGACCTTAGGGAGGTCGTTCCAGAGTGATGACATTATCCAAATTAGAGAATTTTTGAACAGTGTCGTTCAAGGACACTAAGCTGAATCACGTACAGGAAAGCTGCAGCGGTTCGTCGTGTGTTTCTACCATGCATTGCTCTGGATGGAATCACGCTGGCAACCTCAGTTGAACATTTGCCACGGATATATTTATAAAAGAGGTTAAAGTCATCAACCTGCCTTCTATGGTCTAGACCTTCAAGGTTGCTGCAACCCCAAATGTGTGAGCAGTAATTTCAGCAATGGTCAAATTTGGACTTCATAGAGAGTCAAAAGCTGTTGGGATGTATAGAGAATCTTTGTTCCGAAGAGTATCCCAAGCTTCTGCGAGATTACCTTAGCTATGGCCGCAACGTGAGTATGCCAAGACATATTATGACTATCCAAATTGACGTCCAATAAATGAATTATTGATGAAGCCAAGGGAATCGAGTGTCCCGTCATGACTATATCTGGTTCCTTAACGTTGATTTTTTTTTAAAACTGCTGCCTGGGTTTTTGTAGCATTATATTCTGCTTGGATACTGTCACTCCAAGACAGAATTTCTTTCAGGTCTTTGTTGAGACGGGAGACTTTATATCGGATTTCAGTTTCTTCTAAAAGATCATTAATGTATAGCAGAGAGAGTGTGGGAGACAATATACAACCTTGAGGGACTCTGGCATCGATGCTAAATGTGTCTGAGAGAAATGCGTCCATCGCCACACGCAGAAAACTGTCTTTAAGAAAGCTTGTAAGACGAAAAAATAATCCAATTCTTCACTGAATATCTTTATTTAAACTCTACGCGTTTCGGCGTTTTGCCATTGTCAAGAGTTAAAAGCTTATTAATCTAAAAAAAATTTTTTGATATTTAACTAATATTATTAAGACATAGAATAATAAACTTACATGTCACATTTACAAAGATTTCAGTCTACTAGGACACAAAATTATTACGATTAAAACCATCCAAAATTTTCACAACAACAATTATTCTACATATTAAAATTGTGATAACTTAAGCTCGGGCAGAGCCCAAATCAAAGAACCTTTTACTTTTGTGAATAAAATCAATCTATTTTCTAATTGCATAAATTTACATATCCATATAATTATCTGCTGACAGTATAAATATTGTATGTTTATATGACATGGTTTAATAATCTAGCAAACTCTTAACCTACTTAAAACTAATTGTTTATCACTAATTATATTACTACACCTTCTCCGAACAAAAAAAAAACAATTAAAAAAAATGATAAATCTACGTATCAAAATACAGTTTAGTTCTATTTTTATGTACTTCTAATAATCTATTGTCTAAATTTTATTACCACATTCGGCGACTTATCTTCAACCACCAGATAAGGGCCGTTGTAAATAGCGTCTCTTTTGCTACCGGAATCGTTTCTTAATAAAATTCTTTCACCAGCCTTGTAATTAACTAATTTTGTTCTTTTATCAAAGTGTTGTTTCCTTTTTTCTTTTGAATTTAACAAATTATCTCTTGCATCGAACCAAGCGCTTTGCAAGCGATATTTTAATTCACATGGGTAATCATCAAAATTGTATAGCGGATCGATGTTATTGAGAACGTTCGAGGGTAAACTACAAGTTTTCCCAAATACCAACTCATAAGGAGTATATCGTGTCTCCGTATGAACACTAGTGTTTTTTTTTTTTTTTTTTTTTTTTTTATGATAAGGCACAGCACTACAGGATAAATCCTTTATGGCGCTCTAGGAGCGGTGCGCGTGCGCAGGAAACGATTCACGTTGGTCTTGAATCTTTGGAGACTATACTCGTTGGGAAGACGATCTCAGGAAGGTCGTTCCAGAGTGATGACGTTCTCCAGATGAAAGAATTTTGAAACAGTGTCGTTCGAGGGACACTAAGCTGAACCACGTACTGGTGGGCTGCAGTGGCTCGTCGTGTATTTCTACCATGCACCGCTCTGGGTGGTATTAAGCGGGCAACCTCAGTTGAACACTTGCCATGAAAATATTTGTAAAATAGACTCAAGTCGCCAACCTGCCTTCGATGTTCAAGGCTTTCCAGGTTGTTTGTCAGACTATGGTCACCGATCAAGCGAATGGCTCTTCTTTGAATGGAATCTAGCAATCTCAGGGTATGTTTAGGAGCAGAGCCCCAAATATGCGAACAGTACTCCAGTGATGGTCGAATTTGGGCTTTATAGAGCATCAAAAGTTGTTGGGGTGTATAGAGGTTCTTTGTTCGGAAAAGTACTCCAAGCTTTTGCGAGGCTGCCCTAGCAATGGCCGCAACGTGGCCATGCCAAGACATATGACTATCCAGATTAACGCCCAATAAATGAATTGATGAAGCCAAGGGAATTGAGTGTCCCGCCATAACTATATCTGGTTCTTCAACATTAACTTTTTTAGAAAAAACTGCCGCCTGGGTCTTTTTAGCGTTAAATTCTACTTGGTTACTGTCACCCCAAGACAAAATTTCTTCCAGGTCTTTGTTGAGATGTGAGACCTCTTGCTGCCTATAGAGATGTGCATTAGCAGCCGATGTCCGAGCATCCAAAGTAAAAGTTGAAACAAGTGTGCTGTCATCAGCGAAGCTATATATAGGATTTTTAGTTTTTTCCAAAAGATCGTTAATGTATAGTAAGAAAAGGGTGGGCGACAATATAGAACCTTGAGGGACTCCGGCGTTGATGTTAAATGTGTCTGAAAGAAATCCGTCCATCGCCACTCGCAGAGAACGGTCTTTAAGAAAGCTCGACAGCCATGAACAAAATTGAAACCGGCATTCCGTATGCTCTCACTTTAGTTAGGAGCCCCTCATGCCATACTCGGTCAAAAGCCTTGGAAATATCCAGTGCTACCGCCCGGGACTCCCCATGGTGTTCTATTGCGTTGTTCCAAACATGAGTAACATAAGCGAGAAGGTCTCCTGTTGATCTAGACTTACGGAATCCATACTGGCGGTCACTAATAATGTTGAAGCCTTCCAGGTATTTTAGTAATTTTTCGTTGATAGCCTTCTCCATAACTTTTGATATAACCGAGAGCAATGCGACTGGACGATAGTTGTTTGGCAAGGTCTTCTTGCCTTTTTTGGGTATGGGCTGGACTCTCGCAGTTTTCCAGCAAGAAGGAAATATTCCTTTTTTGTAGGATAAGTTAAAAAGCCTACAAAATACCGGTGTCAGTTCGTCAGCGCATTTCTTAATTACAATGACTGGAATATCGTCAGGACCAGAAGCCTTTTTAGTGTCGAGGCTCCTCAAGATTTGCTTAACATGGCGGTGGCGAAAGACAATCTCGGGCATTCTTGATTCTACAGGGGTAATGTTCGGTGGAGTACTTCCCTGAAAATTTACCGTTGAATGTGAAGAGAATAGTTCCGCCAGTAAGTTTGCTTTTTCCTGTGCTTTGGTCGCAATGGTGCCATCAGAACGTGTTAGAGGTGGAATGGTTGACTTGGTAAAGTTCTGACTGACGGCCTTAGCTACCGACCAAAATGATTTTGAGCCGCTAGGACATTCAAGAAGTTTGTCTCTGATCCTCTGGTTGTGTGCTTCTTTGCTTTGGTTTATCGTTTGCTTGCATTGGTTTCGAGCGTTAACAAAGATGGTACGATTTTCGGCGGTAGGATTTTTACGCCATTGTCGGTAGAAATAATTTTTTGATTTAACAGCTCGTTCGCAATTTTTGGTAAACCAAGGCTTGCCGTTAGAAGGGCACTTTTTTGAGAAAGGGATGAAGGCTTCCATACCAGTAAGGATAACCTCCGATATTTCTGTTGCACAGATGGATGGATCATCAGAGGTAAAACAAACGTCCCGCCAAGGAAAGGTTCGAAAATGGTCCCTTAGGTCCTCCCACTTAGCTGATGTATAATGCCATATCTTGCGTGGTTTAGGAGGCTCTTCAGCACTAATTGGTAGTTTGTTCAGTGCTGAAATAAGGTTGTGGTCAGACGTTCCTAACGGCGGCTTCACGGTGACAGTGTACAAGTCGGGGTTTGAAGTTAAGAAAAGATCCAACAAACTAGCAAAATCACCATCTCGGTCTGGAATCCGAGTTGGTTCACCCACCAGCTGGGTGAGGCCAGAGCTGATGGCAAAGGATTCGGCTTCACGACCTTGTTCGTCAGTCATGTTTGAGTATTTGAGCCAGTTGACATTATGAATGTTGAAGTCGCCAAGGATGACAACTTCGGAATTGGGATGGTGGGTTTGCATGGGGTATTGGGTATACGAAAAACACCAAAAGGGTAACCAAGAACTCCAAGTTTCTTGATTTTTGGCTGTTTGTATACGTAAATACGCATTTAAATGCTTATGCGAATTTTCGAGAGCACCCAGTGTTTCGTGATGATATGCTGTTGAAGACATTTGTTTAATATTTAAAATTTTGCAAGTATCCTTTAATGTGGAACACAAAAATTCAGAACCTTTATCCGAAATTATACACTTTGGAATACCATATCTCAAAATAAAGTTATTTACAAAGCCTCTGGCTACTGTTGTTGATTCCTTATTTGGCAAAGGATAGCACTCTATAAACTTAGAAAGTTCACATTGTAACGTTAAAATATATTTATTATTTTCATTATCTACTTCTATAGGACCAACTAGATCTAAATATATATTTTGGAACGCTGAAGATGCAGTCGTTGTGATTGACATTGACTGTAAATTAGGCCTAGAATGTTTATACCGTTGACAGTCATCACATCGCCTGACAAAATCTTCAACATCCCTATGTAGATTTGTCCAATAATAATATTTCCTAATGTTATTGTACATTCGGTTTACCCCGGCATGCCCACCTGTTGGTAAAATATGAAAGTCATTCAATACTACCCTTTGGCTTTCTAAATCGGTTATCTTGTTTACATCTTTAATAATAGTTACTTTAAAATGTTTATTTTTAAAATCTTGTACATTACTCATAATATATTTTATTAATCGCGCGTTTCCCTTCTTTTTTAGAATTATTAGATCCGGAATATTATATTTCATACATATTGAATTCAGGTCTCTCAACGATGTACCTAGTACGAACGCCGATCGAGGATCCTGCTTCAGAAATATTGTATTTTTATTTTTAACATAAATTAATTCTCCTATGTGAAAGTCATAATTTCGTTCGTTAATAATGTTTTCAAATTCTATCGGTAAAAGCGGACAAAGTTCGCAAGAGTTAATAGGACGTTTTAACAATTCAACAACTCCAGGGTGATCAAGCCTGTTATTCTGTAAATTATTAGAACTTGTACTATTCTCTACTTCTTCTTCCTTTTCCTTACTTTGTTGCCTAGTTATCGCGAATATTGTTTGCGAAACCGTATTAGACATATTTTTTAACTCGTCCGAGGAAACGGGTATTCGTGAGAGCGCATCCGCCGTCACGTTATCTTTACCCTTTATGTATCTTATGTCAAAGTCATATTCCTCTATAAGTAATCTAAATTTTGTTAGTCTACTCGAGGGATTTGCCATACCAAACAAATAAATAAGAGGATGGTCAGTATAGATAATAAATTTTCTTCCGTGTAAATAACAAGAAAAGTGTTTTATGCCAAAAACTATAGCTAACAACTCTTTTTCAATAGTTGCGTACCGCTTTTCTGCCCCATTTAACGCTCTACTAGCGTAAGCGATAGGCCTGTCGTCGCTATTTAAAAGTACAGCACCCACACTATGCCCTGAAGCGTCTGTTTTTAAAATAAAAGTATTATCCAGAGAGAAATTAGGATACTGTAGGACAGGAGGGCTAACAAGTGCGGCTTTTAAGGTCTCAAAGGCTTGCTGACAATCTGATGTCCAACAAAATTTTATATTTTTTCTTGATAAATAATTTAAAGGTGCAGCAATTTCTGCAAAATTCTTTATATATTTTCTGTAATAATTGGCAAATGCCACAAACCTTTTTACCTCATTACCGTTTATAGGTACAGGATATTCTTGAACGGTTTTAATTTTTCCTGGATCAGGTAAAACACCCTCTGCGGAAACCACATGTCCCAAATATAAAAGTTCCCTTTTTAAAAACTCACACTTGTTAGGATTTAGCTTCAAGTTGACATTCCTAAGCCGCTGTAAAACTGTTACTAAATTTTTATTGTGATTAATTAAATTATTTCCAAAGACAATAAGGTCGTCTAAATAAACGAAACAACGTTCATAGTTAAGACCTGATATTGCAATTGTCATAGCTCTCGAAAATGCATTAGGGCTTATCTTTAGGCCCATAGGTAGTCAAGTCATTTGAAATTGACCTCTACTACCTACAGTAAATGCCGTAATTGGTCTACTAGCTTTATCTAGTTCTACTTGATAATAGCTTTGCGATAAGTCCAAATGTGAAAAGTACATTGCCCCTGATAGAGAGTCTAAAATTTCTGCTATGCATGGCAAAGGAAATTTGTCATCCTGTACCCTAGTATTGATAAATCTGTAATCCGTTACAACTCTAAAATGCTTGTTCCCATTGTTATCAGCTCTTTTTGGGACTATTAAAAGTGGCGAAGACCATTCTGACCTAGCTTCTTCGATTATTCCGTCATTTAACATTTTGTCTACCTGTTTATTTATCTCCTCTTTTTGCGAATGTGGAAGCCTATATTGCTTTACGTAAATTGGAGATGCGCCTGGTTTTAAATTAATTTTTTGTTTATAGATATTTGTTGTGGTTAAAGGGTCATTATTTAAGAGAAAAACATCGGAATATTTAGCACACACTTCTGTATAGAATATTTTTCCTGAGTGTTTAAATGTTCAAAATTTAGTAATTTAAATAATTTATTGATTCTGTTTACTGAACAATTGTTACTAGGGCCAAAATTACAAAACTCATAGTTGTCAAATAAATCGACTTTAGGTTTAAAATTTTTACTGGAGTCATTTGTGATTTAGGCCTCACTATCGCTGCCGCAGTGAAAACACCTTCACATATTTCATTTGCAAGAACAACACAATCATTATTAGTTCCTACTTTAAAATACTTAATTATTTCGCTCCTTTTAGGGATTAAAGTAAACAACTCACTTTTCGCCTGCATAGGCACTATAATTTTTTCATTGTGATAGTAAAATGTAAAATTAGATTTTTCAAAATCTATTGTCGCAAAATGTTTATGAAAGAATTTACCCAATTACTCCGTGGTAATTATCGTCGAAACTATTAATCATCAAAAATTTATGATACAATCGTACAGTATTTATTTGTAAACATACATTTGCTGAGCCTTGCGACACTACTGACCCTGAAATACCATCTATTTTAGTTGTTTCCAAATAATCAATTTTTTGAAATTTATTTATATGTTTTTTAAAAATTACGCTTACTGATGCCCCTGTGTCTACTAAAAGATTAATACTAGTTCCCTCATATTTAACTGTTATAAAATTTAACCCATTTAATTGAAGTAATTTTAAAACATTTACTTTAGTCTCGAAAAAACGTTTTATTTTGTTCTGATTGGGCCTCATTTCTATCTGAATCAAAATTCCTAGAACCTGAATTTCCCATGAAATATCCGCGATGACCATTACGACTGCCTCGGTGGTTGTTATTTACATTATAATTTCCTTGATTTGTTCGATTAAATGAAGTATTACTAGTAAAGTGACCTCGATTATAATGATTGCCCCTATGCGCGTTAGCGTATGTGCCTCTTAATGAAGTACTACTTCTAAAATTGCCCCTACTATATGAGCCTCTGCGAGTTGTATCATATTTGGTTGCATGCGGAAAAATTGTTTCGCGTTTCCCAACGACAACTCCTCATCCTTTGCTCCCCTAATCGCGTCATTTAAGTTTATATAGTTCCTTGCTTTAATGATTGTTCTTAAATCAGCGTTATTTAATCCATTAGCAAATGAATTTACGGCAATTTTCTCGTTAACTGGTCTTAAAATATTTACGTGTTGATCGTTTCCGTCGGCCTGCGTTAGTGTTAAATTAACTAATAAGTCCTCGATAGTGCTACCAAACTGTTCAATAGACCTAGAATTTTGTTTTGCACCATTAAGTTGTAAAGATAACGCGGAAACGGATTTTTTCGCAATACAATATATCTTAAGATCAGCAATTAAAGTAGCATTATTCACATATGTTTGTTTAAGTCGAATTTTAGCATTTTCAGAAAGTCTAGTCCTTAAAACGTAAGTGGTTAGTAGTTTCTTGCCATCATCGTTTAATAGAGAATCGTACCACTCGATAGCACGAATAATTTGTTTTGTAACCGCTTCTGAGCCGTCCATGATAGGTACCAAACCTGCTTCAGTTTTCAAGTCAAATTTTTCAGACATTTTGATTTCTATCTCAGAATCTGATGAATCGGAATCAAAATCTACATCAGGTTGTGCCAGCTCCTGTTGTATTCCCGTTAATCTGTCGTTCAGAATCTTACTTATACTTCCAATATACTTATCTATCTCGATGACATATAATTTTACTTTCTCTATTAAACTTGAATCATGAAATCCACTATTAAATATTTCCTTAATACCAATAAAATTTTTCCTAAACTTATCTAATTTCCTTAACCTATTATTTAATATCTTACTATTATTTCTTCGTTCTTTATTATCTTTTCCCAAATTCCTATGAAACACTCTTATTTCCTCCAATAGGTATCTAAAATTCTCTGTTTCTTTCGACATTCCATTCCATAACTTTCGTCATTATAATAACCATTTCCCATACCATTACCATTATATACTACTTTCCATTAATATACCATAATTTCAACATAATAAACCATATTTGCCTGTTAAACTTTTTCCGTACTTTTTGCTATTTCTCTTCTAATTTTCCTTTCCAAATTTTTTTTACAACGAATATATACAATCCATAGGACGACGACAATTCCCAATATAACCAATATAATACTTAAAATGTCTTGAATTGAACCAAATTTTGTTGAAGTCGTCTGGCCTCCACTGTTTCCAGCTTGTGCAATAATTATTTCTTCCTTGCTTTGGTTTTTGCCCATTTTATTTATTTTTTATTGTTCTTCATGCCAAGTTTTTCGGCAGGATCGCCATGTGATAACTTAAGCTCGGGCAGAGCCCAAATCAAAGAACCTTTTACTTTTGTGAATAAAATCAATCTATTTTCTAATTGCATAAATTTACATATCCATATAATTATCTGCTGACAGTATAAATATTGTATGTTTATATGACATGGTTTAATAATCTAGCAAACTCTTAACCTACTTAAAACTAATTGTTTATCACTAATTATATTACTACAAAATAACCTAACTTGCACACAAATATTTTGAAATTTTAAACCACGGCTGTTTGACTAGTGGTAGTGGTTAATGATACCGACGGATCACAGAATAAGCGTAGGACGTGCGCCGCCGCATCTCTAAAGTTCGAACAAATCGGTTCGTTTAATGATCTCACATTACTGTCTATAGAAATCTTTCCTATCTGTAAGTTTTCGAGTACATCTAATCTCTTACCAACCTGAACATTATGTAAAATTTCAAAATTATTAAGTATATTAAATTCGTGTTTTGATTCTTTCAAATGTACACCGAAGGCAGAACGATTGTTATTTGGTGACTTTAGAGAGTTTAGATGTTCCTGAATCCTAACGTTAAAATTACGTCCCGTTTTTCCCACATACTTCGAATTACAGTTATTGCATGAAAGTTTATAAACTCCACTCTTCTCAAGATCCTTTATTTTATCCTTGACCGAAGGAAAATGGTTTCTCAATGTTTTTGCTGAACTAAAAACTATTTTGATGTTGCTGATGGCTTTACGAAGAGCATTTCCTATTTTGTATGAAATCGGGCCCAAAAATGTGATTTTTATATATCTTGGAGGCTGCCAAGGTGAAATAGACTCATCGGAAGTTAACAACAGTTGTTTTTTAATTTTATGATATTTTTTGTTTAACAATAATTTATCGATTAGATTTGTAGTATATCCGTTATTCACAGCAATTTGATATACTGGGTGTTGCATCGTCGAGAGGGACATAGGAAATCCCATGTAATTTTAAATGGGGTCAATTATTGGCTTCCCTAATTATTTTAGAGAAAAATTCTATTTAGGTTTATTAAAGAGCACTAAAACCCACATTCAAAAGAATAACTTTAGATATTTTTGATGAGCCTGTTTACGGGTTATCGCCGATTTCTTTTTAACTATTTCTCCTTTTTATGGCCCCGTATTTGCGGGCACCAGTCAAGGTAAAAGATGACTGTCAAATAAAGTTGTAATTTTGAAATGTGTGCTTTATTGTTATAAAAACTCGTACATCGAAAATATTAAAGGTGTATTTATGAGTACAAATTAATCTGAATAAAACTAAAATAAAGTATCCAATTACAAGGTTAATTATGACATTTTACATGTTTCAATATTTTACTAATTAATAGGTAGGTACTATTAAATTGTTAGAACTTTAGGATTTAAGAAGATGTTCAAATATTCCTCAAAATGACAACTTTATTTGACAGTCATCTTTTACCTTGACTGGTGCCCTCAAATACGGGGCCATAAAAAGGAGAAATAGTTAAAAAGAAATCGGCTATAACCCGTAAACGGGCTCATCAAAAATATCTAAAGTTATTCTTTTGAATGTGAGTTTTAGTGCTCTTTAATAATCCTAAATAGAATTTTTCTCTAAAATAATTAGGGAAGCCAATAATTGACCCCATTTAAAATTACATGGGATTTCCTATGTCCCGCTCGACGATGCAACACCCGGTATGGTATTACGTTCTTTAATAAAATTTATTGGTGAAAGAGGTATGGAAAATAACCGATGGACAAAAGCGTTAAAGGAAGCTATTTTTTGAGTGAAGACGTGACCAGATCCAAAAGGTATCACGTGGTCTGTCTGACTTGGTTTCCTATATATTGAATAGCTCAACTGATTATTATTATCTCTTGTGATAGTTAGATCTAAAAAGTTTATTTCATTCTTTTTTTCAACTTCCATAGTAAATTTGATATTGTTGTGTAAACTGTTGAGAAAACCTAAAAACGAGTCCAACTCAGCCCTAGAGCCGGTCCAAATGACAAAGGTATCATCTACATATCTTCTCCAAAAAAATATATTCTTAAGTAAGGGATTGTTGCTCTTAAACAGCAACTTATTTTCAAAAATGGACATAAAAATTTCGGATAAGTATGGAGAGAGTGATGAGCCCATGGGGAGGCCTTCTTTCATTCTGTAAACTTTGTCATTGAATTTGAAAAAGTCTAGATTAAGGCATTTTTCCAAAATAGTTATAATAGATTTTCTCTTTTCTTCAGTAAAGGACTGGATCTCAAGCAAATGTTCGTTTACAATAGATATCACTTGTGACCTTGGAATGCTAGGAAAAAGGTTTACAATATCGAAAGAAACCAAAAGGAAATTGTGTGGTAAAGTTAAACCCTTTAAATCTTCTATTAAATCCAATATATTTTTTATGCTAAATTTATTATTAAAGAATAAATTTTCTTTAAAAAATTTGTTTAGCCATTTCGCCAAATAATAGGCTGGGGCGTTGATAAAACTGACTACAGGTCTTATTGGTTTATTGTTTTTATGAATTTTAATCATACCATATAAACACGGTGTTATTGGATTCATAGGGATTCTGGGCTTATTATATTTAATATCTGTAAAGAAAGTTTCAAACTTATCAATAGTATTTTTTAAATCACGAACATATATCTTTAGGGGATCTTTCTTAATTTCATAAATTGCTGGATTCCCCACAATAAAATCTTGAACTTTCTGTAAATAATCTAATCTACTACAAATCACCAAGCAATTTCCCTTATCTGCCTTACCTAAGATCAAATTATGTTGTTTCATTTTATTTTTAATGGACTTTAGTTTTGATCCTTCCTCTTTCTTTGACTTGCTTTTTCTTTGAAAACTCTTTGGATTTTAAATTTCTCACCATTTGTCTACAATAACCTCTCAATGTGTTAACATATTCACTCTCCATTGAAGTAAAAGCTACTTCTATATCCGCAAGTAAGGTGGTTAGATTTACTTCATTGAGTTCTGGAGTGGGTGCATATTTCAAACCTTTCTCGAGAAGTTCTATCTCTTGTGTTGTAAAGTTACATGATGACAAATTAAGAATTCTTGGGTGGAAAACATGGTCCGAGTATTTTTTGTTGATGTCTAGATTTGGTTTATTACTCTCTCTCAAGGCATCCAGTTTCTTTTTAAGGTTCGAGAAATGTAGATTTTTCTCAGTACTGAGTTGTCGTTGTAGGTTATAGTTAAAAACCTCCAATTCCTGGTCATTGACTCTCGTTGACAAAATACGGAAAATGAAATTTAGCATAGTTGAGATGTAATCTCTCTTAGAGAACCAGTTTTTTCTCTCTTCTTTCAAAACAGACCTCTTAAAATTGTCTAATTTTTGAGATGAGCGGTAAGGTAGATTCATATTCTTCTTAAATTTATGTGCAATATAATTAGGGGTTAGTTTCTGTTTTAAACATTGACTATTAAACCAAATGTGTGCCTCAGCTTTGACCTTCTTGTGTGAAAGGTGATCATATTTCTGGAATAAAATTGCCGGACTGGCCCTTTTCAAATAATCAAACTCTCAAATTTTTTTTAGATTAATAAGCTTTTAACTCTTGACAATGGCGAAACGCCGAAACGCGTAGAGTTTAAATAAAGATATTCAGTGAAGAATTGGATTATTTTTTCGTCTTACAATTATGTATACACTTCACCCTGGAACAGAGTTTGATTATTTAAGAAAGCTTGACAGCCAGGAACAAAATTGAACTGGCACACAATGTGCTCCCACTTTAGTTACACCCGGGACTCTCCATGATGCTAAGTGTGAAGCGATTTGGTTCACCAAAGGACATAGAAAAGAAAACCTACCCAACATATAGATAGATAACGACATAATCCCATGTAAACACAGCATAAAATATCTGAGCATCATTCTTAATAAAAATCTGAAATGGGACGATCAAATAGAGAACATGTTAAATAAAGGTCGCAAAGGGCTAAACATCCTTAAAATGATAGCAAAAGTCTCGTGGGGTGCAGACCCTCGCACACTTCAAATAGCGTTCAATGGCATAGTCAAATCTCATTTGGACTTCGGATCATTTCTGTTGGGGCCCACATCGACAAAAAATTTTAATAAACTAAATGAAGTTCCTTACATAGGTAAAATAAGCGAGAAAGTCTTCTGTTGATTATAGATTTACGACATATACAACGATCACTGATAATGTTGGAGCCTTCCAGGTACTTTCATAATTTTTGATTGATAGCCTTTTTCATAACTTTTAATATAACCGAGAGCAATGTGACTGCTCAATAGTTGCTTGGCAACGTCTTCTTGCCTTTTTTGGGTATAGACTGGACTCGCGCAGTTTTCCAGCAAGTAATAAATATTCTTATTTTGTAGGATAGGTTAAAAAAAAACCTACAAACTACCGGTGTCAATTCTTCGGCGCATGTCTTAATCCCGATTACTGGGATTTTGTGAGGACCAAAAGCTTTCTTTGTGTCAAGATTCCTCAAGATTTGTTTAAGAGGGCGCTGCCGGAAAACAATCTCAGACATTCTTGATTCTGTCCAAGTCACGAACAAGGTCAATTAATTCACCTTGAGTGATTAAATGAGGTGTATCAGGCAAATCATGAGAACTAGGGATGTAGCTTGGTCCGGCTTCTGGTAAAATACTTCCGGAGTCTGATTCGAAATCAAGCGTGTAACTCTCAGGTGGCTGAGGAATGGGTAATGCGTTGTCATGGGGCACTGGTCGCATTGCAGATGAAATATTGGGGTACTGAATGCTACGCTTGGTTTTGCTAGTAATTCCTTTAATATTCGTCATGCAAAAATAACAATCATCTACGTGATTACGAGGTTCCCTCCAAACCATTGGAACTGCGAATGGCATAGATTTATGAGTACCTTTCAGCCATCCAATCAATGTTCTCGAGCACAAACTGCAACCCATTTTTGGGGCCCAGGACCTATCTTGATCGCCAACTTTGCATCCAAAGTACAGTTCATAAGCGGTTTTTGGTACGCTTTCGCGGTAACTTCGCCACAAATATAACAGAAGCTATCGGCTTTATTAACGCAAACGCGCATCGACATTTTTGGTAGCGTTTTAACGCGCACGTAGATCTAAGCGAAAATATAAATAGATGTTTACTAAATGATCATATAGTAACGACTAAAGGGATATTTCAAGCATAGGTCCAACTACCTGCAAATAACAATGGGGCGACCGTTTATTACCTATTAATGGGCCTATTCGACCCTTCCAAGAAATCTGAGGCCAATATAAACATTTGGGGGTCAGTTGTATATTAGTTTAAGTCCAAATGTTACAAAATACACGATATTTTTATAAAGAGGATTTTTGTGTTGAACGGTGTATTATTCTCAATATATGTTCAACGCACTTCGCCACCAAAATTCAACATTCGGAGTTGAAAAAATAGTTGAAATGTATTCGAATATGACTGAAGTCGGACAGTTAACAAAATACCGACTTGTGCACAAGGATAAACGCGGCCCCATCAGGTCACCAAACTATGAAAAACTTTAAAGGAAATAAATTTTTGTTATGAAAAAATTCAAAACACATTTTAATAGAGAAAGATGAAATAATCTGCTGGCGACGACGATATTTGAGGGCAGTTAGACAGTTTCGAAGGGAAAACAGGAATATCTATTATATGGACAAAACTTAGCTAAATGAAAGATATACCGTTGGTAAAATATGGCAGGATAAACATATAAAAAGCGCGAGGCAAGTTTTCATGTCCACTGGAACAAAAGCACCCTCGGAAAAGGTAAAATATTAATAATTACTCACATTGGTAGCAAAAATGGATTTGTCGATGGCGACTTACTAGCATTTAAATCAAAACCGACTGGAGACTATCATGAAGACATGCACGCTGATGTCTTTGAAGAATACTTCCAGCAACCCAACAAATATTTTAAGTTAAATTTACCTTTATTCGACCTCTAAACGGGTCAAATATTTTGCATGACCAATTATATATAGGGATAATTTACCTGCATTTGTTTTCCTATTGCCCAATGTGGGGAAAGAAACTAAAGTAATTTGAAGGTCGAAAATAGGTTGATAGGGTTTTTTTGTCCAATAAGTTAAAACAAAGTGAAATAAATATAGACCTATTTTACGTCTAAATGTGGAAAGTGAGACCAACCTTTTGACCTAAATATAACCTAAATAGGACCAATAAGACACTAGACAAAAATACAGAGAAAACATATTATATCTGGCGTCAGAAAGAAAAGACAACAACCTATGCCAACACTTCCAACAGGATAAAATAAATTATAAAATGGAGTTCGACTTAAGTAGATATTTGGAATGGCCGCTTATTATAACTTAAAAAATAAAGTGATATAATTAAGTTTTATCATTTTTCTGGACCGAAATTTGGATGCGAAAGAAATGTGTTTGTGAATTATGGTGATGATACTTCGAAAAACTAAACGCGCCCTTAAAATATGCGTTTTTCTATGTATTATTACGACAATTTTAAATATTTTTACCATTAACCTAAAAACAGAGTGTCTTCATTATGAACATTATATGTACCTAAAGTTTTAAGAAAACTTTCGTTGACGAACGATATCGTAGTCTAATGGATTTTCCACTCACCTTATGTAATTCTTAAAATTTTAATTATTGTTTTTTTATAGTTGTCGATAAACAGGAAAACTAATAATTATTAAATATGGTCGCTTTATATTGCTAACCTTAAGGTTATTTTTCCTTTTATTATTAACTGTACAAGCAATGTTAGCCTTTGAGGTTAATCAGAAAGTTATGAAGTAGCTCAATTTTTAACCACAAAAGGTCTATAACTTTGGGGACAATTTATATGGCAAAATTATCCAAAATGTTACTTGTTTCTAAAACTACATGGTCAGTAAATTATTTGGACTTTTTTTAGACAATAATTAGGTAATGTATATGTTAAGTAACAATTAAGTAAATTATGACTTAATCATATTCCTTATTAGGATTAAATATTTTTAATGTTTCAAAGAGGTAATTTATTTCTAATTTTTAACTAGGTAAATTAAACTTAAAGTAGATTTCCCTATAACAAATTATTTAAGATGTAGATATCCAAATTTTGACTTTAATTTTAGAGTCCGAATCCGTTGTGACTTTTAAGAAAACATTTAAGGCAAAAATAAGCAAATAATTGCCAATTTAGGATAATTTTCCTTCCGTTCTGGTCTACATTACTTAATATGTTTGTTGGGAAATGCTAGATCTTATTCCTCCTGGGTCTGTTATAGTCATGGATAATGCCAGCTACTACTCAAGAAAATCCGAAAAAATACCAACGTCTTCTTGGAACAAAATGACATCATTCATTGGCTTACTGTAAATATAAGAAGCCATATTATAAAGATATGCTGAAAAAGGAGCTACTGGAGATTGTAAAGTTGAATAAACCTCTTTGTACGAAATTTGTTGTCGACAAAATCGCTTCAAAACGAAATATAACGGTACGTCGCCTTCCGCCATAGCACTGTGAATAAAATAGCTGTGGGCGCAAGTAAAAGGGTTTGTACCAACGCGTAACACCACTTTTAAAATAAGAGAAGTTGAAAACATCTTGCAACAGGGAATTGTGAAAATGAAGTGCGTTAAATATGTGATTGAAATAGAAGAAAGAATGTGGGAAGCTGATAACATGCTAGAAAACACTGTAGAGAACCTCATTATTTCTCTAGACCCCAACGACGATAGTTCATCGGACTACCCGGAACATGATGATTAAAATTTAAAAATTAAGATGTTGTATTGTATATAGTAGATTTATTTTATAAATAATAATTTTTATACCAATTTATCTATTTTCATATTATTCTTACTTCTATATACGTTTTTATCTACTTAATATTAGAATAATTAATATCTTAGTTATCTGCCTATCGCTATAATTATAATGAAGTATAATTATTTTACTTATTATTCTAATAAACTACCTGTAGTAACGCCGCTGTCACATTACTTTCATTCACCAAACTCGTCTTTCAATTGTATGCAAATTAGGGAACCCTAATTTAGGACCGATTCGGGGTGTGTAGATCTTAAATATATGAAATCCGGAATTTTTAGAAACTATCACTGCAATTTGTCTGAAATTTGCAATGCAACCTTTAAGTTGTCCACCCTGCTTAATGAGTCCTGTCATTGCAAATTTACGTTTTATTACTCTCTCGCATTAAGCAACATAGTATAGCAAGTGATGAGAACAAGTCCGCCAGTGGTTGAATTGGTTCTCTTCTCTCGTAACATTGCACCCTTTGATTATTATCATTACTTGACAACTAACCTGAATTAAAACTGAAAAAATGAAAAAATGAAAAAATGAAAAAATAAATTAAGACCCCACAATCCCCACATATTGTGTGAAACAATTATAACATATAAACAGATAATTGACAATCGGGGGTCTAATGTCCTCTTTACACAAGTAGATCAGATTTATTTTTAGTGCCGATGGGTTATAGATCAGTGGAGGCCTTCTTTAGGAGAGTTATTGGGCGCCACTGTCTTTAGTTCACAAAAGAATATAAATAAAATACAAAACTTATTTTCCCCAATATCACGGAGTTATTGAGTTTTAAATTTAATTAATTAAAATATTAATCCTTAAAAAATATGCATTGACATACCCATATGAGCCTGAAAGGCCAAAAATCTTTTATTGTTCACCTGTGCCTAAGTATTGTACATCTCAAGACTACTAGAAAAGTCCTTGAAAATTCCTTCGGGACAATGGAATATAAAACGGGATTGTTAACAGTTTAACGATGAAGGAGCGTGAAAAGACTAACGATCCGTCGTTCAAAAAAAAAACGCTTTATAAGTACCTACTGCGAGACCCCATCATCGGCCTCTTTCTTTACAATTGTGTGGAGACGAAATGCATAATAACGGTTCACCCTATAGGTATTGCATTTAAATTCTGACAAGTATTCTATATTAATTTTTGGTAGTATGAATAAAGTTGCTATTTTAAAAAATACGATAAACATAATAATTAACGGCTTAAAATTGAATTTTGTTAATATCGCAAAGAATTTGAGTGTACTTCTTGATACTAATCTAAGATATCAGGAATATTTAGAAAAGCTTTTTCGAAAAACATACTGCTTTGAAAATATTATACAGTAATAGGTATAAATTAAATATAACATTAGGAAAGGACTTGTGCGAATCTTTTGTCTTGTCCAACTTTACTTATTGTGAATGGTTTTTGTGTGGATGCTGAGACTAGATCTTGTATACAAAAAGTTCGGAATGCTTGTTTGTCCACGTTTTATATTTATTTGGTATTCAAAGGATTGACCTTATTTCGCCTTTACATATGGATATTGATTGGCTAAAGATGGATGAATGGATGGCCTTTCATTTTTGCGCATTTTTAATAAACATGATTAATAATGCTGATTCCCGTGTTTCGATTCACGAGCGTCTGATTTTTCACCGTGGTATTCATGATAATTGTTAGAGGTTTCTTTTTCTTTTTATACAGGTAGATGTTATAGGTAACTTGTTACTCACTGACATGTTATACTTAAGTGCAAATATTAAGACTACGACATAGCTAACGGTTGTTGTTCGTGTTCATTTAAAAGCTTTTGCTTCTTTTTTGTTTGTTCTCTTCTATTGTTGCTGTTGTCTTTATGATAGTGCTTGAAATGCTTAGCCTTTTTTAATAAACTTTTAATTTTTTTTCGGTTTTTCCTATTCATATTATGCGTGCTTAAAGATTATTTATTCAAATTCTGTACTTTTGTCTCATATTAAAGTATGTGAATGTAAATGAAACACAAAAATCTGATTTAAAACGATTAATATAATTATTATCCATAACAAAATTTACAGCTAGGAAGAATTTTGCCACAAAAATTACTTACATCAGGAGACATGTAGGTATGCAGCCTAGTATTAAAATTAAACAAGGTCTTACATTTTACAAAGTAGGCTTTGAAATAAAAACATCAAAAGCTGTCACTGGGAAAACACTTGAAACCATTTGGTAATCAAATTATTTGTATAAAAAGTTTATACCTATTTGACACATTCATCGAGTTTTTAATCTTTTTTGTGTCCATAAATGCTAATTCCAAATGCTGAAACATTTGATATGCTATATGTCAGAGCTTATAGAATAAAGTATCCTGAAAGAAAACATTTTAGTAAATATGCTTTCGTTAGACTGGCTACCAGATTGCGAGAAACGCGAAGTATCCAATGCCCCGTATATAGAATGCTTAGCCGAGGTCGAACAAAAGAAAATGTTATTAATGTGTTTGCATATATTGGCATCAACCCCCATATAGGAACACGCCAAATTTATTGGACTTGGGGGTTAGAAGAACCACAGTTCAAAATATTATAAGATATTTCAGGTTAGTACTTACTAATTTTATGATTCATTCGTGTGTAAATAATGAAGATTTTGACAGTAGGCCGGATTTTTGTTACTGGATGTTAAATATGATTGAAGATGACGCAGTTAAATAAAATTATTTTACAGACGAAGCAACACTTAGTAGTGCCGGTGGGGTAAACCGCCACAATATGCACTATTTGTCATCCACTAATCCACATTGGATGCAGACGGTACAATACCAAGGCCAGTGGAGTGTAAATGCCTGGTGTGGGGTAGTAGGAGGCAAAATAATTGGCCCACATATTTTTGAGGGCACATTAGATGGTGGCGTTTATTTGAATTTTTTAATGAATGTATTACCTAGTTTGATTAAAGATCTTATGTTACGAATAAGCCAAATAATGTATTTTCAGCATGATGGCTGCCCAGCGCATTATGCTGTAAGTGTCCGGGAGTTTTTGGATCGGCAGTTTCCAAACAGGTGGATCGGGAGGGGAAGCCTATTCCCATGGCCAGCAAGGTCACGAGACCTAACTTGCTTGGATTTTTACTTGTGGAAAGATTAAAAGATTTAGTTTTTCAAACAATACCTACCACCAGGGAAGATATGATAAATAGAATTAGAAATGCCATAAACAGCATTTCTCGAGCTGAAATCAAGTTTGCCTTGTTTGCAACGAGGGAAAAATTAATAAGCTGTATAGAAAATGATGCAAAGCATTTTGAGCATTTAGATAGACATTAACTAGTAGGCGGATATTATTTCTTGAAATAACTATATACATACTTTATAAAACTTGTTGCCTTCTTTAAAAATTTTAATTGTTCTTTTTTCATCTGTGCCTCCTTAAATAGTAATTATCTGATAATATTTTAACATTATGTTAACTTTAGTTAGGCATATACAATATTAAATCTGATTGTTGAATAATAGTTTACATCTCCAAAATGAATACTTGATCAGGAGCTAAACGAGGAAGTATCCGGATGTTTACTTTTTAATTTATTATTTTGTGGCAAAATTCTTCCTAGCTGTAAATTTTGTTATGTATGATAATTATAATAATCGTTTTAAATCATATTTTTGTGTTTCTAAAGTCTACGATACGTATTTTGTAAAGTACCTATCAGTTACCTGCGGCCGATTTCACAATACTTTATCTTGTATTTCTGGTATAAACTAAGGCATTGACATGCGGTTTTCACCAAATTTATCAGTTTTTAATATATTTTTAATATAAATTATTATTTATATAAGGTTACATTTAAAATTTTTGAAAAAAACTTGTTGATTGTGCAAATAGCGCCCTCTACTTGCGACTGATATAACAGAAAATCGTAATATAAAATTTTAAATGGTGCTATAGGATAAGCTCTTTCAAGCGAAACAAAGTTTGTTAAATTTGGTTAAGGCACACCGAAGTTATGGGTATTTCTGTCAAAAGAGATTCCCTCCTCCCCTTAATCTATTTTGCGAGTTGGAGCAAAATGTATGGAAGCAAAGTTATTCCAAATACTCCAAAAAATAAAACACTTAATTTTTGACATAACTTTATTTGGCATATTATCGATAAGAATCCGATTATCTTCCTTGTCATTGGTTGAGCGCCCTCTAGCGGTCAATTTAGAAACTTGAAAATAATTTCCAGATATTTTTTTTGTCGATTTTATAGCAATTTTTTATTTGAAAACTCTGTGATAAACGATTCCTGAGATATGGCCGGCGTCCATTCTTATTTTAGCTACCCGGTAAGTAGTATGTTTAAAGATATTTTATTTAAATTTAGGTTACTGCTAGGTTTAAGTAGGACCGTAGTTTTTACCTAAAAGCCAAATGTACAGTTACAGCCATTAAATCTAGGGCAGTAAATCGGTCAGATTTTGACGTTTTTTTAATTTTTGGTAGATTGGCCTTTTACCTTGATTTACCTTTAGTCATTAGGAATTAACAAGACGTAGCAGAACTTTTTTATTATTTCTAAAAATACAAACTATAAAACTATACCAAATTCAAATCTATCAGTACCTATACAGTATATCGTATTAATAAAATTTTAATATTTTAGCGGCGCCCCTTTATTTTTTCTTATGATAAGGCACATCACTGCAGGATAAATCCTTTATGGCGCTCTAGGAGCGGTGCGTGTACGCAGGAAACGGTTCACGTTGGTCTTAAATCTTTGGAGATTATACTCGTTGTTGGGGAACACGATCTCAGGGAGGTCGTTCCAGAGTGATGACGTTCTCCAAATGAAAGAATTTTGAAACAGTGTCGTTCGAGGAACACTAAGCTGAACCACGTACTGGTGGGCTGCAGTGGCTCGTCGTGTATTTTTACCATGCACCGCACTGGGTGGTATCAAGCGGGACACCTCAGTTCTGTTGAACACTTGATATGAAAATATTTGTAAAATAGACTCAAGTCGCCAACCTGCCTTCGATGTTCAAGGCTTTCCAGATTGTTTGTCAGACTATGGTCACCGATCAAGCGAATGGCTCTTCGTTAAATGGAATCTAGCAATATCAGGGTATGTTTAGGAGCAGAGCCCCAAATATGCTAACTGTACTCTAGCAATGGTCGAATTTGGGCTTTAGAGAGCATCAAAAGTTGTTGGGGTGTATAGAGGTTCTTAATTCGGAAAAGTACTCCAAGCTTCTGCGAGGCTGCCTTAGCAATGGCCGCAACGTGACTATGCCAAGACATATGACTATACAAATTAACGCCCAATAAATGAATTCATGAAGCCAAGGGAATTAAGTGTCCCGACATAACTATATCCGGTTCTTCAACATTAACTTTTTTAGAAAAAACTGCCGCCTGGGTCTTTTTAGCGTTAAATTCTACTTGGTTACTGTCACCCCAAGACAAAATTTCTTCCAGGTCTTTGTTGAGATGTGAGACCTCTTGCTGCCTATAGAGATGTGCATTAGCAGCCGATGTCCGAGCATCCAAAGTAAAAGATGAAACAAGTGTGCTGTCATCAGCGAAGCTATATATATGATTTTTAGTTTTTTCCAAAAGATCGTTACTGTATAGTAAAAAAAGGGTGGGCGACAATATAAAACCTTGAGGGACTCCGGCATTGATGTTAAATCTGTCGCCACTCGCAGAGAACGGTCTTTAAGAAAGCTCGACAGCCATAAACAAAATTAAACCGGCATTCCGTATGCTCTCACTTTAGTTAGGAGCCCCTCATGCCATACTCGGTCAAAAGCCTTGGAAATGTCCAGTGCTACCGCCCGGGACTCCCCATGGTGTTCTATTGCGTTGTTCCAAACATGAGTAACATAAGCGAGAAGGTCTCCTGTTGATCTAGACTTACGGAATCCATACTGGCGATCACTAATAATGTTGAAGCCTTCCAGGTATTTTAGTAATTTTTCGTTGATAGCCTTCTCCATAACTTTTGATATAACCGAGAGCAATGCGACTGGACGATAGTTGTTTGGCAAAGTCTTCTTGCCTTTTTTGAGTATGGGCTGGACTCTCGCAGTTTTCCAGCAAGAAGGAAATATTCCTTTTTTTGTAGGATAAGTTAAAAAGCCTACAAAATACCGGTGTCAGTTCGTCAGCGCATGTCTTAATTACAATGACTGGAATATCGTCAGGGCCAGAAGCCTTTTTAGTGTCGAGACTCCTCAAGATTCGTTTAACATGGCGGTGGCGAAAAACAATCTCGGGCATTCTCGATTCTACAGGGGTAATGTTCGGTGGAGTACTTACCTGAAAATTTACCGTTGAATGTGAAGAGAATAGTTCCGCCAGTAAGTTTGCTTTTTCCTGTGGTTTGGTCGCAATGGTGCCATCAGAACGTGTTAGAGGTGGAATGGTTGACTTGGTAAAGTTCTGACTGACGGCCTTAGCTACCGACCTAAATAATCTTGAGCCGCTAGGACATTCAAGAAGTTTGTGTCTGATCCTCTGGTTGTGTGCTTCTTTGCTTTGGTTTATCGTTTGCTTGCATTGGTTTCGAGCGTTAACAAAGATGGTACGATTTTCGGCGTTAGGATTTTTACGCCATTGTCGGTAGAAATAATTTTTTGATTTAACAGCTCGTTCGCAATTTTTGGTAAACCAAGGCTTGCCGTTAGAAGGGCACTTTTTTGAGAAAGGTATGAAGGCTTCCATGCCAGTAAGGATAACCTCCGATATTTCTGTTGCACAGATGGATGGATCATCAGAGGTAAATAATCCCGCCAAGGAAAGGTTCGAAAATGGTCCCTTAGGTCCTCCCACTTGGCTGATGTAGAATGCCATACCTTGCGTGATTTAGGAGGCTCTTCAGCACTAATTGGTAGTTTGTTCAGTGCCGAAGTAAGGTTGTGGTCAGACGTTTCTAACGGCGGCTTCACGGTGACAGTGTACAAGTCAATCCGAGTTGGTTCACCCACCAGCTGGGTGAGGCCAGAGCTGATGGCAAAGGATTCGGCTTCACGACCTTGTTCGTCAGTCATGTTTGAGTATTTGAGCCAGTTGACATTATGAACGTTGAAGTCGCCAAGGATGACAACTTCGAAATTGGGATGGTGGGTTTGCAAAAAGTCGATAGTATTAGCAAGAGAGGAGAACAAGTCTCTATAATGGGTATCACTTGGCGGCCGGTAAAGGCAGCAGATGAATTTAGTAATTCTTTGCGTTGATATTTTAAACCACATTACATCAAAGTCGTTAGGCTCGAGTGTCTCCTCTCGTTGACAAGAAATATCACTCCGGACAAAGAGACAAAGGCCAAAATTCCACCTAAATCGGTGATGAAAGTCGTACCCAGGATATAAATAGCTGAGCGTACTAATCGATGATCTGACTTTGGTTTCGGTTAGGGCAAGTACATGAGGTTTGGTAGATTGTAGATGTTGATGGACTGCATTGATGTTCGAGTTCAGTCCTCTTATATTGCAGAAGTCAATTTGGAAGTTGCTAATCTCGGGTTTTTTAACAACTCCAGTTTTCACACCATTTTCATTTAGAATATTGTTCAAAGGACCCGCATGGCTACTGGACATGGTGGATGATTGGATAATCTCGCTTGATCCAAAAAGAGTTTATCCTTCTAGGTATTGAAGTTACCAGAGCCCTTGCGAAGTCCGTATTTAACTTATTCCACGCTTCTGCAATTTTATTTTTTAATTCGTCCGAAAGTTATTCTCACCATCAATTTGTTTTACTAAAACACCCCAAACACTTTCCATTACATTTAAATTCGCTCTACGTGAGGGTGAAATGATAATTTGTTCCTATTCCATCCATTCCCTTGTTTGTCGGGCCGTGTGATTGGGACAGTTATCTTGGTGATAAATGAACCACCAAACGGTAACATGCTATTTTGTAACATATTCATGTATACCTCTATATTAAATCAACCTTCAATAAAGTGACACATACCAACTCCCTAAGTACTCATCCATACCCAGACATTTACAGAAAATCGACCACTATTTCGATCCTTTTGGGTAAATCTTTCTGTGAATCGAGTTCTTAAAGGCATACATTATTATACTCTTAGACTTCCGTTATAGCAAGACTGACACACTTTCTCCTTCGTAATATTACTTTTTCTCAGAAAACTGGAGGTTCTAGGAACTACTGTAGCGCAAGACCCGCCCCGTTGTTCTTTATTTTCAGTTAAAAACGGCTTTTTGGCTGCTGGATGACAGCGCAATTCAGATATTTGTGTGACCCTTCGTCGAGCTGTTCTCACAGATCCTGCGAGATCTATCTCCATTTTAGCTGTTACAATGAATTTAAAAGGTTGGTCCTTTAATACATTTACTAAATTATTATCCTGTTCTTCATTGGATTGGTTGGGTCTACCACTTCCAGGTCTTCTTTCCAAGGAATGCGTTTCTTGCCACTTTGTTTTAATAAAAGAACCGTGCTCTTTGAGACGTTAAGCCTTCCTGCTCAATACAATGAATTATAAAAACTTTCTGCTGGGTCGTTAAGTTTGGCATTTTTCGAAAATTAAAACAGTGACATTTATTATTGTTTTTTCTATGATGATACTTTATATAGGTAATTCGTTCAACATGTATTACAGGTATATTTAATTATAGTAAAATGAGGTGTAGTTACAAAGCTAAAAAAGTTCTGCCTAAGATTTAATGGCTGTAACTGCACGCCACTTTCGATTCCACCGGAAGTTATGCAATATTTTTTTCTAAATGAAATAAAAACTTGTATTTTTTATTGCATTCTTCACAAAATTATCCACTTAACAGCATGCAACAAGTTGACGCTTGCTTTCAAAAATAAAATGGCCTCTGAACAAAACGCATACCATTAATATTGGAAGAGTAATGATCAAATCTGTTAAATTAGGTCCATAATAAAATCCTTTAAGCGCCCAGGTATGTTTAATTTTTTTCTTCGTGTTCTGAAAAAATGTTACCCTAGTTTTCAGAATTTCTTTAAATGGTATAGTCTGCTTTTTATTAATTACTTTAAGATTCTAAAGTACTCTCTTAACAATCTAAAGGCATTTCACAAATCACAATGCGTATTGCTTCATATTTGTTCAGCGTGCCAGTGTGAGGTAGTGGCTATTAGTCATTTATTCGGAAATATCCCATGTCTCCGCGAATCGCTATTAGTTATTTAATTAACTGATTACTTCGCATCATTATGTAGTTAACAAACAAGCTACAATGTACGAGAAACTCATAGCATTCCCATAAGTGTTTCAACATTTCCGAAAACAACCCTTTGCTTGTGCGCTAACAATACAAACAGCACAAAGCAATCTAATTTGTAAAATAAACACCCCTGCATCTTTTATAAATTTTCCAATTAGAGCAACTATACACGTTGAAAGAGCGCTCACGGGCAATACAAAGGGAAATAGATGGCCTTATTGGTCGGATTTATTTAGGCGTCCCGTTTGGTATATTGGCAAATAAGAGTTAGTTATTAGTATATACCTTTAAATTACTTAATTTAAAATACAACCAAAATAGTTACGGATCCAGATATTTTTGGTCGATAGCTAAGGCCGTCTGTCAGAATTTATCAGTCAAACGTTCCACCTCTAACTTGCTCCGCTGGTATTTTTGTGAACACAGCCGAGAAAATAGCAAAGTTATTTTACATTTAACGGTAAAAGAACTCCACCTAACATCCCCGATGTTAAATCGAAAATGTCCGATGTTGTTTACGGCAGGGCTCTGTCGAACGAATCTTGAACGGGTTTGACCACAAAAAACCTCTGGTCATGAAAAAATTTAGGCCATATAGATTAAGACATGCGCCGATGAATTGCAACCGGTATAAGTTTCTTGATTTGTCACAAAGAAAAGGAAAGCGGTACCGCAAAAGAGCGGCCGTAATTTGACGGCCGTTCTTGCCACCAGTAGCACGGTCGCTTTGGACGGTGAATATTACTGTAAAGTAACATTAAAAATACGGTGCGATAAAATACGGCGGCAAGAGTCAGTTGACAGTTCAAATCAAAGATTGTGTGTGGTGTTTACAAGATGGAAGATGGACGACCTAAGTTTGGCTATTCTAATAATTCTTGAGGACGAAGAATCATCAGAAGAAGAGAGCAGAAGGCAAGAATATGATATTTATAAACAAACGCAAGACAGAGGGTTGCATCTTCCGGTACTCTGATGAGTTTACATTAAAAAGTGCTTCATGAGTTCGAACAAACTCGATAAATTTTTATCTTGCTCGCTAGACCAACTAATTTCGTTAGCCATTTCTAAATATTATTATTAAAACATACAATCACTACCCTGGCGCACCGTCAAAAATCGTGCTTGCACTATCCCAACGTACAGAGCGGCCGCTTCAGAAAATACGGTGCCGTATTTCTTGCGCCGAACGCTCTGGAGGAACACACTCCGACTTGCAAGTACATACACGCTTTATCGCGGCGAAGCTCGCCGTCAAATTACGGCCGCTCTTTTGCGGTACCGCTTTGTAGGAAACCGAAGCTTTAGTGGAATACTGCGGGAGAAGCCAAAAAGGTAAGAAGACTCTGCCAAGCAACTACCGACAAGTCACATTGCTAACGATTATATGAAAAGTTGTGGCGAAGGCTAAAACCAATAATTGTTAAAGTATACATGGAAAACTTGATCATCATCAACAATCACCAAATACGGATTCCGTAAATTAGACAAAAACCTTTAGATTAACGCAGTAGAGAAACATGTATCCAGGGTGGTAGCACTGGACATTTTTAAGGTTTTTGATCGAGTATGGCATTGCTTGTAATAGGTTATGATTGTCAGTATTGCATCGAGTAGCGATGGATTGATTTCTTTCAGGCACGTTTCTCATCAACACCGGGATCCCTCAAGGATCCATATTGCCTCCCGCCATCTTTCATCTATACATTAAAAATTTTAAAAAAAGTTAAACATCCTTGGTGATGACAGCACACTTGTTTCATTGATTACTCAATATCGACCTAGGAGACATTCTGTCTTGGAAAAGTTAAATTTAATGCTAAAAACCCCGACAAAAGGTTTTCGTAATAGGGTTAACGTTAAGGAAACAAATATAAATTTGGCGGGACACTCGATTTCCTTGTTTCGTCAAGTTAATTTATTTATTGGACATTAATTTGGATATTAAAATATATCTATGTCCAAAGCTAAAGCAGCCTCGCAGAATTTTGGGATGTTTTTTAGAACCAATAACTTCTATAAATACTTCATGGTAAATGTTGAACTGATATGGCCCGCTTGATTCTACCTAGAGCGGCACATGGTAGAAATATATGTCGAACTATTGCCATCCACCCGTTCAGCTTAACGTTCCTCGAATGGCACTGTCCAAATAATTTTTTAATCTGGAGACCGTCATTGCTCTGGAACGAACTCCCTGGGCCCTAATTCATGAGCGTAATGGGCCCCATACACGACCATATAATTTGCGCAACAGAGAGCGTTGTGCAAGTACTTTGATCGTGTATACCTTTGTTTGAACTGTTGCGCAACAGTTGGAGAAAATTTAAACTCGCGTGAAATTATTTGTGCAACAGGTTTGCGCGTGTATGTGGATGTTCATTGCTTGCTAGAGTTATTCCACTTGTGTTAATATAATGGTGATACCTACGGCTAGAAATAAAGAATTTTGACGAAAATCTATACAGATATATCACGATTTGTCAGAACTATGGAAAGTGAAAAGAGAAGTTTAAAAAAAATAGAAATTTAAAAAGTGCAGGTTGCAAAGTTAGTAAATAGCTATTTAAGAGTCTTTTAGGCACGTGACGTGAAAATTGTCCTACAAGGCGACCGAGTTGGACAACACGTCAGAGTGACTAAACGACATTGTTTCGTAACGAATACTATACAATATTTTTTCTACGGGCGTTTTATAATAAAAAACTTAATTTATTTAACCCGACATGTGTTTCATTTTTTACACCTTTCATATCAAAAAAATAGACACTTGTCAAAACAAAATTCGAAAGAATTTTTTTGGCAAAATCTGCGTCAAATATTAAGTAAAAAACGAGTGATTTAGAAGACTCAGACATTGAAAATGCCGCAAAAGGGGCGATGGTGAACCTTATTCCCCAAGAATCAAGGAGTTTGTATGAGGGCACGTACGAAAAATTCAAGAACTGGTGCGGAAAAAAAAAAGGTAAAAAACTTATCAAAAAAGGTCGTTTTGGCATATTTTTCACGATTATCCGATGCCTATAAGCCATCAACTTTGTGGAGTACTTACTCAATGCTTCGAACGATGATTTATTTAAATAAAATTGTTGATATAAAGACATTTACAAACCTAATCGCGTTTTTAAAAAGGAAATCTACGGGTATAAGCCCAAAAAGTCGAAAACTTTTTCCAAGGAACAAATAGAAAGATTTGTCAAAGAAGCAGACGATAAGAACTATTTATTGGACAAAGTCATTCTTATTGTGGGAATCTCTGGAGCATGTCGCAGAGAAGAACTCACATATTTAAAGATGAATAATATCAAAATTTCGGAGTCTTTAATTAAAGTCGCCATTCCAAACACTAAAACAAATGTTGCAAGAAGCTTTGTAATTAGCGAAGGCTCTATTTACGGCATGAACTTCTTGAATGTTGTCCGACAGTATGCCCAATTACGTCCAGCACACGTGACCCATGAAATATTTTTTATCACGTTCAGAAATTCCAAATGTTTCAGACTTCCAGTAGGCATTAATACCATTGGAGCAACACCAAAGAAAAATTTAAGTTGCTCAGTTCTTGGGGCTTCCAAAGGCAAATGAATATACAGGCTACTGCTTTCAAAGATCTTCAGCAACTTTTTTAGCGGACTCTGGAACGGATATATCGATGCTAAAGCGACATGGAGGTTGGCGGTCAAATCCCGTTGCTGAGGGGTATACACACGATTCTATAGAAAACAAAAGAAAAATTTCCGAAAAAATTCTTAGTGAAAAATCTTTGGACGCAAACAACAAACGTGTTAAATCTAATGAATTAGAATGTTCTACCAGCTTTACTAGTGGCATGGGTTTAGTTGATATTGCTGTTGCAGATTCATTTTTTATTACTAGTTCACTTTCTTCATCTATTTTACAAAGAGAAATATCTCAGCGTACTGTTTTAGGTTACTGTGCTATAATTATAGTTCCTCCTGTATAAGTTTGTATTGTTCACCTTAATTCTATGGTACTTGTACTTTTGGTATATTGTCACTTACTGACATAGTATTTCTTTTATGTATTCAATTCTGTTAATTAAAGCCTAAAGGATAGACAAAGGTTATTTCATTACAGTTACCCAAGCATTAATTTTAATAATATAAGTAACTGTACTTTTAATATTTATAATAAATAGGTAAAATTATAGTATGTGCTTAGTTTTTAATTGTAAATAATTACTTTTAGACACAGCTTGCTTAAAAAACTTTTAAGCACGCTGTGCCTAAAAGGAGGTTATTTAAAAATCAAAACGACAATCAAAAAGGGGTTTTTATAAAACGTAAGTAGAAAAAAAATTAAAGAAATAGATCAATGCCGACAGAGACAAAGAGTAAGGAAATAAATTAATGGCCTTCGTCCTGCATATCGCAGAGAACGAATTGTTGTATCCTGTTCTTATAACAGTCGTAATTATTTTTAGTAGTTCAGAGAAAATAGTTCAACCCATCCTTAAATAGTTTTCACAGTTTAGGGGATAAGATAGTTGCAGCACTTTGATCAGATTTTCATGACGCAAAAAATGTTCCTTTTTTAGCCACTGTAGTCCAACTTATTTGCGTCCTTTTTCTTTTTGAAGACAATTCGCTTAGAGATAATTCAACTGTACCTAATTCTAAACACGCGGCTTTGGCATGTACACCTTTTTAATATCAAAATCAACAATCGCGAATCAGTGGCGTAACTAGCATTTTAGGACGGGGGCGAATTATGAGGGAGTAGACCGCAGAGGTAAAGCGCCGCAGGCGAAAATTTTTTGAGACCACGCCCAAATTTCGTAGGAATTGACCTTTCTTATGCTCCCTTGGGAACGCGGGTCTGGCCCAAAACAAAGTGAAAATCCGCTTTACGGACTTTCATAGAAATAAATTTCTCTAAGACTTTTTCTTGACATCATTTATTTCGTGTATTAAATTTCTGTTTCTGACATCATAGCTAGAGAATTTAGTCAGTCATTTTCACATTTCTATTTTGTGCTTTTACTAACTTGTCAGGTTTAAATCTTGCTTGCTCAATACTTTAATTTTTAATTTATATTCTAGTTGAAGATTGACAAAATTATAATTTAGTATATTACTAATATAGCGTTCATGACAACTACGTAATGGGTAACGCGACAATACTTACTTATTCCCGTTGTCAGGGTTACCACATACAAAAAACATCTTAATACATCCTATGGATTTTTCATGGCATAGCCATGTTGTACGTTTAAAGTATTTAATGTGACAGCATGTATATATTATAATAATAAATTTATCTTTTTACAAGTAAAATTTCTATATTAGAAAATAGCGATAGGGGCGGCAGGAGGCCAGGGGGGGCGATCGTCCCTCCCCCTCCCCGGCCCCCTATGCGCTACGCTACGCCACGGGCGCGAACCAACTGCACATAAAACAATATCGAAGTATTCAATACATTTACACAAAGCCTTGTATCGTGTATGAACAACACTGGTTATACAACAACAGTTTGCGCAAATTGTTTGATAGTTTATGGGAGTCTTAAGAGAACGGAGATGATCACATCACTCAACGTTCACTTCCCCGGTTTGTTTCTTCCAAAGATAATAAGAGAAGTGAGTTCTCTTGTTAGTCGATGATATGAATGGTCCCCTGGTATAGTCAGGAATGCCATTGCATGCGTTGCGTGGAAGTTTCGCTTACATTTCTCCTGAGAACAGTGTTCTCCAGGTTCGACAATTAGGAGCCTGAAGAATTATTTGTGCCTGATGATGAAAAAATATAAACAAATCAAGTCTCTTAGCAATACTGAAAAAAGGATTTAATTGGGATAACCTTAAACGAATTTATTCAATAAAAATATTTAATTGAAAACGAGCAATATATTATTCACCGAATGAAATTATTTTATTGGGAAATTTAATTGCCTGAATTAAAATTTATTTTGGACAAACACATAATATTACATTATCACAACTTACATTTAATTCGATCAAATTCGATAAAGATAATATAAAAGTTGCTATTAGAAGTAGTAAATTATTATTTACGATATTATGTAATTTTACAACAATAATCTTTAGGCTCTAATAACACACTATAAGATTAACGTGTCTTGTCATTTACTCTGCTTTGCACTGAAACTATTTCACTAATTTATATGGTTTTACCCTCTCTCTTCTTTTTAAACAGCGGAGGGCGGGATAGCCTCGATATTAACGTAATAGAAGAGTACTTTTTCGTTACTGGTATATAGGAAACACTATATTTCTTAATATTTTATTCTGAAAGCGCTGAATGTTGCACTTCTGGCATACTCTTACTAATCATATAGTACCTAAATAACTTTTCCCAGTACTCTAATAAATCACTTAAACACACAATGCAAAAAATAAAACTAATAAATTATACACTATGCACCCTCCATTGCCAGAATCCAAACTTGTACAACACATAAATGGCGCGTACGCGCGACATCTCGTCGGCTTATTACTAAATGCAAAGAAGATGATCACGTGTTCACTGCATCATAAAACTTTTAATCAGGCAACCACATTTTTAATATAGGAATTAAATTATAATTTTGGCAACTGTAAATAGAGGAATTGCAAAGGGAATAAAATTTTAATAAAATTATTTTTACATCAAATGTTTGAAGGAACTAATATTTTATTCTAATAATAAAGCCGTAAAAAAAGAAATTCAGTAGAAAACTAAATTAGCAAAATTTAATTGACCCAATAAAGATTCGTTTAATTCAAGAAAATATTCGGCAATTAAATAATCTTATTGAATAAACTAAACTTTGTTCGGTTAATATCTGCACTATACTTCATATGATTAAATATAAGCAGTATTGCCACAACTAACAAAAAATCAATTAAACGTTTTAATTCGCAAAAGAAAAAGTTTTTCCTTGATGAACACATTTTTAATCGGTTTTACCCTATCTTTAATTTTATGAGTCAAACCAAACAAAAACAGCTAGCTGATCCAAGCAAGTAACGACTTTTAATTGTCGTGGCATGTGATCATCTGGTAAATTTCCAATTGCAATCAATTTGCTTATTTACATAAATAAAGCAATTTGACACGAAACTATTTAATCAATCCTAGCACGCACAATAATCGAGTTGGCGAGATCACAGAGACACTCACGCACTGCACATTGATCAAACACTATTGGCCATGTTTACGTATCCATTATTGCACTTATAATTTGTAAGTCATTTGTCATGTCGGTTAGCGTTTATCATGCTATCTGCCCTCTCGGAAGGAAATCGATCAGGCCGGCATCGGCACGCTACGGAAGTTAAATGGATGCCTCCGATTATTGTTTTGATAAGAAATCGTTTAATTTTTGTAACCCTATTGTGAACGATTTAGTGATTGTGCACGCTATGGACGCTTAAATAATTAACTTGTTCTTCTTCTACAAAACGATATATGTATCTTTAAATGGGTATTCCTTTAAGTATATTTACTATAAATAATTTATTTTTGTTCACATTTTGATATCAATCTATTTTAAGACCGAGTTGAAACATATTTCTTAATATATACTCTATACTCTATAGGCACCGCCTCCTAATACTAATTAATAGCTGGTACTACAGGTTACGCATAAATTTTACTAAATGTCTCATATACAGGGTGTTCATTTGAAAACTTCCCACCACGGATTTATCGAAAACCACTGATTAAAAGAAAAAACGCCGAGACACGTCAAAAGATTTGCCAAAGGGGCCAACTTTTTAACTAAAAACTACTTCACCCCCTTTTACCCTCCGCCCCCTGGAGTCATCCCCTTAAAAATTTTAAATGACAAGGGGTATCAAGTAATACCTTGTTTGAAAGGTCTTTTAAAGTGCTTTATTTTGACGTTTGATTTTTTAAAATCGGTCAATTCGTTTTCGAGAAAAGTAGAAAAATGTTTATTTATCTTAATTTGTTCAGATAGAAAAAAAAACACACTAAAATATCACTTTTTATTTCAATAAGTGTTCAAAATGTTGCCCGTTATTGGCCAAACAATGATATAGGCGATGTTCAAATTCCTGACGGACATTTTCAAAAACATGTTGTGGGAGATCATGGCAGCTTTCGATAATGCGTTGACGAAGTTCATCCAAACTTTCAGGTTGGGGAGTGAACACAATAGATTTCAAATGGCCCCATAGAAAAAAGTCTAATGGCGTCAAGTCAGGAGACCTAGCAGGCCATTCTATAGGCCCTCTTCGCCCTATCCATTTATCTAGAAACTCGTCGTCTAGCCATTGCCGAACCGGAAGAACATAGTGAGGAGGAGCGCCGTCTTGCTGGAAATATATTTCAGCCTCATCAAATATAGGGTTTCCATCGTCTTCGATTTGGTTTTCAATGGTTTCAGTGATAAGCGGATTGATGGTATTTTCCAACATATCTAAATAAATGCCTCCATTTAAATTCCCATTAATAAACAATGGCCCAATCACTTTGTTTCCTAAAATGCCTGCCCATACATTAATTTTTTGGGGGTACTGAGTATGCCCTTCTACAAAAGCATGAGGATTTTCATTGCTCCAATACCTGCAGTTATGCTTATTAACAAATCCATTTAGATAAAATGTGCATTCATCACTGAAGCAGATATCCTTTAGATGAATGGTATTATCATTAATCGCTGCAGTCATTTGTTCAAAAAACTCAACTCGCCTATCGAAATCATTTTCGGTTAACTCTTGCAATATTTTCATTTTGAATAGATGAGATCTATGTAATTTAGTAACTGTGTGTACAGAGCCTAATGAAATACCAGTCGCATCAACAATTTTGCGTAATGAAGTATTAGGATTTAGCCAAAACGACCCAAAACTTCAACTTGAGCGGCTTCATCCAAAACTCTACGATGATTACGTTTTTTATTTGCAACAGATCCAGTTTGAGTAAATTTAGTAACAAGGTCCAAAACATACCTATGCGAAGTTATCTTTTCCGGATGTCTGGCGTTAAATGTGACGGCAGTTTGCCGGGAACATTGATTTTGGGCACCATAAATTAGAATCATTTCCACTCTTTCGGCTAGTGTGTAAACCATTTTGGAAGTAAAATCTGAATCAATAAATTAATTTTCACTATCCCAAGATTGTCACAAAGGTAACTGACAGCAAATTAAATTCTTTCTTTTCCTTAGCAACTATAAAAAACTAAACAGATATAAGAATAAATACAGTTCGCCCATGTTATCTGTGTTTATAAATAGATGGCTGAAAAAAACTCGGGTTGTTATTTGGTTGCTGCCACGTCTAATCTTCCGAATTGCTGTTTATGTTGGTCTTTGACCACTTTTGAAATAAAAAGTGATATTTTCGTGTGTTTTTTTTCTATCTGAACAAATTAGGATAAATAAAGATTTTTCTAATTTTCTCGAAAACGAATCGACCGATTTTAAAAAATCAAACGTCAAAATAAAGCACTTTGAAAGACCTTTCAAACAAGCTATTTCTTGATACCCCTTGTCATTTAAAATTTTTAAGGGAATGACCCCGGGGGGCAGAGGGTTGTCCCCTTTGGCAAATCTTTTGACGTGTTTCGGCGTTTTTTCTTTTAACCAGTGGTTTTCGATAAATCCGTGGTGGGAAGTTTTCAAATGAACACCTTGTATATATCTTATTTAATTTTTCATTATTACCATTATCTTCTCGGCCAGCAACGCATCATCCTTATCTGTTTTATTATGATCGCATATTATTGCAGTATTAGGTATAGTCCGCCTTACGAGTCTGTGGCTACGACGGCTGAGGAGACAGGGAGGTAAAAGGCATACAAAAGTCATGTTTAACTGTAGCGGCTCGTGGCTCGTTTCATATTAATATTTTATAAGTTAATAAACTAGATTTACTTCCTCTTATTTTAATAATTAATCCACACCACTGTCCACTGTCAGCGGCAACAGGTAACAAAAAGACGCAGTGGAACACACATTTTTTATGCATTATTTTATTCATGTATCCTTCACAATTATTTCATCGACTGGAAACGGCCGGCTGGAATGGCGCGGGCGAGAAAAAATTCATACGCGGTCTTATCATCATAAAATTCGGTCATTTTTATTTAAAATTTATTGGCAAACTTAGCAAACCCGGTACATGACTTTTTTTTATTCGTATTCCATCCATAGCCACAGAACTGTAAGGCGGACTATAGATATCGCTCTTTACTTGATCGCCGATCAACGATATGCGCAGTCGGAAGGAGGAAGAAGCATGCTTCCTCTGCGCTCGACGTTTTAGAAAATTCTAATTTAACTTATATTTCTTTGTAGCAATTTAATATTTTTTCTTCTGTTTTCAGCAGTCGTTAATTATTTATTTATTTAACTATAAAGTAAATATGATCTAAACAATAAACAGTAACGTTAAGTATCCTTAAAATTATGAATGAAAGTACACCTACTGACTAAAATAGGTGTATGTACTTTAAAAGATATTTAAAGCATATTACATTAACAGTCGTTTTTTTGTATAAGTGTATAATCTTAAAATTTATTTAAATTAGCAGAGCGCTTTCGGCCTTAGGCCATCTTCAGTGGCTTCCTAAAAGTGAGGAAAATCCAATTGTAAAATTTATTTGAAATGGTGTTGTTCGAAAGTTGATGTAAATTTGTGTGAAATCAGTTGAGTTACTTAACTATTTTTATTTGTTGAAAAAATTTTTGTTCTGAGGAATAATATTAAATGTATTTTTTGGTTTTTACTCACTTTGTCAGGAAACAGGAAACTTCATTGACAAATTTACTTTTCTTGAGTGGGTTATCAACAGCACAATGTAAAAACTTATTATATAAAAACAATTAACATGTAAATTTGTAAAAAGACTAACAATTGGGACGAACCACTTTTTAATTTGTTAATTAACCATCGTTTGAAATTTTTGGAAGATATATCATGAATAATCTTTGAATTAGAGGAGGGACTGAAAGTATGATTAGAAATTTTGAGGTGTTGGCCAAAAGCAGAAGAGGATCTCGAAAGGTGTTCTTTTATACGGGTCCTAAATGGTCTACAAGTACGACCAATGTAGGTACTGTTACAAGAATTACAATTTAATTTATAGATACCACTCTTGGAAAGATGTTTAATTTTATGAGATTTGGTATTGATTGTGTAAGTATTTGTTTAATGTTAGAATTGGTGTTTTGATCAGGGAAAGGTATAGCAACATATTTTTTATCGATCTTAGTGGGAAGAGGGTATAACTCGTTTCTAATTCTTCCTCATTTTGTTTTTGAGATCAAATCATATTTGGGTCGTAGTTGTTATTGAAAGCTATTTGTTTTAATATATTTACTTTGTTTTGGTAGTGTTCTTTTGTCACGGGAATATTAAGAAATCTATTTATGTAACAATGAAAAGATGCTAGTTTATGTTGTTGAGGATGATTTGAATTGTAAGGGATGACATGATCTGTTTGAGTGGGTTTCCTGTAGATTTGAAATTGTAGGTTGGTTCTGGATTTATTTATGGTAAGATCTAAAAAATTAATTGCTTTGTTGTTTTCTGTCTCAAGTGTGAAGGATATATTGGGGTGTATGTTATTAAGTTTATTGAGTAATTCTAAGTCTCCTTCGTTGTTGCAATTCAAAAAACACAAACAATCGTCTACATACCTGTACCAGTGGAAGATTTCAGGGTTGTTTTCTGACATCATGTAATTGTTTTCCAAAGAATCCATAAAGACATCCGCTAAAAAAGAGACAAACAACTTCCCATGGCAAGTCCGTCTGGTTGTTGGTAAAATTTATTATTGAAGCAAAAATAATTTTGGGATAAACAAAAATTAAGTAAAGTTAGAGTATTGATTACCAAATCCTCATCCAAGTTTTTTAATCTCAAAATATTTCCAACAATGTCCACTGCTTCCGACTTGGGGACAGTCGTGAATAGGTTTGTCACGTCAAAGGAGACAAGTAGAAAGTTTTGAGGTAAATTTAAATCCTTGAGCTTATTGACCAAATCTAGAGTGTTAAGTATTGTGTATGCAGGTTTGAAATTGGTTAATGATTTTATAAGTTTGAGTGTGAAAGTGGAAAGGTTGGAAACGGGAGTGTTAGTGAAACTTACCACTGGTCTGATAGGGGTATCAATTTTGTGGGTCTTGGGTAATCCGTATAAGCGTGGCAAGATGGGATTGCTGGAAATGGTGTTTCTTGGTGCCTCGTTAACATCCAAGAATTCACTAAAATGTTTTAAAAATCTAGTTGCTTTTTTAATGAATCTATCGTGAGGATTGTCTGTTAAGGTTCTGAAATTGTTATCCTGTAGAAAACTTTCAACTTTAGATACATAGTCTGATTTTTTAAGAATTACCAGACAGTTCCCTTTGTCTGCCTTTGTTATAATCAAATTTTGATTTTTTATTTTTAGTTTGAGGTTTTTAAGTATTCTGTTTGATGAGGAGGGGACTGAAAAATTGATTTTAGGGAGATTTTTCTTTGTATGATATAGAGTGTTATAAATGTCATTTCTGATAGTCTTATTTAAATTGTAATCGTTGGAGATTAGTTCTATGATCACATCTAATTCTACCGCATAGTGTTAAATATCTTTATCAGACAAAGGTGTTCTTATACAATATTTTAAGCCCATATTTAGTAAATCAATTTCAGCCTCCTCAAAGTTTGTTTCGGAACGGTTTTTAATTTTGTCGTGAAATTTGAAATTAGAAAATTTTTTGCTAAAATTTGCTGAAATTGTTATCCTGTAGAAAACTTTCAACTTTAGATACATAGTCTGATTTTTTAAGAATTACCAGACAGTTCCCTTTGTCTGCCTTTGTTATAATCAAATTTTGATTTTTTATTTTTAGTTTGAGGTTTTTAAGTATTCTGTTTGATGAGGAGGGGACTGAAAAATTGATTTTAGGGAGATTTTTCTTTGTATGATATAGAGTGTTATAAATGTCATTTCTGATAGTCTTATTTAAATTGTAATCGTTGGAGATTAGTTCTATGATCACATCTAATTCTACCGCATAGTGTTAAATATCTTTATCAGACAAAGGTGTTCTTATACAATATTTTAAGCCCATATTTAGTAAATCAATTTCAGCCTCCTCAAAGTTTGTTTCGGAACGGTTTTTAATTTTGTCGTGAAATTTGAAATTAGAAAATTTTTTGCTATTGTTGAGTCTATTTTTGTTAGAAGAAATTTTTTGTTTAATGAGAGTATTTCGTTTTAAGTTGAGTCTATCAAATTTGATTTTCTTAGTGGTAGAAACCTCGTCAGTGATTTCGTTTAAAATTTGTTGAAGTTGTTCATCCCTAATGGTTCTAGACAATTGATTGTAAATTAATTTTAGTTGACAATTTAAGAAATCTAGTTTAGCGTAATGTTTACAAATATGTGATCTGATAATCTTATTTTCTAAATTCGATTTTTCGATGTGAGAAACATTATTTGAAGTTTTTACTTTTGCGAAGTTAGGGGTAACTTGTTCCTTGGTACAGTTGTTCAAAAACCAAATGTCAACATGAGCAGTTGCTCTCTTCAATGAAGTCCTGTATTTTTCAGCCAAATCTGCCATACTGCAGTAAAATTGATGAAATAGGGTTGTGTTGTGTACACTTTTTTGAAATAAGAGGGAAAAACAGTCGTTTTTTTGTATTAAGTGTATAATCTTGAAATTTATTTAAATTAGCAGAGCGCTTTCGACCTTAGGCCATCTTCAGTGCTTCCTAAAAGCGAGGAAAATCCAATTGTAAAATTTATTTGAAATGGTGTTGTTCGAAAGTTGATGTAAATTTGTGTGAAATCAGTTGAGTTATTTAACTATTTTTATTTGTTGAAAAAATTTTTGTTCTGAGGAATAATAATAAATGTATTTTTTGGTTTTTACTCAATTTGTCAGGAAACAGGAAACTTCATTGACAAATTTACTTTTCTTGAGTGGGCCATCAACAGCACAATGTAAAAACTTATTATATAAAAACAATTAACATGTAAATTTGTAAAAAGACGAACAATTGGGACGAACCACTTTTTAATTTGTTAATTAACCATCGTTTTTGTTTTTCTTCTTTTTTAAAATTAAATTTTAACTACACGTGGAACGTGTTCATCAATCGAAATTTGATGGTTATTTAAAATGAAGGATTAAATTTTTCTTGTCATTGAAATGACATTGTTGACGTTGTTGAGAGTAAAAAGCGGGCAATTTGAAAATTGTTTAGATTAGAGAATATTGAAATTAAAAAAAAAAATTAATTCAGAAGGCGTCTGTGTAAAGGAATGTAACTTCTATTTAGATTAACTTGTGTATTTAAACAAAGGGAATTGTCTATCAATTCCTTATTAATCTCTATGTCCTCCATAAAATCGAGTCTGTTAAAATTTTTGGAAGATATATCATGAATAATCTTTGAATTAGAGGAGGGACTGAAAGTATGATTAGAAATTTTGAGGTGTTGGCCAAATGCAGAAAAGGATCTCGAAAGGTGTTCTTTTATACGGGTCCTAAATGGCCTATAAGTACGACCAATGTAGGCACTGTTACAAGAATTACAATTTAATTTATAGATACCACTCTTAGAAAGATGTTCAATTTTATCATTGGAATTTACAATGTGTGTTGCTAGACTGTTTTAGGTTTTGAAAGAAACACTGAGATTTGGGATTGATTGCGTAAGTATTTGTTTAATGTTAGAATTGGTGTTTTGATCAAGGAAAGGTATAGCAACATATTTTTTATCAATCTTAGTGGGAAGAGGGTATAACTCGTTTCTAATTCTTCTGCATTTTGTTTTTGAGATCAAAGAATCTATCATATTTGGGTCGTAGTTGTTATTGAAAGCAATTTGTTTTAATATATTTACTTCGTTTTGGTAGTTTTCTTTTGTCATGGGAATATTAAAAAGTCTATTTATGTAACAATGAAAAGATGCTAGTTTATGTTGTTGAGGATGATTTGAATTGTAAGGGATGACATGATCTGTTTAAGTGGGTTTCCTGTAGATTTGAAATTGTAGGTTGATTCTGGATTTATTTATGGTAAGATCTAAAAAATTGATTGCTTTGTTGTTTTCTGTCTCAAGTGTGAATGATATATTGAGGTGTATGTTATTAAGTTTATTGAGTAATTCTGAGGCTCCTTCGTTGTTGAAATTCAAAAAACACTGGTGAGCTAATAGGGATATGGGGTGATATATTCAACCATATTTTTTACATTTAACCCTTTCTCAATTTTGAGGGGTGGGAGGCAAGTTTAGAATTTTTTATTAGATGATGTATTCTTGTTGTCAAAATTCGAATCGAAAAAGTACGTATGTTATCAAAAATTTTTTTGACTCGCTCCCTTGGTTGCGGAATTATGATTAACCAAAACTTTATTGAATTTAAAAAAATAAATAAATTTTACCAATAAATCAAGTTTACTTATTTCGAAATTATTATGGGTTTCCATGGAAACGCGTTATGTTTTCTTATGTCAGTCGAAAAGTTTTAATAATTATTTCGCAGGTTGTCCAAAACATGGAAGCGAATTTGAATGTGTAGAAAAAATTAGAGAAGCTGTACTAGTGTGGGCAGAGAGATTTCCTAATAACCCGAAATCTCACTTGATATTTAAAAGGCTGGCGCAGATGTCGTACCACTGGCAGTTTGAAGGTGATTCCACGAGCTCGGAGTAGAACTCAAACAAACGGCAACATGGCAGTTGGTGTTTTAGGAGCGGTAGCTATTGACCCTCATGTAGGTTCCAGGCGGCTTCCTAGATATGCTGCAATGAGTCAAAAATCAGTTATAACTATATTGCACTTAAACAAGTTTCATCCATACCACATTACGCTTCACCAAGCATGAGCAAGATTTTAAAAATCGCGATATTTTTTGCAAAATAACACGTTCTTCAAGAATGTAATATTTTTTGACGAAGCCACTTTCCATAATTATGGGCAGGTAGGATTTTCAATAATTTCTCATTATTAAAAAGCCATTTCACCGAAGTGAATATATTCTATATAATATTTTAAGCCGGCCAGCTAGCAAACTTATTTCGCAACTTCGGAAACGGTTCAATAGAGAACCGAAAGTCCCTGTGTCGTGGGCGCGTAGCACTACGCAATATGCCTCAAAATATTACAGCTAGTGACATCTCATGTCTTTTATGGAAGAAATATTGCTGTAATTCTAGTTGCAACTAACCTGTATAGTCTCTGATATTACCTACCAAAAACGAATATCAATTTTGCACATTTTTACACAAGTCCTTATAGGTGAACAATAAAAGTCCGCATCATAAAGAGATATTTTAAATCTCATATGGAATCACTGAAAAACAGCGTACTGGATTATATTTGTTCAAAAGCAACGTTTCACTCTCTAGGTATATGGTTATTGGAAATATTTCAATGCGCGTGTTAAATTTTATGAAATAAATACGGCTATTGTAGAAAAATTAGTATCCCCACAAAAAAAAATATTTATTAAAACACATATATCACATTTTTTAAGCACAGCACAATCTAATATTATCAGAAAAGTTAAATTAAAAGACTATTCTGACACCTTTGAAGTCTATCAAAAATATAAGCTTCACCAAATACAAATACATGTTTCGGCCATGGCCACCCTATTTATCTTATATTGTTTCGGAACGCGAATATTTATGATCTTTTGACAGTTTTCGCGGCACAAAAACTTAAAAATTCGTAATATTAGTGCAAACCTTTTAATTTTCTTACAGTGCAAGATGTTCCAAAATGACGGCGGAATCGAACAAACCCAATATGCATGTAAAAAAATAAAGAGAAATTTGAATTTTTTGCGCACTTGATATAAAAAATTTTAAAATTGAAAATATACAATTTTCGTGTTTTAAAAAGCGCTTTCCGATAAAGTGTTAAAAAAAAATTTGAAAAAAAATAAAAACCGTTTGACAAAATTGTAATTTTTAGTTTTTCTCGAAAATCTACAATTTCTAAATTTTTAATGTGTAGGAAGATGCATTGTAGAAAAAAGTATTTGAGATGCTCTATCTAACGCAGTGATTCCCAACGTGGTCTATATCGACCCCCGACTTGCAAGGGGTCCATATCAGCGAAAAAAAAATTGAGGGTTTATGAGATGTAAAAGGGGGTCCACGATAGTAGATCTCATTTAAGCAATAAATGCAATAATCCACATACGTAGATAGAGTTGTTGCTTAGTTTTTATGTGAAAACGTAACAAACTGGCGGACAATAAACTACGAGACTACGGTCTTGTTTTCGCAATTATAATATTAGTAGCGAAGTAGGGATTTTATAATGCACTATTTTATTGTATTAAATATTAAATTATACATTAATAGTTATTTATGTATCTAGGGAATTATAATGGTCTTAATTACCGAGGGCAAAGTTTACGTCCCGAGGGCCTTTGGCCCGAGGGACAGCAATTGCCCGAGGTAATTGAGACCCTTATAATTCCAGTGATACATAGATAATTTTATTTCTAACCGATTTTAGTAACATTTTGTTCATTTTTAAAGTGGAATAAATGTTTCAATATATGACAATCAAATTGACATTAGATGTCAATCGTTTGATTTTATGTCAAATTTTTCTTAATATCCAAAAGGAGTTATGACCCTTATAATTCCCGCGTAACTAAGACGTTATAAGCTAATAATATACCGGTCAGAAATAATAAAGGTCGATTTATAAAACTTTTCGTCGCTGTTCCCGTTCGTTGTCACTGCTCCCGCTCGTCGCCGCCGTTGGATAGGTATTTATAAAAAAGTCGAACTACGAACTGCGCCGCAATAACAAAAGAAGGTTTAAGGTTAGAAAAACAAAGTAAATAATTGTATTTTCTTTTAAAAAGCGTGATGTAAGTACCTTATTATATGATATTAATGTTTTTTTGCAGTAAAATCCACAAAACAGCAAAACACTCCAAGTACTCTAACCCTAAAATTACTTCCTTCAAAACTTCAAACCATATGGTCGAAAATTTCTTTCTTCTCATTGGCCAGAAGTGGGAACGACGAACGACCAAGGTCAGTGGGAACGACGCGATTTAAAAATTGGCCAATTCAGAACTACCAACGGGAGCGGTGGCGGCTTTTCTGAACGTATACGCTGTTTCCCCTTAGGTTAAATAGCGACGGGAACGGCGGCGACGAGCGGGAACAGCGACGAAAAGTTTTATGAATCGGCCTTAAATTTAATTTAATTACGTAGAAATTAATTCGGTATATTTAATAAAATTTTGTAAGTATTAGTTATTCGCTGTGTGGTAAACTTGTAAAAACTTGCACATAATGACACCAATATCATGAAGTAGTGTTGCCAACAAGAAAATTACGAATATTGCTACGTCACTACAAAAATTCCGCTACTCCCCTCTTCAGTCGAGCCTATTCATAATTCTGCTACACCCCGCTCTATTTTGGACTTTAAATTTAGATACCAGATGTTTTTAATTTGTTAATTTTTTTTTAATAGGTGAACAAACGAGAAAACTTACATAATGTAAGAGCCCGCGACGCAAACTAACGACATTGGTAGTGACAGTGTACAAAATACCCGGTCTGTCGCGCAGCATTTAGCCGAAAGTTACATTATTAGACGTTTTACTAATACTTATTTTAAAAAACTGAAATTCGCTACGTTTTGCTTTCATTTTGTTCCACCGCTGCTACACCGCTCTTGTGGTTAAATCCCGCAACACTGTCATGAAGTTACCCGCACTCGCGCAGTAGAAATTCTTGTCCATTCTTGTCTCATAGCGAATTCCATTGATAATAGAAGTGCGGCACCGCCATGCCACTGAAACTGCACCAGTGCACAAAAAGTGATGTACTATTTGAGTACTAATGGTTTTCAGATTAGACATTGAGTGCATTTTACCAACAAAGTCGATGATAATACTCCTCAATCCTCAATGATTTTACTTACCACTGAACAAAATTTGAGACAAAATAGTATTTTAAAGATCGAAAAAATCAAAACACTGTATTTCTTGACATTTTCATCCAGTTTCGGTGCAGCACGGTCTCAAAGAGCACGTGCGGAACTGATTGCACTCAGTGCAACACTTGTTGCACCGGTTTCCCAATGGTTTACAAATACTTGCACTGAAATGTCCAATGGTTTTCAAATTTTGCACTCGTTCCGCACTTTTTTTACCAATGGAATTCGCTATCAGAGATTCGCAAAGACAGCGTAAGAAGACTCGTATTTGCACTGACTTGTTCAATTCGTCAATGAATAAATACCAATGTGAGAGACAAACACGTTTAATTGTTTTCGAAGTTTTGAAAAGAAAATATTTTCAAAAATATAAACTGGTAGTTAGGCACATACAAATTAATGTGAATAAAAGTTAAAGTGAATCAATGTCATTTTGTTTGGGAGTGCTGGAAAAAAGTAAGTACGGGGGTCCCATTTTCGACACTTTTATAGGGTACCTCCGTAATTGTTAGTGCCACCAAATAAGTAATATAGGTGTCATGTGCTCTTTTTGGGTCAAACTTAAAATGGTAAAATCTAAATTTGAAAATTCTCGCTCGCTTAAGAGATACGGGGGAAAATAAAAAATTTAAAATTTCAAAATTAGCCTATATTTTCTTAGTTAAAAGAGATATAGAAAAATGTTTCCCTCCTTTCCTTCGGAAGGAGGGAAACCTGCGAGAAGAGGTTTCACGACGATAATTTAAAAAAAAAAAGAAAAAGTGGAGATAAAGGTAAGTTTCAAGAGGTATTTTATGTAGCCAAGTCAAATAATAACTCATCAAGATAATCAATTTACAAAACTAAAGCTAACTAGTCCCAGCAAGGACCGGAAGGAAATAAAGAAATCATAACTATAATATACAAGCATATACATAGGTAATTCTAGTGAGTATTTTGCCCGCAAGAGTCCAAGAGAACCCCGAACGCGAGAAGAAGCAACTCCGGATAGTTGGTGTGGTAGAAGTAACCTAAAGGAAATAATAAAAAAAAAAAAAAAAATGAGAGGCATAACCTCAAAAATAAAAATAAACAGTAGATCGAAAACGGCCTTCAGTCTGTATTGCGTCTCATCCAAATGTGGCTTGGAGGACCTCGTGTACGACCTCAGACCAACTAAACAAAGAAACCACAACTCACGCTCAAAAATAATCTCAAAAACCTACAAACCCTACACTCACTAGAAAGTGGAAAACTAAAAATAATCAATATCAACACAAAAAAAAAGAATAATTGTAACCCAGATGTTCCACCAGTCAAAGGGAGTGTATTGTAGTACACACTAAACTTAAAGATACAAATGTGTCGAGGACAACTAAATGTACCACAGCCTTCAACGTAAAATTTAATTAGGGTGTTCCGAAAGGCGGCTCTGCTCCTGGCCTGGCGTATCACACGAGACCTGCGGACGAGGTCATACGCAGTAGTTTCGCCCTCCCCTGTGCTGCAGCAATGTACAGACTGAATCAGGGGTCAGACAGCCACCCCCCACAATACAACTCTGCCCGCAAATCTGCCTTCAGCAGAACGAACATTCCACAAAAGACGGCAAAGCGCCACCCAGGGGCACCAACGACCCCTCAGCCTTTTCTATAGCAAAAAAAAAAGAAGGCTGTATATAAATAGGACAAAATCGGTAAATATAAAGTCAGGCTATACCCGAACCAAGACAAAATCGGTAAGTATAAAGCGTCTAAATGACGAAGTCAAAACCAATCAATAATCAATAAATCGCATCTGAGCGACATCAATAACGAAATTACTCCGTTACTTGCAATTCAGTTCGAACAGCGGCTTAAATCCCCAAAAGGGTAATCTCACTCTATCTAGAAAGCAACGTACATCAATCAAAAATAACTCAAAGTCCAACAAAGTAAATCGAGCAAATATAACAACAACGCAAATCAAGCAAAAACAGAGAGAGAAATTACGTTCTCGTTGCAAATATCCCGTACTCAACACGGTTTACAAAAAAATTACAACGAAAACCTACCACTAAAACTAAAAGGAAGAACGAAGCAAAAAAAAAAAAGTCATCATGAATAAATAACGTCTTCAAGACGAGCGACAGCAAAGATCAACCGGCGTTAGCCAATCCATCCAAGCTAACCAAATAACTAAAGAGACAAATCAAGGTAAAAGTAAAATACTAAGTCCAAATCAGGGTAATCACTAAAGAAAATCCGGCAAAGCCAAATTTCCAAGGAATCAAGTCAAAATCGGTAGGTACTGAAATCGAAAGTAAAGATAGAATGAAAGGAAGAGAAATAACGAAAAGTAAAACCTAAAAGACGAAAAGAAAGTCAACTCCTAGAGAAGATAAAGTCGTACCCACTCCCGTCTTGTTTCACGCCAGGACAACAGCGTACACGACCACAGACTGAATTGAGTGACTTTCAGTAATAAAGTAAATAAAAACATTAGGGAAGAAACAAGCAAGAATAAAGGTTCTACTAAATGAACGTCATAAAACTAATACTATAAAATGTTAAATGCTGGAGTGGCAACCTAAAGACATAATCGATAAGCAAGAAACTATGGTACAAAAAAAAATCTACGAAACAGCTAATAATACACCGAAGATACCGAAGGCTAAGATTCATTTAACAGGTTTGCCACAACATTTACAAGTGAAGTGAGAAGCCAACTGAAGGTTAACAACTCTGATACCCATTGTAGTAAACCGCTGAGGGCCTGATTCACTACCAACGACACAAACCGGCTGAAGGCGATTGGTCTGTCTCCGTACTCTTGATATGATTTCTACTATCACGGGTACGCCGTGCGGAGTATTTCTAACCAACTACATTCGGCCTGTCAAGTTTCACGCCGAGACAGAAACCGAACTTCATTAGAACTCCACGTCCGCTGGAGGTGATGTAAAAATATTTAGAACAAAAAAAAAAAGAAAGAAGCGAACCTTTATTCGTTACTCACACAACTCACATAAGTCATCATAAATCAAAATTCAATTCCAAAGGGTAAGGTAGTCACATCCAAAAGGTAAGGTAATCAAAGACCAAAATTAAGGTAATCAAAAACTAATTACTGACGTAAATCGAATTACTCACAGTAAAGATAACTTACTCATCACAACGAAAACAAAGGTAACCCATCCCACTAATAATTTAAAGGTAAGCAAAGATAACCAAAAAGGCAAATTAAATTAAGTTAAAGGTATCGAAAAGAGAAAGATCACTGCTAAATACAGGAAAAACTAATGTTTATCCACCGAAGTATGTACACCCATCACGTCTCGCGCAACGCGGTAAGTACCCACACAACAATGGCTAAACTAGTATACTACTTAAAAACCCAAAGCAAGGATAAAGTGCAGTGACCGGCAAATAAAGGTAAGATAGCTGAAGGCAGGACTTACCCACAAGTAAAATAGTAAGACAGCTGAAGGCCCCCCTTACTAAGAACAGTAGGAGTAAGAATACTGAAGGCTAATCTCACAACAACAACAGAAGTAAGGCCGCTTAGGGCTAATCTTACCACGACTCTCGGTGGACTTCTACCACCACTGCGATCCAGTGCAGATAAATTCTACTATGATAGTGTTCAAATCTAAGGGATCTCGCGATCCAAATTAGAAATGAATACTACCAAGCCCACAACTGCAGGGCGAATAAACCCCAAACTAAAAGAAGTAAGTAAGTAAAAATTACAAGATACCTGAAAGATAAAAGTGATGAGTAAGACTATCCACTATCTGAACTATCTACTAAAGTTGATGGATTATACGGTTTGAGATTTTGAACGTGCCAAACTCCTTTACTTTCTCCTGCGCGATCTTGAAGTTCGTAAGTGCAGGTACCAGTTTTTCGTTTAATAATAAACGGCCCTAAATAGAGTGGAGCTAATTTAGCACTATAATAATTCACGGCATCGGAGATACTTTTGTTTTTGCGCCAAACCTCCTGTCCAGGAACATACTCCACAGGTCGTCGTCGTAAGTTATACCTTCGTTGATTTCTGGCACGAGAGGTTTTAATTTTCTCCTGAACTTCCTGATACAACTTCACAAATGCGGCTTGTCTCTTCTTGACATAGTCGCCAGGATCTAAGTTGTCGTTGGGAATTTCTTCGGCATAATCCTGTCCGTATAATTTGTGTTCTCGTCCAAAATTGAGGAAATATGGAGTGAATCCGGTTGTTTCATGTCGAGACGTTCGTATCGCGCATCCAATAGCAGCCAAGTTCTCATCCCATGTTCGATGATTGCTGTTTTGTATATAGGAACGCATCATAGTTTTAACAACTCTGTTAGCGCGTTCTGTGGGATCGGCTTGAGGATGGTAAGATGCAGTATAAAATAGTTTCGACCTGTATCGTTCACACATACCTTGAAATTCCTTAGATTTCATTTGAGTTCCATTGTCACACATTAAAAACTGTGGTGTTCCATAAGTTAGAAAAATGCTTTCTTCGACTTGTTTCGTAAGCGATTTCGCTGTCGCTGCTCTAGATGGAAATAGCATAGCGTATTTAGTGAAATAGTCGTTAACCACGAGAACGTAAGTATTGCCTGATTTCGAGCGTGGAAAGGGGCCAATAAAATCTAAACTAATACATTGCCAAGGTTGGTTAATGTTAGGTCGATCACCCATTAAACCGGCAGGCGGTTTCTGTTCCACTTTTTGCTGAGCACAGACTTTACACGATTTAATGTATCTTGAAACGTCGCTCCTCATCTTGGGCCAATAATATCGCTGGCAAACTTTCCAATAAGTCTTGAAAGTGCCTACATGACCTGATGCTGGTATATCATGGCAACGATGAAGTATTTCGCGCCTTTTATCTTTGGGAACAACCATTTTCCAGGAACTGGATGGAGTAGCAAGGTCGGGACAAGTAGATTTAATATATTTATACAGGATGTTATTTTCGACACGCCAAGACGAAAATTTATTTGGTTGTTGTTCAAGTTTAACAAACATGTTGTTGTACCATTTGTCGGTACTGGGAGATAATGAAATGTCGTTCTCTTCTACAGCTTCTATAGATACAGGGACTGATCTAGAAAGAAAATCTGCCACAACATGGTCTTTTCCAGGTCGATGAACTAAGGTAAAATCATAGGGTTGAAGACGCAGCGCCCAGCGCGCTAATCGACCTTGAGGGTCTTTTAACCTATGTAACCATAGTAATGAATGATGGTCAGTTATTACTGTGAAGTGTACCCCCTCCAAATAATGACGTAATTTTTCAACACTCCAAATGACGGCTAGGCATTCTTTTTCCGTCACAGTCAGCTTCATTTCCTGTCTAGTAAGTGATCTTGATAAGAAGAATATTACTTTCTCGCCCTCTTCAAAGGTTTGCGTGAGGCAAGCGCCAAGTCCAAAAGAACTGGCGTCCGTCTGAAGGACGAAAGGTCGACTGAAATCAGGACAGGTAAGTATTGGTGCTGAAATTAAGGCTTCCTTGATAGCTTTGAAAGCTCTGTCACAATCGGGTGTCCATGTCCATTTGACACTTTTCTTCGTTAGGTTAGTCAAGGGAGCTATGGTAGATGAAAAATTAGGAACGAAACGTCGGTACCATGATGCTGTACCTATAAAACGGCGAATTTCGCTAACGTTCTGAGGAGGTGGGATCCTAACAATAGCTTCTACTTTTTCCGAATCTGGTCGGAGACCTTGACGATCCACTACATAACCTAAATATTTCAACTCTGGCCTGCAAAACTGGCACTTATCTAGAGATACTATGAGACCTGCTGCTTCTAAGCGGTCAAAAACTAAGCCCAAAAGTCGTAGATGTTCGTTGAAATCCTGGGAAATAAGAATTATGTCGTCCAAGTAGACCATAACTGATGGTTCGAGATCTGCGCCTAAGACTGTGTCGACGACGCGTTGCCAAGTGGCTGGACTGTTTGTTAGCCCAAACGGCATACGACAGAACTGATATAGTCCTCTTCCTGGGACGGTGAATGCAGTGTATTCACGTGAAGATTCACTCAAAGGAACAGTCCAAAAAGCTGATTTTATATCTATCGAACTAAGATATTTTGCGTTTCTTAGCCTATCCAAGATGGCGGAGATATAGGGAATGGGATATGCGTCTTTTTTGGTCTTTGCGTTAAGTAAACGATAATCTACACAGAAGCGGTAGGAATCGTCCTTTTTGCGCACTAGGCAGATAGGGGAACTCCATCCACTTTTTGAAATTTCCACGACACCATCAGATATCATTTTTTGTAGCTCCTCGTCTATGATCTTCTGTTTAAAAGGAGACACTGGATAGTACCTTTGTTTGATGGGTTTAGTATCAGGTTCCAACTCAATCGTATGTTCGGCTACTTTACAAAGTCCAAGTCCGGTTCCCATTGATGACATTTTTTCCTTAACCAAGTCGTCTAGTGCTATTCGTTGATCTTTAGTAAGTGTAGATTCATCCTGAATGCTACATACCTGAGTGCAACTAGAATTCTCTGCAAAATGCCAAATATCTTGATTAAGATCAGGGACAATTTCCATGCTTTTCCAAAAATCTACTCCTAGAATCAGTGTATGTGAAAGTTCAGGTATGACTAGTACGTCGATGACTCGTGTCTTTCCCATTAAACAGAAAGGAACTTGCATAAAACCAATGCTAGAACAGCTCTGTCCATTGGCGACTGTACATCTTGATTCTGTACTAACAAGTTTTAATCCTAAGCGCTGAAAAAGTTGATAGCCGGGAAGGCCTGTAATCGTGCGCGTAGCACCGGAATCCAGTAGACCTTTAATAGGAGTACCTACAACTGAAACTTCCAAATAAGGGCGTTGATCTCCTTGCGCATGACTAATAATGAAATCTAAGAGAATTTTGGCTGGAAAGTCTGAATCACTGGTCGAAACAATATTTATACTGGGAGGTATCTCACGACCTTCTATTGATTCCCCCGGGATCCGTTTCCCGAATTCGAACATTTCTGACATGATCTTACAGTAACGTTGGGTGTCCCACAACGATAACAATGAATCTTGCGTGGAATAGGGCAGTCTCTATTCAAATGACCTGTTTTCTGGCAGTTCCAACAAGTCACCTCTCTAGGAGCTCTGTTGTTATTAAAAGGTGTGTTCGTATTGTGCCTAATTTCTTGAACACTAGGTGTACTAAAGCGATTGTCGCTAGGGACCTCTTCTGGCGAATCGGACACAAACGCAAAGTCGGGTTCAACAATATTCTGACGTCTCCGAGAAGGTGGTACGTAATGTTCGGCTCTATATTTCTTGCCTTCCAAAATCAGACATTGATCTTCTAGTTCTTCTAGTGAATTTACGACAGGTAATTGAGTGGTATAGAATGGAGCTAAATTTCTGGAAATAATATCCAATTTAACGTCTTCACTCATGAAGCCATATCGACGAAATAGAGCGTGCATACTCGATAGGTAATCCACAATCTTCTCAGAAGGATCTTGTGTTCGATCCAAAATTTCCTTGAACAATCTTGATCTATAATCTGGAGGTTCGAAGTGCTTGCACAATAATGATGAAAGTCCTTTCCAATCATTAAATCTGGAGCGATTGGATCTAAACCAGTTTAAAGCCTTGCCTTCAAAAAGGTCAATGGCAGAATCAAACAAGTCTCTTTCAGTGAGGTTACGAGCTACTCTGAGTTCTGAGACTCTCTCGAGGAAGCTGTGTACGGACATGTACTTTTGATCTCCAGTAAACTTGATTCCCCATTTTTCTACTCGTTGAGATTTGAAGTTTACAGAATGTGGCCGTTGAGGAGTAGATCCATGTGTTTGAGTTGCCCCTGCAACTGACGAAGTATCGGTATCAGATTCGTCTAAATGTGTTTTGTCCATTAATAGGCTTAAGTTCGGATCTTGACGAGATACTTGTTCCAAGTTGTCTAATGTCGTTAAGATGTCAACGAATAGTGCTGCTTTAATATCAGCATCTTCTGCTGACAGACTTTCTGTAGGAACCCGATCAATCCTATTTAGCAGATGTACCAAATGAGTCTGGCATCTCTCAAACTTAGGTTTAGCACTCTCTCCTGCTACAGTTTTTAAAGAAGATTTAATTTTCTTCAATGCATCCCGCACGTAAACTTTCTCCTCATCAAAATTGAGGTTATATGGAGGATAACTTAAAGATTTCTTCCGTTTCTCCAGTTGGATAATAGGACGTAAGGATGATCGAAGCCAATCAACGGTTTTCGAATCATCAGCAGGAATGCCACGAATCTTTAGCTCATGAATAAGCATGTCCTTCTTAAGGTACTCGATTCTCATGACGTAATCCATCGTAAATACGTAGAGTCACAAGTCAGTATAATAATAAAATCAAAGTGAGGAATAATAATTACTCAATAAAAATAAATGAATAATAGTAAAATATTTCACACTAATGCACTAAACTTTGCACTAGTAACACTGTGTCGTAGAACCACTTTCACTAAATCAATAAACAGAAAGTGATGCGACACCAAAACAAAATTTTGAAGCAGTAAAAGTACACTACTAAGTTCACTTGCACAATGCTATATAAAAATAATAAAAGAAATATTTGATAATAATCAAAGGTAAGTATCTGGGGATTTTTCAATAGACCAGAAAAAATCAAGCAATGAGAATAAAATAATAATCAATGTCAAAGAAGGGCAAAATCAATAAATCAAGGTAAATAATCAAAGTCAATAATCAAAGTAAGTAATCAAATAAATGCAGGTATAAATCATATAGCAAAGCAAAGGTAATAAAATAAACCATAAGTCACAGTACCTATAAGTCAAATCGGGAAAATAAAGGCGCAAAAGTTAAAGTCAGTAAGGCTAGTCAACACTGTGCTACTCTAATGTCAATATCAAAAAAAACAAAGGCCCCACGTTGGGCGCCAATTTGTAAGACGTTGAATTCGGCTTTAAAATCTTTTATAAGTAAAATAATTTCGCTTTTACAAAATGGTAAAATACGGGACCCATATTCTCTAGCTGGCTAGTACGAGCTGAAGTGAGGCTCTGACTCGTCTACAAATTACCCGACTCGCGTGAGTTCGTTGGCGCCACGGACTCTTAGCAGTTAAGAGGCCGAAAAGTACTCCACGGTGTTAGGGTGGCTCACTTAAACCAGCACTAGTAGCTTCGAGATACTCCAAAGGAATAAATGAAATTCGAATTCATAACAAGTACTTGAAACATTTATTTTCAGTTTAAAAAAAAACAAAGCTCAATTGCTCCAAGAAATCAAATGAAAGTTAGCCTCCTTGGCTATTGAAAGCATACGTAGTAAATAAATAAAACAATAAAAAAAATAAGTACAATAGTGTAGCACAGGTCGTAAAATTTTAATCATTAACTAACCCTATGCAGTAGGAAAATGATATGGCGATCATTTGCAACTACTGTCGATCGACATAGACTGACTACTTTAAATTTAAAAATAATAAAATCAAATATTTTATGCGCCTGCGCAAACCTTGTCACCAGAAATCAATAATATTTACAGTTGTTCTAGTACAGACGAAACCATTCCTTTGTAATACCAAAACAATTGTGTATAAGTGACCATGGCAACTTACGAAGAACTTATTTGCAAAATGATTGAAATTTAAAGCTCGAAAATATAAAATCAGCGAGAGCTGAGGGCTTTATTTGGTTTAACCTGTAATGGATTGTAGATTAAATTGAAGGTTACCAAAGGAATGATTTGCCTGACAAAATGATGAAGGCGACAAAATTCATATAACAGAAATATTATTTAAAGGTATACCGTAAAACTGTCAATACTATTAGCGACTCAACATATAAAGCTATAATTAACCAGGCTACAATTTAACATTTCAGCTTTGTGATCACTCCGCTATATAAAGTTTAAATCTATACTAAATAAAAATAATCCCGTCAAGGAATTCATGGCTAATTGCCTGATATTAATAATTAAAACTGAAGCAGGTTAAAATATATGCGAATAAACTGTTATGATTGAGAAATAAATTATCAATAAATATTATTGTTCAATAAGTAAGTTCGGGAGGTATTAACGAGTTGATCAAAGTGACATTAAAAAAATTAATAAAAGCTTATCTGAAATCCCTCGCTGTGAGCCGGTAGCAGCTACAACCCTTGTGTCGTTCTATAGGACACAGAAGGCTAACATGGCAGATTTACGGTAAGTGAAAGCAAATGGTCTTCAACTGGTAAGATCGACAACCGATAATAGTGACCAGTCCATGAAACCCTATAATAATGGAACAAAATGCCACATTAAAAATTAACCAAAACACTGGTATCTAGATACAACCCGTATAGTTGCAACATAAAATTAGACAAAGATAAAATTTACTTGGCTACTACTGTTAAAAATTTAGTCAAACCCGACTACAAAAAAAAATGATCAAAAATAGAAATTCATTCACTTAGCACAAGAGCTACGGCTCATAAACTAAACGAACCCCGTCTAACTAGTACAAACTTCAAAAATAAGATAGATTTAAATTCGTTTGATCGATAATTTCAACATTACGAAACCCAAATTCATAAAAGTAAGACATAAAGTCACATTTACTGATAACTCAAGACAAATCAATACCCTCTATCCACTCAACCCATAAGTATCTCACATTCCTCGTCAGGGAACTTTGGTGACTAAATTTAAGAGTTAATTAGTTATTAAGAGTTAATTAGTCAATTAACACACTGTACTCAAGCCTAACGATACTTCCACCCCCAGAATTCATCTCATAATACCTTAATTTAGAGTAATAATTATAGCAAGCCACGGCTAAACGCATGTGTTACAAAAATTAGGCAATATGAAGAAAATGCATTAGTTACCTATTGTTCTTAAGGGTCAAAATCCTCTGTCTTATACTAAGGCAGCATGCAAATGCAGTGGGCTTCCATCAACAAACTGAAATAAGCAGAAAGAAAACGACTTAGCCCCAAAAATGGTTTTAACATAACACGTGTCGATAGCAATTGACAAAAAGTTTTCCACATAGAAGTGCAAGAAAAACTTACCGAGTCTGGTTTTTACAATCCCAACTTCATTGGTTCTAGGGTGGCCATCAATTAAGGCAAAATAACAATCAAAACACAACAGACCACCACTAAATCATTGCCGTTTCTTGAATTATCCCATTAAATAATGGCGGTGTAACACCTGCTCAAGAAACGGGGCCCAGCTCGAAAGTTCACTGCACGAGGTATTCGTCAAAAAAGCCTCGAAGCCACGTCGAAATCCTAATTTATAATTAAGGTGCAAACAAGATGGTTGCCCGGAAATACGTCACAACCATAGACTATAGTTCTGGGAGATAAAAATCATCGATATGTATCGACTGTCAACATGCACTGCAACGTCAGATTCTGACCGCTACCAGCAAAATCAAGGATAAAAACATAGGCATTACTTAGCCATGACCCAAACATAAGAAACTCCACTCAAAATAAGTCGGTAATTAAGCCCCAAAACAAAGCCAACAAAACATTATCGACGACTAAGTGAAACCGAAAGTACACCATCCCTAATAAAGAAGTTAATGCCTAAACTACAAAGAGAAGACGAGCGAGTGAACTTAAACCTACGACAAATTCATATGACAATTGTCATCCAAACGTCAGATAATTTTAAAATGGAAATATAACCCATAATAATTTAAATTAAAGACTAATATCCAGCCCAGAAAACAAGCATAAAACTAGCAATAAATATTCAGAACTCCATCCTCAGATACAGGCTTCAATCCGAGATGCATCAGAATCCAAAACAACAACAAGTTATTTAATCGGTTGTTTACCGGTGATTCAGCCTGGCAGAGTGAAATCCTATAGTCAAGCTACAAGGTAACCTTGACAAATGAATAACAGGACTGGTAAAAGTGTTACAGTAACTTCTACATGCATGATTTTTAGGGCTTCAGTAGTACTTCAATAATTCAGTCAAACCTAAGTTAAGGAACCCTACAGATTCACTGGCCCGATAGGAAGTGAATTCTAGTACAGAAAACCTAGAATGGTCTTGATACCTCAAAATCCAGCGAATAAAATGCTAGGCAAGCTTAGGGCTCGACAAACAAAAGGTATAGTCTGAACAAAACATCAATAAATGATATTCTACAGCGTAAGACTGTAACTCCCAACTATTTATAGGTATGCAGTGTCTGTTACCAAAGAAGCCTTAAGTCAATCAAACCAAAAATTACAAGGCAACAGGGCATTGACAAGGAAATAGGTTAAAATCTATAGAACCATATGAACAAGCAATACTGAGGGTCACTGGTAAGTGTGCAATTAATAAATTATCAGGCAAAATAACTTGTGGTGTAAATACTTATAAGCCAGTATGTAGGTAGTCACTAAAATGGCAAGTTTTATTGGCGAAAATTGAACGTTACAAGTTTCTTTATTATAATTGCTGAATAATCTGTCGTTTCCAGAATAAGTATACGGGGCCAGGTAAACAAGTTATCGGACCTAACCTAATTTTTTTAAATAAAACACTCTGTATATTTTATTCTAAAAATGTTACACTTTAAATTCTCTTTTCAAATATATAACACACCATGGATAATATTAATTTCCTAGGGGAATTATTTATACTTCATTATTTTAAACCGCAGTAGGCCATGAAAAAAAAGCTAATATCCGAGAAACAACTATGTTGACATTCTAGTTGTTATTAATATTTAACGTTAATTTTATATTTACATATTCGTTTGTGAAAATAACTTATCAACATTTTGAAAAATTTGATATGATATCAGTTTATATTAAAAGTGGAAAAACCGAAGAAATGGCGCAAGATATATATTTTTGTTCGCTATCCGGGAAGACGGCAACTATTTAAGGACATATCCCGACGACTGGAACATAATTTAAAAACATACGGCTCTCTTACGATGCTGAAATCAAAAACTTATAATAAAGAAAACAAGAGAAATGAAGAAATAAGCGTGTTAGGATTTGTCGAGGCAAATAATCAGGTAATATATCCTGTTATAGCTTTGAATCGGGGGCGGTCATATCAACATTTTGAGGGGGGGGGGCTTGCAGTGGCGGTTCATGCCAATTTAGAGAGGCGGTGGTAGGAAAAGCTTTAGCGCTGCAGGCGAAAAATTTTTGGGTGCCACGCTCTTTTTTGTTGATGATTCTTGGTTTTCAAGTAGGAAAAATACGCAAAAAACGGCTAAGTAAATTTTAAGAAAATTATAGATACCTATATTATATTATACCTACTTACTTAATTATTTTTATTAATATTTTTTGCGTTTAAATATTTTTAAAAAATTAAGGGTTTGACCCGATTGGTCAATTTATGGAGGCAGGGCTTTTATAATATAAATCGACGCCAAGGGGGACCATGACCCCCATGCCCCCCCCCCCCCGTTTGACCGCCCTTGCTTTGAATAGTAGTAACTCAACTTTTATTGAAGTTTTTAGGCGCGTTTAGCACTTTTGGTGGATATTGAATGAGACTGAGCCGTCAGATTTGGCTATGCAACGCTCATGATGCAGTCGGGGAAAAAAGCAAGATACTAAAATATGACCAAATCCATAGTGTATTTGCTTTTATGGATCGATTCTTCTATCGTCTTGAATTTGAGATTTGCGGATGTTAGATTGTGAAAGGTTAATAGAGAATCTCGTCTTGGTGAGGTTTTCACTTTTGTCTTATGGTCTTAAGCACACATCCTAACTGAAACTGGAATTACAAAATCTAAGGAGCAAAGAATTTTGACGTCCAATAAATATTTTCCCTATGTTGTTAAAATTACCCAACATTTGCATCCTGGTGATGATGTGAGACCATTGGAATTTTGTCACTGGTTTTTAAATAAATCTAACGAGGATCGCTCTTTTCACCAAAAAATAATTTGAATCTTTTATTTCGTTTCAAAGTAATAAAGTTTAAATAAATCGCGAATTTAAAATGCTATCTTTTTAGATTAAAATATATAGGGTGTTCGATTTAAAAAAAATGAGGTTAGGTCCGATAACTTTTTTACCTAACCCCGTATACTTATTCTGAAAACGGCAGGTTATTCAACAATCAGTATAAAGAAACTTTTGTATAAAACATTTTTCTGTATCTCCTTTAACTAAGAAGATTTAGGGTAATTTTAAAATTGACAATTTTTTGATTTTTCCCCGTATCTCTTAAGCGAGCGAAAATTTTCGAATCTTGATTTTACCACTTTAAGCTTGGCCAAAAAAGAGCACATGACACCTTTATTACTTTTTTGATAGCACTAACAATTACGGAGATACCGTATAAAAGTGGCGAAAATGGGACACCCTGTACAATATTTTTTATAAAATTTTGGTTTTGTACTCGTAGTTAGAAAAAGTAGATAAATTACGCCTCTCATGACTTGAGTTATTAGTAGGTAGTTTAATATTTAAATCGTGCACAATTACACGCGTACTCCGTACAGATAACTGATACTAAACATGATCGAATCTAAAAAAGAAATGTAGACAGTACAGTGTTGATTATTTGAAGTTTGGCTTCATTCCGTCATTATCCGACAAACATTTGCCTATGTGCCTTATATGCAACAATGTTTCAAGCAATGACGCTATGAAACCATCTAAGCTGGAGGATCATCTGAAAAGATGCCACCCTGATAAAACAGGTAAAGATTTGAAATACTTTTAAACACTCAAAGATAAACTTCAGAAGAGACCCACAGTGGATGTTCGCATCGACGTCACAAAGAAACGATGATGGTTTGCGAGCAAACCGCATACTATCGGAGAAAAGTAAATTTTGCCAGCCGTTGAAGAGGTTTTAAAATGTGTTTTACACAAACCTGCATCTGATATCAGTAAAAGAATTCCTTTAAACAACAACACAGTTCAAAGACGTATTGATGAAATGAGTTGTGATATTGAAAGCTTCTTGTGTAATTATTTGCATACGACTCATTTCTCTATGCAGCTGGACGAGTCAACTTTACCTGGTAATGAAGAATTATTATTGGCATATGTTCATTTCATTATGGATCAAGAAATCCACGAAGAAATACTCTTCGCGAGAATTTTGACAACCGACACTAAAGGCGAATCAATATTTAATGTTTTAAGGGATTAGTTCATGGAAAAAAAGCAATCCCTTTATCAAATATCATGTCACTAGCAACAGGTGGAGCACCTGCCATGGTTGGGCGCTATCGTAGATTTATAAGCCATTTAAAACAAAATGTACCCGGGGAATTAGCAGTACACTGCGTCATCCATCGACAACATTTTGTTGCTAAAAATCTGAGTAGGAGATTGCATGAATCTCTTTAATTATTCATTAACGCAGTAAACCGAATCCGAAGCAACGCGTTAAATACGCGGTTATTTGCGCAGTTGTGTGAAGAAAATGACGAGAACTTTCATTAATCACTACTTCACACTGAAGTACGCTGAGTGTCGAAAGGCTAATATTTGACCAGATTTTTTGCACTTTTTGAGACTGTTTTAGAGTTTTTGGATGCGAAAGATCCATTTTAAAAGAAAATTTAATCAAGTGGAAACCAGACATTGCCTATTTAACAGATTTGTTTGCTAAATTTAATGAGGTTAACTTACAGTTACAAGGTGACGGCATAAATTTGATTTAAACAATACATTTCAGCGTTTCTTGGCAGAATTAAGCTAATGAAGCAAAATATTGGACGTAGCGAATTTTCCTAGTTTTCCAATTTATCACAGACAAACTGCCAGGAAGATGACGTTTCAACCTACATTCAACATTTAAATGTCCTCTATTCAGATTTTAAAACTAGATTTGAGGATGTTTTGACTTTGGTAATACCACAGTGGATAATGGATCTATATTGTGACATTGAAGAAACGGACGTTACATTACAAGAGGAATTGATCGGAATAAGCACTAACGAAGAACTTAAGGTGCAGTTTAAAAACGGATATCAGAAATTGTGGATTCAAGGAGACATACCTGTTACTTATTCCGTATTATGGAATATCGCATTTTCCATCCTCATACCTAGTGGAAGGAGGTTTCAGCGCGGTTGCCAATCTCCTAACAAAAAAAAAGGAAATAGAATGGACATCACTAACCGAGAAGATTTGCGATTGAATCTAACTAAATTGACGCCGAATGTTGAAAATTTATTATTAAATCATCAGGTTCAGCCCTCCCACTAAAAGTATTTATTTTTTGCTTAGCCATTTTATGTTGATACTAATTTTTAATTTGGTTCGTTTTAATTAGAATTTAATTAATAAATGTGTAAAACTTAACATGTGTTTTCTTAAGTTTTTCACACTACACTTCAATACAGTTAGAAATTTAAATCTTTAAAAGAGAGTAGCACTATACCAGCTCTCAAAAACACATTTGAACTTGATAAATTTGCAAAAATTTAATATTAGATAAGCAGGGGGTCTCCCCAAAACCAAAAAACATGGCAAGTGGTCTACGAAACAAAAAAGGTTGAGAACCCCTGATCTAACGGTTTAAACCTCATCTTGATCCGATTTATCGTTTCGAAGCTATTAATTTCCGAAAAGGGGCCTGTCAGTCGATCAAAAAAAATACTTGCCGTTTTCCGATCTCACCGAAAAACAATAGGCTTCTGTAGGTCAACGTTCTCTACAACATCTACTACAATCGATTATACCAAGTGCTGCGGCCGCCACGTGGCATGTGTGATTTTTAATTTATTTTTTTGAAGTTGTGTAACTTGCTTTCGAAACACCCGATATATTCGAATTTTATCCCACCAAATAGCCTAAATAGTTGTCGAACTGTTGAGAAAGCTTAATCGTTTCACAACGAACCGTTTTTGCAGAAAATAAAAAAGGTTGCAAAATTGTCGATTTGACACGGCAACATCAACGCCTACAACCAACAACGACCATACCACACGAACATTCCAGTACGAACACGACGATAACAATCGGGGTGAAAACCCGATTGTAAAAATAGATAGAACAATATAATTGATGAATAAGAGCATGTTAATACTGAGCTAACTAAATTGAGATAATCGAATATTTAAACTTCTATGATCATTTTTAACGTTGTTTTTAAAAACACCCAAGAATGTATATTATTTGCAAAACGTGTTATTTAAAACTGCGACCTATATTTTCGTATTTGGTATTTTTGTTCTATTTATTTAACTTATAAAGAATAAATTATTTCTAAATATTCGACCAACCACAAGCCGCGCGGAATTCCAAGTAAATTTATTTTCAGTGGTTAAATTCCCCTTTTAAGATTCGTCTTTATTTCCTTTTACGAGCGAGCGGTCCTTTAGAAATAAAATTATGTTTTAATTTTTCCAATTAAAGTAATTACGTCATTTTCCCGTCTCTCCATTTTATTAAAAAGAAATTTTATTAAACACAGTGAGGCCTCATAATGTCTATAGAGGCAGTGTTTATTAAAATAAAGTCGGCAATGATTTTAAAAAATGTCTCTGGTTGCTTATTGTTAATTTATTTCCTAATTTCGAGTAACTATTAAAAAAACTATAAATTTTAAACTGTGACAAATTTTTTACTGTAAGCAAATATAGCTTGGCATCAAACATTTTGAGAAATTTCGAATATTCCTAAGCTTTTGCACTCTGTATACAGAGTGTTACTTAATGATAGGCCGTAATTTCGAGGGCGTATTCCTGAACCAAATTCAAGTAGAAAAGTTTATACAGGGTCGTTGGTATGTATGGAAACGGTAGATTATTTTTTAAAGTACAACAGGTAGCAAAGAATATTTAAGACAAAAGTGTTAGGGTTTTTTATACTATATTAGAATTTTAAAAAGTTAAGTATACAGGATGAGTCACAAAGCCGTAGAGAAATGAAGTTACCTTTTTTTCAATGGAATACCCTATGTCTTAGAATATTTTTGGATTTTGCATAAAATTACAATTATTTTTTATGAAGTGCATTATAAGCATAAACCTAATAGTTTCCGAGAAATTGAGTTTTATAAAATGACATTTTCGAATTTTGACAGCTTCTAGCTTTTTAACGTTACGTCTTAAAGTAGAACGGCTTACTTGTCCCTATCTTAGTGTTTAACTCTCTTTCTAAAAGTGTAAACTTCCGGTTAAACCGGAAGTAGCTCAAAAGCCGGAAATACAGTACTTCCAGTTTAACCGGGACTTGGTATTTTCGGGAAGATAATAAAAAAGTAAGATAGGGACATGTAAGCCGTTTTGCTCTATAGCGTATCGTTAGAAAGCTAGAAGCTGTTAAAGTTCAAAAATGTAATTTTCAAAAGTTGATATATCGGAAGCTACTAGGTTTAGACTTATAATGCACTTAATAAAAACTGATTGTAATTTTATGTAAAATCCAAAAATATTCTAAGATATGGGGTGTTCCATTAAAAATGTAACTTTGTTCCTCTACGGCTTTCTGACTCATCCTGTATACTTATCTTTTTTTAATTCTAATAGGCTTTACAAAACCATAAAACTTTTGTCTTAAATATTTTTTGATAGCTGTTTTACTTTAAAAAATATTCGACCGTTTCCATATATACCAACGACCCTGTATAAACATGTGTTCTAAAAAAACTGGTTTTCAAGACACAGGGTGTCAAAGTTAAAAAAAAAAACTGGTTTTCTATTAATATCTCGAAGATCCTTCTGCCGATTATGGTGAAATTTGGCAGTGTGGTTCGTTGTGATAAGACGCTAAGTTAGCACTAACGAGATGATAATTATGAGTTCCAGTGGCGCCCTGGGGGGCAGTCTCACGAATATTATTGACAAAGAAAATGTACGCCATTGGCTTGCACAATATCTAGTAATAAGCCATTTTTTAAAATATAACAAATTAAAAGTAATAACAACTTAACAGAAGATTCACAAAAAACGTTGGAAATTACCACCTCCAGCATCCATACAGGCTTCCGCTGTTCTTCTCATCGAGTAACGAACCCTTTCGAACATTTTATGAATGTTACGTATGGTTTCACATCCGTCAATAATTCTATTCCTCAGTTGTTCTGTTGTCACGATTGGTGTAACATAAACTAATGATTTAAGGTGCCCCCACAAATACAAATCTGGGCTGTTCAAGTCGAATTGTACGAGGTCTTCCACCGAAGGTATTACGTTTGAAACTGCCAGATTCAGTCAGACGACAATAGATGTTTATAAAATTTTTCTGCCTGTAAGGACACGATCAGGATACCTTTCTTGATAGAGTCGCCGGGTCTTCGCGGAATTACCATTGACAAGAATATAAAGGAAATGCATTTGTGTAATCTCCAGATTAGAATAATTATTTACCATTTTTTTAATAGCACAATCTACCTTTTGATCAGAGAAGAAATAATAACAACCTATCACGGAAAGTCAAAAACATTATATGTTCAAAACAACAAAACAAAATTTCCTAGTAACGATCAAAGTTAACTTGATTTTATTTAATTTTTCGACATGCAATGAAGTGGCTATTATTTTTCTTTTACGAGAACGAAGTAAGATACGAAAAAATATCCAGAGATAAAAAAGTTGTATTTTTACCTGGTTAAACCGAATAATATAAAATATTTAAACAAGTCAGTGGTGTACATATTTCTTGTCAATGTTATTCGTGAGACTGTCCCCCGGGATGCCACTGGAACTCATAATAATTATCATCTAGTTAGTGATAACTTAGCGTCTTATGACAACGAACAACATTGCAAAATTTCACCAAAATCGGCAGAAGGATCTTTGAGATATTAATAAAAAAACGATTTTTTTTTACTTTCACACCCTGTATCTTGACAACCAGACTTTTTAGGACGCATGTTTATATGAACGTTTTTACTTAAATTTGGTTCAGGAATGGGCTCTTAGAATTACGGCCTATCATTAAGTAACACCCTATATTGTGGTATTGGCCATCTAACAAATGGTTGTAAATAAAATAATAAACAAACCTCACTAAAAAGTTTTATTCCTGTCTCGACAAGAATGAAACAGTTTCCACCTCGGTATGTATTATACTATTAATCGACAGATATATTGGAATTATTTTCCCAAAAAGTAAATCTTGACTTTGCAGACAGTAAATTTAATAATTGTATAAGATATATAAATCAATATTTTAACACAGCGATCGCATTCCCAATTACTCAGGTTTATACACACTTATAAGTTCTCCAATCATAAGGCAATATCGTGGCATACCCACTAAAATTTTTTAAAACATCGTTTACCCGCACTGTTATTGGCAAATTTACATCCCACACAGGTTTACACACATAATAAAATATTCCTATCTCGTTTTATGCGAGTTAAATTTCCCTACATTCATTGCTTTATTTTTTTGAGATAAACGTGGATCAAAATTTACATGGGGACCATGTAACAAACAAAAAATCTTTTGCTTATCAAACCAGAATTTCGGTTCATCCCAAACAAATATTGTGTCTTTAGACAAACATAATTAAAGTCTGTGCGTTTTAAGAAGTCCGCTAAGCCATAAAACCTCTTGAGCATTATGTCGGTGGCTCTCAAACAATAAATTATATTGAAGGTAATTTTGGATGTTGATGAATTACATTTTCTAAATAAAATAATTTAAAGTAAATAAAAAATTAGTTTAGGTAAAGAAAAATAATAATTTTTTAGCCTTTGTAGTATTCAGACAAATTAGTTTTACAAAACCTTCTTCATTACCAGCATGTAATATAATATACCTTTTTCCATTACTTGCACGGGTACTTGAGTAACAATGCTTTGAGTCATCCTGCCAAGACGTTTTTGTTGAAGTTCCGTTTGCAAATACCCATGTTTCGTCAAGAAAAACAACTTGTCTTGACAATTCCGATTTTTTGTTGTTTAAATAATCCCTTAAAAATTGCCATCTTTTCGAAACAACATTGGACAGCTCGCAAAGCAGTTTTCTGTTGTTCGTTTTTTTATATTTGAAACCCATATGTTTTAAGATTGTTCAACAAATTTTAATTATTTCTTGGAAAATAGTAATTATTATGAAGATTTAATTATAATAATCCCAAAATAATGTCATTATCGGAAAAGTATATACCTGACAAAATCTTTAACATATTTAACCATCCCGCACTTGAGCAAATTTTAATTGGTTCTTGGAAAATAGCGATTATTATATAGATTTAACTATAATAATAGCAAAATAATTTAATTATCTATTTAATTATTATTTATTTATGCTCAACGCGTAATTCTAAGATAATTTTGTTTTGAAACCTCTGATTTCGCTCAGTAATAGAATACAGTAAACCAGTGGGATGTTCGGTGTGATCAAGTAAGTAGAATAGCAGTACCAATCCCAGGACACAACCCCATAAGAAATAACATGGAGCCGAAAACCTGCATTTTTCGGGCCATTTTAGGGCGTGGCACTTTTCCTGGAAGCCACCATCCTCTATTAACCTAAGTGGAACCCAGCTACTATCGCCACCTAGTGAGTGACGTCATAACTGTTCGATGCAGGTAATATAGGGCCCTATTGACCTGTGTGGAACCCTCCACTGCTGCCACCTAACCCCCCACCCATTATTCTAACCTAACTTTTGCCCCAACGGAACCCAGATCACGTGTTACCCCGATTATATAGTAATATCATTGTAGGGGTGCCACCTAACGGGGGAGATGTACGTACCTGTAGCGCCACCTGCTTTTCATATAAGACATCTTGTTTGCCGCGATGGTAGGTGTGACGTCGTAAATCAGTTAATAGTAATTTAACGAACAAGTGTATTAATAAGGGCGATTAATAATCGAGACATTTTTAACGCGTGAGCGCAGCGAGCGCGTTAATTTGTCGAAATTATTAATCGCTTTTTAATATACGCGTTAGTTACAACATTTTTCCGTCGATTGTGTTGTTAATAATGAAAAAAAAATTTTTATTTAACAACCAAACCTACAAAAGTCGATAAAAATATGATTATATATGGAACTGACTATTATTGTTTATTAATACTTATATTTACATTAGAAATAGTGCAATTACTGAAATTAAAGCAAGGTACAGATACATTATCAGTAGTTGTATGACATTCTGAATTTAAATTTAGGTTTATGTCATTATCTTGGATGTTTGTAAGGGAATGTGGTTCGGCGCTGGTCGTGGCGCTGATAGAACTAGCATGAGGGGCTTTTGTTATAGTTGTACCGAGGATTTTTTCAGCTGTATCAATTTTATTTTGTAATGAGTTTTCAATATATCCCTCTGCAACAGCAGTGGATTTCCAACCACCAAGCCGTTTAATGGCTGAAAAATCTGCACCACTGTCACAGAGTATCGAGGCAGATGAACGCCGAAAACAATGCCCAGTGTAGAGATGTGGCTGCTCTAATTTTAAAAAGGTTGCTATAATGGAAGGCATTTTGGAAAATGTATTTATGCCAACTGGCTGTATAGAACATTTATTAAATTTATAAAAAATAAAAAACCGTTTGTGTGGAGTGTGTCTTGGTCTCAGGGACATATACCGTTTAACCAAATTGAGAAGGTTATTTTCTTCATTACCCACAATAGTAAATATTCTGTTTGTGTGTGTTTTAGATGCCTTTACGGTGACTAGGAATTTTGAACCCAGATCTTGAACATCATTCGTTTCTAATTTCAACAGTTCATCTTTTCTTAGTGCGCCAGCCACTCCAAAAATCAATGCAACCTACGAATTTTAATTTATTTATTATTATTGTTAGATATTATAGTTTTACCTTTCTTTTTTATTACCTTTGTCATCAAGAAAAGGTTGTTAGGAGCATCAGAAATAAACTTGTGTACGTGTTCTTTTTCCAGGACTTTCGATTTCTTAGGTACATATCCTACTTTTTGCCTCTTGATAAACATAATTAATTTACTGAATTTGCTTATATCGATGCCATCTTTCAAATTTAAAGTCGATTTGAGCATTGAATATTTCGGCCATAAACTTGCAATGAGGCCTCTTTCTGCAATATTCGAAAAATATGCCAATAGCACCGATTCTGAAAAGCGCGTCACTCGTTTTTCATCACACCATGACATAAACTCAGCGTACGTTTTCTCATACAATCTTTTGCTTATCGCGGGAAGTAAACTTAACGATACTACATTAGCAGTTTCTGCTATTTCTGGTGGGGTTAAATTTTCGAAGACATTCATTTCAACGTTGTACGATCAAAATTTTGAAATCCAAACTAGTTGACAGCGACAGTTTTTTTTTACTTACGCGAAACGCCATCATGCACGCGTCACAGCCGCTTCGCGCCACCTTGATTTGAATAACAATTGAGTATTAATTTAATTTCATGTATGTTTGGTTGCCTATAATACAATCGTTTATTAATAGAAAAATCATGCATTAATGGGGGCCATTAATGTACGATTTTTTATACATTAAAGAAGTTCGTAAATACACGGTCGACGGAAAAATATTTTTCCGTCGACCGTGTATTTACGAACTTCTTTAATGTATAAAAAATCGTACATTAATGGCCCCCATTAATGCATGATTTTTCTATTAATAAACGATTGTATTATAGGCAACCAAACATACATGAAATTAAATTAATACTCAATTGTTATTCAAATCAAGGTGGCGCGAAGCGGCTGTGACGCGTGCATGATGGCGTTTCGCGTAAGTAAAAAAAAACTGTCGCTGTCAACTAGTTTGGATTTCAAAATTTTGATCGTACAACGTTGAAATGAATGTCTTCGAAAATTTAACCCCACCAGAAATAGCAGAAACTGCTAATGTAGTATCGTTAAGTTTACTTCCCGCGATAAGCAAAAGATTGTATGAGAAAACGTACGCTGAGTTTATGTCATGGTGTGATGAAAAACGAGTGACGCGCTTTTCAGAATCGGTGCTATTGGCATATTTTTCGAATATTGCAGAAAGAGGCCTCATTGCAAGTTTATGGCCGAAATATTCAATGCTCAAATCGACTTTAAATTTGAAAGATGGCATCGATATAAGCAAATTCAGTAAATTAATTATGTTTATCAAGAGGCAAAAAGTAGGATATGTACCTAAGAAATCGAAAGTCCTGGAAAAAGAACACGTACACAAGTTTATTTCTGATGCTCCTAACAACCTTTTCTTGATGACAAAGGTAATAAAAAAGAAAGGTAAAACTATAATATCTAACAATAATAATAAATAAATTAAAATTCGTAGGTTGCATTGATTTTTGGAGTGGCTGGCGCACTAAGAAAAGATGAACTGTTGAAATTAGAAACGAATGATGTTCAAGATCTGGGTTCAAAATTCCTAGTCACCGTAAAGGCATCTAAAACACACACAAACAGAATATTTACTATTGTGGGTAATGAAGAAAATAACCTTCTCAATTTGGTTAAACGGTATATGTCCCTGAGACCAAGACACACTCCACACAAACGGTTTTTTATTTTTTATAAATTTAATAAATGTTCTATACAGCCAGTTGGCATAAATACATTTTCCAAAATGCCTTCCATTATAGCAACCTTTTTAAAATTAGAGCAGCCACATCTCTACACTGGGCATTGTTTTCGGCGTTCATCTGCCTCGATACTCTGTGACAGTGGTGCAGATTTTTCAGCCATTAAACGGCTTGGTGGTTGGAAATCCACTGCTGTTGCAGAGGGATATATTGAAAACTCATTACAAAATAAAATTGATACAGCTGAAAAAATCCTCGGTACAACTATAACAAAAGCCCCTCATGCTAGTTCTATCAGCGCCACGACCAGCGCCGAACCACATTCCCTTACAAACATCCAAGATAATGACATAAACCTAAATTTAAATTCAGAATGTCATACAACTACTGATAATGTATCTGTACCTTGCTTTAATTTCAGTAATTGCACTATTTCTAATGTAAATATAAGTATTAATAAACAATAATAGTCAGTTCCATACATAATCATATTTTTATCGACTTTTGTAGGTTTGGTTGTTAAATAAAAATTTTTTTTTCATTATTAACAACACAATCGACGGAAAAATGTTGTAACTAACGCGTATATTAAAAAGCGATTAATAATTTCGACAAATTAACGCGCTCGCTGCGCTCACGCGTTAAAAATGTCTCGATTATTAATCGCCCTTATTAATACACTTGTTCGTTAAATTACTATTAAAATATAATAATATTATAAAAAAGTTTTTGTCCTCGGCGGGATTTGAACCAGGAACCTCTCGATTCCGATCTAAAACCTTATAAAATACACTACGAGAGCGTATACATTAAAAGAGTTGATCAATGTTGACAAACTAAAAATATGGGGGACCCGTCAATTATAACGTATAGGTGGAACAAAGGACCCAAGTGTGGAGACGATGGTAAAATGGTGGTAGCCATAGTTGTTTTTGTCTACATAATATTGCTACATCTGTTGCAGTATGCATGCGCCATAACATGTCATCAATGAACATTGTTAGAGGCCGCGTGGCATGTAATTAGACAACCGGGGATCTAGTATGTCCTTTTGGCAAACAGTATTTTCAGACGCCATCTATAATTACGTTCGCGCACACTCCCGCTATCTGGGTACCACCTGAACTTATGCAACCAGAAGCCCCTATCAGCAAATATTGCCTTCACCAATTTATTAACAAACCTAAGTGCGGCGATGATGACAAAATGGCGGTAAACCTAGCTTTTATAATGCATTCACCATTTTATCGACAAACCAGTACTAATGACGTCGCCAAACCAATATTTCCCCTTATTCAACATAAAAATTGTCGAAACGGCAACACCGCCGTTCCAATACTGAAAATTTAAGAAAATACGCTTAGGCCATCTTGCAATAGCCGTTCGCAACAGTACCATTCATGAGTGTATAATTAAATAAAAATCAATCAATTTTAAAACTTTTTTATTCACGCCATAACAATATCACTTACTATCACCCTGGTATATTACATTAAAGGAATAAAAAAATCGGCGTAAAATAAAAAGACATATCTCTAATTATTTAACAACGTTTTATGCCAGAAATATATGCAGTTTTCAAGTCAAATACACTATTACAGCACTAGTTAGCAAAAATATTTAAATAAGACAAGTATCTTGCATCAAAAATAATACCTGAACGAAATAAAAATTTGGCACAAGACACTTATCGCCAATCTTGTATATAGGTACAATATATTATAACTTCAAAATTTAGCGAAAATATTTACAGTTAAAACTAAGGATTAGAAACATTTACCGTGCAAGAATAGACATATCTACATACAATTAAAAAACTAGGACTAGAAACATTTATATTAGGAACATTACCGCACAAGAAGGCATATCTATATACAAACTTAAAAACTAACAAAAAAAATAAATGGAAAAAGACATTGGCGGGTATGGGCATTTGAACAGAGTAATCATACCTTATTTCAGCTCCTATATCAAAAAAAAGATTCTTTATTTACAAAAGAGCATTCCTTCTCCCAAGGATCGTTGAAAAACGCTTCTAATCAGTCCATTCTATTCAATTAGGGAAATCAGGACACACTTCAGGCTATATTCCTTGATAACAATCTAAATCCATGCCTTCACTCGATACTACCGCTCACTCCTCGACCATGCAATATACATTTTACAATTCTTCAAAGAAAAAAAAACCTTTTTTGGCACAATAATAATGACAGTGACAGTATTTTTCAGAAAAAAACCGGTGTATGATTCGTTGTCATAACATTTTATTAATAATTATATTTTCTGTTTTAAATTTATTACGATTACAACATTAGTAGAAATATCAGTTGACTTCGATGTAGTTAACCTTGATATTAAATATGCAGGTAATTAGCAATGCCGTAATTATCATTATAGGTCAGGCGTTGAAATGAATGTTTAAAGTTATTTACAATTGTCCAAAAAAACAAAGCAGCTTGCTTCTACAAATAATAATATGTATACAAGGTGAACCGAAAAGTCGGGTATAAATATAAACTAATAATAAAAGTTATAGGTACATTGTTTCCTAATTATACCGGTTGGCCTGACTGATTTTAATTTTTCCTATAATGACGTACATTGTAAACAAGTAAGATCTGGGAACTTCATAAAAATAAATTAATATACATTAGATGACCTTTCAAAATTCTGAGAATTGTTCCAACATTGAAATACCTTATATTATGCAGTTCACTGCACATTTTATTCCTTGAATAATATTTAAAAATACCAAGAGTCGTTGGGTAACTCCGTAATTGTATATAACATTTAACCCGGCACAATGCCAAGGTTACACCGGTAACCGTGAAAAGAGGCATACATCAAAGCATAATTAAAAGTATCAAGAACAGAATAGCACACAAAACATCAAGAACCAGTAAAACAAAGTATAGAAGAAAATAAGTTAAGTTTTGATTTGATCATATCAAGAAAATGTATAGCAGAAGGAGATCAAGAAGAATATTTGAAGAAAGAAAAATCAAGAAAACATGACACAGCTAGACTAAGAAAAACATTATTATACGAAACCAATAAACCAATAGAAAAGAAAGGATAAAAATTACATGAGGTGCGATTACAAACAAAGATCCGTAGAATCGTACAACAAACGGTGTCTACCAGTTGTATTTTTCGAAGATTGTAATAGTTTTAAATACCGAATGATGCACTGTAAAATTCGAAAAGTTCAGGCATGACCAATCACAATATACTACACCTCTACTATACTTCTCATTAGTCCTAAATCGATGGGGATTATAGAGACATCGTCACAACTAAAGAACTCAAAATAGCGGTGTGCCAGGGAGTTGAGCTGGAATTGCAAAAAATCTTTGTATCTGCTGATATAAAATAAATTGACATAAAATTGTTTAAAAATTAGACCCCGTTTCCTTTATACTAAAAGACTCGGGAAAAAATTAGAGAAAACATTAGAAGACACTTAAGTTGACTTTAATCTAATAGATTGATATAGAGAATCGATATATCTAGGTATGTACTCATAAATATAGAAATGGTAAAATCAAGAGCCAGGAAAGGCCTTTTAGATCGCTCCTGTTAATATAAATACCAAAAGTTAGTGGTAGCGTAGGAAAACAGTCATTGACTAAAAACAAAAGATTGCTACCCCCATTATGCCCCAAATGTTTATTGTCCCCTCAACAATTCCTGTTATAAACTCCCAACACCCCACCGTCTCTATAATTAAATAAAACATTATATTCACTTGCACATAAATAACAGTCTTTAAATGGATAGCTAAAATATTGAGATAAGTCAGGTATCTTGGAGAGTACAAAGGTTTTCTGTGAGCATAAAAAATAGAAATAAACAATACATTACAAATAAAGAAGGCTATATTTTATAGTCTGCATATGAGGGAAAATAAAAGTTCACATAAAAAAGACAGTTATCACTAACCTCGTATATATACTACATTTGGATATAAAAAACCAGTGCAAAAAATAAAAGGGCATATCGTCAAGTTCAAAAGACCCTGTATATAATAATATTTGGAGTACAGTATACTACTTAAATATATAAATCAAAAAATATTTTCAGATTAAAAATTATAAAATAAGCCATTCATTTTCCTGCAATTATAAATTTGAAGACCGGTAAATCCTGAGAAGGTCAAAAGCAGCATACACGAGTCAAAGGTCAAAGCAGTACCATTTTACTAATTCATCAACAGTAATCTGATATACTTACTCACAAAGTCAATTTTTAGGATTACTGTTCTGTTAGTCGTCTCTTTTGGGAACCCTGTATGGAAATTGAAATAAATAATTAGGATCCGTCTATTTAATAAATAAACAAGTTCTCATTAATAAATAATTACGAACAAAATATTATACTAAACCTTTACCTATATAGGCACAATCTAGCTATGAGTTAAGTGTCCAAGTTTCCCTATTTTAAAAATGTATTAAAATATAAATAATTGCATTTTTATCCGCTTTATTACAGATATTAAATATGAAAATATTGTTAAAAGAAAAACCACATATTGAAAGGTCAAAAATTAACATGAATAAAGCATTATCTAAACAAGACTCGTAGGTAACTGACGATCTGCATGATGATGTTACATTTTTAATTATTATAAACAATTTTAAATTATTTCTTCTTCTTATACAGAGCCAGAGAAAAGCACTTGTCTATCTAAGAAATAAAATAAATTAAAAATATGTTGGAAACACTACATTAGGAATATACCATGAAAAATATATATCTATCTTAAAAAATAAAAAATGTTCCCCATAAGCGTCCATGAAAAATAATACTCACATATCAACTTGTAGGGTTGCAGACCCCGTGTTTATTTTAAACTTTTCAATATAGCTTAAGTGGTGTATCAAAGCAGTAAAAAGGGCATAGCCAAAGATTACTTAAATTTCAACTGACTGAATGTGCTTGGTATGTACCTAAATTGATTGATGTAAATTAGGATTTGAACAACAGAAGCTCGATAAGGAATGATCGTCTATAGATGTACTATGTCATTGCCCTTACATAAGACACCCTCAGCATGCTGTTGGTCGATGAACCAGGAGGTTTGACTTCATGAACATCAGAAGTAAATCAAACTTACTTACAAATATAATAAAATTTACAGGATTATCGTTCAGTCAGTACTCCCTTACGGAGTCGCTACCTGATGCATTGTAAAAAAAGTCAACGTTTTAAAAAAATTCAGGCTCTTCAGGATAAAAATAAAAATGTTTAATAATTATAGCAAAATTATCATGATTTATAGTGATTCATACTTTACACCAAGACTTACGAATGTCCAAGAATACGTAAAAAAGTAATTCAGATTAAATTATTTATTATCAAGGAACATATTGCAATGTGACAAAATGTAAGGTAAAAGTCTAAAAATATAGTACTTTGCAAAAATTATACAGTAAGCAATGAAAGCATTCAAAATTTTCAATAAACATTCAAGGATATCCAAGTATGTATATTATTTATTAACACAGTTGTATGTAACAATATCCAAAAAACTAAGGTTTACTAGAACACACTGTATACAGCATGGTAGAAATACTTTACATATTTCATATTCTAATGTGATAAAAGAATAAAACATAATTATAGTTTAAAGTCAAGCCTATAAATATTATTCTCAAAAGAAAAGGTACCTTGCTCTGTACGAAAAGTAATTAGAAGTGCTAATATTCAATCAAGAAAATACTATGGTAAGTTATGGATACTGATATAGATTCATAAAAATAAATAATAAAAAAAGACAACAGGCTGTTATTTTAAGTTATATAAAGATGTAGAATATTTCCCCAAAGAGAAAGCTCTTGTAAATTTTTCACAAGAAGCAATAGACAATTTAATAAAATGTAGGCACCTGAATAAATTAGGAAAAAAATTGAACTAAAAATATGTATCGATAATAAACGCATTTTAAAAAATGTGTGTGTAATAAGATAAGATACCTATCTATAGCGAACAAATATTGAACGTTTCGAACCCCACAACTAACACTGTATATACATTTACAAGCATCGAAAATTAGGCAGGTCAAATAAACCAAAAATGTACCTTGTGGGAATTCACAGTACTGTAGAGAAACAGAATAAAAGTAAAAATACAATTCAACGCATGGAAAGTGATCATTTTTAAAATATATTCTGCGCTTGGCATATAATTAATTCGATTATGACATTTGTGACAAATACCTGATACTACTACTAAACTTTCGCATAAAATAGATGTAATTTTAGGTAGCCTTGATATTAAAATACATATAGTTTGAATACCGAAGCAGTAGAAATTTTAGAGTAACGAGAAATATTATAAGAATATTTAAATTATGTGCAGATCAGAGAGAAATGTATTTCAATTAAGCGACGAAATCAGTGTTTAAAATTATTTGATATCTACCAAAGACGAAATTGTATTAATTCTATAAAGGACAACGTTCATACGGGGGGCTAATAAAAAAGTCATTTTTATTTTATTACATTTTCCAAAAACTATTTATCTAAATTATTAAAAATTTAATAAACGGTGATGCCTAATTATGTCGATCCATTGTTAACAAAACTGATGTTTTTCTGGCCCCCCGATTCTGATATAGGTTTATTTTGATATTTGATTATCAGTAATTATAGAACGATAAAGTCGATAGAAGCATGACTTTTTAAAACGAAGAGGGTTAAACATTTAATATTTATCAAATTTTTCGACATGTTTTTATTTTCTTGCTCGAAAACGACGTAAGATAAAAAAAAAAGATCAAAGTTCTACTTGCAACCTAGGATATAAATCTAAAAAGTCAAATATTTATCAGATAAACGCTACGTTAAGGTACTGTTCAAATGGAGGAAATGAAAAGTTCGCTAATTTTTGCAGAAATTTTATATCTACGAAAACATGGTTCGGGGAAGCTTCTGAAAAAAACTTTGGAACAGAGCTGTTCCGGGGGAACAGGTCTGTTCCGGGAACAGGTCTGTTCAACAGGTCTGTTCCGGGGGAACAGGTCTGTTCAACAGGTCTGTTCCGGGGGAACAGGTCTGTTCAACAGGTCTGTTCCGGGGGAACAGGTCTGTTCAGGGAACAGGTCTGTTCAACAGGTCTGTTCCGGGGGAACAGGTCTGTTCAACAGGTCTGTTCCGGGGGAACAGGTCTGTTCAGGGAACAGGTCTGTTCAACAGGTCTGTTCCCTGAACAGACCTGTTCCCCGGAACAGCTCTGTTCCAAAGTTTTTTTCAGAAGCTTCCCCGAACCATGTTTTCGTAGATATAAAATTTCTGCAAAAATTAGCGAACTTTTCATTTCCTCCATTTGAACAGTACCTTAACGTAGCGTTTATCTGATAAATATTTGACTTTTTAGATTTATATCCTAGGTTGCAAGTAGAACTTTGATATTTTTTTTTTATCTTACGTCGTTTTCGAGCAAGAAAATAAAAACATGTCGAAAAATTTGATAAATATTAAATGTTTAACCCTCTTCGTTTTAAAAAGTCATGCTTCTATCGACTTTATCGTTCTATAATTACTGATAATCAAATATCAAAATAAACCTATATCAGAATCGGGGGGCCAGAAAAACATCAGTTTTGTTAACAATGGATCGACATAATTAGGCATCACCGTGTATTAAATTTTTAATAATTTAGATAAATAGTTTTTGGAAAATGTAATAAAATAAAAATGACTTTTTTATTAGCCCCCCGTATGAACGTTGTCCTTTATAGAATTAATACAATTTCGTCTTTGGTAGATATCAAATAATTTTAAACACTGATTTCGTCGCTTAATTGAAATACATTTCTCTCTGATCTGCACATAATTTAAATATTTTTATAATATTTCTCGTTACTCTAAAATTTCTACTGCTTCGGTATTCAAACTATATGTATTTTAATATCAAGGCTACCTAAAATTACATCTATTTTATGCGAAAGTTTAGTAGTAGTATCAGGTATTTGTCACAAATGTCATAATCGAATTAATTATATGCCAAGCGCAGAATATATTTTAAAAATGATCACTTTCCATGCGTTGAATTGTATTTTTACTTTTATTCTGTTTCTCTACAGTACTGTGAATTCCCACAAGGTACATTTTTAGTTTATTTGACCTGCCTAATTTTCGATGCTTGTAAATGTATATACAGTGTTAGTTGTGGGGTTCGAAACGTTCAATATTTGTTCGCTATAGATAGGTATCTTATCTTATTACACACACATTTTTTAAAATGCGTTTATTATCGATACATATTTTTAGTTCAATTTTTTTCCTAATTTATTCAGGTGCCTACATTTTATTAAATTGTCTATTGCTTCTTGTGAAAAATTTACAAGAGCTTTCTCTTTGGGGAAATATTCTACATCTTTATATAACTTAAAATAACAGCCTGTTGTCTTTTTTTATTAATTATTTTTATGAATCTATATCAGTATCCATAACTTACCATAGTATTTTCTTGATTGAATATTAGCACTTCTAATTACTTTTCGTACAGAGCAAGGTACCTTTTCTTTTGAGAATAATATTTATAGGCTTGACTTTAAACTATAATTATGTTTTATTCTTTTATCACATTAGAATATGAAATATGTAAAGTATTTCTACCATGCTGTATACAGTGTGTTCTAGTAAACCTTAGTTTTTTGGATATTGTTACATACAACTGTGTTAATAAATAATATACATACTTGGATATCCTTGAATGTTTATTGAAAATTTTGAATGCTTTCATTGCTTACTGTATAATTTTTGCAAAGTACTATATTTTTAGACTTTTACCTTACATTTTGTCACATTGCAATATGTTCCTTGATAATAAATAATTTAATCTGAATTACTTTTTTACGTATTCTTGGACATTCGTAAGTCTTGGTGTAAAGTATGAATCACTATAAATCATAATAATTTTGCTATAATTATTAAACATTTTTATTTTTATCCTGAAGAGCCTGAATTTTTTTAAAACGTTGACTTTTTTTAGAATGCATCAGGTAGCGACTCCGTAAGGGAGTACTGACTGAACGATAATCCTGTAAATTTTATTATATTTGTAAGTAAGTTTGATTTACTTCTGATGTTCATGAAGTTAAACCTCCTGGTTCATCGACCAACAGCATGCTGAGGGTGTCTTATGTAAGGGCAATGACATAGTACATCTATAGACAATCATTCCTTATCGAGCTTCTGTTGTTCAAATCCTAATTTACATCAATCAATTTAGGTACATACCAAGCACATTCAGTCAGTTGAAATTTAAGTAATCTTTGGCTATGCCCTTTTTACTGCTTTGATACACCACTTAAGCTATATTGAAAAGTTTAAAATGAACACGGGGTCTGCAACCCTACAAGTTGATTTGTGAGTATTATTTTTCATGGACGCTTATGGGGAACATTTTTTATTTTTTAAGATAGATATATATTTTTCATGGTATATTCCTAATGTAGTGTTTCCAACATATTTTTAATTTATTTTATTTCTTAGATAGACAAGTGCTTTTCTCTGGCTCTGTATAAGAAGAAGAAATAATTTAAAATTGTTTATAATAATTAAAAATGTAACATCATCATGCAGATCGTCAGTTACCTACGAGTCTTGTTTAGATAATGCTTTATTCATGTTAATTTTTGACCTTTCAATATGTGGTTTTTCTTTTAACAATATTTTCATATTTAATATCTGTAATAAAGCGGATAAAAATGCAATTATTTATATTTTAATACATTTTTAAAATAGGGAAACTTGGACACTTAACTCATAGCTAGATTGTGCCTATATAGGTAAAGGTTTAGTATAATATTTTGTTCGTAATTATTTATTAATGAGAACTTGTTTATTTATTAAATAGACGGATCCTAATTATTTATTTCAATTTCCATACAGGGTTCCCAAAAGAGACGACTAACAGAACAGTAATCCTAAAAATTGACTTTGTAAGTAAGTATATCAGATTACTGTTGATGAATTAGTAAAATGGTACTGCTTTGACCTTTGACTCGTGTATGCTGCTTTTGACCTTCAAATTTATAATTGCAGAAAAATGAATGGCTTATTTTATAATTTTTAATCTGAAAATATTTTTTGATTTATATATTTAAGTAGTATACTGTACTCCAAATATTATTATATACAGGGTCTTTTGAACTTGACGATATGCCCTTTTATTTTTTGCACTGGTTTTTTATATCCAAATGTAGTATATATACGAGGTTAGTGATAACTGTCTTTTTTATGTGAACTTTTATTTTCCCTCATATGCAGACTATAAAATATAGCCTTCTTTATTTGTAATGTATTGTTTATTTCTATTTTTTATGCTCACAGAAAACCTTTGTACTCTCCAAGAAACCTGACTTAAGTAGTTGGGGAATAGGAGCCTCAGATATTCCACATGCGCAGTAGCTACTACCTTGACCTTGACCTTGACTTTGACCTTGACCTCGACCTTGACCTCGACCTTGACCTCGACTTTGACCTTGACCTTGACCTTGACCTTGACCTCGACCTTGACAATGACTTTGACCTTGACCTTGACCTCGACTTTGACCTTGCCCTTGACCTTAACCTTGGGCGTGTCAGATATTCCACATGCGCAGTAGCTACGACCTTGATCTTCAACCAAACCACAGGGGTACCAGATAACTCCACGCCTCCACCAATTCCTCCCTCCAGACCTACCACCTTGACCTTGACCTACCACCTTGAACCACACTATTAAAACATACTATCCCCCTACCTAACACAACCCCCAGACTAATTTTTGATAATATAAATATTGTAGAAATAGTTCATTTTAATAACAAAAATCATTATGTCTTCAACAGTTCCAATCGACCTTTCCTGGGAGTTAGATCCATGTGAAAGCTATAATCCTACAGATAAGGTTAAAAGCAATTTAATAATCAGACAGATCCCACCAAACTTATCTAAAAAAGCCAAAAAGAAATTTCGAGAGGAAGAAAGAAAACGATTTCAACAACTACTAATTAAAAGTGAAGTTTAAATTTGCACCACCTTCCTGAAAAAATGTATTGTTCATCAACAAAAAATATACTGGCCCATATAAATGGTGAAAAGGAACTTCAGGACTTTACCAAACAAGAAATAGAGATGTTACCTCTGGAGTACTTGATAAAAAATGTCAACCCATTTGAACTGTTAAAAGCGTGGGGAAAATTACCGCTGGATTATCAATCTAACTTTTCTCTTCAAATTAAATTACCATGCTTTGTTCATTATAACAATCCAAATCAAAGAACCCATTTCGATGGACCACCCACATCACAAAAACTGTGTTATTTTTGTAACAAAATGTTTCCATTTGAATGTATAATATAACTGAAAATAAAATAATTAGTTAATTTATATTCTTTCATTTTATTTTCAAAGAAATTATATTGTACGATATAAGTTTTTAAAAACCAGGTAAACTAATCTTAGATGCAAATGTTCTCACAATTATTAATAAGTAATACAGGTTTAATGCAAGAACCATCAACCCAAGCAAGTTAACGTATAAGGAAGTCATTATCTTAAACCAGCAGGAAATAAATATATTTTAACCCAGACGAAACCACCTTGAGATTTTATTGTCCCATTGAACTTTCAAGGTAGCTTTAGGTGTTTAATAATAATGTTTTGTATCGCTCAGACGGGAAGTAAACTGACCTAGGTCATTTAGTAAAAAGCCAGTTTCTTCAAGTGCCGATTTTAGACATTACAGGTTTAAGTATACTAATGTATACAAGGTGTTTGAGAAGTATTTAATTAACATATTTTTTTTTTTTTCGGTAACAGAACTAGCTATCATTTTTGCTATTCGGTGCAAATGTTCTCACAATTATTAATAAGTAATACAGGTTTAATGCAAGGACCATCAACCCAAGCAAGTTAACGTATAAGGAAGTTATTATCTTAGCCAGAAGGGAATAAATATATTTTAAACCAGACGAAACCACCTTGAGATTTTATTGTCCCATTGAACTTTCAAGGTAGCTTTGAGTGTTTAATATTAATGTTTTGTATCGCTCAGACGGGAAGTAAACTGACCTAGGTCATTTAGTAAAAAGCCAGTTTCTTCAAGTGCCGATTTTAGACATTACAGGTTTAAGTATACTAATGTATACAGGGTGTTTGAGAAGTATTTAATTAACATATTTTTTTTTCGGTAACAGAACTAGCTATCATTTTTGCTATTCGGTTTTTCGACGTGATGCTTTCCTCTATATAACCCTTCGCTACGCTAGTACTCTTCCACTTTCCGTGTAGCTTAAGAGTTACAAGAGAAGCACCACCCTCTATAAGAAGTGTGGAGAGGTCCGACGTAGGCAATGTCCTGTATATTCCTTGGCGTTTTCTAAATTAAGAAATTTTGCTATGATTGAAGGAACACGTTCTAGTGTATTTTTACCCACAGGCATAGCTATTTTGGTATGTAAGGAAAAACCTGCGTTGCTTAATTCCTTTTGGCCTTAATGCAAGGTACTGTCTAACCAATTTTAAGGCGTATGTTTGCTCTCCTTGATAACCAAAACAGACCTCTTATCATCAATGGTCATTTTTACCATCTCATCCCGTCTTAGGCTGCCACAAACTCCCATTACGAGTATCACTTTATGCAGCAGGAAGGTATCATTCGGCGCATTTTTGATAAAAGTTAAATCTTGTTCACCTTCCAAAACTTTTGACTTTTCAGGAAGATATCCCTTTTTTAAAATGCTATTAATTGACAATATCTTGATAGAAGAGAACAGTTAATAAGAGACGATTACCTCTTGATAGTTGAGCAAAGAGTACTTCTACATACATTAGAGTTTTAAGGGTTGCTTGTGGATCCATCTTTTATTAATAAATGATGTTTTTAAAATCATTGTGTTTGTTATTCTCAAATAGTAAAGAACGGTAGATCATCCAAAAAAAAAATGAACATTAGAAGAGTAGTGTAGTATGAAGTTCAGGACCACACCCCCCACTCCAAAAAAAAAAATGAACATAAGTAGAGAAAATATGACGTTCAAGACTACACCCCCCTCTTAAAAAAAATGAACATCATCATTTTATTAGTATTTAACGATCTCAGTTCAACCAAATAGTAGTATTCTGATACATTATGTGGTCGGCATATGTAGCTGAAAGAGCGGCATCTGACTTAAAAACTGCTGTGGAAAATCTAGCACAAAAATTTGAAAATTTAGCATTTGATGCAGAACATGAAGCTGAATATGGATTTGATCAGTTTTATACCTATGATGAATGCATGGAAATCGCAAAAAAATATGAAAAGGGTTCTGAAGCATGTAAGATATACTTACATACATCAGACTTAACAACTTTTCTGTACACAATGAAGGAAATGGAATATGAGATGTTTTTGAACGAAGTAAAAAATTTTGTGTCGAATGAAATTGTTCAAGAAGTATTTGGTACCTAATTTTTTAAATTAAAAGCAATTTTATTTTTATTATTGTGTTTTATTCAATCATTAGCCAATTATTATATAATTTATATACATTAGTAAGTGCACATATACATTCTGCTTGAGAGTGGTAAAAACAGCAGGCTTCTTCTCTTTGTAAGGGTGGATCTTCATCAAACTCTCTTACTGGTTTTATTGAGTACTTCCTAATGTATTCAGCTTTTTCTCTTCCTTTCACATAAACCATATCAACCTTTTCTGTTAGGTTTTTGATTATTTCGGAGAATTTGTGAACTGGAGTATACCCTTCATCCCATGAAATACAATGGTGATTTTTCATTAACCAGACAGCTTGTTTATGTAAATTGGGTGATAAAAATTTTATAGGGAAGGGTGATTTAAAAATATAATGACATATACTTTTACCATCATAGGCTGCTAACTCCTTTGGAATAAACTTATTGTTTTCTACATTAAATCCCTGAACATCAAGAGCTAGCATTCTCATAATTTCATAAGAGAGAATTGTTTAATCATCGATTTCTTGTTGGAATACTCCTCAATTTGTTGTTTTAGTTTTGCAAGATTTCTTAAAAGGATTGATAAGCGTTGTTCTAATTCCTCGTTCATACTGATAGACAAGAAATATAAACATTTGATTTTATATAACGTTAAATTTGTCTAACATTTTTGGTTAGAGGATTGTAACTAAAAATTTTGTCATGCATAATTAAACAATAAGCAGAAATCTTGTCTGTAAGATCTTCATGTAATTCAAATTCTACTCTCATAACAATGGGTCCAGTTTCAATTGTTTCCTTTTGGTGAGAACAATCAATGTATGTGATGGGTGCATATGTTTTAAACTCCGATGGTGAAAAAATCGGCTCCGGTGTTAATCCATAATATGACATTTGGAATTGTGAAAACATTTGATATACTGATGCAAATTTATTTTTAGCAAAGTCTAAATAAAGATCGCTGTAGGGATATCTCTCAGAATTTAAAAATACTTTTATGTTCCGCATTTTAATATCACTAAATCTAGACATGTCAGTTGTGGATTTATCTCTTAAATCTTTTTGAAAACAGATTGCTACATGTCGAGGGGTGTTCACTTTGGTTGAAGTTTTGACAGGCCAATTATGACGACTTGTTTTCAGTAATTCAGGATATTCTATTAGTTCCCAACTTCTAAATGCCATTAATAAATCAGTATTTTTATTAATAATTTTCGTTAGCTCCAGTTCTTGAGGGATCGCTACAGAAATGTGTGGTATATTCCAAGTTAATTTCGTAAGTTCAATCTTTGGGATTTCATCAACAGTATTAACAGTTGCATTTTTATCCGAATTGTCTCGAAGTAAGATAAGTTCTTGTTTAGAGTTTAAAATTATTTTTTTATAGTCTTCAAAAAAACCCATTAAAAATTTAAGTGGAATGCAAACATTAAATAATCCTGTCGTTGCATCAACCACTTGCGACGTTTCCATGGGAAACCAACCAGCGTTTTTTAATTTGTTACACTCGTTTTTGTTATAGGATAAAAATCCTTTTATTGTTGATGTTAAGCCAACATCTCTTACTGAGTCTATAGTAACACCATTTAGTTGATAACGAATCTCTTTAAAAAGAAAAGCTATCCCATTGTTAATTAGTTTCAATGTATTTGAAACAGTTCCATCACCTTTTGTTAATTTACCTTCTATGTAAAGAAAGCTTTCAGAAGGAAGTGTATATTTTTCTATTTCATGAACAGGAATTATAATCTCATCGTTATTTCCCAATTTTGTAGGTAGATAGGGTTCATAACCATGATATTCTGAATGTACGATTGAGTTATCAATATAAAGATTTTGTGTTACATTTAGGGTATCCATGTTATTTAATTTTAAAACCTAAACTTATAAGAAACTGACGATTTAAAGATGTTAGTCTCTGAGAGTTTGATTTATTACTGTAGAAACTATGGTTGTGTTTTTTCTTATTAAGCTTTTCACTAAATCGTTGTTGTCTGTTATAAATAATCACCATCGTTCATCTAATTTTTTAAGGTGTAGTCTTAAGGTTATGGTTTCTTCTCTAAAATTAATAGTTCTTCCTTCTTGGTCTAATATTTTAATAGTAATTTTATCAATTACCTTGGCAGTAACTGGGAAATATATAACGTTTTGGGGTGATTCAATGATTTTAAAACCAGGAGCCACACTGGGAAAAAATTGATGTATTATATGAACTGGATTACCATTTAAGAATGAACCTTCAGCAATACTACAGTCGATATTTATTGAGTTTACTTTAATTATTTCTGCAGGTCGTTCAGAAATATGAAATTGACCCGAATCCAGTATTTGATTTTCAAATCCCAACAATGCACCTATAGATCCCTCTCTAAAAATAATATTTTCGGTGCATTTGATTACTGATCGCAACGTATTATTATTAGCATGAAGATAAAACGAAATTTGTTCTTCTTCCAATTTCTCTTGTAGTACTTTGTTGATATTATCAATTTCATAACTTCCGGGTGGAATAGTTATAAATTTACCAGTTTCACCGTAAAAGAAACGATTATTACTTTCGTCAATGTTGGGAATTGCATTAAATGTTTCAAAATTTACAAGTCCTATAACATAGTCGATATTCTCTTCTAGATATATGGGAGGGTGAAATTCTGTCGTTAATATTGCAGAATTATCGCTAATAACAAAACTATAGGACATGTTGTGTTAATATTTCAACAACGAATAAATTTTTATTGTCTTTCATGTATTATTATATAGAAATTTTAGACATAATTGTCCACAATTTGTGGTGTTAAAGGTTTGATACTTGTTGTAATTGTAACTTATAACGTTTTTATTTTTATCGCTGAAAAAATATTTCATTAATTCAGCTGGAAGTCGCAGATCACCATAGCTATCAAAGTATGTTATTTGTTTTCCTTTTTTTATGTAGGCAGTCCAATGAGTCCCATTACCATTATAGTCATCTAGATTAATAATCGCACTTTCATTTTCTTTTATTTTTTTAGGTAGCTTGTTTCGCATAAATATACCTCTAAAACTGGGAATTTGTAAAAATTTTATATATTTAATTAAGTCATAATTGGTAAGAGTTTTCAGAGGTATATGTTTTAGCAGTTTTTTGAATAGGGTTTCAAATACAAACCACATCCGGTTTTATATGGTTTTAGATAGAGACCGCTTCCTTTTTGACCTACTGCTATAGACTCCATCGTTTTATTGTGTCTTTTATCTTCTTCTAATTTTTCTTTCGCAGATTTTGCATCATTCACAGCCTTTGCAATACCGGCAGCCCCTCCTCCAAGAGCACCTAAAGCCGACAAACCCGCAAATAATGGTATAAGTGGTAAAAATCCACCACTTTTTGGAATGGGTATTACTCTTCTCTTAGGTACTCTAACTTTAACACTTTTCCTAATTGACTTTACCGCTGTTTTAATGCCTTCATGTAAACTTTTAAACTGTTTCCCCTTAATTCCTTTTCTAGCTTGAGAAATGGCCTGAGATAATGTTATCCCACGCCCTTTTGTCTTTTTTCTTTTTAGACCCATACCTAACTTTCTTTTAACTTTCATAGTGCCACTGATGCCTAACGCAGCCACTTTTTCTCCAAAACTAGCGTCCTTTGCTCTAACTCGTTCTATAGCCTTCTCAGATAGTAATTTATCAGCAACGTGCCTACTTTTTATATCGTTTGATTGCGAATATGCAATGTCATGCTCTTTACAAGCCTCGTCTAATAAATTTATTCCCTTGTCACCTCTTGATAATCTCTTGTCTAATTTGGTTCCAGGTCCACAAAAATTGTAACCAAGAAGATGTACTTCAAAGGGTAATTTATTGATAAGAGTGTTTAGTAAACCAGATCCTCCTTTCTTGTTGGTTGGTTGGTAAGTAATACGTTTGTTGTGTGATTGAAACATTATATAGTTAAAGTCTTAACATAAAATGATTAGTTTTACTCTGAGAGTGAACTTAAGTACTCTTTATATAATATGAGAGTTGAAAAACAGCCATACTCTATAATAATCAAGAATCATGATACATCAACAAATAAATTTAGAAAACATGGAAAATTGTTCGAGGGAAATAGCAAAAGAGGTTTGATTATTGGTCCATCGGGCTGTGGTAAAACGAATGTTCTAATTGGCTTAATTGAAGATCCCAACGGTTTACGATTTGAAAATTTATATATTTATTCAAAATCTTTAGGGGAGTTCTGCCTAAAATGACATACCCTAAGCATTTTCGATCACAGAATGTGTCAAAATTATTTCATAGCTATTTTTTTCGAACCAGTAGTTAGATGTTAGATCAACACACATACCTGGCATAATAAAATAGTAAAAAATAAAATATTTTAGAAAAAAATCATATTTTAAAAAAATGTACTTAGTGTGTCATTTTAGGCCTATATGAAGGTAAAATGACATAGGTTTAAAAAATCTTTAACAATGCAACAAAAACACACAAACGACATTTAATATCTAAAAAAAAGTCTTGGAACATTTATATTAACAAATGAAACTAAAGAAAATAAGAAAATAAACATAAATATTCAGCGGCAAACCTCACAAATATAAATTTTAACGTTTCCAGAGACACCCGCACAGTCACTGTGAGCCCAATTTTGGCACTTCATGCATTTGATCCACTGCTCTCTAGACCTTGATTGAGAGTACAGCGAATTGCAATAAAGGCAGGCAGTATCCTCTTCGCCGTCATCTTTAAATGGATCTTCGTCAGTATTAGAATCGCCTTCATCTGACTGTATAAATGTTTTCTTAGTTTGTCTTGCTGTGCGGCGTAATTCTTTTTTTTTTCCATTTCGTTGTTTTCTTTCGGGGGAACGTAGTCATGCACGTGCAGGTCTAACCTCTTCTTAGTTTCTCTTGCTCTGCGCTGTAATTCCTTGTCTCTGGCTTTCTCATTTTTTGCTAAATTCTGTGCTTTTAAATCTTCCATGTTTGGAGTACCTGTTAGCTCTTGGGATACGGTAGCTTTGCGTTTTCTCTTAGTAGCCGAAATTGCTTGCGGAATCGGAGAAATCTCTTCTATAGAAAAAGATAAATTTTTTACACCGGAACATGAAGGCTGACCTGCCTCTCCTTCTCGCATAATATTCGGTTTTTCCTGTGGTGATTTGCTAAATGTTTGCATCGGTGTTTGCTTTTCAGGACATCCAGAATACTCAACTTTGTTTTCAGCATCACCATCGTTATTATTATTGGAAGGTGCATTGTCAGATTGCCCGTTATTGGCATCGTTGACCTCTTCTTGTCTTATATTTGTAGTCTCAGCTGGTAAAAATAAATAGTCTGGGAAAATGTGTGGATTAACTGGCCAGATTCCAGTTTTTAGGAACCCACTTTCGGCGATTGCTGTTTGCGCAGCTTTGGAATAAGCCTGTGCAAACAATCTGGCTATCTGATATTGTGACAAAACTCTATCGGGATGTGCCTTAAGCCATAAAGAAATTTCCTGGTTGTAATAGGTCTTCATAGGTCCATAAAATGTAACATCCAGTGGCTGCATCCTATGAGTGCAGTGTGCTGGCAAACTCAATATAATAATTCCGTTGTTTTTGGCAAACGTTAGAACCTCATAACTTTTATGACTTATATGCCCGTCAACAATCAAGAGAACTTTATCAGATATCGTAGGATTGGCAAACTTTTTAAAGTGCTGCAGCCATCTAAGAAACAATTCACAGTTCATCCATCCATTCTCTTGGAATAAACCTAGGGTGCCTAACGGTGCCCCATCTATTAATTCCTCCTTCCATCTTTTCCTGGGAAAAATCAAGGCTGGAGGTATGAAGTGGCCCGTAGTACTCATGCAACATACCATAGTGACATGAATTCCGCGCTCGGCACTAGTTAGGGCTCCAACCTGTTTTTTTCCAGTTTGAGCAAAAACTTTCGGTGGTTTTTGTACAGTGGAGAGAGCGCTTTCGTCCACATTGAAAATTTTTGTCGGTGAAATGTTATGTTTTTCCAAAATTTCTTGGTAGGTTTCGAAAAATTTCGATACTTGAGGCTTATTAAATGCCATGGCGCGCGCTTTGGAAGTGGGCTCTGGTTTTCTCAAGGCAATATCCGGGTTCCTTTTGCGAAAACCAGCCAACCAGTCCCAGCCAGCCATCTTCAGAGTTTTGTTAAAGCGGTGCTCTATACCATTTTTGTCGGCCATGTCATATGCTAATTTACGCAAGTCGGTCGAAGTCAATCCAAATAGTCGAGACTCGAGAAGTTTAATATGGTCCACAATCTTCCTTTCCAAATCAGCGTTAAAAGTTGTTTGAAAGCGACCTAACCATTTCTTGGTACCACTAGCAATTAAGTTTTTATTTTGTACTCTTCTCCGAAGCGTGGCTTGCGGAACACCAAACAGTTTGGATGCTTTTAGCCAACCTGCTTCTCCGCTATTAACAGCATCAATAGCGCGCTGCATTGCATTCTCACTCCAGCTCTGACGATTACTTTTTCTTGCATAATGTCCAACCATCTGTACAAAAAAAAATTATGAGAAACTGCGTTCACTTCTTTGTAAGGGTAAAATGACATACTATGTCCTTTTGCCCGAGCAGCTGGTATGTCGTTTTGCCCCGAATTGAAAATTTTCTTACACATGCCCTTAATTCTTATACAAGCACAATAATAGCGTTTATCTATTAACAAAATGAAGAATAGTAAATATACTAATATCACCACTAATTGTGGATTAATTTGCCCTTGGCATTTTTATATAATTTCGGTTCAATCTAACCAAAAATATTACATTGAATACTCACATTTCTTTAATAAACACACTACAACAAAACCGCTCTAGTTGCAACGACGCCATTAGGTAGAAACGCAGTAGGGCCAACTTAAACCCGAATGGAATCCAGCAGAGGCCTCTCAAGAGCGCCAAATTTAAAATAAGTGGGGTATGTCATTTTACCCTAGTATGTCATTTTAGGCAGAACTCCCCTATATCAACCCAAGTATGAATATTTAAGAACACTTTTTAAGCCAATAAAAGAAATTGGTTATTACGAATCCGAGGATGAAGAAAATATAATTTCACCCCAAGAAGTATTACCAAACGCAATAATAATTTTTGATGACATAGTTTGTTGTAATCAGACAATTGTAAAGGATTACTTTTGTTTTGGAAGACATAGAAACACAGATTGTTTTTATTTGTGTCAAACATATTCTTCTATTCCGAAGCAGCTAATTCGTGATAATGCAAATTTAATTGTTATTTTTCAACAAGACAATACAAATTTGAAACATGTTTATGATGATCACGTCAACGTTGATATGACATTTAATCAGTTTAAAGAAATGTGTTTATTGTGTTGGAAAGAGAAATTTGGATTTTTGGTAATAGATAAAGAGACCAGTATAAATTCAGGTAGATATCGAAAAGGCTTCGATTCATACATTTACTTATAAAAACAACATCACCTGACAAAAACAGCTATTTCAAAATATTCAGTCATGAATGAACAATTAGCATTGCAACTTGTTAAAGCAAGAAAGGCAGTTAAAAAAAAATATCAAGCTTTAAAAAATGCAGAATTTGAGTCTCATTCGAGACTGGAAGAAACTTATAAACCAATAACACAACCTTTGCAAGAATTAATTTCAACAATTGGTAAAAATGAACATGTTGACATAAAAGAAGAGGAACCGTCATTTACAAGGTTTTATAAAACATCAACCCCCCAAAGAACAAAAAACGTAAGAAAAACTGGAAAAACCCCAGTTCTGCCAACAGAAATACCATCCTTTTTTGATACTAGCGTCGCTTCAGTGAGTCATATCCCAACCATACAAGAAACGAGCGTTATAGCTGAAACAGAGCCATTATCTTCATCATCCGATTCAACGATAGGGAATCTTTCAGATCTATTGGAACAAACTAGACAATCAATCCAGACTTATGTTGGTATGCCTGGGTATCAACAATGGCTAAACGACTTTCACGACTTACCTCGTAAATACATTGATGAAGGTGTCAAGGATTTAGAACATACGTTTGATCACCATTATGGTATAGTTCATGATTTGGAAACTGAAAAATTTTTTTTGGGACTAACACAAGAACCTGTAGAAATTATTGGGAAAGATATTAAAGTAAAAGAGATTACCTATCAAGGCACCCCCGGTTTATACGAATTAATATTTAAAAAAGACCCAAAAGGTTATAGTGCTAAAGACTTGGATAATTATATGGATATTCTAACACGAACTAATGCATATCGTAGGAATAACAGTCCTGAGGAGCAAGTTCAAGGAAATGGTTCACGAAAATATGTTACAATAATTGGACCATACTTACAAAAAAAAGGAATAACAAAAACAAGAGCTCTTAACCCAGCTGTTTACCTGGTTTTTAAAAACTTATATCGTACAATATAATTTCTTTGAAAATAAAATGAAAGAATATAAATTAACTAATTATTTTATTTTCAGTTATATTATACATTCAAATGGAAACATTTTGTTACAAAAATAACACAGTTTTTGTGATGTGGGTGGTCCATCGAAATGGGTTCTTTGATTTGGATTGTTATAATGAACAAAGCATGGTAATTTAATTTGAAGAGAAAAGTTAGATTGATAATCCAGCGGTAATTTTCCCCACGCTTTTAACAGTTCAAATGGGTTGACATTTTTTATCAAGTACTCCAGAGGTAACATCTCTATTTCTTGTTTGGTAAAGTCCTGAAGTTCCTTTTCACCATTTATATGGGCCAGTATATTTTTTGTTGATGAACAATACATTTTTTCAGGAAGGTGGTGCAAATTTAAACTTCACTTTTAATTAGTAGTTGTTGAAATCGTTTTCTTTCTTCCTCTCGAAATTTCTTTTTGGCTTTTTTAGATAAGTTTGGTGGGATCTGTCTGATTATTAAATTGCTTTTAACGTATTCTGTAGGATTATAGCTTTCACATGGATCTAACTCCCAGGAAAGGTCGATTGGAACTGTTGAAGACATAATGATTTTTGTTATTAAAATGAACTATTTCTACAATATTTATATTATCAAAAATTAGTCTGGGGGTTGTGTTAGGTAGGGGGATAGTATGTTTTAATAGTGTGGTTCAAGGTGGTAGGTCAAGGTCAAGGTGGTAGGTCTGGAGGGAGGAATTGGTGGAGGCGTGGAGTTATCTGGTACCCCTGTGGTTTGGTTGAAGATCAAGGTCGTAGCTACTGCGCATGTGGAATATCTGACACGCCCAAGGTTAAGGTCAAGGGCAAGGTCAAAGTCGAGGTCAAGGTCAAGGTCAAAGTCATTGTCAAGGTCGAGGTCAAGGTCAAGGTCAAGGTCAAGGTCAAAGTCGAGGTCAAGGTCGAGGTCAAGGTCGAGGTCAAGGTCAAAGTCAAGGTCAAGGTCAAGGTAGTAGCTACTGCGCATGTGGAATATCTGAGGCTCCTATTCCCCAACTACTGTAGTAGGCATGGCCGGAGTTGAGCGTGGGAACTTTTTGATGACCGTGGGAAAATTTTGTTGACCGTGGGAAAGACCACCCATGGTGCTATCCCTTTGATGCCGACAACAGGTGTGATAACCGTGGAAAAGACCCGTTGATGGCCGTGTGGGCGGAAGGGTGAAGCCTACGTGTGTATGTCATGTTTTGACGAAGATGTCATTGGTGACTGTGGGAAAGACCACCCCATGGCGTTATCCTGCCTGCCTGCCTGCCTGCCTGCCTGCCTATAATGTCTCGTGGCTCCTAATATCATAAAACCAAGTATTTTTAAAGGCTTGAAGTGCCACGGTATAGTGTTTATAGAAGTTTTAATGAAATCAATTAACTTTTTTAGCGAAATGTATAACCGAATAAAAAGAGTGTCCTATGACTGCATAAGAATGCTTCATAGCTTAGCAGCCTGCTTTGGACACAGGGGTTACAACTTCGCTCCACACTCTTACATCCTCCTCAAAAGCGAGAGAGAACGTCAATAGGTTCTAATATATTCTTTTATACATTTAGAGCAGCATGATAGCTAAATATAAGAGGAAACCATAATAAGTAAATTTCCTATATAATATTGTAGCAATATTGCATCTGACTAATCCAAGAAATTAGGGTAAATATACCCGTGGCCAAATTTTGAGTAGGAAAAATAGATAAATATTGAGAAAATCAATGTGAGAGTGAGTTTTCTGCAATATTTTATCAATCAGGCGTATTAATAACTCGTAATAAAACTAAGGGTACAATATTATAGGTTTTAAAGACGTTTTCATTCATAATTCAATAGTTAAATAATTTTCCCAGTGAGCTGTATAACGGAATAAAAAGAATGTCCTAAGACGTCGTAAGATTGCTTCGTAGCTTAGCAGCCTGCTTTGTAGACAGGGGTTACAACGTTTGCTCCACAATTCTACTATCCTCAGAGCGAGAGAGGATGTCAATAGGGTCTAATATATTCCGATATACATTTACAACAGCAAGATCGCTAAATATAACAAGAAACCATAAGAAGTAAATTTCCAGTAATATTGTAGCAATAATGTCTCATGACTCAAACAAAACCAAGTATTTAATGGCTTGAAGTGACACGGTATAGTGTTTATAGAAATTTTAATGAAATCAATTAACTATTTTAGCGAAATGTATAACAGAATAAGAAGAGTACCCTAAGACTGCATAAGATTGCTTCATAGCTTAGCAGCCTGCTTTGGACACAGGTGTTACAACTTCGCTCCACACTCTTATTATCCTCTAAGCGAGAGAGAGGATGTCAATAGGTTCTAATATATTCTTTTATACATTTTACAGGAGCACGATCGCTAAATATAAGAGGAAACCACAAGAAGTAAATTTCCTATAATATTGTAGCAATATTGCACCTTACATATGTTATTAAGTTATACCTCGGGTAAATTTTTAGTAGAAAAAATAGGTACATATTGGGAAAATCAATGTGAGAGTGAGTTTTCTGCAATATTTTATCAATCAGACGTATTAATAACTAATAAAACTAAGCATACAATATTGCAAGGTATGCGCGCGTGGTTGGTTTGACGAAGATTTGCCTGTCTGCCTTTCTAATAAATTAAAAATAAAGTTTGTAAATTACGTCATAGCAGACAAAGAAAATAAGAAAAGAATAATCAGAAAAAAGTCAACCCTCGAGCAGGACACTAACTTAATTTATACTACAGACGTTAAACTCTTTCTCTTAAATTAAAAATAGTACAAAATAAAAGCCAAAAATACCATCACACAATCTTTTATTGTTATACCATTAATTACATTTCTACATAAGCATATAACTAGAGTCTAAGTTTTTTAAAACCATAAGGTTCTGAACTGCCATCAGTGAGAAATTTTCTCTTTGTCGAATTGGGTCTATAAAGTTTTGTTCCTGTACGGGTTACCACCTCATGTTCTTTGGTTCGTCGTATATTTTTGGAAACAATTGGCACTGGATCCGAGTTCTCGAGGACCATATTTTTTATAGTTTCAAAATTAACTAGTTTAGAGGTTGCATAGTTAAGAGAAATACCTTTAACCTTGCAACGTACTTCTTCAGAATTGGTGTTTGTCGAAAATACTTTGTAGGAATAATTTTTTGGACCACCAGAGACGAAATTAGTTATAAAACTCCCCGGACCATATCCTTCCAATTCATCGGTCATGTCTCCAACAAACTGTCCAGTTATCACATCCGAATCATTATTCTTCAAAACATAAATAACTGAATCGGTGTCATAATATAAAACTCTCTAATTGGTTAAGGCTTTCGCGGCCAGTTGATGAACTGGTGTGGTCCTGATTCGGGTCTAAAGGCCGTCGTCGGTTGGAATTGCTTCCTAACGTTTCGGTAGCACGAGTGGCGAGCTTCTTCAGAGGTCCTTCCATCTCCGGTGCTGGAAGTAGACTGACAAATTCTCGGGCGCAGGTTGTATTTATACTGGTTGGTAGGGGGCGGAGCTTGTTCCGCTTCGGTTGACTTCGGAATATCGATCGGCATTACTCGGGAGTGTCTGAGGATTGGATTCCAGATTTGGTTGAGCCTGAGGGTCTCCTCTTTTCTGTTGAAATTATGAGGATGTTTGTGGATCTCGATGGCTTCTCTGATGAGCCTGTTGTGATAGCCACTAACTGAAGCTAGCAACCTGCAGTTCTCAAAGTGTATCCTGTGATCCCCGTTGCTCAGTGCGTGTTCGGCTACTGCAGACTTCTCGGTTTGTCCTAGTCGACAGCTTGCTTTATGCTCCTTGAGTCTCGTTCCCATTGATCTTTTAGTGGTTCCAACGTAGACCTTTCCGCAGGAACAGGGTATGCGGTAGACTTCTGCAGCTGAAAGTGGGTCCCTCTTGTCCTTGGCTGATCTAATGGTCTGCTGGATCTTTTTTGTTGGCCTGAAGATTGTCCCGATGTCATGTCTCTTCAAAACTTTGCCAATCCTGTCCGTGACTCTCGGAACATATGGCAGATATGCCCGAGAGGTGGTGGATCGCCGTTCGGTTTCCCGTGGCCTAGATGATCTCAAGCCCATTGATCTCTCGATGTCTCTCTTGCTGTAGCCATTTGCCTCGAACGCAGATTTTAGGTGTTCGAGTTCCGCCTGGAGGTTCTCAGGTTCGCAAATCCTTCGAGCTCGTTCCGTCAGGGTTCTGATGACCCCATACTTTTGACTCGGGTGATGGCTGGAAAGAGCGTGTAGGTATCTGTCCGTGTGTGTTGCTTTCCTGTACACTGTATGGCCCAGCTTGTCTCCTCGCTTTTTCACTAGCACATCCAAAAATGCCAGTTGTTGGTCCTTCTCAGTTTCCATGGTGAACTGGATGCTGGGATGCTGACTGTTAAGGTGCTGTAGAAACACGTTGAGCTTGTCCATACCATGCCCCCAAATCACTTAACAGTCAGCATCCCAGCATCCAGTTCACCATGGAAACTGAGAAGGACCAACAACTGGCATTTTTGGATGTGCTAGTGAAAAAGCGAGGAGACAAGCTGGGCCATACAGTGTACAGGAAAGCAACACACACGGACAGATACCTACACGCTCTTTCCAACCATCACCCGAGTCAAAAGTATGGGGTCATCAGAACCCTGACGGAACGAGCTCGAAGGATTTGCGAACCTGAGAACCTCCAGGCGGAACTCGAACACCTAAAATCTGCGTTCGAGGCAAATGGCTACAGCAAGAAAGACATCGAGAGATCAATGGGCTTGAGATCATCTAGGCCACGGGAAACCGAACGGCGATCCACCACCTCTCGGGCATATCTGCCATATGTTCCGAGAGTCACGGACAGGATTGGCAAAGTTTTGAAGAGACATGACATCGGGACAATCTTCAGGCCAACAAAAAAGATCCAGCAGACCATTAGATCAGCCAAGGACAAGAGGGACCCACTTTCAGCTGCAGGAGTCTACCGCATACCCTGTTCCTGCGGAAAGGTCTACGTTGGAACCACTAAAAGATCAATGGGAACGAGACTCAAGGAGCATAAAGCAAGCTGTCGACTAGGACAAACCGAGAAGTCTGCAGTAGCCGAACACGCACTGAGCAACGGGGATCACAGGATACACTTTGAGAACTGCAGGTTGCTAGCTTCAGTTAGTGGCTATCACAACAGGCTCATCAGAGAAGCCATCGAGATCCACAAACATCCTCATAATTTCAACAGAAAAGAGGAGACCCTCAGGCTCAACCAAATCTGGAATCCAATCCTCAGACACTCCCGAGTAATGCCGATCGATATTCCGAAGTCAACCGAAGCGGAACAAGCTCCGCCCCCTACCAACCAGTATAAATACAACCTGCGCCCGAGAATTTGTCAGTCTACTTCCAGCACCGGAGATGGAAGGACCTCTGAAGAAGCTCGCCACTCGTGCTACCGAAACGTTAGGAAGCAATTCCAACCGACGACGGCCTTTAGACCCGAATCAGGACCACACCAGTTCATCAACTGGCCGCGAAAGCCTTAACCAATTAGAGAGTTTTATATTATGACACCGATTCAGTTATTTATGTTTTGAAGAATAATGATTCGGATGTGATAACTGGACAGTTTGTTGGAGACATGACCGATGAATTGGAAGGATATGGTCCGGGGAGTTTTATAACTAATTTCGTCTCTGGTGGTCCAAAAAATTATTCCTACAAAGTATTTTCGACAAACACCAATTCTGAAGAAGTACGTTGCAAGGTTAAAGGTATTTCTCTTAACTATGCAACCTCTAAACTAGTTAATTTTGAAACTATAAAAAATATGGTCCTCGAGAACTCGGATCCAGTGCCAATTGTTTCCAAAAATATACGACGAACCAAAGAACATGAGGTGGTAACCCGTACAGGAACAAAACTTTATAGACCCAATTCGACAAAGAGAAAATTTCTCACTGATGGCAGTTCAGAACCTTATGGTTTTAAAAAACTTAGACTCTAGTTATATGCTTATGTAGAAATGTAATTAATGGTATAACAATAAAAGATTGTGTGATGGTATTTTTGGCTTTTATTTTGTACTATTTTTAATTTAAGAGAAAGAGTTTAACGTCTGTAGTATAAATTAAGTTAGTGTCCTGCTCGAGGGTTGACTTTTTTCTGATTATTCTTTTCTTATTTTCTTTGTCTGCTATGACGTAATTTACAAACTTTATTTTTAATTTATTAGAAAGGCAGACAGGCAAATCTTCGTCAAATCAACCACGCGCGCATACCTTGCAATATTGTATGCTTAGTTTTATTAGTTATTAATACGTCTGATTGATAAAATATTGCAGAAAACTCACTCTCACATTGATTTTCCCAATATGTACCTATTTTTTCTACTAAAAATTTACCCGAGGTATAACTTAATAACATATGTAAGGTGCAATATTGCTACAATATTATAGGAAATTTACTTCTTGTGGTTTCCTCTTATATTTAGCGATCGTGCTCCTGTAAAATGTATAAAAGAATATATTAGAACCTATTGACATCCTCTCTCTCGCTTAGAGGATAATAAGAGTGTGGAGCGAATTGTAACACCTGTGTCCAAAGCAGGCTGCTAAGCTATGAAGCAATCTTATGCAGTCTTAGGGTACTCTTCTTATTCTGTTATACATTTCGCTAAAATAGTTAATTGATTTCATTAAAATTTCTATAAACACTATACCGTGTCACTTCAAGCCATTAAATACTTGGTTTTGTTTGAGTCATGAGACATTATTGCTACAATATTACTGGAAATTTACTTCTTATGGTTTCTTGTTATATTTAGCGATCTTGCTGTTGTAAATGTATATCGGAATATATTAGACCCTATTGACATCCTCTCTCGCTCTGAGGATAGTAGAATTGTGGAGCAAACGTTGTAACCCCTGTCTACAAAGCAGGCTGCTAAGCTACGAAGCAATCTTACGACGTCTTAGGACATTCTTTTTATTCCGTTATACAGCTCACTGGGAAAATTATTTAACTATTGAATTATGAATGAAAACGTCTTTAAAACCTATAATATTGTACCCTTAGTTTTATTACGAGTTATTAATACGCCTGATTGATAAAATATTGCAGAAAACTCACTCTCACATTGATTTTCTCAATATTTATCTATTTTTCCTACTCAAAATTTGGCCACGGGTATATTTACCCTAATTTCTTGGATTAGTCAGATGCAATATTGCTACAATATTATATAGGAAATTTACTTATTATGGTTTCCTCTTATATTTAGCTATCATGCTGCTCTAAATGTATAAAAGAATATATTAGAACCTATTGACGTTCTCTCTCGCTTTTGAGGAGGATAGTAAGAGTGTGGAGCGAAGTTGTAACCCCTGTGTCCAAAGCAGGCTGCTAAGCTATGAAGCATTCTTATGCAGTCATAGGACACTCTTTTTATTCGGTTATACATTTCGCTAAAAAAGTTAATTGATTTCATTAAAACTTCTATAAACACTATACCGTGGCACTTCAAGCCTTTAAAAATACTTGGTTTTATGATATTAGGAGCCACGAGACATTATAGGCAGGCAGGCAGGCAGGCAGGATAACGCCATGGGGTGGTCTTTCCCACAGTCACCAATGACATCTTCGTCAAAACATGACATACACACGTAGGCTTCACCCTTCCGCCCACACGGCCATCAACGGGTCTTTTCCACGGTTATCACACCTGTTGTCGGCATCAAAGGGATAGCACCATGGGTGGTCTTTCCCACGGTCAACAAAATTTTCCCACGGTCATCAAAAAGTTCCCACGCTCAACTCCGGCCATGCCTACTGACTTATCTCAATATTTTAGCTATCCATTTAAAGACTGTTATTTATGTGCAAGTGAATATAATGTTTTATTTAATTATAGAGACGGTGGGGTGTTGGGAGTTTATAACAGGAATTGTTGAGGGGACAATAAACATTTGGGGCATAATGGGGGTAGCAATCTTTTGTTTTTAGTCAATGACTGTTTTCCTACGCTACCACTAACTTTTGGTATTTATATTAACAGGAGCGATCTAAAAGGCCTTTCCTGGCTCTTGATTTTACCATTTCTATATTTATGAGTACATACCTAGATATATCGATTCTCTATATCAATCTATTAGATTAAAGTCAACTTAAGTGTCTTCTAATGTTTTCTCTAATTTTTTCCCGAGTCTTTTAGTATAAAGGAAACGGGGTCTAATTTTTAAACAATTTTATGTCAATTTATTTTATATCAGCAGATACAAAGATTTTTTGCAATTCCAGCTCAACTCCCTGGCACACCGCTATTTTGAGTTCTTTAGTTGTGACGATGTCTCTATAATCCCCATCGATTTAGGACTAATGAGAAGTATAGTAGAGGTGTAGTATATTGTGATTGGTCATGCCTGAACTTTTCGAATTTTACAGTGCATCATTCGGTATTTAAAACTATTACAATCTTCGAAAAATACAACTGGTAGACACCGTTTGTTGTACGATTCTACGGATCTTTGTTTGTAATCGCACCTCATGTAATTTTTATCCTTTCTTTTCTATTGGTTTATTGGTTTCGTATAATAATGTTTTTCTTAGTCTAGCTGTGTCATGTTTTCTTGATTTTTCTTTCTTCAAATATTCTTCTTGATCTCCTTCTGCTATACATTTTCTTGATATGATCAAATCAAAACTTAACTTATTTTCTTCTATACTTTGTTTTACTGGTTCTTGATGTTTTGTGTGCTATTCTGTTCTTGATACTTTTAATTATGCTTTGATGTATGCCTCTTTTCACGGTTACCGGTGTAACCTTGGCATTGTGCCGGGTTAAATGTTATATACAATTACGGAGTTACCCAACGACTCTTGGTATTTTTAAATATTATTCAAGGAATAAAATGTGCAGTGAACTGCATAATATAAGGTATTTCAATGTTGGAACAATTCTCAGAATTTTGAAAGGTCATCTAATGTATATTAATTTATTTTTATGAAGTTTCCAGATCTTACTTGTTTACAATGTACGTCATTATAGGAAAAATTAAAATCAGTCAGGCCAACCGGTATAATTAGGAAACAATGTACCTATAACTTTTATTATTAGTTTATATTTATACCCGACTTTTCGGTTCACCTTGTATACATATTATTATTTGTAGAAGCAAGCTGCTTTGTTTTTTTGGACAATTGTAAATAACTTTAAACATTGATTTCAACGCCTGACCTATAATGATAATTACGGCATTGCTAATTACCTGCATATTTAATATCAAGGTTAACTACATCGAAGTCAACTGATATTTCTACTAATGTTGTAATCGTAATAAATTTAAAACAGAAAATATAATTATTAATAAAATGTTATGACAACGAATCATACACCGGTTTTTTTCTGAAAAATACTGTCACTGTCATTTCCCTAATTGAATAGAATGGACTGATTAGAAGCGTTTTTCAACGATCCTTGGGAGAAGGAATGCTCTTTTGTAAATAAAGAATCCTTTTTTTGATATAGGAGCTGAAATAAGGTATGATTACTCTGTTCAAATGCCCATACCCGCCAATGTCTTTTTCCATTTATTTTTTTTGTTAGTTTTTAAGTTTGTATATAGATATGCCTTCTTGTGCGGTAATGTTCCTAATATAAATGTTTCTAGTCCTAGTTTTTTAATTGTATGTAGATATGTCTATTCTTGCACGGTAAATGTTTCTAATCCTTAGTTTTAACTGTAAATATTTTCGCTAAATTTTGAAGTTATAATATATTGTACCTATATACAAGATTGGCGATAAGTGTCTTGTGCCAAATTTTTATTTCGTTCAGGTATTATTTTTGATGCAAGATACTTGTCTTATTTAAATATTTTTGCTAACTAGTGCTGTAATAGTGTATTTGACTTGAAAACTGCATATATTTCTGGCATAAAACGTTGTTAAATAATTAGAGATATGTCTTTTTATTTTACGCCGATTTTTTTATTCCTTTAATGTAATATACCAGGGTGATAGTAAGTGATATTGTTATGGTGTGAATAAAAAAGTTTTAAAATTGATTGATTTTTATTTAATTATACACTCATGAATGGTACTGTTGCGAACGGCTATTGCAAGATGGCCTAAGCGTATTTTCTTAAATTTTCAGTATTGGAACGGCGGTGTTGCCGTTTCGACAATTTTTATGTTGAATAAGGGGAAATATTGGTTTGGCGACGTCATTAGTACTGGTTTGTCGATAAAATGGTGAATGCATTATAAAAGCTAGGTTTACCGCCATTTTGTCATCATCGCCGCACTTAGGTTTGTTAATAAATTGGTGAAGGCAATATTTGCTGATAGGGGCTTCTGGTTGCATAAGTTCAGGTGGTACCCAGATAGCGGGAGTGTGCGCGAACGTAATTATAGATGGCGTCTGAAAATACTGTTTGCCAAAAGGACATACTAGATCCCCGGTTGTCTAATTACATGCCACGCGGCCTCTAACAATGTTCATTGATGACATGTTATGGCGCATGCATACTGCAACAGATGTAGCAATATTATGTAGACAAAAACAACTATGGCTACCACCATTTTACCATCGTCTCCACACTTGGGTCCTTTGTTCCACCTATACGTTATAATTGACGGGTCCCCCATATTTTTAGTTTGTCAACATTGATCAACTCTTTTAATGTATACGCTCTCGTAGTGTATTTTATAAGGTTTTAGATCGGAATCGAGAGGTTCCTGGTTCAAATCCTGCCGAGGACAAAAACTTTTTTATGATATTATTATATTTTAAAATATTTTAACTGATTTACGACGTCACACCTACCATCGCGGCAAACAAGATGTCTTATATGAAAAGCAGGTGGCGCTACAGGTACGTACATCTCCCCCGTTAGGTGGCACCCCTACAATGATATTACTATATAATCGGGGTAACACGTGATCTGGGTTCCGTTGGGGCAAAAGTTAGGTTAGAATAATGGGTGGGGGGTTAGGTGGCAGCAGTGGAGGGTTCCACACAGGTCAATAGGGCCCTATATTACCGGCATCGAACAGTTATGACGTCACTCACTAGGTGGCGATAGTAGCTGGGTTCCACTTAGGTTAATAGAGGATGGTGGCTTCCAGGAAAAGTGCCACGCCCTAAAATGGCCCGAAAAATGCAGGTTGTCGGCTCCATGTTATTTCTTATGGGGTTGTGTCCTGGGATTGGTACTGCTATTCTACTCAAGTATAGCGAAGGTGCGAAGATATTGTAACTTAACCGACTTACTGTTTTAAAAGCGATAACATCCCTTGGTGATTTAATCCGATATCGGACTTCTTAAAACGCACAGACTTTATATAATGTCAATAATAAAATATAATTTTGGGCGAGTGTTATTCAGTTTTAATCGTTAGGTTTAAACAAAACATAATTTATGCGAATTCACGACTAAATCAATAACGAGCGATTTGAGAGGGTAGCACGCGTCTCAGTGACAGCAGCACATCGTTTTTTAACGCACTTTATCACACCTCGGTTATCAATAAACTAACTAAAAAAAATACTTTTGAACGGTTTGTTTTACTGCACTGGAGATGAATCGTCAACGTGGCTTTACAGTGGGCATATAAATATCAGGTATTCACCTATATGGCACTCGTTTAAAATACTTAAATCTTATTGGCTGCATTACCAACTAACCTAAACTAACCCAAACCGAAACATCGTGGGTAGTTTCAAAAGCTTTGTGTTTTAAATGCCATTAAAACATTAATAATATTTTTAAAAGTAATATTATTATGAATTAATTTAACACTATCCACTATCAAAGTGTCTTTATTTGACTAATATCTTTATGGACTCAAATTTTAAGATACCATAGTAATTCGATGAAAAAAAGAGGGACAAATGCGAGTAAAACTCGCGCTCTGAGGGAGCAGTACACTTTGATATATCCGATTATCGTTATGTAGTAATTCCATATACTCCTACAATTAGAAATCAATTATCTCGTGCTATGGTACCTTTCTTCCTGACCAATTTTAAAATTATAGGTCAACGGGAAATAGCCTTACAGGTTTGTCGTGACGGATAGGCAGACAGACATACGAACAGTAAAGTTATCTTATAATGGTTACGTTTTTTATTTGGAGGAACTGTAGAAATGTAGATGATATTAATGTAGTGATTTTTCTCTAATATCAATGATATAATTGGTGGAGTTCAGAAGAATCGCGAATGCCGATATCCACTTGGAAGCTGCGATGCAAGTCTATACAGACTTCAATGAGACTTACAACGAAATGTTGAAATTCCTGTAGGTCAGATTGCAAATTTTGAAGGAATCCTACGCTCACCTAAGTGAAATTTGAGAAAGTTTTGACTTTCTTATTGGTTTTTATTTTATTTAATGTTTCTGTAGGTCTCCCTAAACCCTATTCAAAAAATGAAACTATTGAATTTTCCCTTTTTATTTATTATTTATTTATTGCATCAACAACTTTACAAAAGTCAATAGCAGATACTTTTGTAACTACCTGCTTAATTATTCATGTTTTATTTGTTTTTTAAACACATTATAGGTTGTATTAAAAATATCTATGTTGTCGCCATGTCGGGACAAAATCTTATTAAGTCGGGAATTTTTATAAAGATTAGTTCTAGGTGCGTTAATATTAAACAAGTCTATAGATCTACCGTTAGCTCGGCCTATTCGAAATGGAATTTCTTATTATCAATATTATTAGTGACTATTTTATGTATAAAAGAGTTTTGATCAGTCCAGGTATACTAAGAATGTTTGGATTGTGATAGCACTAGCAGTAACACTTTCAATATAGCCAATAAAGTTTAAATTTAGTGTCAAAATTAACGCCAGATCCTTGTGTAAATCTGTTCTCTTTAAATACATATTATATACATATAGAGTAGTTAAAAATAATTTCATCCGTTTAACGTGCAAATTTCATTAGCGCGCACTTATTAATATTTATATTTAATTTATGTTCCCTTCACCAACGCACAACCTCATTCAAGTCTGCTTGCAGAACAAGGACATCTGATTCATCCTTAAGAGCATAATATATATTTATGTTATAAGGATCATAATAATGATCATTATGGTACACGCCGTGTTATTAGACTCGGCTGACGCCTCGTCCAATAATACTCACGGCTAGTACCATAATGATTGTTTATGATCCGAATTTCATACAATATTTTATATTCCGACGATTTTTGTGTTTTTTTTGATGAATTTTAAGTTTTCGTCAGTAAACTAATAGCTTGATTTTAATAAAACCAGGTAACTATAGAAATATTTGTTTGTATTGTCATTGTCAGAATTGAATTTTTAATTTTAACGTTTATATAATATAATATGGATAATTTGCCATCAGAAATCGAAGAATTGGCCAATAAAGCAGTTGTTGGTTTGTTGCCCGAAAAGTCTAAAGGCATATATTATGAAAAAACTTATGTCAATTACAAAACTTGGTGTTCCCAGAAAAAGGTTGTCAATATCGTACACGAAAAGGTACTTTTGGCATATTTCATGGAAGAATCAATGAAGAAAAAGTCATCGAGTTTATGGAGTTATTACTCTATGTTAAGGAGTACAAACACTATTACTTAAGAAAAACGTCGACATAAGTAAGTTCAATCAATTGATAGCTTTTTTAAAACGAAGATCTGATTCTTACACACCCAAAAAATCCAGGATTTTGACTAGAGAAAATATTGCAAAGTTTTTACAAGAGGCAGACAACGAAACATACTTAGTATTAAAAGTGTCAATGATAATAGGTATAAGTGGAGCATGTCGAAGAGTTGAGTTAAAAAACTTAAGGATAGAAGATGTACACGATGAGGGGGTTGTTTTTCGAATTTTCATACCTAGTACAAAAACCAACGTTCCCCGAGAATTTTACGTAACGCCTGACGATGTCGAAGGAATAAATATGCAGCTTGTTCGGACCTATGTAGCAATGAGATGCCGAAGTTTCTCATTTTTTTCTATCATTTAGAAACAACAAATGTACAGGGTTATCCAACCAAGACTAGACAAGGCGATTTTTTGACTTTTCCTGTACTTTTATAAATAAACTGAAATAGCCATCTTAAGTCATTTTCTCCCGCGAATTCGAATATCTTCAGCAAAAAACAATTGAGCATCAAACAAAAGTACTAGGGGTCACTTTAATATTTTTTTAAATGGGATGCCATATTTTTAATGAGCTTATCCGATTTCTCATATAAATTTTGATCTAAAATGTTGGATTTTTAATTTAATTTTTTTTTTAATTTTTTATTAATCGTACGGTAGACGAACATTTTCCGAATTTAAAACTGAAGAAAAAAGGCGTTTTTGAATTAAAAATCCAACATTTTAGATCAAAATTTATATGAGAAATCGGATAAGCTCATTAAAAATACGTCATCCCATTTAAAAATATATATATAGTACTCTTGTTTGATGTTCAATTGTTTTTTGCTGAAGATATTCGAATTCGCGGGAGAAAATGACTTAAGATGGCTATTTTAGTTTTTTTATAAAAGAACAGGAAAAGTCAAAAAATCGCCTTGTCCAGTCTTGGTTGGATAACCCTGTACAAAGCAACCAGTGGGGTATTCATACTTTCGGAAATATGTGCAAAACGATCGCTGCTTTTTTAAAGTTACCCCATTCCGCCGAATACACAGGTCACTGTTTCCGGAGGTCTTCAGCTTCACTGCTGGCTGATTCAGGAGTCGATCTTCACACTATTAAACGCTATCGTGGCTGGAAAAGTGACACAGTTGCTGAAGGATATATAGAGAACTCTTGCGAAAACAAGAAAATAATTTCAGCAGCCATTCTCGGAAAGAAATCATCATCGAGTGTTTCATCGACTGTCGTTCCCTCAGAAGAAACAGAACCCATAGAAATTAAAAATCACAACAATGCAATAATTTCAACTCCTATGTCCAACATCAATTTAACGAATTGTAATAATGTTACTTTTAATTTTAATAATTAAATTTTGTTCCATTTTGTTTTAAATACATTTTTTCATTTTTGCGTCTATTTTTCATTATAGTACTCAGTCCTATAAAGTATGTCATTTTGACACTGAAAATGAAATCCATAATAATGTCATTATAACACGTCGGAATATAAAAAATTTATAATCATCAGCAAAAATTAGGCCCTCGATGAAATTACGATTCTCGCCAATATTATTAATGACTAATAGAAAAAATAGAAGTGGTCCAAGATTGAAGTCCTGTGGCGCTTCCGATGTTGGTATATAGTTTTGACATCCACAACCGTTATGCCCCACAAATAATGTTCTGTTATGTACTAAGTATGACGACAACAATAAAATAATATTGTGATCTATGGAAAATCTTGTAGGGATTTTATTATTTCACCAAAGTCCACCTTATCAAATGCTTCTTGTAAGTCGTTAAAACTTGGTAGCCATCTTTGAGGGAATCCTGAATATATTGTGAAAAGTTTACTAAATTCGTAACAACAGTTAAACGCAAGGGCAAAAATCCGTGTTGTTGGTCTGAAATTTGATGCTTAATATCATTGTATATTCTATGCCTGTTCAAGAACTTTTGAACAGGCTGAGAGTATAGTGACAGATCTGTAATTACACCTAAAAAATTAGATTGTTATTCGTTAACAATAACAAATTATCAGGAAAAGTATAGTTATATTTACAATTTTTGTTGCTACTGTTACCAGAGTTTAGAAAATGGAATTATTATCGTAGTCAAATAAACATAGTTATATTCTAATTATATATTATCATAAAGATAACCATGTTTTATGGTTATAGTATAAAATTAACTATATGTTTTATACCCTTAACAAATGTTGTTAGTTAGAACTTTATAATCATGCATTTTGTTAAATTCACCAAAGAAATCTAATTAATTTTAAAATTAACTAACTTGTATAATAATCCTGACAATAAAATATGTTTAAATGCGTTTCGACGCCCTTAGCATTAACTGTCAGCGGCTACAGAAGACGGGCCGTTAGCTTCTTGTAATTCTGCGTAAGACGCGTAAGTAATTAGATGTATTTGTCGTACGCCAAAGATTGATATGTGACCTGACGAGAATGAAACACTTCGAGCTGTCCGTGTACCTAAATTAGTTCTTTTTATTGGGAGTAGAGTGATATAAGCAGTGCAAGCAAAGCGTCGTGTTTTCTGATTATTCATTTTAAATAAATCACCTAAGGTAGGAAAATTATTATTATTTTTAAGTTTGGGATAATTTATTCTATATGACTATAATAAGTATACCTATAAACTCTTAACTTACCTATTTTTTGCATTTGGAAACGAATAACTCACTCATAAAGGTTATATGTGATATATAGGTATACTTTTATCCATTGTAAAATATAGCAGATTTAAAGTACCTACACAGTACCTTGTTTACTTACAATTAATCCAGAGGGAAAAAAATTGGTAACAATGAAATATGCTCTTTAATAGACCAACTGTTTCGTTTTTTTTTAATGTTTTCTCTACAACTCACAATTATTATTTTAAGGATATTTGCTACCCAGTAGTTATTTTAGTTTTTAAGGTTTCTTGTTTTTTTAAAAATATTCGTAACAAGAGGAAAACACGTTATTTCTCTGGCTCTTTTAAGCGAATAAAAACAAATTAAAATTAAAAAGGTTTTTTTATTTTCCAGTTTCCTTTCAATAATTAAGAAGTATTACTTTTTGACATATTTAAAGTCATTATCTGGAAAACCGTTAAGACATCTTTTAATTTACACAAAACATGTTTACATTTTTTGGTGGAATTTAAATAGTATTATGGGTGTTTTTAAAATGACCTGTTTGATTTTCTTTTAAATAGGTACTTTACTATGCCATCAAGTCTGGCTAACCCTGTCTATATATTAATCTCATTTCTATCGCCACATTTAAATATATGAATAACCTTGCTTTCCTTCCATTTTGCAGGAAAAATACCTTGTTTTAAGCACATGAATGCAAAGGCATTCACAACGTTTTGCACCACCCTTACTTCTTATTTATTTAAAGTCATTATCTTCGGGAATGTCAGAGTTACGTCTTTGATTATTAATAAATTGCCAAAGCATTTTCGGATTTAATTTCGTTTCATCCTTCATACGTTCCTGATATAAACAATATGCCGTTGTGCTTTGGGCCTTAACCAACTGCCTATACCTACTCTCGATACATCAAGTCCCATTGGCTCTGACCAGTCTTTCTAATTTTTCTCCTAAGCCTATTCTTTCTCTTTATATTTTTTATTATTTCATTGTTATACCAAACTGGATATTTCTGTTCAGAATGTATGTGCTTGAGAATGCAAACACCAAAGACAGTACAAATGATCATAAAATCGGTCTACGGGCTATATTAACGTTATTTTCAGTACAAACATCGCCCAATCAACATTATTCAATTCAGCATACAAAAGAACTAAATTACCTTTTTTAAAATATAATTTGCAACATTCTCTTTTCAAAAATCGCTAATTATACAGCTAATAAGATTCTAGTATTTATACTGCTTACCGTTGGATAGTTTTGTATTCCTGCAAATACTATAAATACCTACCTCCAGTGCCGTAATTAGATAGGTGAAACAGAGATGCACCATAGAAGGCTCATGTACATATAATAGGGTGGGTTATCAATAAAGACTGTTAAGAAAAGATAAGGTTACAATATTGGTAAAGTGTCAAATGTTTGCAACAACTTATATCCTCCACAGGGTTTTTTTTTTGTTTAGTTATTTGTATAGATTAACTCATGCCCTCAACATTTTTAATAATAAAAAACAAAAGATCGGTTAATAGATATATTTTGTCTAGTAGAAATAATTGCCACAAAAACAATGCCGTTGGGTTTTTGGTCTACCACTTAAAACGGATTCACTATAAATTCTTAAAGTCTGTTAAAGTTGACCACGCCCAATTTTTTTGTCCTTACGTGCGTGTATCGGCCTTTTACGTCACTAGAGTCGGTGGTTTCTTCGAACGAATACTCACTGTCATTTTGCGTCCAAAACAATTAATCATCGACAATATTTCATCAAACTTTAAAAATTTATTTTGTAGCCGTTTTAAATGCACTAGATAAAAAAAAATACAACCGCATTATTAAAGTGAGACATAGGCTATTTCCAATAAATAAATAAAAAAGTTGTTTAAAAATTATATCTATGTTCAAAAGAGATACCTCCTCTTGTTACCAACTCTATTTTACAGGCGATATTTTTGTCACTAAGTGTATAAGATTCTGAAAAACACTTGCACGGTCACACAGTTCAAGGAAAAATTAATATTACATATATGGCACATGGCCCCAAGTAAAAAGAGTGGACGTAAGTAAATTAGACAAAAACTAACCCAAATTGTAGCTTGTAACATACGTAAACGTAAAAATTTATATTATATTATTTATTATAAAGCGGATCTTTTGTGAATTCTGATATCGCATATCCCTTTGTAAGCAAAAAAATGCTTCAGCATACAGACCCTAATGAAAGGGATTGATACTAAATCCTAAACAAATATCCCTGATGGTTGTTGGTGTTACCTTAACATAAACAAACATGTTGGGAATAAAATAATATTTTATTTGATTCAAAACGTGATTTGAGTGGTTATTTTTGGCCTAAAGTCTGGCACAAAAATTAATTCAATCAAAAATAAAATTAATCTGAGCTTCTAGAATAATATAGCCCTGTTACGAAATGTTTTTAAGGATAATATATTTTCCTCAATTTGTATTTTACATAATAAATTTATAAGTATTACTACCCACTGAATGCTTGATGCATGTTGCTTTATTACTAAACTAACAAGATAATTGAGAATAAAAATAAATATAAAAATGAAAACACATTTTTTGCATGCATAGAAGTGCTCAGTTCGACGAGCTTATTTTGTAGCGAAATATTGGCAAGGAGTACCACGGAATCTCAAGTATCATAACAACATAATAATATACGGGCTGTTCCGAATTAGGGGCTTAGCAACTTGACTATTATAAGGATTTAACGAATTATAAGGTCGAGCAATATAGCATGAGCTTTAACCTTCGGGTGCGCAGTAGAAATTATAATATGCATCTCTGTCGTACACTGACGTATATCTGTCGTGCACTGAATATCCTTCTCTGACTCTATCATATACGCATTTTGGAAGTTCAAGCTAAAATGCACGACTTGTATTCGTATTTTTAACGCTCATCGAGATAAAAGAGTACAAAAATATTTGAGCATCGTTTCTTGGTGTTTTGAGATAAAATGCAATATTTTTTAATTATTATATTACCTTTTTTTCTCTATTAAAACTTCAAAATAAAAATAAGAAGCTAATAATAAATTTCCTTTTAGAGGTAAGAAAATCGTCGGTACTAAAATCTCTGTTAAAGTATTAAAATATTTAGATGGCTATGGAAACATGGCATTTATTGCATTGGCATTGTAGGCAATAAACTTACCAATCCCAGAAGCCAAATAAATGTTATTATTACCGCTACGAACTCGGTTCAATTAGCAAAGTAGTGTATTTTTGCATACTGATAAAGATGCCCATATTTTAAAAATAGTTGAAGATCGGGGTCATGTGATATTAACACTACGCTGTCTGATTATTACAGGGTATGGTTGTATGTTACAAAATTGGATAATAACAAATTAAAATGTAACATGGTTCTATGTATCGCGTTATTATTATTAACATAGTTGCATGTTCAAAATAAAACTATGTTATTCACTGTGGTTCTTTATTTTAAATTATTATTTTGAGAATAACCAGGGTGTATGGTGTAACATACGCCTTTGTGTTTCCAATTTTATATGGCCACACATGGGAGGTCTGGTAATGATATGGCCAGTTCTGTATACAAAGTTTTAAAAAATGTCGTAGAGAACGCAACGTTGCTACAAACAAGCACGAATCTTAAAAGCGTTACAATGGAATTTTCCGTACCAGGACATTCTTGCGTACAAGAAGTAGACTCCATCCACAGCGTTATAGAACGGAATTTAAAAAAGTCTGATTATTTTTCTCCTGCGCCCTTGCTAAGATTTCTATTAAAAGTAAATACCAAAAAACCTTTCACAATTATTCAAATGTAAGAAAAGGATTTTTTGGATTTTAATCTCCACTCCTCTAAACTGAAATACAGTTAAATTCCTTTTGCGAAAGTTGTATCGTTACAATTCACCAATTCTTTTTTTGAAATTAAGTACAAAACATCCTTCTCTGAATACTAATTCACATTTATCAATTTAAGACAACGTAGTATAAGAAAGCATGTTATAGCTGACAGTGATGGAAATATCCCAAATTGTATTAAAAAAAAAATTACGTCAAATCTTCTTTGGGGAAAATCAAGGTTGAAGCACTAAAATCGATGTTCAAGTGGATGGACTGATAAACAGTTTTATAAACAAACAAATCTTTTCAAAAATTATTTCAGAAAAGAACTGAGAATTCTATAAAAATGTCATAGTTGTAAGTTGCACTTAGTAAGAATATATTTCAAAATGGAATAACAAAGTTGTATGTTTTTTCAATTTTTTTTGTAAATAAGGTTGATATTTTCAAAAATTTTGGGTTTCCTCTTGTATGCTATCCTAATAACCCTTCTAGTATCTGCAAAAAAAAACAAAAACATAAAAAAGTGTTACCATAACGATAATCCATGGGGCAAAATATTTAACATAGGTTCTCCCCATTTCATGTTTTTGCATCATACAACCTTGTAATAATCAGGCAGCGACTAGTGTAATGCCCTATATCAGATTTTAGCAAACACAATTTTTTATTGTTATTTATCTTTTCTACAACTAATAGTAACAGAGATGTAGATGGGAATAAACTTAATGAAACTAATATTAGGCGGCTATATACTGTATTTAGCGCTGTTTTATGCAAATTATTGAATATTGCAGTCGGTCATGAGAAGTACGAAACAAATGTACTGATTTGTCATGGCATGATTCATCTGTCATTTCCAAAATTATATATAATATAGTTTGTTGGAAATGGTCGTAAAAATACGCAAAAAGACGGCATGGTAAACACATACTTAGTATCACAGTATAATCACAATTTTAGTATTAACGATGGCATCAATACATTGGTTTTTATCCAAGAATCAAATAAATATTAAGTATTTGGTTTTATGCATACCTATGGTATGCAGATTGCAAATGAATTTGGAAAACTATTTTTAAATATAAGAACCTTTGGTAATACTCAGTGGAGGCTTTTCAGGGGCGGCAGGGTCGGCAGTGCCGACAGAATGTCAAACAGACAACAGAGTATAATATTAATAATAATTAATATTACTATTTATCTACATTAACATCAATTTTTAATGACCCGCAAACCGCCAGCGAATAGCGTTCCACCTTTTAATCGCCCTTGTAATCCCGCCTTAGAATAAATTGTTTTACTTTTCAAGTAACCCAGGCTGGGATCGGCAGGCCGGCTGCCCCATTGCAACGAACGGCTTTAGGATAGGCAACCAAACTAATATATATAGTAGGGTGAGCCGAAAATTTTTAAAATTTTTTTAAACGCTATAGTACAGAAAACTTGCCTCTAGGGTAGCATAGTAAAATGCAAAAAAAAATTTACTGGTGGTAGCGCATCGCTCTTGAATATTTGAAATTTATTGAAAAAAATAAAGGCGATTGAAAGGGACACTATCGGTCAAGGGTCAAATCCAAAGTGGGTACAAGAAAGAGCCATAAGAATTACGGCTTTAAATTTCGGGCAGATTTGTAAAATGCACCCCAAAACATCTCCAGTAAATGCAATAGAAAAACTTGCTTTATGGTAACTTCTCTGGCACGATTGCAACAAGAAACGGAAGCGAGAGCGAAATCCGTGCAATTACCAATTTCGAGAAGTCTGTTAATTTAAAAGTTTCGCAATGTGGCCTGCTTATCCACCCCGAGTACTGTTATTTAGGCGCCAGTCCGGATGGTGTCATCGGTGCACAATTAATAGAACTTAAATGCCCCTTCCTAATTTCAAAAATAACTCTTACTAAAGGAATTTTAGAAGGCAAAATCAAATTTGCCAAACTCATTGATGTCAAAACGCATCTAAATAAGTACCATAGTTATTACTATCAAGTACAGGGCCAACTGGCCGTGTGTAACAAGATGTCGTGCTATTTTGTTGTTTGAAGTCCTCATGAGTTTGATGCTTTCTTTGTTCTTTTATCTGATAAACCGTACAAGCGCTGGATTCCTTTTAGATGGTAATGTGTGCTTTTGAGGAAAGAGATAAAAGGATACGTTCCACTAATCGGCTTGGTGTTTGACTCACTGAAATATTTTTAAATGTTGCTTACTCTTTTTTTTTAATCTTCAAGAAAGAACACTTTTGGGAGGGTAAGATGGTACCAAGACTGACGAATTTCTACAATATTTGTATGTTACCAGAACTAGTAAATCCATTATTCCCCAAAGGACTTCCGATAAGAGATATTACCCTTAAAGCAATCTAATTTTTAATGTGTTTTCTTTAATCGTAAATAACAGTGACGTTGGAATTCGTAACGTTCAAGTTTGTAGGTAATGACGGCACAAGATCAGTTTTACAGTCGCAATTATCTACAGACACACCACATAGTACTGACACTTGTATACGGTTGTGCAAATAAATAGGTGTGTGTTGTTGTTATTGTTGCAAAGTATAAACGCTGCATAAGGTTTTATAAATAATAATACCGATAAACATGGGGAATTTTCTGATAACATTTCTCAAAAAGGTGACAGGAAATTGTACACACTGTTTCATCAATGTAGGTATTCAATAAACGTTATAATACTACAGTACAATTTAACATTTGCTTACACAACAATATAAACTTCTGTCCAATAGTCAAATATTGGCTAAATCATAAAATACGGGCAGTTTTTTTTTCGTCATTTTATATTTATTATTACAAAATAAAAAGAAACGAGGTTATCCCCTTATTACAGTGCGTCAATGCGAAGAGACATGCTTTTAACGGCAGCTAGGCGAAAACTCTCCGGGGTAGCAAAAAATTAGGGTCTGAGAGCGAGCGGCGTTGCAACCTCGCCGCATCGCTTTCCTGACGCGGTGTTAATCGTTAAAAATCGAAGTGGATGCGATCAGCTACTGATTACCGCTCTTAAGACGTACCCGAGCAGCGGACCCGCGCGACGCTCTTTGTTGCGTGTTGGAGCCCGTCAATTCCTGTTGTCCCCCTCCCCAACGCTTTTTCTATTCTGTGCCAATGGACTGTCCCCACAATGTAATGCGTGTTCAACCAGACAATGACTCGGGCGGTTTGTTGTTTCTGTGAGTTTAACATAATCTGTTTAAAACGGATAAGTAATTTGATTATGTTAACCACTTTGCAATGGCTGTTCCTTATTTGGTCTTCCAAAAGAGTTACCTGTTAGTAAACTTCCAACTTACGAAGACGTTCTGAAGTAATTTTTCCATGAGCATTATATCTTAGCTTTAAAAACAAACAAAAGGTCTGTAAGTTTTTCTCAAGTTTCGAATAGTGTGGCACAACAACTTAAATCTGTGTTTGATAAAGCTTCAATCAACAGTAACGAATTACAGAATTGTTGAGTTAATAAACGCACATCATGACAGTTATCGTAATCTTATGAAGTCCTTTAAGGGTGATAAGGAAAAGGTAAAGTTTAAAACGAGAGTTGAAGATTTAAAAAAAAAATCTTTGTTACTGTTTGATGTCTCTGCATGTAAGTGCAAGATAACATTAGACTGCAATTGCAACAAGGTTACTGAGGTTTGCGAGTGTCCTGTGTCTATTATTTGTAACGGTGGAAAGGCAAAAAAATATTCATCATTAAACTAAAATTCTTGTACTTTCAAAGAAACCATGGCATAGGTAAAATTGGAATTGAGGACGTAAAGGAAACAAAAAAAGTTGTCCAAAAACATGAAACGAAGTTGGTTGAACATAAAAGGAGTCAGTCCACTAGTAATTTATTATCACAGCCGTCTTGCTCAAAAAAGCAGATATAGAAACTCTCCTACCAAATGAGATAAACTCTGATTCGTGTAAACAAATTGAAGTTGACAGCGATGAAGATTTCTGTTGACCATGATCTGAAAAGCAACCTGGAAAGCCTTAAACATCGAAGGCTGGTTGACGACTTGAGTCTATTCTACAAATATTTTCATGGGAAGTGCTCAACTGAGGTTGCTCGCCTGATTCCACCAGAGCGGTGCAGGGTAGAAATACACGACGAGCCACTGCAGCCCACGCGTACGTGGTTCAGCTTAGTGTCATTCGAACGACACTGTTTAAAATTTTTTTCATCTGGAGAACGTCATCACTCTGGAATGACCTCCCTGAGGCCGTATTCACCAACGAGTATAATCTCCAAAGATTTAAAACCAACGTGAATCGCTTTCTGTGTACACGCACCGCTCGTAGAGCGCCATAGAGGATTAATCCTGCAGTGCTGTGCCTTATCATTGAAAAAGGAAAAAAAGAATATAATAACTAGCTAACTAACCTCACTTCTTTAAAAGTTTGTTCTCATTTGCTAGTCTATGCCGGAACGATCACTTTCAGCCTGTCAATTAAATTTTGATCTTGGCAATCGACTGTTGCAGTGGTAAATTACTTCTGCTACCGTTCGGGGACTGAACTGGAACGGTGTTTGGTTGGTTTGGAACAAAGCCTAAATTTGCCGTACGTGTAGTATGTGAAGTCTTCAAATATTTATTTGTGTATGTTTGGTTGACATGTTTGGTTATGACAGGGTAGGCTTGCCGGACATAGTTCTGGCTATAAAGACGGCTTGAAAAGTAAAACAATAAATTCGATGGCAGCGTAGCTTGCGAGAAATGCACTATGATCCCCGGGGCGATTTAAAAAGTTATTCGCTGGTAGTTGACGACTGATTAAAAATGCAAATTCATATAAATAAATAATATTTACTGTCTGTTGCCTGTTTGACACGGGTTCGGCACTGCCGACCCTGCCGACTCTGCCACCCCTAAAAAACAAGTAAAATGACTTACTACCTTCATTTTTTCACGATGAATCACCTGTTTAAATATTCAAAAACATTTTCCCAACGCCGCCCTGTATAATAGATGCAGATACATAATAAAGTAAGTAAGTACCAAAAATATAAATAAGTTACTAACGTTTAAAAATGGCGGCAGTCTGTCATGCATTGTCGTATTATTAGGTATGTGTCACCATCCCTGTTACGGTTTCGATATTCTAGGACTTCTAGCCCCAGACAGACAAAGAAATTTTCAAAAACTGTGAAAGAACACTATTTAAACGCTAGTTCTAATGAATTTATTTATTTATTTTGTTTGGAAAATGTGAAAAACTTGAAACAGGACCCGTAGAAAGTTTAATAAAATGTATTCAAATCTACCACCAATGAAGAACAAAAAATGTTTACCAATTCACTAGACCCAGCTGACGATTTATATTGTTCAAAATCCGTTCTTTTGGATATCTTGATTCATTTGTCCAAATTATTCTATTTGAAAAATGTGAATTTTCTTGGGTGGTACAGCGTGTTTTATTATTAAATTTTCTACTACTTTCTAGTAGAAGCAGCAGCACATCATTATCAAAAATGTTTTAGCTAAATAGAGCATGCCCTTTTATGCAGAAAAATAAATTTTGGGATCATCCCTTAACTAATAGTTCACCATAAACGACTAATACGCCATCTACGTTATTCGCCCTGTATACTATAAAGTATATATAAAAAATCAGTTTTTGATAGGCCAATTTTAGCCGAACCTAATATATAAAAAGAATAATAATTAATCATTATATTTTAAAAGTATATATAAGTTTTAATTATTATTTTCCTTTATTACAGGTCCCTTTGTAATAGTATGGAAGCGTGGAACAACGCTCCTTAGTGCGGGCCAACAAAAGATATCAATGGATTCCCGGATATCCCTGATCGGATACAATTTGCAAATCAAAGATATCAAGCACGCCGATCAGGGGGATTACACGTGCCAAATTGGAGATGGTACACAAGGGGACTTAATTCACACCATAGAGATATTGAGTGAGTATAATATGTTGTATATGTAAATTTATGTGATTTTTATAGTTAAACTTTAAAATATCATAAAGTAAGAGATAGAGCAGACGCCTCATATCGCTTAAAAAAATGACAGTCATGGGCTGCAGGGGGATTCTTAAGCCGCAAATGGATTGGCTGGTTCGGACTTAATAAAACAGACGGCTGGGGGTGTTTATGGGATCTTTATTCTGTTCCCTCTCGCTTATTCCACAAAAACAACAATTTAGGTTGTTAAGATAAACATAGCACGTGGCCTCAACATATTTTAAGAATGGTTTAGAAGTTTATCGTACTAAAAATAAAACATATTGAAATATACCAAAAATGCATGTCCCATACCAGGCGCACTGCCAATCTGATTAACAGCAGAGCGTGGCTAAAACCTCCAGAGGTGCAGGTTCTTTGGTGAAATCTGCGAAAAATGGCTTTTACGTTTTAACCACAATAGAATCATTTTAGAAAAGGTTTACCGCAACGGATGAGTCAAAAGTGACTTAAGGCGGGTACGCACTTGAGCACGAATCCAAAAGAGGCAAGCCGAGGCCGCATGAGGCAACAAGTATGGACGGTGCCCCGAAGCGCGGCAATATGCTCAAATCGTGCGCCGAACAGCCTCAGACCGAGCCATCTGATGTCGGTCCATCAGAGGAATTCGTGCTCAGTCTGGACGTGTTTTTATTTAGGCGAGGCAGAGAACACGCTCAAATAAATATATTTAGTAGCATTTCAATTGTTTAATTACTTTGTCTTTAATAATTTGTATGCAATGGAGTGAAGAGAATTTGTCACATCCATCGTCCATCAAAAGATCATTTAATAAAAACGTTCTATTAATGTGATTCAGACATCGTCTTCTCAAATATAGCTGGGATAACCAGAAACCAGAAATTTTGACAACACGAGGCATTTGGTTTGGCCTCGGCTTGCCTCATTCGGATTCGTGCTCAAGTGCGTACCTGCCTTTAGAGTCGACGCAGGACTACGCCACCGTGGGCGTAGGTAAAAGGTTTTGCTACAGCGCGTAGCGTAAGTGGGGCGGATTTACGGGCATGACTCAACCAACCTAATTTTTATTTTTGCATTTTGCGACATAAAATAGTGAGAATGACGCAGTATAGAAAAAAACATTGCGAAAGAATATAATTGATATAGAGCACTTTATTAACTTAGTGGTAAAACGTTTATAACTAGAATCGCTTAGGATTTCACAATTTTTTTCTAAAACGTCCCTTGTTCTAGTAGGTACAAGTTTTTTTTTTCTCATCTGTCATTGCAGGCCTTAATCATAGTTTGAAACGCCTGTAAGGTTGTATTTAAAATATGACTAAAGGCGTATTCTACCGAACACAGTGTAGATCCTACACTCTGTTCAAGAAGTCTTGGACCACACCGATATTTCGAAAACTTTGTGTGTGATAAATAGTAGGTTATATTTCTAGGAGTGGAAATACTAACCTGATAATTATTTGTAGAGCCCAGAAGCTTACACCGCCGAGACGTCAGTCGAATCTACATACTGGGCAAAACATATGATAAAATTTCTACTCCGAGTTAAATAATATAGGTACTTTTTTTTCTTCAAGTGTCATAATAGATAGAAAAAAATTAAAGAAATCTAATTATAACGTGGTTCGACAATATGAGCAAAATAAACAACCAACCTTTACTTTGGATACCGTTTTCTGTCAATTTTATGAATTTTAAGAAACTGCCTATGTAAATATGTTGGTATGTGATTCAGATTGCGAATTCCGAGGCGAAAATTAGAAAAATAAGAAAGCGCTAACGCGTGTTCCAATTCACCTATCAGATAAGTGCACCTGAAACTGAAACATGGATAGCGCTGTTTAATCAGATAATGAATTTTGCATTTTTTAATTACTATTGTCCACTTTTCTTTATGAAAATGTGAAAAAAAAATAAAAATATATCGTTTTTTAGTTCGCTGGTGGTTTGGTGTTAAAAAGTAGAGTCCCAACAAGTACAAAAAGTTTTTAAACATTTGTTAAATTGACAGAAAACAGTATACTGCTTAATTACCTTAACTATAATAAATGCATCTGGTTATGTAATCCAACTAAGCAAAAAAATAACAAAAAAATAGTAATAAGAGGGGTTCGAACCTGTTACCTTACCGCCCGCTAGTCCAGAATACTAGATACTATTCAGCTAATCCAGCTTTCACAGTATTTTCCTGTTTAAAGAAAACATTTCACCTTTTTGGCTTGCAATTTTCATCTTGTCGCTAATAGGCATATAATTTAGAATATTTTTCAAGTTTTACATTGTCCTTAATAATATTTTATATACAACTGTCATATAATGACTATGATTTAGCACTCTTTGAAATGTCATAATAACCTTTATTACCGAACTAGTGTGTTAATAACATCTTAAATGAAATTAAGCTCAAGGTATACATTATTAAATTAAAAAACATACCATATACGATTATATGAAAACTTATTTATTGTAAATATTAACAATAAAACCTTTACAGTAAGATAAATGAATGACAGATGTTGACACGCCTAACAATTTACTGGAACTATTTTGACTGTAAACGTAGTTTGTGGATGTTGATAGAGTATCTTTAGATGTTCAGGCAATACTCTCTGCTTCCGGGAAAACATACTCGCTTGCCCCTAAAATTGTCATAGCCGTTCGTTTCTTGTTTTTACGAGAAATTTCAAAGTAGCATTCAGCAACCGAATTAGATTTCCAGCCACCATGTCTTTTTACAGTCGAAATATTTGCCCCAGAATCAGCCAAAAGAGAGGTTGAAGATCGCCGAAAAGAATGCCCAGTAAACTCTTTTGGATTAGGTAATTAAACTAACTGAGCAATAAGTTTTGGAACACCACCTATAGTATTTATAACAATAGGTTACTTAATGCATTTCCCTACTCTATATCCAACAAAAAATCGTGCATGGTCGCAGTCTTTAGGTCTTAATTTAATGTATTTTCGGACCACTTCTTTTAGACTTAAACCCTCAATATTTTCAGATGTTACAAGAACACTTTTGTTTTGGTATTTAGGAATATGTCTTAAAAACATACTCCTTCGTCTTTCACATTTTCTACAATCAGATTTGTAATTTCTTTCCGCCAACACGCGCCAGTAATAAAAATAACCTAAAATAATTATAGCATTAATTATTTTAGTCGTGGTGTGGAAATGATACGAAACTACTATGAAACAGAAGATCTGTTCTGTATGACAAATGGTTTTATTGATGAGTTATTCAAGTTCAAAGAATTTGTATCACCAAATGGCATAGATGCATATGAACAAATATTAGATGTGTTGAAACAAGTGCGTGGTTCGTCATAAAAAAATTATGTTATTAAAGAAATTACGGTTTCCTTACCATTTCTGCATCTTGATTGCGCAAAATTCCACCCGGCGATCAAAATCATCTGTATTATATAAAGTTATTGGACCAATGAAATTTAATATAGGGGGAAAACTGTTATCATTGTTCGCGTTCATCAGAATTGTGCGCTCAAGTAGTGCTCCAGTGGCGATCGGTCGTAGCAAGAGGTTCTGGTGAACGGGCTTTTTGCCAAACTATCCTCACTTTTTCTTTTCGTTCTGGCTGTTGACATAAGCAGATCGTTAACTTTTAGTAACAAAGCAAGAAAAAAACGATATTGAACAGAAAACTCGTAACAAAATTGTAACATTAAATCACAAAAATGCCAAATGTGAAAAATACCATCGGAATCGTAGCAAAAAGTAGCGACTTATATTTACGCTCGAAAATATAACCGCCGGTCATGTCTTTGTAGCGAGGGGATCGCTCTACTAATTTGTCTCTTCATCCGAAAATTGGTGATCGCTACTGTACCGTTTTAATAAACGCGACCATTAGATACTTGAAATTATCGCAATACGTAACCGTTAACGCGGACGTAACGAATTTACACGTTTGTATAGTCGTTATGCAGCTGTTGTGTAATTTATAGTTGAAGTGTTTTGGCCTCCAGGTACGTACGTGGAAATGTCAAACTCATTTTAAAATGTAAACTCAACATTTTTGTTATCACTCATACCTCGACTCATACTAAAATCCAATAATACTCACAGAACAAGAAAAATATTATTAATCCATAATATTATCAATAATAAAATGCACTAAAAAATTTAGGTCAGAAATATTAAAAAAGCAAGCGCCAAACGGAGAATTGAGAATCAGATAGGTTCGGCCGCGACTCTACTTAGTTCAGGTAACGTAAGACGCTTTCGTGCAAAGGCTTACTGCGGTTGCGCATCAGATGTGAATTCACACGTTTACGTCAATGGCATCAGTTCAAGTGTGGGCCTCTGCTAGGAATACTACGATAGAGTTTGTATAAAATCAATATAACATTGTTAACGCAATAATAAAATCAATCGCGCATACCCATTTTCTGGCGCACCGCGAAACAATACGTCGTACTCTTGATGCTCTATAAAGCCCAAATTCGACCATCGCTGGAGTGCTGTTCGCATATTTGGGGCTCTGCTCCTAAACATACCCTTAGATTACTAGATTCCATTCAATGAAGAGCCACTCGCTTGATCGGTGACCATAGTCTGACAAACAACCAGGAAAGCCTTGAACATTGAGGGCGGGTTGGCGACTTGAGTCTTTTTTACAAATATTTTCATAACACGTGCTCAACTGAGGTTGCCCGCTTGATACCACCCAGATCGGTACATGGTAGAAATACACGACGAGCCACTGCAGCCCACCAGTACGTGGTTCAGCTTAGTGTCCCTCGAACAACATTGTTTTAAAATGCTTTCATTTGGAGAACGTCATCACTCTGGAACGACCTGCCTGAGATCGTGTTCCCCAACGAGTATAATCTCCAAAGATTCAAGACCAATGTGAATCGTTTCTTACGCACACGCATCGCTTCCAGAGCGCCATAAAGGATTTATCCTGCAGTGATGTGCCTTATCATAAAAAAAAATGTAGCTCCGGCCAAAAACATTTTTAAGTCTTCGGTGTGCAAGCCCAGTGAGCATTTTATTCCTTAAAAGGAAATGTGTCATTGGCAACGTCGTTGTTTAGTCACGAACACTTCCTTTTTGTTGTGTCAAAATGCACACAAAATATTGAGTGACGTCATAGCTTGTTTGCAATTTGGCATCAAAAGGGAATTGTGTGTTCTTTTATACGGTGTAGGAATTGTGTTTACACTCAAGGCATTGTTACATAAGTGAAATTGAGGAGTAACACGGTGTGGGAATTGTGTTAAAAATATGCCGAAACTGTGTCTGTGTCGATCAAAGACACATGCGAAATCTGCGTGTCACAATAAAGGCATTTGCACCACTATTATCCTATATTAACACAAAATATTTTGATTTAACACATAGTAGGAATTTTGTCAGGTATAATTTATTGGTTATGTTCTCATTATTATTTATTGCCATACTTTGAGACGTTAAAAGAGCTCTAAACTGCGTTTTGATTTGATAATTTTGTTCAAATATGTCGTCGTCTAAACGACCTCGAAATTACAGAACAACTTACTCATATTACAGAAAAATAAAACGTTTAAATTCTACTCCATTATTGCCTAAAAGTGTTTTGGGTACCGTGTTTAGTGATTCGGTTCTATCCAGTACTCACAGTGATTCCAATAAAGTAATAAAAAAGCAGGATGTGGGAAAACTGATATTTAAATCACTGATGGTTTATTCGAAATTAAAGAATCAAGTCTCTAGTAACACAGAAATGGCAGAAAAGGACTAACCAGATGAAAAATTATGTAGTAGTGCTCTGAATGGATCGGCGACCGATGTGAGCGATGATTGTCTACCTTCATGTTTAAATGAACCGAGTAAAACGGTTTCTAGTCCAGTAGTGGTAAAACTTCTAGATGTCAAGAAGATGAAAATTAATTTGAAGCTCAACTTTGTGGATATTTTTCAGATGAATCAGATTCAGCAGAAACTGATGGAATTAATATTCGTCAAAATGTATCATTTCTGGAAGAGCTGAGAAATTGGATTCTTTCATTTAAAATTTCCAATCGCGCTGTTAATGGTTTACTCTCAATACTTAAAACTCATGAAAATTTTAAATATTTGCCTCATGATTGTAGAACTATTTTCAAGACACCTAAATCTGTCGATATATATCGTTCCCATGGGTATTGGTCATTATTGGCACAACGGATTATATAAATACCTGATTAAGTTATTTTCAAATTTGAAAAAACCACCATCAATATCTCTAATGATAAGTATGGATGGCTTACTGTTACACAAAAGTAGCAAAACTGAATTTTGGCCAATTTTACTTATGATCTCAGAGTTTCCTGAAAAGAGGGTCTCAACAAATGCTACCAATTTATTAACTTCCTTTGGGTTGACGCGTTAAGACATGTTACAAATAATAAGGTAAAAATTGGGAAGCGCGTTGCCGATATTTCCGCAATTTATAGTAAACACAAATTGGGGAAGTGTGTCAAAAGATTCCCTATTTGTGTTATCAATAAAGAATAGTAAGAATTGTGTGACGCAAGATTCCCTTTTTGTGTTATTATTAACGAATAGTAGGAATTATGTGACACCGAGAATAAAGTGCGTCACGCATTACCCAGATTTCGTCGTTTTACACATATGAGCAACAATTAGGGGATTTTGCGTGTAATCGCCATATTTTCTGTATTATTTTTCAATATTTTTTTTTAACCCATAAGATAAAACGCCAATTTTGTTAATATTAAAATACAAATTATAATTAATTTAAATAAACCAAGTTTAAACATTACTAATTACTGGTCAAAATTTAAAAATTTAAAAATTATTATTATTTTTTTAATGTTTTTTCTTTTAAGATTTTTCTTATATATTTATTATTTAAAGGTCCCCTTTACTATTGTAAGTATACGAAAAAAGTAGACGGAATAGCTATCGTTGCAAGTAAAAAAATCTTTTGTAAGATTGAAAAAGTCATATTATTATATTATAGTATATTGAATATTATTCATTATATAGTATACACATCAACTCTGGGCTGATGTAAAGCAGAATAATTATAACAGAATGCATGCGGTACTCTGAAAGAAACATTAAGTATAAGAAAATAAAAATAATTCCTAACTTGTGTAAAGCAGTTCACCTCATCATTTTTAAAATAATTAAGGGGGAATTGTGGCAGACAATTACGGGTTTGCAGCAGGCATATTTTCGCAATTGTGTCGGGCATGTGTCAGCAATGTGTCAATTAAGTACTTGACAGAAAAGGCACAAGTATTGGAATAATTCCCACATTTGTCCTTAAATATGTTGTGCCATGTGCCCACATATAAAAGGCACATAGAGGTTCAAGTTTTGACACAAATGTATGCTGTTAGGCACAAAGAGCTCGTACAATTACGATTCCTTAAATGAGTCCAAATTTTGCTCACGGGCTTCGCATAAATTTAAGAACTGGAAAAACAACACTGATAAAATAAATTATTTGAATTAAAAAAATTTTCCATTGACTCAAATAAATATTTGTTTCCTATTAGCCAAACAAATATGTATTTGAAAAATACTAAGGGATTATTTGCCTCAATTACTATTATCTGATTTGATACAAATTACTTATTATTTGGAATTAATCATTGAATACAAAATTCAAGCAAATATTTATTTTCTTAACGCTAACCTAACTTAAATAGGCCGCTTCAATGACTTAAAGTAAATAGGTTAAAAGTTAAGTTAACAAAATGTTTATTTGATTGATATTTATATACAGGGTGTTATGGAAATGACTTATTATATTTTAAGGGGCCACTCCTGAGGTGGTCTAGAGTTACACTTGATAGTTTTTTTTTCTAAAATCGGAAGTATTTTGAATTTTGTAAAATACCTTAAAACCGGACTATGTGCGCCTTCCATGATAGTTCAATGCCGCTGAACACATGTGTTTTTGACAAGACAAACTGCTGGAATGGTAATTGTTTAGTTTATAGACTAATTGAGGGTAGCTGATCACAATTTTCCTTTTGCGTTTTTACGGCAAATGCACTGGTTTTGAGAAAAAAAAATGTTAAAGTTTTTCACTTACAGGTTAGGGTATTCTTTTGTAAGGATGTCTTTAAGAAATAATAAATTTGTAACGATTAAAACAAATTTATTAATTAGGTAATTTAAGGAAAACATAAAGCGATAAAATTAAATCAAAGGTGTACCAATAACCGACCATATGAACTCTAAATTTCTTAATCAACTACTTTTCTTTTCAACTTGCTTTCTTCAGCACCTCGACCAAATCTAACAAAAACAAACCGTCAGCGTATTTTGTCTGGAGCCGATCCGAGGTTTGTTTATTTCGATATCTTTGGGTGTCGCGTTTCACTTTCCTTTCAATTTCCTAGATTTTATGGTTTTCCCTTCAAAATATGTGATAAAACTTTCACCAAACTATCTGTTCATAAAATAAGAACAACATTTTAGCAAAAAAACAATGGAAAAGGCACAAATTTAATTAAATTCGTTGTTAATACGCCGACAAAGTAGAAGCGTCTCTTTTCAGATTCATTGCACTCACGTTGCCAGATTGTTCTTCTTTTTCTTGTAATTATTAATGGCTTCCATCCAGGAGAATGATATGCTAGCTCGAGCCAATAGGATTCATTCAATTAATAAAAATGAATTGAAAAGTATAGGCAATTTATAATACACTAACAATCTGACAACATGGGTGCAGTGAACCTGCAAACAGGCTCCTTGTACCGTGCAGTTTGCTTCTGCTTTTTTGGCCAGCTGTCAGTGAGCTGTCTCCCGTCTTTTTCCAGATAACGTAGAGTTTTCTGTTCGCTTACAAGTTATCCCGTTTTTCAGAGTTTCCTTGTGGCATATTTCGTTTATTTCAACTCAGAAGTGTATACTATGACTCCGACAAGTAATATTTTATTGGAAATAGCAACATTTTAGGATTACATGCAAAATAACATACCGGTGAGTTAAAAAAACTTTAACATTTTTTTTCTCAAAACCAGTGCATTTGCCGGCTAAACGCAAAAGGAAAATTGTGATCAGCTACCCTTAATTAGCCTATATACGAAATTTTAGCGAAAAATTCAACATTTGCACTAAAGTGAACAATTACCCAAATCAGCTGTTTGGGTCATTGGCGCGTAGGTGTTTTGGACCTAAATTTTTGAAGGCATTTTTCTCGAATTTCTAGCTTCGAGCGCCATTTATAGCAATTTTTCCCCAATTCGTCTCGACCTATATATTTACGGGTTAAAAAATAATAAGTCATTTCCATAACACCCTGTATATATATATTTTATCAAGTATATATTTATTTTACTTTTGTTTTAGATGTATTTGCCATAACAACTACGTTATTTAATTAAACAATTTAAGTGATTGGATTCATTTAAACCGGTAATTTCCATCAAAGTCGTTGTTTTTTTTATTCAAGTACATAATTGTTTAACTTGTCTTATATATTTATTTAGACCAAGTATAATTTTATTTGGTTTAAATAACTTTTTTTAATTTTTAATAGATCAGAAAGTTCATTCAAATCAGTTCTTATTTTTACCAAGTACGTGTTTATACAGACGTCACATAAAAATAAGAAATATTGAAATGTTGCTATTGAATATGGTTTAATCAGTACCTATAAGTACCATAATAATCACAAACCTTATCAAATTGTTTATAGTGTTCAAATAATAAGGCAAACCAACAGAAAAAACACATTTTTTTCGAAAATAAAGGTTATGACAAATTACGCGCACGCGCACAACGATTTTTACATAAAAATAACATTAAAGTTAAAAGATAACCATCTCTTATTTTATTTCTTATTTTTATGTTATGTTATGTGGTTCTATAAACGTCTTATGGCAGATCTGTAGATTCAACTCCTATTTCATTTCTATGTTGTTATTTTGCTGCATAAACCCACCATTAGTTGTTGTCCCCCTTAAAATATACGTCAATGAAACATTATAGAGAAGTTAATAACTTTGATAAAAAATTAAATGAAGACAAATTTGCAAATATTACGCACAATAATTATTAATATTCTATTAATTATATTATATTTTTAACGTAAGAAGGTTTGATAGGTATTGAAATATGGCGAAAATTGAGAAAACCTGTCTTAGTTGTAACCTAGGTAGCTATTGATTTATAAATACCTGGCTACATTTTTCTAAAAAGATTTTGTGTTTAAAATTTCAAATTAGGTATTACAAGTATCTTTTCTTGGCCTCTAATCTTATTTTTTAACTCGTTTCATGCGTAACTAAATTGTTCAAATATAGTTTCATACCTTGAAAAGGGAGATGCTGGCCATTTGGTTTTACCAGAGCCACAAACATACATACATACATACATACCTTGAAAAGTATCTAACAGATTGGATATACCCCTCGATATACCCCAATCTTCTAAATAATTATTCATATTATGTTTATTCCCCATATCTTCGTTTTAATTTTTGCTGGAACCACTAACTCCTGTGCCACTAACAAAGAAGATTTCACTTCCACTCATAAATTTCTACAAGACAATATCGAACACCAATAACCAAAAACGCAATGATGACTTATCAGGCCACTTTTGTATAACCAATCAAATTACTCAAAGCACAAAGTAGGCGAAGAACAATATTGTGGCTATAGGGTGTTTCAATTTTCCAATGGTAGGTGTGCTCGCTTGTCATGCTTGCCCTGTACTGACGAGAACCAAAGAGTTCGAAACCGGTCTACAGGTAGCAGCAGCGTAGCAACCTATCATTGGAAATAAAGATTCATTCTTTTCTTTCCCGGTAGTTTCTGCAATCTGAGTCTGTATTTTAGTACTAACAGTGTTAGTCAAAATACGCCAAATTGTGCTATTTAATTCAGCGCTCGTTGGGGCATGTAGCCCAGAGAATAGCTGTTTTAGCATAATTTGGTTAATCCTTATTGTATAAGGTCTCAGCAAGTGGCTTGAGAACAAAGTTCTCACATGTATACATATTTATATGTCATATTAGGCGACAGGAGTTTATTTAAATACTTAATTATTAGTTTGGATGACCAAATTGTTTGAAAAGTTCGGCATTGAATGATTTAAATTAGAGCTAAAGGTATTTAGTTCTTAACTTGAAATGTACTTCGATTAAATAATTAGTTATTTGTAAATATTTGGTTGTTTTATATTAAGGATTTAATGTAAATACATAATTATTTACTTTAAATGACCTAGGCATTTAAATAGTTCTCTATTGGGTGATTTAACTAGCGATGAATGGAATTTTGTTCCTAAATGAAAATTAGTTCGATTAAATAATTAGTTACTTAGATTTTGTTATTTTAGTGTTTTTTTGGTAATATATTTGTTTAAAAGGTTCTATGATTCAACACAAATCCATTAACGAAATACTCTCATTTATTTCAGTTAAATAAAACTTAGTTAATTAAAATCACATTTATTTATTACCAATAATTATTCACCAAATAAATCAGATTATTTGATTAAGGGAGCACAGTTTTGTCAGTGAATGTAATGCAAATTATCAGAAAAATCTAAAAGTTAAAGGAACAAAGGACATTTTTGTAATGTTTTTTTTCTTATTAAAAATAGTAATGTACGGTATGTTAAAAATTTATATTACCGATTTTTCGCTATAAAGTAATCAAAAAAAACTAAAACTACAGAATGCTTTAAAGTAATTGATTAAGTTTTGAAATTGTTTTACCAATTTATTTATTGATTTTTTATTAATATTTGGAATATTAACTGAGTTTTTGAATTTAAGCGGGGGCGTGTTTTTCCATATAAACACTGTCATAATAACCAAATCATTTTTACTATACTAACGGCTTGCTAGGGGCCTCTGAAACTTTTTCTTCGATATCTTGATAAAAATATAAGGGTTTGCCTTATAGAATTTACTATCGGTAAGTTAGTTAATTGCAAGACAATTAATTACTCTTCCGGGTATAGTTCCTGTATAGCAGAGTTTTAACTATCCATTGAATTAAACGCCAAATTTGTATGCTCTCTGATACACTAATGCATAAAGTTGTGCATTATCATACAAAGGGCAAAGTTGGCTGTGTTCGGTGCATCTAAAGTAAATCTAATTTTCTAGTTGCGAATTACATTGAACTAGTCAAAAATTTACATCCACTTATTCATTTTCAACCCACGTATAAGCTCTTTGTTTCGGTAAATTCAGTAAAAAATGTTTATTTTTTATTTCATTGATCATCGTACATGTAAAAATGCAAGTATTTACCCAAATTTAATATTTGGAATTGTTTAGTACCTACTCGTTGGGTGGTCGGTGGTGTTTATGGTATTTGTTTCGTGTGCCGTGTATTCTGATTGATAAGATGGTTTTAGTGAAGCGGACGAGCTTACAAGATTCAGTTAATAAACATCGGTTTAAGCGGATCATGCCGCCGTGGAAGTCCATAAACTTTCCGGCCCGATATCTTCGCTATTCTATAAGGCCGGCTGTTTAAATTATACTTAGATTCAATTAAACACCATTTTACGAAAACAAAATAAACATGCATCCATTAACTGCACACAAAACACTTGTTGACAAATTTTATAAATCTATTAATGTGAAAATAGACTGCACTTGATCAGATATCTTTGGGATTTATATACATATCGGTGAAAAACAGCACCATTTTCTTGTTAGCAGTCGAAGATGAAGAACCTTACCTTCTTTGATAAGAACTCATGAGCGAATCGTCAAAATGGCCACAATTCCCTTCTCAATTCCACTAATCCGAGACCAATAGAATTGGCCAAGGTATGGCATATATTATCTTAATAATAACGTTGTCATGATAACCTCAGCCATCATTTCTATATTGCCAATCAGAAATTAACACAAATAATATGGGTTAAATAGTTTTAATACACACACTATATTGTTAGAAGCCAAGCTGTGCATAAGAACATTTACGTAACATTATTACGTAACACTTCCACAATCTCATTGGCCGCGAGCTGCTAAAATCTTGAAAATGTTCAGTAGATTTTGCGCAAAGTTGGCTTTGCAATGCGTCGCTTCGCATTGACAACGTAAATGTCTGTATTAACAAGGGCAATTTTAAACGTCAACATTTTTAATTTGGATAATATTTTCGGCTATTTTAGTAAAGTATAAAAAAAATATATGACGTCGTAGAAAAAGTATAGTAGGTACACAACTCGAGTGGTAAGCCTATTACACACTCTTTCGAAATCGTGTGTAATGGGCTTCTTACCACTCTTGGTATGTAATATACTATTACCGCACGTTTCTCAAACATATGGAGTTTGTAATAGTATATTACGTACTGTGGTGGGAAGTATTTTATTAGTACCGAGAGATATATATCGAGACAGACATAAAATTTCCACGGAGGTTTGTATACGATTTTATTTACAACCATCAACATTTTTTTACAGTAATAAAATTTACGTTTTTAGAATTTAAAAATTGCACAGGTTAGTTTTTAAAAAAATTAAATGGTTGCTATAAGATAAACAATTAGGCATAAATAAATAAAACACTTCGCGGGAATCACAAGTTGTTAAATTTTGTGGTGAAAAATTAGAGAAAATATGTCTAACGATAGTAAAGAAGACAAGAATTGGACTCCTGGATGTTAGAGAAAAAGCTGAGAAAGTAAGATATATAATCATTACATATATGGTTGTAAATAAAAATCACTGTCACCTATTAATTCCAATTATTTAATCTTTAAAATACAATATATTTTCAATCATTCTTCTCAAAATTACCTATACATAGACTTTTGTCTAAATTCTCTGCTGATAAACTCCAACGATATTGACATGACGTACCATGCTTACTGCAAAGTTGTTTCAGTGTTTAACCTTCAACAATAATTAAGAAGCCTGGTCTACTTTGCGTACAAAGCGATACACTTTGAATGCAGTTTACTAAGTTACATGTTTGACGTACTTTACATAATGTGCTAACGAGATAATGATCCAGTTCCTATATGTGTAAAGGCAAAATTATCATTATTCAATACTTCAATGCCAAAACTTTTAAGGCAACTTTTTGTTGGAAAAATGTATCCATTATAATAAGCTCTATATAGTTTAAACCAAATGATATGTACTAGATACGAGAAAGCCATCAGGTAATATATATTATGTGTCGACTAAGGAGACCTTCAGCCGTTTGGTAAAAGTCACAAAGGTATACCAATAGGGATTTAAGAATTATAAAAATAAAATCATGTACATCTGTACTTTCTAGAAACCCATTAAAACAAAATATATATAATACCTATTTATCAATTAAAGCAACAATATGTCTAACAAATTATTTTTTAAATGGGTAAGAGCATGGCAGTGTGATATACCTCATTTTAAGTGACGAGCAAATCCATTGGCGCAACCAGCGTAGTTCCGGTCGTCTGACTACCTGTTTACAAGAAATTTTAACTCATCACTACCTAAGATAGATAAAAACAAAACCTTTTCGCCTGCGCCGCTATTTTTCTCCCCCCCCCCCCCCCTCCAGAAGTTATTTTCTGGTTGCGCCACTGAGCAAACCCAATACCAAAAGTATTGCACTATTGTCGTTGGCCTTGGTCTTGCATAGTTGAGTCTTGGAATTGAGTCAATGTAAGACATGCCATTTTCCATCAGAAATAGAAAATAAGCTAAGTAATATGAAAGAAAATTGAGTTTTTTATCTAATAAGAAAATTATGCTAATTTATAGTTACATCGTTTTTTTTTTTATTTATATAATTGGGTTCTGCAACAGTGCATCATTAACTTAGGAATTCAATTTATATGCGAACTTACACTGTATAATAGGATCTATTTCAGAAAAATATTATGTCATATTGATTATTGAAGACCTTCGACTGCGTATTATTGATGGATTTTATACGATTCGCGCCAGTCCCGAAATTCTCAAACACGTTAGAGACAATTTAGCACGTCGTGTACATGGATGTTTACTGGCTCATGGAGGACATGTTCAGCAATTTATTTCACTTTTGTTCATATGAGTTCATTATTAAAAGTTTTTAAATCAATAATTAAAATGATTATTATTGCTTTACTAATTTTTTTCAACACTCTGTAAGTTATTTCGAAAAAGAAGCGACATGCGAAAAACTTTTATACCACATTTTTTCTTAAAATAAGGTGAGGATTCACCTTCTTCATTTTTTCAGAGAGGTTAGGAAACACCCTGTATACAGTACAATCAATTTTCTGTTTTGAAACACTTCAAAAAATTAGATTTTGTTTCAAACTTCGGTAACACTTTTCTGGATTCAATTCTTGCCCCTATGAACCCTTCTCTAGCTTCTCCTCCAAAAACTGATGCTGACGCTTCGGTTACGAGCTTAATACCCCTCTCTACCGCCTGCGTGTAGCAGGGAAATTTTCTTATTTCGATTTCATCTGGAATATCTTTAATCATATTTTTTAGATCATCGTCGGAAATGTTAACTGTTAAAGGAGGTTCCGTAGAGCTATTAGACCAGTCGATAAGATCGATATAATCAGAAGCGTCAAAGTTGAGTCCTGAAACATTAAACTCTCTTATTCTATCGTCAACAGTTTTCTCCGACCTGCATTTTAAAATTCGTCTTAACCATAGACATCGTAACTGTCTTAACGCTAGTTCACGTATGTTTTTTTTTTTTTTTTTTTATGATAAGGCACTGCACTGCAGGATAAATCCTTTATGGCGCTCTAGGAGCGGTGCGTATGCGCAGAAAACGTTTCACGTTGGTCTTGAATCTTTGGAGATTATACTCGTTGGGGAACGCGATCTCAGGGAGGTCGTTCCAGAGTGATGACGTTCTCCAGATGAAAGAATTTTGAAACAGTGTCGTTCGAGGGACACTAAGCTGAACCACGTACTGGTGGGCTGCAGTGGCTCGTCGTGTATTTCTACCATGCACCGCTCTGGGTGGTATCAAGCGGGCAACCTCAGTTGAACACTTGCCATGAAAATATTTGTAAAATAGACTCAAGTCGCCAACCTGCCTTCGATGTTCAAGGCTTTCCAGATTGTTTGTCAGACTATGGTCACCGATCAAGCGAATGGCTCTTCTTTGAATGGAATCAAGCAATCTCAGGGTATGTTTAGGAGCAGAGCCCCAAATATGCGAACAGTACTCCAGTGATGGTCGAATTTGGGCTTTATAGAGCATCAAAAGTTGCTGGGGTTTATAGAGGTTCTTTGTTCGGAAAAGTATTCCAAGCTTCTGCGAGGCTGCCCTAGCAATGGCCGCAACGTGACTATGCCAAGACATATGACTATCCAAATTTACGCCCAATAAATAAATTGATGAAGCCAAAGGAATTGAGTGTCCCGCCATAACTATATCCGGTTCTTCAACATTAACTTTTTAAAAAAAAACTGCCGCCTGGGTCTTTTTAGCGTTAAATTCTACTTGGTTACTGTCACCCCAAGACAGAATTTCTTCCAGGTTTTTGTTAAGATGTGAGACCTCTTGCTGCCTATAGAGATGTGCATTAGCAGCCGATGTCCGAGCATCCAAAGTAAAAGATGAAACAAGTGTGCTGTCATCAGCGAACGTCTGTTAACATGCATAGTAGAATATTTCCCGCATGAGCAAAGTACCGGTTTCTTTGAATGACAGGATCCACAATTTTTTTAAGCTCAATAGGTAGAAAACGAGATCTCCTTATAATATTAAGTACATGTTTTGAACCTTTAGTGCCAGAAGATTTGGATTTTATTTCGAATCAGCTCACAGCGTATACTTTAACTACATAATCCGCTAATGTTTGCAGGTTTGTGGATGGTTTTGATGTATCAACGTAAAGTCTGAGGATTCTGTTGGCAGTTGTCAACCATCGTGAATGTGCCATTTTGCTAGGTTCCCGTAGGACTAATGATGTTGATATATTTACTGTTGAAATTCCCGTACACATTTCAAAAATGTATTTCGGTTCGATACCTAGATCTTTAAGATCAAGTTCCGGAAGTATCACTGGTATAGGTTAAAAAAGCACGACAGGTGATTTTTCGCAGGTCTCAAGCGATTTTCCTATAATTCCAGCAAATCGTTTGGGATAATTTGTTTTGCCATCTAAATATTGCATTAAATGTCGAAGTGGAAGTTCATTACCGTGCCGCAAACATATAAACCATTGCAGAGGCTTTCCGACTGCCAATTCCAATTTCCTCACAACTCCATTCTTTACTTCAGTATTCACAACCGTTCCATCATATCCAACTGCCAATATTCTGTGTAAATTATCACCATATAAATTTCTTAAGTACTTCAAAACGTTTACTGTAATAGTTTTTGCACTTCCACCATTAGAAGTAACATGTCCTAGACACTTAGAGCCTGGTTCACAGACTAAAACCATATTATGCTCTTTAGTTATAACCCGTCTATAATACTTTGAACCTTTTTTTTCTGAAATATTGTGTTGTCTTTGCGCCCATCAAAGTAGATCCCTTTCGCTATTACTTCTTGTTCATTGACTATATTAAGCTTTTCTCGTCTTTTTTTTTCGCTCTCTTCTAATTTTGCTTCGATCAATTATATTTGAAGGGTGATCCTGAGTTATAACTCCCAAATTACTAAAAGCGATGCGGATCTATCAGAAACCTCCGTTCTATCGCATGCTTGAGCCAAACTCGGTAATGATATTCTAGCATTCTTTACTAAGGCCATTCCTGAGGCTGAAGGAGCCAGGAGAAGTGCATTATCTGATGCAGTCAATTCTTCATGATCTGTGTCAGGTTTTAAAATAGGGTTAAAAGAAATATTGATATTATCGCTGTCACTATCACTCGAAATTAAATCATCAGTACAATTTGAACGTTGTTGCTTTAAGTCACTTTTAACTTGTTTTACTTCAGTCTTATATTTTTGTAGTCGTTCTGCCTCCTTTAGTTTTCTTCCTATTGTTTTTTGTATTTTATTTGTAGTTTGAATATCAATGCCCACCCATCATCATTTTACGCAAAGTTCTCTGGTCTACTATAAAATCTCGTTCACATTTATATGTCCGGAAATCTTTACATTTTCGAGCGGATATATCAAAGAGACTTTTTTCAAATCATTGATTGTGTCGACTTTTACTTGATGAAAATCCATTATAAACACTTATATTAAAAACTAAGTAAAACTAACTTTTTTACATTTTCATGCACATTTGTATATTACAAACATGACATATGTTTCGCCAGCACAGTACAGGTAATAACTATTATATTAATGATGGGTAAAACCTACCATTAAGAAAGTATTGTAGAACCGGCAAACATAAAAGAGGGTTCGTTGGTACAATAAAATAATTAGATAAAGAGATTAAGTAACGGGGATGCATTTATTTCGATTTGGTCATTTAACATAATATCTGAGTTTTTTATTTTATTTATTTCTAAGGATTCTAGTAAAGATAGTTTTTTGATTTTATTTTCTACGTGTAATATTTTGAATGTATCATTGAAATTATGTTGTTCTTCCAACAAATAATTAGCAAAGGTAGAGCCTGATTTTTTTGTATACAAGAGAATATTTGTGCTCTGACAACCGTTTTTTAAAAGTACGACCTGTTTGAACTACATAATCTTTGGGACAGCTCCCACATTCCCACAACTCAATTTGTATACTCCTGACTTGTTTACGTGTGGTGTTTTATCTTTATTATTTTTAATGAATTTACTTAAATTATTATTGGCTTTGAAAGCAATAGAAAACTTTTGTTTTTTGAGAAATTTGGAAGTATTATTGCAAGATTTACCAATATAATTTAGAACTGCAAATTCGGACTTTTTGGTAGACATTTGCGGGTATACTGCGTTGATTGTTTTTTTTACATAATTTGTTCTTAAGGATATTGTTTATTAGATCTGGTTTGTAGTCTGTGCTAGCGAAACATATGTCATGTTTGTAATATACAAATGTACGTGAAAATCTAAAAAACTTAGTTTTACTTAGTTTTTAATATAGGTGTTTAAACTTTTTTCAGCTGCTTCTCTAAACAACTTAATTTTTTGAAGGCACATTTTATTACGCTGGGATTTTATATTATTTTTTAAAAGTTTGTACTTTATATGATACATCTTTATCTTCATATCTTTGCTGATCTGAAACCACAGGGATAGAAACCTTCTGCCAAAGTTATTTTAATAACACATTTTTTGATACATCACTTACACTTATATCTTGACCATGGTTTGTTTCTTTTAAAAATGTTTGACTCCACAAATAATACCTCATAACATCAAAATATGTTGGTAGCAGATTTTGTTTTAATTTCATCGGCACTCCAAATATAGGAAAATTGACGTCTCGACGCGTTTTTGGCATTTTTGTAAATATTCTATGTCAAAATCTTTATAGTCCACTTTTACGATTAGTACCGCACGATTCAGTTTTACAAATGCACCTATTTCCTATTACAAATGAAACGCACGAGGTCTACCGTCGTACCATTTATATAAAATGGTCGTACTAACCCAAAAACAAGTGCACCCGACCGACGCGACGCGCGACCAACGCGGGAATATAATTCTACCACGTGACGACTGCCTTTGGAAATTTCTAAAGTTGGCAGGAATGTAGCCACCCCAAGATGACGTCATAAAAATTTAAGATTTTAGTAGCAATATGAGACCATTAAAAGACATCTTTTACACGTATAGCGGATAGCGTTCTTAATTTTTGCAAATTAAAAAAATCGCTCCACACTAATACATAGCCACTGTATTTTGCCTACCACTGTATATTATTGTAAATAAACACTATACGCACGTTGACCGCTTCTGAACTTCGCGCCCATAACAAAACCACCTAAAAAAATTGATTTTTCAGAGCCACATATCAATTACAAAATATTTAGTATTTAGGTTATTTAAATACAATATTACAAAATTTAAATACAATTGACAATAGTGACAAAAAAAAACTCTGTGAAAAGTTAAATAAGATGATACAAACACACAATAAAGTGATATTATTTAAAATCATCGCTGAATAATCGTATGTTTTAGAAAAAGCAGTTTTTTTTAATGATCAAAACCGCGAATGGTGGCAAGCATTTGCTTGAAATCAATACATTGACTGACATTGATTTAAAAAATTAGATTAGGTTCTTTATTTTACGATCGGACACTCGTTAGGTTAAAGTATGTAGGATGTAGGTCATGTAATTTCTAATTGTATAGTTCGTTAGTTGAGGGCTAGACGGCAAGTTAATAAAGGATGTGTAAGGAACTCCAATATTATTGTTAAATTTAAGTTCAGCAGACTTTCATACGAAGACATACTATTTAGGAAAAATTTGAGTAAAATATTAAACTAATCAGGGTACCGCATTGTATAGTTTTGTTTTGTTGTTTTGTATAGTTTTATCAATGCTTGCTATGAAATATGGCAATGATTATCAAATTTTAAAGAAGTTGTTTGTTAGCCATGTCTTTTAATCAAGTAGCGGGGAAGGAACTGGTCTAAAACTGGATACGATGACATTAAAAATGTATCTCGTTCAATCGAGAGAGATAGGAATAATAAGGAGTACATTAACTATACCTGTAAACTACATCTTTATCTATAAACGGAATGTTTTGGGTAAACAAAATAATACTGTTAACGATATAGATTCCGCTTATCGACTCGAAATTGGTAATATAATAATTTAACCGAAACTACACCTTCCCGTTGGCGTTGCCGAACAAACACCAATTTTTTTTTACCAAAATATTTTATTGCGAAAGTATAAATCCTTCGGATTTCTTATAATTTGTTTTGTTAAAAGATATTTTTTTGCTTGCCTTCCAGTGTCTGGTCCACGGATGGGGTTTTTGAGTCCGAAACCGCCTTTAGGAGCATTAGAAAAGTGTATTTCCTGAATAAATTTTGATGTGGTCCCAAAAAATGTTTCGCCTATACCGTAATTTGCACCTGCACCCCTATTAAGCCTTCTCAAAATGTTTTTCTATAGCCTCTGCCTCCGTTTAAAAATTATCACAAGACGTTACTGATACCTACTTATTACTATATTTTATCATTATTGAAAACAGTTTTTTAATGAAACATTCTCTAACAAAACTGCTGATAAATTAAAGAAATGCGACACATTATAACAAGATGCTTAACAATTTTAAATTTTATTGGGTCTTTGGTGATAATATAGACTTTATGAAAAGCGAGAAAATATTCTGATGTACCTATACCTTATTGGCAGAATCAGCAGCTTCCGCGATGCTAGAATTGCTGCAATAAAGACACAAAAGGGCTTCGTGTGACAATTTACGATGCTGCTAAAAAAGGTATATTGGAAGGAATGCTAAAATTTTTTGAAGTAGTGTTTGACAAAATTCCGAATGTCTTGTTATACAAGGTCGTAAGTTAAGTATGAAAGATCGATAAAATAAAAGTTTTACCATAAGAAAAAGAAACTTATATTCGAGTAATGCGTAAGTATTATAAAAAATATGTATGTTTTTGCCGATGCGTTTTGATATACAGGGTCGTTGGTATGTATGGAAACGGTCGATTATTTCTTAAAGTATAACAGTTAGTAAAAAATATTTTAGATAAACGTTTTAGGGTTTTTTAAGGTGTATTAGAGTTTAAAAAGAATAAGTATACAGGGTGAGTCAGAAAACCGTAGGGAAGCAAAGTTACCTTTTTTTAAATGGAACACCCTATATCTTCAAATATTTTTGGATCTAGCATTAAATAACAATTATTTTTTAATAAGTCCATTATAAGTCTAAACCTAGTAGTTTCCAAGATATCGACTTTTGAAAAATGACATTTTTGAACTTTGACAGCTTCTAGCTTTCTAATGGTACGTTTTAGAGTAAAACGGCATACATGTCCCTATCTTACTTTTTTATTGTCTTCCCAAAACCTCAACTTCCGGTTAAACCGGAAGTACTGTATTTCCGGATTTTGAGTTACATCCGGTTTAACCATAAGTTGATGTTTTTGGGAAGATAATAAAAAAGTTAGACAGGGACATGTAAGCCGTTTTACTCTAAAACGTATCGTTAGAGAGCTAGAAGCTGTCAAAGTTCAAAAATGTCATTTTTCAAAAGCCGATATATCGGAAACTATTAAGTTTATGCTTATAATGCACGTATTAAAAAATAATTGTTATTTTATGTAAAATCCAAAAATATTCTAAGATATAGGGTGTTCCATTTAAAAAAAAGTAACTTTGTTTCTCTACGGTTTTCTGACTCAACCTGTATACCTATTTTTTTTTTAATTCTAATATACCTTAAAAAACCCTAAAACTTTTATCTCAAATATTTTTTGCTGACTGTTTTACTTTAAGAAATAATCGACCGTTTCCATACATACCAACGGCCCTGTATACGAAGTTCGAATGTTTCAATTTCGTGCGTGTGAGACAATAGCAATTTCGCTGCAAATAAAACGAAAAAAGATTTTTTTTTAATAATGTAGGTATATTTAATTACATAAAAGTACAAAACAGTTCTATAAAACAAATTTAAAATTATTATCACAATAGAAAGGTCATGGAGGAGGCCCGGTCAAATTTCAGCCACGGGCCCACAAAATGCGGAGGGCACGATTACGATAAATTACTGTAAAATTGTTTTTATGAATATCGTTGAGTATTCATAAATAGTATAAGATTTTTGCAGGGCTTGGTAATTTTAAGAAAAACTCCTGCAATTTATTCTAAAAATACCAAAACGCCACTCAACACTCAACCATGTGGATGGGCGAGAGCCAAATTATTTTAATTGTTAAAAGATATCTTTAACGCATAAGTGCGCTAAATGCCGTTTCCAATATTTGTTGCTAAAGAACATCCAGTTTAAAAAGTAGCGGCTGAATAATTGTTAAATATTTTCTAATTTAATTTTCTGAAAAAAATTATGTCAGCATACAAATGAAACTTATTCGAATTACCGCAAACCAATAATATGTCAATAAAACATGATACAGAGTGTCGGGTATCCAAAAGTCTTAGGCATATATCCCAGCTATTAATAAAGATATAGAGCCACCAAATTTTAGGTGTCAACAAATATATTGTTTTTCAACCCCTCTAAAGGGTCGGAGTCAAAAATTTTAAGCGCATTGAAAAAATAAATATTTTACCGCAAACCCGAGGAACTTATTGTAGATTTTTTCTACGCTCGTTATAAAAACTCGACATTTTTTTAACCCTTATAAATGCATAAAGCACATATTTTTTAACATGTTAAAAAAATAGATCAGAGTGAAAAAAAGGTTCCATAACGGTCCACATCGCATTAGGTGAGAGTGAAAAAATGAACCATTATGGAACTTTTTTTCACTCTAATCTACTTTTCTTTTTAACACGGTCGGGTTTCTATGACAAATCTGTCGTTATTACAAATTAATAGTATGTATTGTTGGACACCTCGGCTCTCGCTATAAATAGTTTCTGATATTTAAAATAGGCCCATAAATTAACTTGAACCACCCTATGCAGTCATTCGTTTGCGATCGCTAAAAAAATATTGTATGAAACTCGTGCACAAAGCGTCTTTTTTCACTGCTGGGAGTTGCGGCATTCGCCTTTGGTTCATGGGCGCAAACTTCCCAATCATGAAAAAAGGTACCACTTTATGCTCTTGTTGCATAAAGTACTATTTTACCTAGAATTTTTAAAGAATTTTATTTTTATTGGCATGACTGCTTAAAATAGTTTAACATGAAATGAGCGTCGTAGTCGACTTTATTATTTTGAACGACATTTAAAGTAATAAACGGGTAACACAATACGTTAAATGAAGGTATTCGATTTTTTTTTGCGGATTTTAGTTGAGGTTTATTTTCAAAAAAGCGGAGAGCAAAGAAACTTTAAACGGGGTAATGAATCAGCCTAATATATAGCAGCCGAGAAATATGAACCAAAAAACATTATAATAATACACATGTTTAAACAGCAAATTTGCAATGGTTTAAACAAACGCCACTGATGCCTGAGATGATTATTTGATAATTTATTTTGATTTAATTTTCTATTTAAGGACATAATAGACAGATCATCATGCACCGTTCTCGTTTGTTATAAAATTAAAATTTAAATTCCAAGATTAAATTGCTTCAGTCGAGTATCGGGGTCTAACAGTATAAGGCACATCCAGCCATTGTAATTAAAATGTTAAACAACTTTAATTAAAACGACTTTTAACTTTTAATTTTCCCATACATGAAAATGAGAGCGGCATACCCGGAAATTTGTTAACTTGTCAGAGACCCGTGTTTCCATACCTCAAGGGAACTGTTACATTTACTAAACAAAACAAACAGTGGGTGCCTCGTACACGGGCTTGCCGTCGGGAAAGACAGGGTTGACGGGACCGTTTCAGCGTTAGGTTAAAGCAAAAACTACCCTTGCAAACTGGCGAGGTCATAAATTAAAGTCACTTTAATGGAATCATGTTTTTATCATAAGTAACAAATATTTGAGCTGACAGAGTATTGTTTAGCCAGGATTCTGCAAATGCATAAAGTATAGCTTAGGTATATTATATTCTTTTATCTGTATATCCATTATATAACATATTTTATTATTTACAAAAAAATATTTTTCGTAAATCAAACCCTGCGATCCGTATGTCAGGATTATTTTCGAAATGTATATTTTGCAAAACATATATAATAATTTAATGGATATACATAGCTTCACCAAGAATTCATTATCTCAGGCTGTTAGTTAATTACTGATGGCAAATGGCAACAATTAATTTTTTTTATTACATTTTGAACTCCCAACGCGTCTTACGAAATCAAAAAATGAAAAATAAAATAGTCTGTGCAAGAAAAGCGTTGTCTTTATTAGGTTGAAAGATATTAAATAATTTCGAGCACGTGTCGTAGAGTTCTAGGAGTTGCGAGTATAGACCATATATGCATTAAAACTATATGGCGCCTTGTCCATTTCACCAACGTAAACGTAGGGAAACCGAGACGTCCTTGTCAGGCCAAGGTCATTTGCACAATGCGCAGGCGCGAGCAAAATAAATATACTTTTATCTTCACAAGAAAAAAAATTAGGTTATGCTGCTTTCAGTCACATTTGACTTTGACAGCAGGACAGGAATTTGTAAACAAACATTAAAGTTCTTGGTTTGTTTAAGATTTTGTATATTCCGATTCAGAAAAAGAAAAAGAACGTAGGTCCTAAATATATTAATGAAACTTTTATTAGATATTTAACAATTATTTTTAGATATCAACAGGTAAATATAGGTTCTTGTAGGATTCTTTAAAGTACATGAAATTTTCGGTAAAATAGAGGTATCTTGTTAACTAAGTATATCACCAGCAGCAGAGGAAATTATAATTTCTATGAAATAAATAAATAAATAATAAAAATTTCTGTATATTTCAGCAAATTATTTTTAACAAAGCATTAAATTCAGATAGATGGCGAGATCTAGCTAAGCTATTCTATCTAACCATCGAAAAAGAAATAATGAAAAATTTTAGTTAATAACACTAAACTTAGTATAAAATACAAAGTATATAATAGAAAAACCTATATCCAAAGCACACCTATATGTTGATAACACCATAAATGACGAAAATTCAGAATACAATATTTAAAGATAAGTTCCTAATTAGTAGTAAGATTCTAAAGGGCAGTAAAAAATGTCCTGTCCACCATAATCATTATTTTAATTTGTTTTTTTAAGCTAAGAACAGAAGCACACTGTTCAATATTTCTCATCAGCGATAAACTCCTCAAACGCTTCATAATGTGCCGCAAGTGATCGAATGTTAAAATTGACAAAACTTAAAAATCACAATTTTGTGTCATATTATTGAATTGCTGCATTTAGCCCTGTATTATTTAAAATTTAAAAATAAAAAATAAAAATACACGCATCTACACCAAAAATAACTACTATTAAGTATTAATATTGTGTACCAGAGGTGTTAAAATGTATGCTAGAAATTTACAAAAATAAAAATAATTCCTTATGAACTGAATGTAAATAGACAAATTTTTAACCATAAAATTAAAAGTTAACCAAATATATTTTATTATTGAACCCATACAGATTTTCCGAAAACCTTAAACATCTGGTGAACCAGATAAGAATAAATTGATAAGGAATACCACCATAAAAAAAAGTCGAATAGTTTATACCATTATCAATATACCACTACAATGTCGATAAAATGTTCGGCAGTCTATAGATCATTTTTACCATTGATTAAAATCTTTTTATTATCAGCATATCGCAAGTAGTAAATCTTACCTGCTGCAGACCACGCTTTATTTTTTCCATGCTTAGACTTCGCAGCGAACAACAACTCGTAGCGAGAACGCGTTAGGTCCTCAAAAATGGCAAATGACGTATTTTTCAACACTTTTTTTGCAGCAAATCCTTCACTTCTTTTAATATTGGAGATAAAGTTTACAACAATTATTCGCGGTTTATCCATAACACCCGAGTTTTTTCCTAGACGAAAACAATAGTCAATATCCGCCGGTAAACAATTAACGTTGAGCTGATCCTTAAAAACGTTGGCAATAGTTTGACTAAGTTCTCATTTTGTTTTTCTTCCAACCCGCAAATACGCAACCTATTTTTTTTGCTATCTTGCTCAAGTGAGTCCAGTCTCACCTGTATGTCATTAATAGATTTGACATTCTTATCAATCAATCCACTAAGACTTTTTATCGACTCGCAGACGGTGGTAAGTTTTCATCCAGCTTTTGAATTTTTTTATCCAGAAATTCTTCAAGTCTCTGCGAAAATTGCAAACATACTTGATTAATCAGTTTTTCGACATCATTTTCAGACCTGCTAGCATGTCTTGTAGTAGCACCACTTCCGCCTGCCATTTCGGTAATATTAGCCAGCACACCTTTATCATGCAGGTACGACCAGAAAACAGCAGGCCGCAGCTTCGCAATCAAAATCACCAAAAAAACGCCTTTTGGGAAAAGATGAACTCCTTAACAGCTCACCAGATCACTAACAATTACCACTCGGTGTATCATTCAACAAGCCGAGAAATCACGGTTTTAATACGTGTACATGTAAAAAAAACTAACAGAACCAAACAAATACGTCTTACTCGTGAACAACACATTTTATATTGAAAAATGGACTACCAGTTATTGTTTCCTCACGAAATTAACGTAAGTAAGTTAAAATAAAGAAAGAAAGAAAGATTCCATCTGGGTACATGCCTGTGGAACGATAAATATTTAATCTAGAGTAGTTTTAAAAATGCTTATCACTTTTAATGATGGAATTTCTCCGAATTGATTTCTTTCTAGCAGGTGATTTGCAATCCAAAAGCGATGCATTATTTTCTTCACAAGTAACATCGATACATTTTTGCCAGAACATCGTAAGGCACAATTTCATGAAAATTGAGATTATTGAATTATCAAATACTTAAAATCTTCTAACACATTATCGTAAGTGTATGTGAAGCAGTTTAGAAAATAAATTTGAATTCAATTAATCGAAGGGAACCTAAAAATCTAATTAAATCTAATTGTTGAAAAACGTAAGTACAATTCAGTTTGTATTGATTACGATTTTTTAATTTCTTCTCGAGTTTTTTAAGTAAAATACGGTTTGTAGGGTAGATAAAATTTAAAATATAATAGCAGCTACTGGTTTACAAACATTAAAAATATAACAAAAAATTATCTATAATGTTTTAATTCATTACTTTCATTTTTACAGTATAACCATACCTAATATAGGAAAATCAATTTTAGTAAGTCCAACTATAAAATCATAGGAAAATTTTTTAAACAACTCATGTAAATACCGGTGGATACCAATTTTCAGTTCCATCGTTATATTTTTCAAATATTTTGAAAAAATCGCTGTACTGTAAAATTTCCTTGTTATGGCGATATATTTTAAAATACCAGTTTCGAATTCATTATCAGAATTATCCGCTTCTGAACTTAAATCTAAAAAAACCTTGTGAGTCTCACTATTTTGAAATTATCGTTGCACACACATTTTACCTACATAAAGCAGTGGACGGTCTCTTACAGCTTGCTACAGCATTGCACAGCTTAGCTTAGCACAGCACCGCTTTTTTTTTTTTATTAAAGTAAGCGTAGGGGGAATTGTTTTTAAAATAGGAACAAAATTAAAATAAAATCGATTTGGAACGTCTCTTTGAAAAAGTCAAGCTTTATCGAGAAACAGCTTAACTTACATTGTGTCTTTTTTATAAGTTCTTTACGTGTAATGATTCCAGGTTAGGGTAGGTTGGTGGTTGCCAGAAGGGTTCAAATAAAACGGTTCTTCATTCGTTACGACAACTGTATATTATCGCTATGAATGAAAGTAGGTCTCTACATCAAAAGGTGTTCCACTTACGAACTGCTTACTTAACATAATATAACATTATTGATATGACGGCTAATCATAACAACTAATTAGTATTGTAATTAAATAATATAATATACCAATACAGGGTGTTTTATCCTCATATTACACCTCCCCGGGAAAATTAAGGAATTCACATTTGTGTTCAAATGGAAATTCCTAATAATGGCAATATGAAAGTAATTATCCTGTCTAGGATAATAAATACATTAAAACAATCCGTAACTTATTCATAAAGAATCATATATTATGTGGTAAAAGAAAAAGGAAGAAAATAGAGTAGTCGAAATAAGAACAGTCAAGAATAGAATACGCAAGATTTCTTACCACTTATTTATTCTACCTAGTTACCTAAATATAATATAGCTTAGTTCTATTTTTATGGATAAGAATCTCCTTATCACCTTTCATCAGTTTTACATTTGGGGATTCGTCCTTGATAACAACATACGGACCCAGAAAACAAGGACTTTCAATTTTGTTCCCAATTTCATTCTTTACAAGTACTAAATCGCCTATTTTATATTGAACGGGATTAATTTTTTCGTCATAGTCTTGCTTTCTCATAATTTTTGAATTTATCAAGTTAGCTTTTGCGTCCGCATGAGCCTTTTGTAAGCGATACGTTAACTCTATCGGGTAATTGTCAAAATTATAAATGGGGTCTGAGGCATTATTTAGATTACTAGGAATCTGACACTTTCTGCCAAATACTAGTTCAAAAGGAGTATATTTAGTTTCAGTGTGGACTGTATTATTATAAGAGAAACACCAATAAGGAATCCATGCGCTCCACGCTGCAGCATTATTTTCGGATTGAATTCTTAAATAGGCACCCAATGCTTTATGTGAATTTTCCAACGAACCGATGCTTTGATGATGGTACGATGTGGAATGAATTTTATTTATTTTTAAAAGTTTACAGACCTCACTCATAGTGAAAGATATAAATTCGGAACTTCGATCCGTTGCAATTTCCTGTGGAATTCCATATCGTAAGATAAAGTTTTCCCCAAAGGATTTTGCCACAGATACGGCGTCTTTACCTTTCATAGGATATGCCTCCCCGAATTTTGTTAACTCACACTGTAAAGTCAGGATGTATGGAAAATTATTAGCATCTGTTGGTAGTGGTCCTACGATGTCTAAATATACTTTTTGAAAAGAATAATCGGCTGTCGACGTAATAACCATCGGCTGTCTAGTATAACGATTACAATGCTTTTGCCTTTGACAGTCGTCACATCTTTTTACAAAATGTGCAACGTCGTTATCTAGACCTGGCCAAAAGTAATACTTTTTTATATTATTTGTCATTCTGCTTATGCCCGCGTGTCCACTTGTGGGAAGTAAATGGAAGTCATTTAAAATAATTCGTTTCTCATCCTTATCTATTATTTTTCTAACACCTTGTACAATATTTATACGGGGGCCCCCCCAATTAGGATTGCTATTTATTTCTCTACCTATCCATTGAATGAACCTTTCACTATTCTTATTTTTTAAAATATATAATTCCTTTATCTTTGCTCTCTTAGTTATTTCGGCCAAATCTCTCAACATTCCGTCTCGCGTCAATGCCGATCGAGTATTTTGACTGAAGTACAAACTAAGTCGCAATGGAACATAATAAAAACTCGCGAAGTGTTTAGTTACATCTTTTGACAATATCTTCATTTCTGATGATGTCGTTAAAACTAATTCAGTGCAATTTCCTGGTTGTTTAAAAACTTCCACAATATTTGGTTGATCAGGCCAAATACTAGGATTATCCTTATTCAATACACACTCCTGCTCATTCATACTCTTATACTGCCGCCTGGTCATAACGACAATCATGTCCTTGTTCATGCTTTGCAACTCCTCAGATGTTAGTATAATTCTTGACAAAGCGTCAGCGGTAACATTCTCACTTCCTTTCACATATTCAACATAAAAATCGTACTCCTCAAGGCCTAACCTAAATTTTGTTAACCTGCTGGATGGGTCAGTACGGCTAAATAAGTACAATAAGGGCTTATGGTCAGTAACTATTTTAAATCGACGTCCATACAGGTTCCATACAGGTATGGTCGAAAATGCTTAACAGCCCAGTAGATGGCCAAGAGTTCTTTGTGAATAATAGGGTAATTTATTTCAGCTTTATTTAAACTTCTACTGGCGTACGCCACTGGTCTGTTATTTTTATTCGACAGCACTGCTCCAATAGCCGACTTTGATGCATCAGTTTGAAGTATAAATTCATTTTTCTCTGTGAAATCAGGATATTGCAACACTGGATACTGACGCGTTTTTTAGTATTTTAAAAGAGTTGCCACATTCGTCCGGCCATTCAAACCTTACATACTTTCTACATAACTTATTTAAAGGTACAGATAATTCCGCAAACCTTGGAATAAACTTTCTGTAGTAATTGGCAAAAGCTACAAAACGTTTATGCTCGTCCGAATTTTTTGGAATCGGATATTTGTCTAAGGCTTTAACCTTGTCAGGATCCGGAGATATTCCTTTATCGCTAATGATGTGCCCCAAATAAAGAATTTATTTTCTTAAAAATTCGCACTTTAAAGGGTTCAACTTTAAATTTACTTTACGAAGTCTATTAAAAACGTCTATAAGGTTTTTGTTATGTTCCTTAAGATTCCTACCAAACACTATTAGGTCGTCTAGGTAAACAAAGCATGTCTCGTAGTTTAAACCTGCCATTGCACTAGGGCTTATTTTAAGGCCCATAGGGAGTCTTTTCATTTGCCATTGTTCGCGACCAGTCGCAAAGGCAGTTAACTTTCTGCTTTGCTCATCTAGCTCCACTTGATAATACCCCTGACTTAGATCTAAATGTAAAAAATAAAGGGCTCCTGCCAGAGAATCCAAAATATCAACCACATTTGCAATGGGCCACTTGATATCTACTAAACTGCGGTTTAAATATCTGTAATCCAAAACCAATCTGCTACGTTTCTCTCCTGATGTCTCACTCTTTTTCGATAAAAGTAAAACAGATGTAGACCATTCACTCTGCGCACTCTCAATTATATCGTTATCATACATTTGAGAAATTTGCTTATTTACTTCCTCCCTCTGCGAATGAGGTAGTCTGTAAGGTTTTATATAAACTGGTTGCGTGCCTGGTTTAACTTGTATTGACTGTTTATAAAGATTTGTAACGGATAATTTATCTCCCGGCATATGAAATACGTCCGCAAATTTAGCACATAAATTTTCTATTGAGTTTTTCTCTTCTTTATTCCAGTAGCTAAGTTTAAGCATGTCAAATAATTGTTTTACCCGATTAACTGAATTGTTTTGAGCGGCAAATTGACAGCAATCATAATTGCTAAACTCCTCAGTTTTAGGTAAGCAATTTCTCAATCGTACTTCACTTTCCCGTGTATTTAAAATTTTTACCGGAACTTTTCCATTCTCTGGTTGTGCTATCACACCCGCTACAAACACACCCTGGCACAACTCAATACCATAAGTAATACCACACATTCCTCCTTTAATCCTGTCTCAACGTACTGAATACTTTCACATCTAGCCGGTAACACTAATATTTGACCCGCATTAGTATTTAAGTCTAAAATAATATTCTTCCTCTGATTAGAAAGATCTAAAGTATTTTGTTCATAGTTTAATTTAGCTTTGTACTTCTCTAAAAAAATTCTTCCCATTATACCATCGGTATGACATTCCAACGAATCAAATACATAAAACTTTTCCTTAAACTCTACATTTTCTATAGTAAGCTGTAAATATACATAACCTATGGAAACTACTATACCCCCTATGCCGTTAATTTCCAAACTTTCCTTATATAAGGGTATCCCTGAGTCTAACTGTTCTAACTTAAGCGCACACAACGATGCTCCCGTATCTATTAAAAATCCTAACATCTTATTATTTACAAAAAAAAAACTGAATTTGAGCAATTTTCGGAATAAGTAAAAATATTTTCATAAATGTATTTATCTTTAGGCACGAAAAAACGTATGCTCTGAAGAACCATTATCCGGTAACGTCTCCTGACCTGCACTAAAGTTGCGTTCAGCAAAATTTATTTGCCTTCGCGCATTTCCACGAAAACCCCGCGTGAACGAACGTCCTCGGTGTCCCCCTTGAAAACGCTGACCTTGCGGTTTTCTATTATCGTCACTTGACCGCGAATTATTTTGCTCAAAATTTGAATAATTATTATTGTTTCTATAAGTGAAATTTCTATGGAAATTATTATTTAACACCCTTCCGTTGCTCCTTGCTCTGTTAAAACCTGTATACGAATTTCTGCTATTTCCTCTTCCTCTAAACATATTAAAAATTTGCTGACCATTGTTTTGAGAGGACATTTCCTCATCTTGTGCCGCTCTAATGGCATCCTTTAGGAATTCAAAATTTCTAGCAGAGATGATTGTGCCGAGTCTTTGATTTCTAAGGCCACCTGCAAACCTTTTTAAAGCGACTTTTTCATTTATGGTTCTCAGAATATCAAAAGCCCCTGAATCACCGTCTGCTTGAGAAATTGTTAGATTTACAAAAATATCCTCAAGATTCTTTCCAAATTCAGCAATAGATTTATCCATAGTAGAGGAAATTAAAGTAGTACTTGTTATATTCTAGATTTATCTCCCTGTTTTTTTTTGCAGCAAATAATTTTGCCTGAAGGGCGGTATCGGACTTTTTAGTTAAAACGTGCTTCCTTATGTCCACTATTAAGGAATCCAAATCATCGTAACTAGGTTTTAACCGCAATTTCGCATTATTTAAAATTCGTGTCTTTAAAATAAATTTAATTAGAACAGGCTTGCCCGTCTCGTTAAGCATGGAATCATAAAATTCCGCCGTTTCGATTAATTTAAGGGTAATGGCCTCCAAGTCATCCATTACAGATAAGAGGCTCGTGGCCACCTTCAGGTCAAAAGCCGACATATTCGAATTACTTTCCGTGGACTGGTTATCCCTATTTAACCGTTCCGCGACCTGTTTATCAAAATTTAAAATTTCCTGGTACACTTTTTTAATTTTTTCTACAGTAGGTACTCCTAGAATATGCAATGTCTGCCTCGTCTAGTTCAGACTTTTGTATTTTTTGGTTAATAGCAGACACCTTATTACCTAGTTGAGAATAAACGATCTCGGCTTCCCTAACTTTGGTTGAAACAATGGACGTTTTTCGTCTGTCCTAATTTAATTTTTGTAGATACCTAAGTTTTGATATCCGCTAGAGAACTTAAAATATTTTTCAGGTTATCTCCCATGGAAGTTACCCACCTATAATTTCTCAATATCCAGTACTTGTTAAGTAGGTCCCTATGCATACACTTTCCTTAATTCTAAAACTTACAAGTAAAAATTTATATGACTATAATATTTGCTAATTTTTTACATTTCCATCTTTAATGCCATGTAATAGTTCCATTTTCCATTATTCATATTTTCATTTCCCATAATTATACCACTGTAAGATAATATTTCCATTCCATCTTTGACAAATCATCCTAAAAAAAAAAACCTACAAAAAAGAATTGTTAAACTTTTTGCTCCGCCGCCAGTGCGTCTCTTGATCTTCTTAACTCCTCTTTGTTAATTTCTCGACGAATCGTTTTTCGCAACCCCTTGCGATAACGTAAAACCATATTATATGTGAAGAAAAAGACAACTGCTACTACCAGTGTTATCAAAAGGTATTCTGATAGCGAAAGTCCGCTGTTTGACATTTGACTCCTTGCGTCCCCATTTGAGGCTTGGTTAATAACTATTTCCTCTTTTGATTTGGCACTACCCATTTTAGATCATCTTAGAGCCTTTCACCTTTGAGTTTAGCGGCTGGCAGGATCGCCATGTAATGATTCCAGGTTAGGGTAGGTTGGTGGTTGCCAGAAGGGTTCAAATAAAACGGTTCTTCATTCGTTACGACAACTGTATATTCTCTCTATGAATGAAAGTAGGTCTCTACATCAAAAGGTGTTCCACTTACGAACTGCTTACTTATCATAATATAACATTATTGATATGACGGCTAATCATAACAACTAATTAGTATTGTAATCAAATAATATAATATACTAATACAGGATGTTTTACCCTCATATTACACACGAAAAGTATGTTAAATATTGGCGCATCGTTATATCATACCCTAATTTTTTTGTAGATGTGTGATAATCGAATAACGCTTTTTGGGGTCCATTACAGAAAAGAAAACTTGAAAACGAAGAATTAGTAAAGAAGGCTTGTGGTTCACTAAAAACATTTTTAATCCCAGCAAGATATTATAGCTGAAGATTTATGCCATGAAATTGACAACGTGAAACCCTATATTTTCCCTAAAATGAACGCGTTAAATGTGATTCAATACCTATTTACAAATAACCTCATTTATTTGTTTCCAAATTTAGTGACAGCCATATAAATTTTTATACATTACCTGTGACTGGGGCTAGCGGGGAAAGAAGCTTTTCAAAACTTAAAATAATAAAAAAATATTTAAGATCAACGATGGGACAAGAAACGCTTTGAGACTAATCTATAATTAGTATCAAAGAGGACATTTCGGAAGATACAGATGAATCAGATATTGTAACAGAATTTGCATTAGGAAAGCCAAGAAAAGCAAAGATTATTTAAGCTCTTTGACTGATTAAGTAGATGTATTAATAGATATGTGTATATATGTATTTAATATAACGTAATCATTTGTTTATTATATCAATAAATTGATAATTATTATGTTAGATTGTAAAATTAACAAATACACTGAATTTATTATATTTGTTTCATTTAAGGAAATAATACTTCAGTGAAATTTCAATTAATCCATACGGTATTCTCTCACATGGGCGGCAGCCCAAGGAACGGCCCTGAGTGGGAACGTATACTAAGCCATGAGGCTGCTGTGGTGAACGGCATCTTTAAAATATTATAACTAAATAAAACTCGGGAAAACTTTTGGTCGTTTTAGAAATGAAGGATTTATTTTATTATCATTCAAATTAGAAAAGAAATTAATTATTTTATTAAATTTATATTCAGTGCAGGGAGTCTTTAGGAAACGAAGAATATTTTATTTAAAATAAGATTTGGGGAAAAATATTGAAAATTAAAAGAATTCCAAAATTAAAAAAAAAAAACCTTTTTGAAAAGTTTTAAAGTTCAATTTGGACTGGCAAGTTTTACCAGAAGAACTTAAAATAAAGTGAAAAGAATGAAAATATCTTAAATATTTTCAGATTAATTAAGTTAATCATCGACAATAGTGGTATTAGAATTCAGGTAACTCTAAAATAATTTTATAAAAATTAAAGAGAATATAAAAGGAGTAAAAAATATTTGGAAAACTCATGCTTTTAAAATAAAATAATCCAATAAGCGGTTTATTAACAGAACATATAACAAATTAACAAAAATATGTCATGTCAAACAGAATAAATTAAAATTAAATAAATTTTTTGTTTATTTTTCACTTCACTTTTCTTTTCCGACCGTTTATTTGATCGAGCAAAAGGTACCGTTCGAGAGAAACTAACGAAATTAGGCGCTGGTATTTAAATATTCTCTCTCCCACCTCGGCGAAGATGCGCGCGTTCGATTCCTAATTGGTCAACATTCTAACTTAAACTAGTTTTATCTGGTTAGATCATGGAATGGGGACGGATCGCGCTGGTGTCAACAAGTAACACCTGCTGAACATCTGCCGTCCAGCTGCAACTATTTTCTAGTAACTGTCAAATCAATTCAGATAATTGCCTTTGTAAAAAGTCTAAATATTTTGTTTTTCTGATACCGACAAAGGGATTCCAGAAACTGGAACACTTGTGTAAAATCTGCGAGCATTTTCAGGTGTTATCTTGATCAATTTTCCCCTATAACTGCTAAAGGAATAGTTAGTTCATTTTTAACCGTCGTAATGTTTAAATACCTACAAAGTTAATACCGTCGTCCGTCAAAAGTTGCCGTGCCGTAATCGTCAAGTGTAGTGGTGAAAAGTTCAGTTCGGAAGTAAAAAGTGCGTTGATCCGAATTCACACGGAGATAGTAAAGTATCATCGCGGCGGCAGAAACCTTTACTTATTGACTTGGCATGGTAACGCGAAGAGTTTGATTGAATAAAGCGTAAAGTGAGCGCAATTCTAAAAGTCAGTGTCGACGTTAGGATTATATGTAATTTAAGAAGTAAGTGAAAACATTTGTTTGTGAATTTAAATTTTATTGTTGTTGGCTCTGATAGAAATTTGATATTATAATAAATAAATGAAATTGATTGTGGGTAAACTGCTAGAAATTAGAAGTAAACTCATTTAATTTACGATTAAATATTGCTCCCTTCCAACGATATAATTGCTCCATTTAAAAGAAAAATATAAACTACTTCGATTCAACTACAATTTGGATGTCTTTGGTATAACACACTGGTGAGAATTTTCGTAGCCGCCTTCAAGGGATGAGGCCCTAAAAAAGTGAGTACCAATTTGAGGATAGAAGGTGGGCGCTACACTACTTGCAGCAGCGTGTGCGGCCACATTTTATCTGAAACAAAGTCTAAATATACAAAACTTTTAGTATTGGGTTATGCAGAAAATTCACACTGGACAATGGAATGATACACCTAATAACCTTAACAATGTTTGAGCCGATATTGCCGGAAGTTTGACTAGCGAAAGAGAGAATTTTTAGAAAATGATTTAGTACAATGGCTTGCCACATGATACCCCAATCCAGAAAATCCTGATGCACAAAATAATTTTTTGTGGTATCGGCATAATGGAGCTTTGGCCCATTAGGTACATCCGTCCCGTGCGTGAGTACCTCACAGTTTTTTCCGAACGATTAATTGACTGACTTGGTCCAGTTGAATGGCCAGAAGGCAGATATCCGCATTTGACCCTTCTAGATTATTAATGGTGGAGTTTATGATTTTCCTCTTCTCTGTGTCGCAGGCTTACGTAGATATTTTTGATACTACGGGCCTGCTTAATAAGTTGCCAGTTCGTCAAACTGCATTTGTTTTAAATAATAAAAAGATAACTTTTTCCTTTTTTTCGCAAATAGCCGGCTTGTTAAGTCAAATATACCTCTAAGGAGAAGGCACTTCATATATTATTATTTTTTTTTTTTTTTTTTATGATAAGGCACAGCACTACAGGATAAATCCTTTATGGCGCTCTAGGAGCGGTGCGTGTGCGCAGGAAACGATTCACGTTGGTCTTGAATCTTTGGAGACTATACTCGTTGGGGAAGACGATCTCAGGGAGGTCGTTCCAGAGTGATGACGTTCTCCAGATGAAAGAATTTTGAAACAGTGTCGTTCGAGGGACACTAAGCTGAACCACGTACTGGTGGGCTGCAGTGGCTCGTCGTGTACTTCTACCATGCACTGCTCTGGGTGGTATTAAGCGGGCAACCTCAGTTGAACACTTGCCATGAAAATATTTGTAAAATAAGCTCAAGTCGCCAACCTGCCTTCGATGTTCAAGGCTTTCCAGGTTGTTTGTCAGACTATGGTCACCGATCAAGCGAATGGCTCTTCTTTGAATGGAATCTAGCAATCTCAGGGTATGTTTAGGAGCAGAGCCCCAAATATGCGAACAGTACTCCAGTGATGGTCGAATTTGGGCTTTATAGAGCATCAAAAGTTGTTGGGGTGTATAGAGGTTCTTTGTTCGGAAAAGTACTCCAAGCTTCTGCGAGGCTGCCTTAGCAATGGCCGCAACGTGGCCATGCCAAGACATATGACTATCCAGATTAACGCCCAATAAATGAATTGATGAAGCCAAGGGAATTGAGTGTCCCGCCATAACTATATCCGGTTCTTCAACATTAACTTTTTTAGAAAAAACTGCCGCCTGGGTCTTTTTAGCGTTAAATTCTACTTGGTTACTGTCACCCCAAGACAAAATTTCTTCCAGGTCTTTGTTGAGATGTGAGACCTCTTGCTGCCTATAGAGATGTGCATTAGCAGCCGATGTCCGAGCATCCAAAGTAAAAGTTGAAACAAGTGTGCTGTCATCAGCGAAGCTATATATAGGATTTTTAGTTTTTTCCAAAAGATCGTTAATGTATAGTAAGAAAAGGGTGGGCGACAATATAGAACCTTGAGGGACTCCGGCGTTGATGTTAAATGTGTCTGAAAGAAATCCGTCCATCGCCACTCGCAGAGAACGGTCTTTAAGAAAGCTCGACAGCCATGAACAAAATTGAACCGGCAGTCCGTATGCTCTCACTTTAGTTAGGAGCCCCTCATGCCATACTCGGTCAAAAGCCTTGGAAATGTCCAGTGCTACCGCCCGGGACTCCCCATGGTGTTCTATTGCGTTGTTCCAAACATGAGTAACATAAGCGAGAAGGTCTCCTGTTGATCTAGACTTACGGAATCCATACTGGCGGTCACTAATAATGTTGAAGCCTTCCAGGTATTTTAGTAATTTTTCGTTGATAGCCTTCTCCATAACTTTTGATATAACCGAGAGCAATGCGACTGGACGATAGTTGTTTGGCAAGGTCTTCTTGCCTTTTTTGGGTATGGGCTGGACTCTCGCAGTTTTCCAGCAAGAAGGAAATATTCCTTTTTTGTAGGATAAGTTAAAAAGCCTACAAAATACCGGTGTCAGTTCGTCAGCGCATTTCTTAATTACAATGACTGGAATATCGTCAGGACCAGAAGCCTTTTTAGTGTCGAGACTCCCCAAGATTCGCTTAACATGGCGGTGGCGAAAGACAATCTCGGGCATTCTCGATCCTACAGGGGTAATGTTCGGTGGAGTACTTCCCTGAAAATTTACCGTTGAATGTGAAGAGAATAGTTCCGCCAGTAAGTTTGCTTTTTCCTGTGCTTTGGTCGCAATGGTGCCATCAGAACGTGTTAGAGGTGGAATGGTTGACTTGGTAAAGTTCTGACTGACGGCCTTAGCTACCGACCAAAATGATTTTGAGCCGCTAGGACATTCAAGAAGTTTGTCTCTGATCCTCTGGTTGTGTGCTTCTTTGCTTTGGTTTATCGTTTGCTTGCATTGGTTTCGAGCGTTAACAAAGATGGTACGATTTTCGGCGGTAGGATTTTTACGCCATTGTCGGTAGAAATAATTTTTTGATTTAACAACTCGTTCGCAATTTTTGGTAAACCAAGGCTTGCCGTTAGAAGGGCACTTTTTTGAGAAAGGGATGAAGGCTTCCATACCAGTAAGTATAACCTCCGATATTTCTGTTGCACAGATGGATGGATCATCAGAGGTAAAACAAACGTCCCGCCAAGGAAAGATTCGAAAATGGTCCCTTAGGTCCTCCCACTTAGCTGATGTATAATGCCATATCGTGCGTGGTCTAGGAGGCTCTTCAGCACTAATTGGTAGTTTGTTCAGTGCCGAAATAAGGTTGTGGTCAGACGTTCCTAACGGCGGCTTCACGGTGACAGTGTACAAGTCGGGGTTTGAAGTTAAGAAAAGATCCAACAAACTAGCAAAATCACCATCTCGGTCTGGAATCCGAGTTGGTTCACCCACCAGCTGGGTGAGGCCAGAGCTGATGGCAAAGAATTCGGCTTCACGACCTTGTTCGTCAGTCATGTTTGAGTATTTGAGCCAGTTGACATTATGAATGTTGAAGTCGCCAAGGATGACAACTTCGGAATTGGGATGGTGGGTTTGCAAAAAGTCGATAGTATTAGCAAGAGAGGAGAACAAGTCTCTATAATGGGTATCGCTTGGCGGCCGGTAAAGGCAGCAGATGAATTTAGTAATTCTCTGCGTTGATATTTTAAACCACATTACATCAAAGTCGTTAGGCTCGAGTGTCTCCTCTCGTTGACAAGAAATATCACTCCGGACAAAGAGACAAAGGCCAGAATTCCGCCTAAATCGGTGATGAAAGTCGTACCCAGGATATAAATAGCTAACCGTACTAATCGATGATCTGACTTTGGTTTCGGTTAGTGCAAGTACATGAGGTTTGGTAGATTGTAGATGTTGATGGACTGCATTGATGTTGGAGTTCAGTCCTCTTATATTGCAGAAGTCAATTTGGAAGTTGCTAATCTCGGGTCTTTTAACAACTCCGGTTTTCACACCATTTCCATTTAGAATATTGTTCGAAGGACCCGCATGGCTACTGGACATGGTGGATGATTGGATAATCTCGCTTGATAAGGCGCCAGGACCCGCCCCCACCCGGAGATCCGATCGGGGGGCGTTTTTAACTCCGGAATTTATTGATCTTGGAACCATCATCACAGCATTTTTTGTATATTTCCCACCCTGGAAACCGGAGACATCGGCACAGTGACGAAACGTTAGCTCAAAGAGCAACTTCACGCCACCTAAGCCGATGCGATGGTATTTCACCGGGCGATGTCGGGTGAGCCAACATCTACCATTAGATAAGTTATATAAAGTGTTTTGTTATTTTCCACCTCAACGGTAAAATTGCTCGTACAATATGAAAGTAGTTCACGCGGTGAGATGATAAGATTGAACAAGTTTAAGTGTCCAAAGGGATTTATTAAGAATTTATGAGATATTCAGAACCCGATAAACTCTGGATTCGGGGTAAATGGTAAATGTGATCCTTTAACACGGTTTGTCGACGCGAAAACTTCGAAAGTGGATTATCTGAAGAGAAAAATGTTAATGCGAAAATACCTTTTTTCAATTTATGAGGCTTAAAAGTTTATTAAAAATAAAGGCATCATATAAATTTTGCTGTTACTTTTAGCCATGCTACTGCTTGGCGTTTAAAATGGACCGACAGAAACTGGTATACAGGGTGAACCTTAAATTATGCGTGCAATATTATCTTATTTGATTCTTAAATTCTCTCTAATTAAAAATGTCTTTTGAAATGCCCGCCCTTAAAATAAATGAGGTAAAATTAAGTTTTGATTGAAATTAATAGTTGATGCAGAGGAGGATATAGCAAATAAGATAGCGAATATAGAGACGCCACTGCGAGGTAGGAACACTAATATAATATTATTTCCTGTGCTGATCCGGGACACACTGTATAATAACATAGCATAAAGAGACCAGCAGGCATAGTCAGCGTAAAAATATTAGTGTGCCGACAGCATCCTAAAGCAACTTTCTACTGATGCAGAGCGGCAGTCTTGCTGAACGGATTGTAGCGCGCTAACGCTTCCGTTTGCAATATCGATTAAAATTCGTAGATGTATAGTTGGGCAACTGCATATTCTTTTTTTGTGTATAATATAGTATACTTATTCTGGTAATTACTCATCAGGTTGTCAATATCAGTTGTGGTTGAAAAATAGGTAATTTTGAAGTTAGAGTCTAGAGTTAGTTAACTTGTGTGTTTGATCATGGGGCTGGATATCAGTTAAATATAAAATAAAAAACTGAATCTAAATAAATGAAGAATCGAAAGCATTGGCTCTTTCGTCACGGGATAGTTCAACAGTCGAGTCTTCTCCAAATAATTGTTTGTAGTAGGTACCCCTGATCTGCGGCTGGAACATATTTTGCTAGAAGAATTTTAACATCTTTGGCCTTTTTTTCATTAAGAGGTAAAGGATGCACTTGGATCATTTTAGATGTTGGCAGTGACAAAACGGTTCCAGGTTTCAGTGCGGAAAATTTAGTGAAGATTGGAATTTCGGTAGAGAGGCTGCTTTCAGTGAAGTTAGATCCTTTCTCATATGTAAATATCTGGTAAGTTGAAATAAGAAATTTATACTTCTTTGCTGTGTTAGAAACGGTCGTTTGCAACATTGGTTTAAAATAGTTGGTAAAGTCTTTAATCATCTCTTGATTTACTTCTACTACGACAAAGTGTTTAGATATTTTGCACACTAAATTCTTCTATTCTGCTGATACCTTTACACTTTCCTTTTTTCTTTTTTTCTCCTTTTTTCTTTTTTTCCTTCTCTATCAAACCAAAAGAAGGGTCACACGGAAAGAAACTGTGGTCAGGCTCTGGGTATTTGTGGATCACTCGTTTAATCTGAGTGTTTTTATTAACTACCATATAAAGATTGTGTGATTTTTATTTTGCGCAAAGGCGTTATCAGAAAACAGGTGCGGCGTTATCACAGCATCTGACAAAAGGGTTTCAATGTAATATTGTAAATAGGAAACTACTTGCTACCTTTTTTTAACCTCATTATACAATACATGTAAAAAGTAGAAAAACCGGTTTTGCCAGAAAATATACAAAAGTCAATATAAGAAATCGCCCCCACTTAGACAAGTCCCCGCCACATTTAAAGTAGTAATAGTCGGTATAAAAACCGGACAAGTCTTGCACTTGACTGGTTCTGGCAGCCAAGAATCCTAGCGGACAAGTCCTAAAGGTATATATCAACGTTATACTGATTTTGACTTGGCTGATTCTTGGACCAATCGATCAATGAAATTTTAATACATAATGTAACAGAAAAGGACAGTTTTACTCAAGAGTAGACTTGCCCGGTTATTGCACCGTGGTCTTCAATTTACATTTATTTTGAACAAACGAAAAATCACAATTAAGATTCACGAGCAATTTTCCGAAATTATAAAATCGTGGAAACTCCAGAAAACTTTAGAAATCGAGCGCGTGAGATCCCTTTACATGGTTTGTCGACGTGGAAAGTTTTAAAAGTACATTATTCGAGGAGGGATCGAGATGCGAAGGAGCCTTTTTTAAATTCATGAAGTTGGAAATTCTGTTGTGAAGTAAAAGTTAGATATGTAGCTTTACGAGAAATTTTATTTGAAACGTCAGGAAAGTATCATTGTTAAAAGTAATTGTCCTCATAAAGCTATGCTTTACATATATTTCTGTATCTAAAAAAACAACGAAGGCATTATTATTATTAAATATAATATAATAATAATCATTGAATTACACACACTGACGGAAAGCTTTTCTTGTGCGAATTAAAACGCTTAATTGATCTTTTGTTACTTGTGCCAAACCAGCTTATATTAAATTAAGTGAAATATATTGCAGGGAAGATGTTAACCAAAAAAATAAATTAATTGTTTGAATAAAATAATTTAATTGCCGAATATTTTGTTAGTTAAACAAGATTTTATTGGGTCATTTAAATTTTCCTAATTTAGTTTTCTACGGAATTTCTTTTATCGAGAATTTTTTATAGGAATAAAATATTAATTCCTTCAAACATTAGATGCAAAAATAATATTATTAAACTTTAATTCCCCGTGCAATTCCTCTATTTACAGTTGCCAAAATTATAATTTAATTCCCATATTAAAAATGTGGTTGCCTGAATAAAGGTTTTATGATGCAGTGGTCACGTGGCCACCTTCTTCTTCGTTTGCATTCAGTAATAAGTCGGCAATGTGTCGCGCGGACGCGCCATTTATGTGTTGTACAAATTCGGTTCCTGGCAATGGAGGGCGTATAATTTATAATGTATTAGTTTTATTTTCTGCATTGTATGTTTAAGTGATATGTTAGAGGACTGGGGAAAGGTGTTTGGTACTATATGATAAGTAAGGGTGTGCCATAAGGGCAACATTGGAATAATTCAGCGCTTTCAGAATAACAGCAATGAAAAAGACTCTTCTACTACGTTAATGTCAAGGCTATCCTGCTCACCGATGTTTAAAGAGGAGACTTAAGAGGGTAAAATCATATAAATTAGTGAAATAATTTCAGTGCAAAGCAGAGTAAAGTGCGATAGCTCTACACGTTAATTTTATAACGTGCTATTAGAGCCTAAGGATTATTGTTGCAAGATTACATAATATCGTAAGTAATAATTTACCTCGTAATTTACTAAACTTAGGTATACCAGACCTATAAGTAAAAAAAATGAAGACAGAACGAGAGAACAGCGCAAGTTTAACTTAATTGACACAATTGTTTTTAAATATTTATGTGAAAACACATTATTATCGAATCTTGTCGAGATATGAAACTTACGCTTCAGACGGTGACTTACTAACCACCCTATTTAGTCTGTCGTTAAAAGTCGAGTTGCTCGGTGCCAGCGTGTGCGACTGTGTCGGTGGAATAGATAGCAAGCAAATGGTATTACATGTGTTGTTGCGTTGACTTTATTGTGGTGTAATTTGTGTTGTAGCGTAATTTTAATAGATAAACTATACATTGCACTAAGTAAAGATTTTATATTAAGTTGTAAATTTAGAACTTCTTGGAGGATAACTACCAACGGCATTCAAATATTATGGGAACGACTTTCTAAACTAGGATTTAAATATATCAAAGCTAGAAGAATAATTGTTTAGAAAACTATTTCTAGAAATAATAGGCAACCGGGTGGAAACTGTATTAACCCTGTGTTCAAAAAAGTTCTCAAAATCTTTTGTTCAAATTTCTTGCACTAGATCCGATTATAAGAATTGTGAAGATGACTTGAGAGTTTTGTTTTCCCCGGTTTACTGCAGTAGTGAAAGCTCTATATTCGAAACAACCCATAATCAATATGTATTTATTTGTCAAATAATACAGTAATATTGTGAACTACAGCAAAGTTCAAGGGCACAATGGATCTTGCAAGATCGGTGTATGCACTTTTATTATCTTAAATATTTCTATTTTATTTACAAATAAAAATTATAACAAATCCATCATATATTTAGACTAGATACATTCACATTAAAATTAAAGACAAAAACCAAAAATAATAAAAACAGATATCTAAAATAGTGAAGGATTTTTAGTCAGATTATTTAAATATAAGTACCTATATACAATGCATTAATTTTTTTTATTTGTATTTTCCTTTTGTTATGATTTTTTTCTTAGATAAAGTTTATTCTATACGCAACATGTAAATGCATTTAGTGCCCATTATCGCCATAATATTTATCTTTAAAGAAAAAGTTTTTCTGAGGATTGTATTGTTTTAAAAACAAGACACGGTATTACAAATATCCTCAAACTTTTCGGTTATCCAAATATGGATTTTATTCTTTACTTTATTAAAAGATTAGGTTCTTTTTAGTCGGTTAGGAAGCATATTAAATATTTTAGGATAAATATAAGAAACCTGCCTTTATGTAGAAATAACAAAAAGCTAGGAAGGTTTAAGTTATTGTATATGTTTGACCTTGTCCCTATTTTGTGTTGATCGATAACGTTGGCAAATTTTTTATTTCTATAACCAAAACTTAGGAGTTTCTTTTTATGTATAATTATCCTAAGTTTAATAATTTTGCTTCACTGAATAGTAAATTTGATGGATAAGTCCTGTTTTTAAATAGCATAATTTTTATAATATATTTTTAACTTACACTTAGTGGATTTAAAACAGTATTACAAGCGGCTCCCCAAGCAATAATCCCATATGTTATGACAGACTCAACAAAGGATTTATGAAACATTTTAAGCAATTGATGTCGTGAAACTTGTCTCAGTTCATAAAATTTATACAATAAACTTCTTAGTTTCTTATTCATGTACTCAATATGACTATGCCATGTGAATAATTGGTTAAAAAATGTTCCAAAGCATTTTATATTGTCTTTTTTTAGTGTTTTTGGTGCACAGCCACATTGCATGCTCCTTTGGCAGTCAAATTTATGTATTGTTAAACTTCCTTTTTGGATAAATCTATAAGTGGTTGAAAGTGTGGGAAAATATATTGTATCAGTGTTTAGTGTTAGAAGGTTGGAGTCGAGCCAATGCTTAACCCTGGATAGGGTTCAGGTTAGTTAAGTATCAATAGGGCAGTGTCTTTGGCAAAGCAAATAACTTTACCCGCTGTGGTTACTTCTGTTAAAGAATTTACATAAATTAGAAAGAGGATCGGACCGAGCACCGACTCCTGGGAAACACCACACTCAACCGGTACTTTTTAACTTGTATTTTAAATGCTTGTGAGCGTCCACTCAGATAAGAGCTGAATAGCTCAGGTCAGGCCAGAGGCTTGTATCCCTTGTTAAAACTTTGTGTAATAAAGTCAGTGACCTCGGCAACAGCATCCTTAGTGCTGTAGTTGCTTCGAAAACCGAATTGTGTTTGCGATAAAAGCTTATTTAAATAGTGACAAAGTCTGAGCTTAATGCACCTTTCAATTACTTTACTTATAGTACTGGTAAGAGTTATGGGTCTTTAGCTGTTTTTTTCTTGATCTCCTGTTTTGAGAACTGGAATAATTATAGAGTTTTTTAGGATGGATGGAAAGATACCAACACCGAAAATGCTATTGATTATGTGTTTTAGAGGTTGAATCAAGTTAAGATGGTTGTTACTTTATTATCTGAGCAGCGAATCCATCCTCTTCCCCTGCAGATCCATTTTTCAGAGAACTTATCTCTTTAATCAATTTATCCGTTGAAATAGGGTAAAGAAACATAGAACCCCCACTCCGGCAACCATCGGTTATTTTCTCACTAAACGTATAGATTTTGCTTGAAACAAATACTACTATAACAATTCAAAATGAAATAGGGACTATTAAACTTCCAGATTATGATTATCGCAATGAAAATATAACATTACAGAATAGTTTTAGTTATGTATGTGGGTATTTAAAAAAGAAAGGATTAGAAATTCACAAGTATGACATACACATACAGCTTGGCAATGGGACGAAAGCTTTAGATATTTATACTTTTCTTTAACCAGTTAAAGCATACGATAAAGTGATAAAGGCAGTTGTTTTGGAAGTTTCAAGACTCCTAATGAAAAAATTATTTACTTTATATATAAGCTTGAAGAAGTATTTCAATTTGACGAACCTATTGTATCGCACCACCAAAATAATAAAATGTTCATGTGTCATTTCAAAAGCATTATTAATAGATTCGTATCTGGTAGGAGTAATCTGTGATAATGTAATAATGTGTTTTTCCGAAATAAATTTTAATTCAGACAATTAAACTTCAATTAAATTTACCAATAAAATAATTTAATTCGGCGAATAAAATATTTTGTTGCTGGTTTTGAATTAAATATTTTTATTCAATGAATTTGTTTAAGGATATCCCAATTAAATCTTTTTCTAGGTGGTTTACTAAACATACGGAAAAGATTTAAGGGGCCTCTTGGATACTTTTAAGAGTGTGTTGCCCTTTAATGATTTTCAGAAACCCGCTTTTTCAAATATACATGGTGGCAAAAGCTTTTGGATAAACACAGTATACCTATATATTTTTAAAACTATTGAACTGGGGCTAAAGAGTACAGGCACTAATTTTTTTCCTATGGGGCTTAAGACAGTAGTTTACACTACTTATAGTGGAAAATGATGAAGATTTAAGAAATCGGATAGTTGAAGCTTTTTATTATTTTTTATAATTAGAAAATAAGTTCTTTACAATTTTATACTATTTTGCATGCGAACTTTCAACTTAGGTTTTTTTTTTATGATAAGGCACAGCACTGCCGGATAAATCCTTTATGGCGCTCCGGGAGCGGTGCGTGTACGCAGGAAACGATTCACGTTGGTCTTGAATATTTGGAGATTTTAGTCGTTGGGGAACACGATCTCAAGGAGGTCGTTCCAAAGTGATGACGTTCTCTAGATGAAAGAATTTTGAAACAGTGTCGTTCGAGGGACACTAAGCTGAACCATAGTAAAACTTTTATTTTTTTGCAGTTTTTTATAAACAAAACTAAAGCAAATTTAAGCAGCATTGAGTAGTGATCCCGTGAAATGATTAAACCTAGTAAATCAATGATTTAACGTGGTATTAATATTTAGATCCATCATCATAAGTGCTACCCGTAGATACAATTTTTTAATACTCATGGCTTACACAACCAAAGAGACTTACATAAGTGCGAAAAACCTAGCAACTTTTATAGTATGAAAAAGTTACTCTATTAGGAATACATATTATGTGTATATTTGTATAATCTACCGACATATTCAAAAAAGCTGTCCATATTTCTTTACGAGACCTGAGTTATTTATTCGAGTCAAAGAGATCCAGTAAGTCAAGATCTCATAGTAACGGCAAGTTACTAGGATTGAATTTAGTATAAATAAACTGCATCAAAATTCAATAATAACATATCCCCAACAGTTTGTAATGTTTAGTAGCAGTTTCAACATCGGGTTTGAGTAGAATATTAGATTATATGAATGATGTGGAGGATGTCCCATTTTTGAAACTTTTAAGGCGCATTGGAATTATCAAAGATAGAGAGTTGTTGTTTTCGCGTCATGCTGCATTTTAACGAATCGAAATATTCCGGTGTCAAATATGTCATATCATTTCCGTTAACTTATCAAAGAGGTAAAAACTAATATTGATACAGCTTGCGTAGAGTTCAGTGACGTGATCAGTTGTTTTTTTCTTTCTAAAAATGACAGTTTTTCAGATCATTTGGGCTTTTCAAAACTATATAGATGTTTATATTTGTTTTGAAAAACAAGTTCAAAACTCGACATTTTTACTTTATTTGTAACAGTAGGCCATGGCCAATTTATTAGAAACAAATAAAAATGTCCAAAACTTGACAGATTTGTCAGATTATTATCATTTATGAAATAATTTTTGTACCTAGGTCATTTTATTTTACTTTCATTACAATGACCGTTTATGACAAATATGATAGATTCGTATGTTTTATATAATGCAATGAAAATTTTCAAGAAGCTTCTGAATTATATTTCAATAAGTTTCCCATATCTGGCAATTGTTTTTGTTCATATTAGAAGAATATAAAGAAGACAATCAAAGAAGACAGGGAAAGATAAGAAATAAATGCTTTCTCTCACGTAGAAGGAACGTCTTCATCATGCTGTAGAAAAATAGATCATAAGTTTGTGTAGCTCTGAGGCTCAGATAGTTTCAAAAAAATATAAATACCTCCCAAATAAATTTAAAGTAGTACAACATTTACTCCCCATAGGTGCCGAGCGTCGAACAACTTTTTGCCAACGGTATTTAGAACAAATCTGCACCAACACATCTTTTGGCATACTTGTCATCTGGTCTGACGAATGTGATTTTTCAAGGGCAGGAGTTTTTAATCGCCATAATAACACGAGACATGCAGAAAGTCACCATTTAATATTCAAAAGGGCACAACAAGGGCGCTTCGGGGTTGGTGTATCATGTTTTATTTTTAGCCGACGCATAGTCTACCGGATGTATGACGGGGGTCTCACAGCACGTAAGTACCTAGAAATCCTGGAGGAAGTTATTCCCGAATTGCTGGAAAATTATCCTTTTGGTGCATTTCAATCCCGTTTATCTCCAACAAGACGGTGCTCCGGGCCACAACTCTGCTATGAAGGCCATTTCCTCAAAGATGGATAGGTAACGGGCCTATGAGGTGACCCGCACGATCTCCCGGTCTTTCCGTTTTGGATTTCTTTTGTGGGGTTTTGAGTGAGTGAGGCAATTGGGTTGATCTTCCAAACACTTCAAAATAAATTTGTGATTACTTTCCATGCAATTGGAAGGATGACAAAAATTAAAAAATAAGGTAGGCATTTTGAAAACCGTCTTTAAAAAACCCCGGGTCGTTGTTATTACTTTCAGTAATTTTTTTATCATCGATACTTAAGTTTTATGTATCTATTAATGTTATTCTTGTATCTTCTCAGCGAAATCTTAATATTTAAGTTTTATAATAATATAAGTATTGTTTAAAGTAAAAAATGTAATAATAGTTAAGAATTACATACAATTAAAAATATAGAAAATTATTAAAATGAACTTTCATTGAATCTTTAGAGTAATTATTATTGGGCGTATATTATTTTATAATGTTTTTACTCTTGGATCGATTCCGAAGCAGTTAATTGATAGTGGAGGTAGCGATTTGGCTAACCCCACTACCGATTAACTGATCTGGAATCGATACAAAAAAGTATTCGATGCTTGAAACAATAAAATATGATATTTTTACTAGATAGCAGCAATAATAAATAATTAAATTATTAACTTTATTTAATGATTTATTTTGCAACTGCTATTTAAGTTATAAAAATAAATGAAAACTATAAACATTTTAATTGGATTTAAATTATTGTTGGTTAAAGTTGGCGTGGCGGAAAATAATTAAATTTGTCACGTATTTTCATTTTCTGGATGGCAACTTTTATATGGGGATGGCCATAATAAAATTCTTTATTAGGGACACGTACCTCATTCTCAGAGACAACAGTTAGAGAGTTCGGGCTACAAGGTTTTAATTTATTTTTATTTATGTATATTTACATAATATACACAACTAACATTTCTTGGAAGCTGTATTATACAGAGTGTTTATTTTTAAAGGGTGAATTTTTGACTAATTTTAAGATAAAAATGTCATATGAACATGGGTCCGCAACTTCTTGGTTCTTCATTAGTTTTTTGATTAAATTTTTGTTCAGTAACATGACAATTTGATGCGATTCAGGATACTGATGTATTAATGATGAGAAACTGAATTATTTACTTAGTTTTTTTGTTTAATGCTAGACGGCGCTACATAATTTTTTGTGTCACACTATATGTAATTCTTAACTAGACAGGCTGATTCTCTATTCAACTTTGCATACAAAAGGAGCTCTTACTATTTGTCGCTGAAAGCCGCCATTTTGGAAAAAAAAAACCGCTTTAAAGTTAAAACTGGGTTGGAATTTTGTAAGTTAAATCAGTAAGAGTATTTAGCGTCATGTACTGTGTTACCCCATGACTTTACAAATTACTATCACAAAATTAGTGAAAATTAGACAAAAATAAAAATTCGTAAAAAGCGTGCTGATGTTTCCTCTGCATGGGCAGTACACAAGGAAACAGTAGGTGCATGCATAGCAAGCCTTGAAAAACGATCCAGAGGTTGTCATGGCAACATAATCAGTCTTGACAGTTGATTTAAGTGTTTTTTTTGTCATTTTGATGTTATAAGTAATAATTTATTGTCTGTTGTGTTCAAAATGTACAAATATACCAATGAGGAAATGGCAGACATTCATTTCATCTATGGAATGGCTCACGGTAATGTACAAGCCCCGCAAGACTTATGTATCAGGCGCGATTTCCTCAACAGGTGGTTCCACACGTCCACACTTTTATTAATATTGATGCGAATACTATTTGAAAGTGGCAGTTTTAAAAGGACAACAGATATCCCAGGAAGGCCTGTGAGAGTTAGACCAGTTGAGATTGAAGAAGCTGTGTTAAATAGAATTGCAGAAGACCCGCAAATTAGTACACGGAAAATTACTCGTGAAATCAATACCACACAATTGTGTGGTAAATTTTAAGATTTGAATAACTTTATCCTTATAATATGCAACGTGTGCAGGCTCTTTACCTAGAGATATTTAGAGTAGATTTATGCATTTGGTTACATTATAGATTATTAGGAACCCCGGATTTCTTAAGCCATGTGCTTTTCACAGATGAAGCCTCGTTGTCTCGATATACCGTCATTAACCTTCACAATAACCATATATGGTGGGAGGATAATCTTAATGCTATCGTAGAAAACCATTTTTAAGCTCAATTTTCTCTAAATATTTGGGTTGGATTTATCGGTGATCACCTATTGGACCTTGCATTCTTCCACAAAGACTTACTGGCGAAGGGTATCGAAGATTTTTGGAGCACGAACTTCCTGAACATTTAGAAAAAGTTTATTTAGAAACCAGAAACAGGATGTGGTTGATGCACGATGGAGTACCGCCACACTTTAGTTGGATAGGAAGACCGGGACCGCAATTTTGGCCTCCCAGATCAACAGATTTGAATCATTTGGATTATTTTCTGTAGGGTCATTTGAAGTCACTAGTTTACAAAACTCCAATTCAAAATGAACAGGATTTAAGGAACAGGATATTTGAATCGTGTGCCATTATTAATCAGACACCAGGTACATTGAAAGGGTTCGTCAATCAATGTCAAGGCGAGTTGATGCATGTGTCGCCAGTAGGCGGCGGTCATTTTCAGCAATTATTGTAAATGTAAATGTTATTAACTTATATAATTTACTTGTGTTGGGCTACATTCTCGGTGGAACCGTATTTCCATTATGGTTAGAAATAAAAATTACTTGTTACGTTTCACAGCTTTAATCTTCAGTTACCTGATACGCCTGTTTCGGCCCTTTCGGGTCATTTTCAAAGAAGTACAAAGACTAAATTATAAATGCTGTTACAAAGGTATTGATCTAACCTTAATGTAAGGTAAAAATAAGTAATAAAGTAATTGAGAATCGGGGTTATAGTGGATTGATACAATGTGGGTTTTTCCTATTGGAATACAGGTGGTTTACAAAAATATCTTACTTTATTATGCTGTTGATAATTGGGTTAGCACTTGAAGGTATTTCTGCTTGATTATTGACAGCATTACTTTTGTTTTTTATTGCTTTTTTGATTGTAAGAGATTCTATAATATATATAGAATGTTCATTTTCTTGCTTCTGTTCTGGATATGAATAGGTAGAAATAAACAACTCAATAAATTTTCTAGACCTCACCATAAAAAATGACAATAGTCAAGAAAACTTTTATTAAAAAAAAAATAAAATAAAACAAGTAGTATAGCCGGCCACTGCATAAAAGAAAACCATCCAATTTCAAACAAAATGAAACCTATTCATATCCAGAACAGAAGCAAAAAATTGAACCCTCTAGAATCTCTTACAATCAAAAAAGCAATCAAGAACCAAAGTAATGTTGTCAATAATCAATATTTTATTAGAAATAGATAATAAGCAAGTTTTAGTACATAAGAATAGAGTTAAGAAATATTTTGAACAAAATATAGTTTGGTAATTATAGTAACAAAAAAAAATCAACCATATAAATATTTGATTTTTTCTCCTACCGGCCGGAGGTGTAGTGTAATAAGTAGCTATAATGTAGTAAAACGTAATAATTAGTTAGTTAATATTTTACTTATTTTACTAGATATTAAATTATAAGTTTATATTATTAAATTCTTAACATTGACCACAAGGCGATTGCCATGAACCATCATGACTACCTTATTTATAATTATTAAATATAAACATATAACAAACCATAGTTTAAGGTTCGCTAAATACACTATCGAACAAAAGTAGAGCAACACTTTCGAAAAATGAAAGAAATCTCGATTTTATAATATTAAATGCATGATATCGTATTTAAATACATCCTGTCTTAAATATCAAAGTAGGCTTCTGTTATCGGCGACAACAGCTTGTTCCAACAATCAAAACAAATGAACTGATATTGACGTAAACTTTCAAATACAGTATTGTAATGCGTCAAAAGTAAAGCAACATTTTAATATTTTCCTAAAAAAGAAAGGTTTTAGTAAAAGTAAAGGTTAAACTATTTTTGCAGAATTTATTTTATGTTTAATTAATATTTCTGTACTGTATTATTCATGCCAAGAGGTATTCCAATTTCGAAAGAATTAAAGCAGAGAGTAGTGAGTGTACAGGGTCTTCCAACGAGGACTGAACAGGGGCTCATTTTTGAGCTTCCTTGTATTTAAAGAAAAATCCAAAATAGCCAATCGATGTACTTTTTCCTGCAGAATTCAAAAATGAAACCAAAAATTTATTTGAACCAGAAACAATAGAGTTACGCTATGGATAAGGTGTTTTTTAAATGGAACATAGCTTTTTTTATACGATTTCTGATTAAAATATTTAATATTGTGACAGCTATTTTTATTAAATTTTAATGTTTTATCCAGTATAATTTAACTTTAACCTGTTTGAACATACACTAGGTAATAAAGGTATAAACACCTTTGAATCCTTCAAAGTAAAAAAATTTGACAAATTTACTATAATATTGCCGAAATGAAATATTCATTAGATGAGAGATTGCAGATTGTTATCTTGTTCTACAAATGCCAAGAAAATGTAAGAGCAGCAAGGAGAAGATTTATTGCAAATTTTCACAGAAATATATCCGTCAATACTATTCTAAGGATAAAGAACCTATTTGAGGAAAATAAAACATTATATGACAGAAAAAGAAATCCAGAAAAGAATAGAAATCGAGACCGTGCCATTGTGAATTATTTTCGACTGAATCCAACCAAATCAATTTCGGACGCAGTTCGGGACGTTCAATACGGCGGCGGTGTAAGACGCAGAAGAGTTACCCAAGGAACTGTTCACAGGACTTTAAGAAATCATAAATTTAAGTCTAATCATATCCTTCCACTTCAACATCTAACACCGGCACAAAAAGAACTTCGCTTCCAATTTGTTTCCCAAATTGTGATTCGGAAAGAAAATGAAGACCCTAATTTATTCACAAATATCTTATGAACTGACGAAGCCACATTCACAACATCGGGGGTTTTCAATAGACATAATAATCATCACTGGGCCGTTGGAAATCCAAGAAAATTTCAGACAATTAAATTTCAAGGAAGGACTTCAATCAATGTTTGGTGTGGCATAAAAAATAATAGAATTTTGGGACCAATATTTTTTAACGGGACTTTAAATGGACAGAGATACTACGAGTTCTTAGAAAACGAAATTGAGAACTTTTTGGAAGATTTACCATTGGAAGAATATCAAAATTTAATTTTGCACATGATGGGGCCCCTCCGCATGCCGTGCGTGAGGTTACTCAATATTTAACTGGACGCCATGAAGAATGGATTGGTAGAAATGGAACCTATGCTTGGCCACCCAATAGTCCCGATTTGTCAATATTAGACACAATTCTTTGGGGCCATTTAAAGAACGTGGTATACAAGCAGCGAAACCACGATATTGAAGAGATCATGCAGAAAATTGTGAATGAAATAAATCGCCTTAACCAGGAAAATCACAGTATAACAGCAAGTTTGGAAAGGCTACAAAGAGGTTATCGCACATGTTTTGAGAACAACGGAGGTCACATTGAACAATTAAATTATTAATGTTTTTTTTTTTTTAAATTAGTATAGAGTTGGATTTCTTTTTCTATCATGTAATGTTTTATTTTCCTCAAATTGGTTCTTTATCCTTAGAATAGTATTGATGGATATATTTCTGTGACTATTTCCCTCATATACTGTAACTACAATGCGCTTTTCACTTGATTTTCGGTGAAAATCAGCCCTCGGTCGCGATTGAGCTGAAAATTGCACTCTTCTGGTTTTTCATTGTTGGTTACCTACGAGAATAACCGTCACTGTCACAACAAGTTGAAATTTCTGCTTTGACAATTTCGCGTCAATTTATCAAAATGATTCAGGAAATAGTCTAAAAAATATATTTCGTGCATGTAAAATGGCTTGATAATCATGCACTCAGATTTGTTGCCCTAAAGAAACAGCTTTCATGCATTTTTATTGTTATTTACCTTAAAAAGTGCCCTCCCTTCGGTCGGGCAATTTTTGGTAAATAACAATAAGAATGCATTCAAGCTGTTTCTAGGGCAACAAACCTTCATGCATGATTTTCAGCAATTTTACATGCACTCAACATATTACTATTGAAAATTTGCAATAAATCTTCTCCTTGCTTCTCTTGCATTTTCTTGGCATTTGTAGAACAAGATAACAATCTGCAATCTCTCATCTAATGAATATTTCATTTCGGCAATATTATAGTAAATTTGTCAAATTTTTTGACTTTGAAGGATTCAACGGTGATTATACCTTTATTACCTAGTGTATGTTTCAAACAGGTTAAAGTTAAATTATACTGGATAAAACATTAAAATTTAATAAAAATAGCTGTCACAATATTAAATATTTTAATCAGAACGGGACAAAAAAAAATCACTCGTTCCAAAAATCGTATAAAAAAAGCTATGTTCCATTTAAAAAACACCTTATCCATAGCGTAACTCTTTTGTTTCTGGTTCAAATAAATTTTTGGTTTCATTTTTGAATTCTGCAGGAAAAAGTACATCGATTGGCTATTTTGGATTTTTCTTTAAATACAAGGAAGCTCAAAAATGAGCCCCTGTTCAGTCCTCGTTGGAAGACCCTGTACACTTGGAAGGTACAATACAAGCCACAATTTCAAGACGGCTTGTTTTACCAAGATACAGCGTATCCAAAATAATTTCAAGTTACATTCAAAGGGCACATTTAGAGAATCTACCAAAATCGGGAAGGCCAAAAAGAACAACAATTTGGACAGACAGACGCATTAATAGGATTTCTCAAAACGATCCTTGGATGTCTGCACCTAGATTTTTGCTGAAATTCCCGAAATTATGGTTAGTCCACGGACAGTTCAAAGAAGGTTGATAGACGCAAAGTTATTTAGTAGACGCCCGGCTAAAAAGCCCCTTATTTCGGCAAGAAATGGAGTAGCTAGGCTTAAATTTGCATTGTAACGCTCCTGCTGTGGTTCGTAATGCCGAACAGTCTTGTCGGCCTGTACTTTCCTGAGACGGATAATTCTCGAGCGCCACTCTGTTGTTTTAAGGTGTAACAGAGAACAACCAGACCTATAGGTAGCTTTTACACAGTTGGGGAAACGGTACTCCAGGGGTCTATGCGCCTACTATAGCCGTTTTTGCCTATTTAATAAATAATAACACAGAATACGGGTGTGTTCTAAACAATTTATTAACTAATAGCGTTGATTATTTGCGGCTGACATTTACTATACAGAAGCTAAAACTATGCTATTTAAAATATACGGTTTTTAGAGGGGGTGCGGCGGTTCCACATTTTATGTGAACAAGCTACTACGGGAGGGTGTAAAGCAGACAGGTACGATAGAGCAAACTATGCGTGCAAGAAAGCAGGGTGTTTAGCGGGATTAAAGCATCGGATTAAAAAGGAAAAAGGCTCCAGCGGTCATAAGGGGCTGTCACAGACATACGGACTGCTACCATCGTGGCAAGGAAACGGACTAACTTCGCTCGCCAGAGAACACCACATTCCTCACACATTCGGTCATTCTTAGTTTCGGTGAATCGGTAACCGGGGCAGTAATGGGCGTAAAAACACACCAAGATGCTCCGGTGATCGACACAGGGTAGTTACCCCCGACAGGCTACACTACGCGTGAAAACACTATAGTGCAGTCAGTCGGCGGCTAGTCCCCACAACATTCATCCTGCGGTTCATTCCCTTTCGCTCTATTACGGGAGGCGATTACAATGAGCGTAAACACACTTCAAAGTAGCCGGTCTCCCGAAACGGGTTTTGTTGAATATCGAAAGTGTATACAGCGTGAAAACACATATATACCCTTCCGATAGTCGGCAGCCCTTCGGTCACTCGGTTTCAGTCTTCCCTGTTGGCTTTCCGAAGAATGCGGAACGTTCTTCGGAAAAACTTTTAAGTTGGTACAGGATCAGCGTGAGAACACATGATCATATACGTCCCTTTTTCAACAGAACCTAACACTCTTTTCTCTGGCGAGGAGACAACTACATCCCTCCACGGTGCTAACAGGTATACTTACTTGTACAGTCAAATCGGTGGCTCGTGGCGGAAAATTTACACGACGGTGGGTATTTAAAGGATTTAGGCAAGGGCTCAGTGAAACGTCTCGGTTAAGCCGGGTCTCGGTGAGAAGTGTCTTCCACGACGTTCTCAACGTCCGGAGCAAGGTTCGCGTTCTCCCACCAGTACTACGGTACTCTGGGGGATTGCGCCTTTTGATTGGCTGTGCATGGTCGCACTGCGGAATGGTTTTGGTTGAGCTATACTGGGTGTTCTGCGGGAGCCGGTACTTAGCTAGTTCGCTAGTTTAATTATTTAATCGATGTCCTTAATATAAATTATACGGAATAACTATGAAATATGTTTGATTAAAATGTGACTTCGTCACACACCCCCCTTACTTCGATAAAAAAAATTAATTTTTTTTTTTTATCTAAATTAATTTTTTTTTCTTAGTGCCAACTTAAATCAGGTTTACCTAATAACAGCTAGCCTGTCTTATTTATATACAAAAAAAAATATTTTCAAAGTACTTATATTTTCCCTACTACTTAAATATTTTACTATATTTACCTAATGACTATCTTAAATGACAGCTAGCCTGTCCTATTTATATAAACAAAAATCCTAAAAAAAAAATATTTTCACAGTACTATACTTTCCCTACTACTTAAATATTTTACTATATTATGTTTTGTAACATCCGGTATCCTGATAGGCTTCCTTAATCCGGTCCCACGTTGCGCATAGGGGATAACCTGCCTATGCCGAATATCATCTTCTCGGTTTCTTTATCTATACCAGTTTACAGGTAGTGGGATCCCTTCTGCCCGGCCATTGGACACCCGCAATGGCGGCATGGGATACTAGCCGGCGCTAAGTACTTCTGATGTCGTACCTCTTTGGAACACATGCAGTTTCTGGACATTGTTCCCGTTTTACCACAACGGGAGCAAAATAGAATCGGGCGGCGGTGGCACTTTTCTCTCTTGTGCCCTGAAACACCACAACGCCAACATAGGTTGTTGGTTATAATAATGTAGTCAGGATATGGGCGGTGCTTTTCCCGAGCTTCAGCTTTTATTAGGGTCCATGGCTTTGGACCAGTATACGGCGGCACAAACGGACCGTCAAACGGTGTATGCATGAGAGGATCTCTTCCTAATTGCAGAGGTGTTGGCTCCTCAGGGCCATATTCTGACCCTGGAGCGGCTTCCTCCTTTATCGGCGGTAACGGTGACGTACACAAACTTAGTACGGGACTGGTCATGTTCTGCAAATCAAAAAAAAAAAGCAATAAACATACGGTAACTTGCTTTTTATAAGTCTTATGACCAATTGGAGCGTTGCAAACACGGTGGGTGTCTTACTGGTGGCGTATACATATTTACAGCTAATTCTATCCTATATATCACTATCTATTTATACACAGCTTATCCTAGTTATTTACATTATATACAGCTTATTTGCATGATGCCAATTTGTCAGATTTTTTTTTTCTCAGAGGCGGTCCACGGGCGGGATGTTTATTGTAATCTTCCGCCCATCCTTTGTACGGAAAGTGCGTCGAACGCGCCGCGAGTCTGGTATACTCGGTGGCCGGTATCGGGCTAGAGCTTGGCGGACCTCGCTCGTCCAGTAATCCGGGCGAGATTCCACCAACAATTTTTCGGCCAAGGAGGCTTCCGGCCATCGGCGGTACAGGGCCGGAGCATTGCAATTTTTGGCCGTTATTGCCATGCTGTCGGTCGGTTCCCTGATCGCCTGTTCTGCATCCAACCAACGGAACAGGTCGTGGTCCAGGTTGCTGGTTACTTTATTACTGCTGTTTGTATTGCCTGGAGCTGCAGGTCCGATGACGTTGTTTCGGGCTGGCACTACCACGAGGTTCTGCAGGATCTTGATTCTTGGGCCCGGCACTTGAAATCCTGGCAGCAGGCGTTTCACCTTTGCCAACCTTCGCCGGGTGGCCTCGATTCTTTCCTGCAAGTCGTTCACTGGGCGGGTAAGATCCGGAATAGCCGATCCCAGTGGCGGTTCTCCTGATAGTCTCGGCATTCTGAAAATTAGGAGTGATTACGGTAAATACAGGGTCTATGTCATGGGTCGGTTTCAAATCTTTAATATGAACTCGGTAGGGCTTTTTTCCTTTTATGCTTTTTAGTTCATAAACCACGGGTGAGATTACTTTTGTAACAGTATACGGGCCGGAATATTTCGGGGCTAATTTCGCGGCAAAACCTTTTTCAGCGGACGACAGGACGTGTTCACGCTTCATCACACTGTCGCCGACATGGCATCGCCACTCTCTACGTCGGAGATTGTAGTGATGGCTTTGTGTGGTGAACGCTTTGGCCTGATTAATTCTGACCAACTCATACACTTCAGTCAGCTTATTCACTCGGTCGGTCTGTTGAATAAGCTGATCGTCGTCAGGTTCGGTAGAACTGCCTGGTTTTGGTTGCTGCTCCTGATAGTAGGATCTCGGGGGTTCTAATTCTCGACCAAAATTCAAAAAAGCGGGTGAAAATCCGGTCGAATCACTACGGGTGGTATTAAAAGCGAAAGTCAGGTCAGGTAAGTCAGCGTCCCAATTTTTATGGTTGTCACCACAAAACTGAGCAATCATGGTTTTCATGGTTCGGTTTGCTCTTTCTACGGGGTTCGCTTGCGGGGTATACGGTGGTGTTAGTCGGTGGTCTATACCGTATTCTTTTAGCAGGTCTCTAAAAGTTTTTCCGGTATACTGTGTGCCGTTGTCGGAAATAACGGTTTTCGGACGGCCAAATTGTGTTAGTACTAGTTCATACAGGGCTTGACTAACGGCGCGTGACGTTGCTTTCCGTATAGCACGGCATTGAATCCACTTAGTAAAGCGGTCTTGGAACATCACTACGTATGCGTTACCCTTAGAGGACCTCGGTAATGGTCCTACTAAATCTGTACTAACAATTTCCCACGGTGTATGGTTTCTTGACGGCTGCATTTTTCCGGGTATCTGTTGTTGCGACGGTTTATATTGCTGGCAGCAGATACATTGTCTAACATACTGGGCTATGTCGCGAGACATACCAGGCCAGTAGTATCTTAACGTGATACGGGCTGTAGTTTTTGCTATTCCCATGTGTCCGGCGGTTGCAGAGTTATGGTTCTCCTCCATTATTCTGGTTCTTACGGTTTTCGGTATACAGAGTTTCCATGGATCCATCATGTCCGGTTCGGTCATGTCTGATGAGCTCCAAAAGTGTCGGTACAGGTTTCCATCTCGTATACAATACGTCGGGTGTGCTTCGGGGTGATTTTTCACCTCCCTTATTTTTTTCGCATACCAGGAACACTGTTCGTCCTCTGTTATTAGGGCTATAGCCGCTAACTCATTGGTTTCTGCTTCTTCTGGTGCACCGGGGTTCGGTTGGCGAGATAGTGCATCAGCCACTCGGTTTAATACGCCTCGTCGGTATTTTATTTCAAAATCGAACTGTTGCAGATACATCTGCCATCGTGCTAAACGTCCGGACGGTGATTTAATTGTTTTTAGCCATCGTAAGGACTGATGGTCGGTCAGGACGGTGAAGTGGTATCCTTCTAGGTAGGGTCTCATTTTCTCTATTCCATAAACTATCGCTAAGCACTCTTTTTCGGTCGTGGAGTACGCTTTCTCAGCCGAAGTCAAAGTTCGGCTAGCATAGGCGATAATATTATCCCCCCCATCGGTATTGTTTTGAGTCAGGGCTACTCCTAAACCACTATCTGAGGCATCGGTCTGTAGGGTAAAAGGGCGACTAAAGTTGGGGCATGCTAATACCGGTGCGACGGTAAGGGCGGTTTTTAGTTTTTCAAATGCCAGTTGCTGTTCGGCTCCCCAATTCCAGCGTCGGCCCTTTTTTAGTAGCATGTTTAACGGTGCTGCTATTTGCGAAAATGCAGGTACAAAACGTCGGTACCATGAGACCATTCCCAAAAAGCGTCGTACCCCTCTTACATTTGACGGAGCTGCGTACTGCGTGATGGATGTTACTTTTTCTGGGTCGGTGTGTATTCCGGTAGCAGTAACCTGGTGTCCCAAATATTTCAAAGATCTACGCCCAAACTGACATTTATCGGGATTTATTCTTAGGTTTGCGGCTCTTAGTTTTTGAAATACGGTTCTTATATTTTGTAGGTGTTCTTCAAATGTTTCGCCTAGGATAATGATATCGTCTAGGTAGGCAAAACAGTACGGGTCTAGTTCGGGTCCTATGATGCGGTCCATTAGTCTTTGGAACGTCGCTGGTGCAGAGTGTAATCCAAACGGCATTACTCGGAATTGAAACAAACCCCGTCCTGGTACTGTAAATGCCGTAATTGGTTTGCTTTCTTCGGTCAGTGGTACCTGCCAGTACCCCTGTTTGAGGTCTATACTGGAGATATACTTCGCCTTTCGAAGTTTGTCGAGAATCGCATTTATAAACGGTAGTGGATATGCATCTTTTTGAGAAATATCATTGATTTTTTGAAAATCAATGCAGAACCTTGGTTTTTCGTCTTTCTTTCGGACAATGACTACCGGTGAGCTCCATGCACTATTCGATTGTTCAATGATCCCATCTTGCAGCATCTGGTCAACTTCATTATTAATGATTTCCTGCATACGGGGATTTTGTGGGCGGTATCTTTGTTTAATCGGTTCGTGACTTGTCAATCTAATTTTGTGCTTAATAAGCGGCGTTGTTCCTTTAATGCATTCAAAAGACGGTAGTTCGTAGCTTAGAAAGGAATGCAGCCGGTTCTCTTCGGTGGTAGACAATGTTAACGGTAGTTGATTGCCGATTTTCCCTACTGGACTGCAGGGTGCAACTGTTCTTTTTGAGTGCGAAGTAAAGTCGTCAATCACGATGGTGCCTGTGCCTAATTCTAGTTTGAACTTTCCTTTTTGTAAAATGTCCATTCCTAGAACCATATCCGTGGAGAGTCCAGGTAGGTAATGCATTATCTCCGTAAATTTCTTCGGACCTATTCGGAAGGTGGTTCGGTAGGCTTCGGGAATCTCCATTAATTCTCCATTCGCAAGCCGGGCTAGGTTAGTAGTTTTTTCCACCGGTTGCAGTGCGTAGCACGGTTTTCTTTTTACTAGCCGGTCTCCTATATAAGATTTTGCGGCTCCGGTATCTATTAGTGCTAAAACTGGTTTTTCATTAATATGTATAGTCAGATGTGGTCGATTTTCGGTCAGGTCGGTCGTGTTTAATGCAGTCGAGGCGGGTGAGTGGTGGTGCTGTCCTTGCCTCGTCATGGGGCAGCGCCTTCCTAGTTTTCCGACCTCGGACAGGGACAATCTCGAGACATGACATCTGTTTTGCCACATCTTGAACAGAATAATCTAGCGGGGCCTTTGCAGTTACTTCGCAAATGTCCAGCCTGACCGCAGCGCCAGCATGTGGCGGGCGTCGACGTCGGTCCCGGTTTACCAATATTCGGTCCGGCAGTGTTTTCATGAGATGTGGTTTGAAAATGTCTGGGCTGTGATGTTCGTTGCTGTATCGGTGCTTGTACTGATGGTGTTGTAAACCGGTGCGAGCCTTCTGCTCTCGGTTTATCCTTTTCTAATTCCTGCAGTAGGATTTCGTACTCCCTAACCGCTGCAGAAAATGACATAACGTCCTGGAAATCGGTTTTTCTTATGTTTTGTCGGTAATTGGGAAGTAAATTTCGGTATAACCATTGTAGTTCTTGATCGCTGTTCATCTTTCCGTGTCGGCGTACTAGCGTTTGTAGGTCAGTTACGTAACGATTGACCGGTTCGTTATGACGCTGTACTCGACGGCTAATTTCGACCTCCAAGTCTATTTCATAGTTGACCGGAAAGAAAAATATACGGAAATCTCGTTTGAAATCGTCCCAGTTTTGCCAAGCCTGCTTGTTATTTCTACACCACAGGGCCGCATTACCACGTAGTAATTCGGGTAGGTGGGGTAGTAATACGTCAGGGTTTATCTTGTTAGCCAGGCAAATCTCATCTATTCTTTTTAGAAAAGTTGCTGGGTCATTTCGGTCATCAAAGTGCACATTCCATTTGTGCACCTGAAGTTCTGGGTGATTGCTTGTCATTGTGGTAGCAGGGGGTGGTATGCCTCCCTGTACTGTAGTCGGCTGTATTGTATTTATTACTGGTCTGACGGCTGACGGTGTGTGTATTATACTAGTTGATACGTGCTGTGTTGCAGCGGGGGGCATATATATTAAAGGGTTGGTATTTACACACGGATTACTAAACGGGGTGCTATATATACAAGGGTTGTTTACTAGGGTGCTATGTACACAAGGGTTGGTCACTATAGTGCTATATACACCAGTGTTAGACGGAGAGGTGCTATAGTATACGGGGGGTATGGTGTATGTCACGGGATTTTGCACTAACTGCGTCGGTATGTAGCTTATAGGTGCTACGGCAGATGTCACATGTATGATGGGGGTAGGTTTAGTATTAGTCGCCGTTACTGTCGACGACACTGTTGACTGGGCGGGGGTGTAACTGGAAATTGTTACTATACTGTGGCTAACGGAGGGTGGATTTGTTGTTGCGCTGCTTGACGCGCTTATGCTGGCTGCATTGGGTGCAGGAAAAATAAAGGGGGTGGACGGTTGCGGGGTGGCGTGGCCATCTCGGATAAACTTAACTAAGCGTTTGCGTAGTGTGTCCACAGGCCCGGTGTCATCCAGACCAAATTTCTGTACTTCAGCCACCAGATCCACTTTTTTTAAAAGATAGATCCAGCTTGTTCGTGAGTCGGTACTTCCAATGCTTGGTGACGGGGGTAAGGGTGGTGCGGGTGGTATCGGTGGTGCGAGGTGTAACGGCGACGTGGGGGGTACGGTCAGCATCAGTGTAGCTTGTGTCGCTTTCACGTTTGCCATTATTGTGAATAATTACAAAAAAAAAATACCTAAAACTTTTTTATAACCCTGTATTTGAACCTTAATATTCTAGCTATATATATAACGGTTCGTTTAACTTAACTGGTGCTTACTGCCCAATAAAAAAAATGTTTACGGTTTATTACCTAGAAAGAAAATTCCTAAAACTTTCCTTTAACCCGGTATCTAAACCTTTTACTTTTGTATATTTAAAAAAAAATTTCTAACGGTTTGTTTCACTGGTACCTAATGCCTAATGAAATATATCTACAACTATTGCCTATTATAAAAAAAAATTCTTAATACTTTCCTATACCCCGGTATTTAAATAAATCTATCTACAGTTTATTTAACTGGTACTTCATCCTTTGGTTATCTCAAACAAAATATAATTTCACAATTATATTTTCTTAACGGTCTGCTTACTAACTGGTGGTACTTAAACCTTCGGTTAATTCTCTAATTAATTTAAATCCTATTTCAAATTTCACCGGACTATCCTGTATTATAGTAAACAAAATGCCTAACGGTATTTATCCTAAATCATAAAAATAAAACTAAATCAATTAATATATACACTATATCCTAATACTAAAGCTCTTATCTTCTACACGGTCATTTGGAATTTATTTACACAGATTTTTTTTATTTGAAAAAAAAACTATTCATATCGGTTTCTTATCTTTTGTTCGCGTCTCGGATGTTAACAATATTCCAAATTTTAAGCAAATCTTGTTTCTTGCAATTTAAATGCCTTTTCCGGTCTAGAAAATTTCCTTCGGTATTTTCATATTTTTAGAGAAACGGGTTCGATAATCGGTTTTAAAATCCCTGTTTTATCAGGAAACAAGCTATCACACGGGTTCTAGACTACGCATGCGCAAAGAAAATATGCATAGGCGAAAATTTCCAACGGCCCTAGGCTACGCAAGCGCAAAGAAAATCTGCTCGGGCGCCAATTTGTAACGCTCCTGCTGTGGTTCGTAATGCCGAACAGTCTTGTCGGCCTGTACTTTCCTGAGACGGATAATTCTCGAGCGCCACTCTGTTGTTTTAAGGTGTAACAGAGAACCACCAGACCTATAGGTAGCTTTTACACAGTTGGGGAAACGGTACTCCAGGGGTCTATGCGCCTACTATAGCCGTTTTTGCCTATTTAATAAATAATAACACAGAATACGGGTGTGTTCTAAACAATTTATTAACTAATAGCGTTGATTATTTGCGGCTGACATTTACTATACAGAAGCTAAAACTATGCTATTTAAAATATACGGTTTTTAGAGGGGGTGCGGCGGTTCCACATTTTATGTGAACAAGCTACTACGGGAGGGTGTAAAGCAGACAGGTACGATAGAGCAAACTATGCGTGCAAGAAAGCAGGGTGTTTAGCGGGATTAAAGCATCGGATTAAAAAGGAAAAAGGCTCCAGCGGTCATAAGGGGCTGTCACAGACATACGGACTGCTACCATCGTGGCAAGGAAACGGACTAACTTCGCTCGCCAGAGAACACCACATTCCTCACACATTCGGTCATTCTTAGTTTCGGTGAATCGGTAACCGGGGCAGTAATGGGCGTAAAAACACACCAAGATGCTCCGGTGATCGACACAGGGTAGTTACCCCCGACAGGCTACACTACGCGTGAAAACACTATAGTGCAGTCAGTCGGCGGCTAGTCCCCACAACATTCATCCTGCGGTTCATTCCCTTTCGCTCTATTACGGGAGGCGATTACAATGAGCGTAAACACACTTCAAAGTAGCCGGTCTCCCGAAACGGGTTTTGTTGAATATCGAAAGTGTATACAGCGTGAAAACACATATATACCCTTCCGATAGTCGGCAGCCCTTCGGTCACTCGGTTTCAGTCTTCCCTGTTGGCTTTCCGAAGAATGCGGAACGTTCTTCGGAAAAACTTTTAAGTTGGTACAGGATCAGCGTGAGAACACATGATCATATACGTCCCTTTTTCAACAGAACCTAACACTCTTTTCTCTGGCGAGGAGACAACTACATCCCTCCACGGTACTAACAGGTATACTTACTTGTACAGTCAAATCGGTGGCTCGTGGCGGAAAATTTACACGACGGTGGGTATTTAAAGGATTTAGGCAAGGGCTCAGTGAAACGTCTCGGTTAAGCCGGGTCTCGGTGAGAAGTGTCTTCCACGACGTTCTCAACGTCCGGAGCAAGGTTCGCGTTCTCCCACCAGTACTACGGTACTCTGGGGGATTGCGCCTTTTGATTGGCTGTGCATGGTCGCACTGCGGAATGGTTTTGGTTGAGCTATACTGGGTGTTCTGCGGGAGCCGGTACTTAGCTAGTTCGCTAGTTTATTTATTTAATCGATGTCCTTAATATAAATTATACGGAATAACTATGAAATATGTTTGATTAAAATGTGACTTCGTCACAGCATGTCGACATTTAAATTGGACAGTATACGAGTGGAAAAAAGTTTGGTTTAGCGATGAAACGCGTTATAAAAATTTCAATTCTGATGGAATGAAGCGTGTAAGACGGCCAATCAACACAAGGTTTAATCCCAAATACGTTACACCCACAGTTAAACATGGCAAAGGCAGTGTTTTTCTATGGGGTTGTTTCTCGTGGAATGGGGTGGGTCCTTTAAACTTCATTAATGACACCATGGATCGATTTGTCTATAGAGATATAATGCAAATTGTAATGTTGCCTTATGCAGAGTGGGAAATGCCGTTGCGTTTTATTTTCCAACAGGATAATGATCTAAAGCACTCTTCACGAATTGTTCAAGAGTGGTTTCAAGAAAATAACGTTCGGGTTTTGCAGTGGCCGGCACAATCCCCAGACCTTAACCCCATTGAAAATCTATGGGAAGAAGTTGAACGTGGAATTCGTACACAATTATTTCCAAATAAACAATCATTGGTAAATAAAATCAATGAAGTTTGGACAAACCTTCCCGAAAATACTGTTTAAAAATTGATTGCCTCAATGCCGCGACGTTGTCGGCAAGTAATAAAAAATAATGGATATTCTATTAACTATTAACATAATACTTCTAGCTTTTGTAATTATTAAATGCACTCAATGTTTTTTTTATCGTAATATTATGTAAAATAAATTCATTTTGTTTAAAGTGTACCAAAATATTGTGAAAAATTACTAATTTTGTGGGGATAATATTTCATTAAAATTAGCTGGGGATCACAATCAGATAATTAATTTTTTAAACTCAAAGAAATAAAAGCCCTTTGTTGCTCTACTTTTGTCCAATAGTGTATATAAGAATATAGATATTTATTGTAAAGCAGCATAGAAAATAGAATAATAGTAAGAAGAAGAATAATGTCTATGTTTCATTGACATAATATACGACCCTTCGTTACAAAAAACATGTGTCTTAATTCGAACCAGAGTACTCATCTCACAAGAAATACCCTCAAGTGCTAACCCAATTATCAACAGCATAATAAAATAAGATATCAAATATTTTTTGTAAACCACCTGTAAAACCATAGAAAAAACCCACAAAGTATCAATCCATTATAACCCCTATTCTTAATTACTTTATTACTTATTTATACCTTACATTAGAATTTAGATAAATACCTTTGTAACAGCATTTATAATTTAATCCTTAACCGTCTCCAATCCCTTGGAAATCGTTACATTCGCACAGCCATGGACATCCCATGGTTCATCCGTAACGTAGATCTACACCAAGATATCAAACATATCCCCCTCACTCAATACCTCCGTGAAAGAGGAACTAAAATCCTCACCGCCACCCTCATTCACCCCAACCCGCTCATCAGACAAGCCTCCAACGATGACATAGGTGCCCCGCACCAATACAAACGTCCCCGACACCAACTCCTATAGGTGTAGCCACACACACCACCCCTCCCCCAGTGCGCCCCAAGATATTTCTCCTCCTTTTAAAAACCCACATACTCCATATGAACAGCGAAGTTGGCTGTTAATGGTGAGACCCTGCGGACGGAGCGAGGTAGGCAAGCCTAGGGGGAGTAAGCGGAGATCAGATTTGCGTCTAGAGACAGGAATATCAGTTTGGCTTCCTGGCTTCTTGGCTTCCTGGCTTCCGCATGCGCATGCGCAACAGCCTCGGAAGCATTCAGCTCGATACGCTGGCTTTTATTCTACGGTTACTAGATTAACTAAAGTCTGTAAGCAATTCAGTGGAACTGTGGATATAGCATCTGGGTTTGGTGCTATACAGATGTTCACAAAAAATCTTGTTGTTCACGCTCGCTTATCTTTGAGCCCATTGTTACCTTATCAGTAGCAGCAAAAATTGTGTGGAGTTTTCGCACAGCGAAAACCCATGTGCTTTAGTTTTCAAGTTTTAAGTGCTTTTCTCCCCCAGTAAAGTGTCCTGAAAAAGCGAAACGTGGCCTCCCCTATTTATGGGGATGGACAAGCCTCTTTTCAGAGAAAAATCCAATTAAAAAACTTTAAAATTTGCATGGTGACAAGTACCGGTCACTAGACATTTTTGACTTTGAGTGCGTGCTTTAAAACTTTGTGCAACCCTGAGGTGTACTGAAGGGTGCCAAAATAATCCCTGGGGGTGCTAAAACATCCCCCAACACCTCAGGCGATGTGTAGTGGCTGAATTACCTGAGAAATCAACAAAAAGGTAGGAAAGTTGGGACATATAATGAAAATTTTGACTATTAACTCTTTAAATTAGTGGTGTAAATATATTTAGTAGTATTAGTGGGACCACATAAACAGTGTATATATATTTGTGCAAAACTCTAGGCATCTGTCGCGTCGCGAGTGACGAAAAATAAACAAAAACAAGTAAGGGTCACTAGATGACTTCTGTTAAAAATATAAATAAAAATGTAAATAAAGACTCGAATAACGATGAAAGCGAGTCTAGTTCTTGTAGTATATGGGATGACACCTGTAGAACTACCCGCGGGACTCTAGAAACCAAAACAAACATACATTTAAACAAAAATAAGTGTAAAATTTGCAAAACAAACAGGGAAAAACATTTTGATATCGCGGTACCGCTTTCAAAAATCATAAGAATACAGATAGCTGATCACCTCATAAGCGCCCACGGGGAAACCCCCCAGACAATTTCGAAAATTTCTTTTTCAGATAGGAAATCAAGAAAGACAGCCCCTCAAACATCCCCGGACATGAATCCACCAAAGCAACCACCCCAAAAGCGAGGCCCAGTAGGCCACTCCCCCATCCGAAAGGCACCGCCCGCAACTATAAGCACCGCCCCGGTCCAGCCCACACCAGATGACCAGCACTCAACCCAACCAAAAAATGACGAAATCAACCCCCAACCCTCAACATCAGGATATCAAAGCCAGTACGAGGATGACAATGAGGCCACCACCCCTACAAATATTGAGAAAACTATTAACTTGGCTGATCGCACACCACAAAACTACTTCGCCGAAAAACAAGTTAATATGAGGCTTATCGGCAGTCCCATTATAGAATCCCATAACACTGAAGACGATTCAGAAATGGAAACTGACGATAATGCCGAAGAATTCCAAAAAACCAAGTCCAGGAAACGCGACAGAGAAACTACATCGCCGGAAAACCCGCCAAAACAAAACAAAACATCTGGTGAAGCATTTAACGCTGCATGGCTCCAGCCTTACAAGCACAACCCTGTGCCGCTCCAAAACAGGTTTAACCCGATTGCCCCCAAAGAAGTCCCAGAGCCACCACGCACATCAACGGTAAATACAGATACCGACGACGAAGAAGAAACAAACACAGCCGTCACTAGAAAAACCCGAGAAGCTTTTCCCAAGCTTGTACAAACACAACTACAACAAAAAGCAGCAACGCAACAACAACAAAAAACAACAACACAACAACAAGAACAACAACAAAGTAAAACAATAACAAAAAAGAATATTCCGCCCATCGTCCTAGACGGCAACTTTGGAGGCCAGGAAAATTTTAATAAATTTAGAACACACTTAGCATCGCACATGAAAAATGGACTTCAAGGATTTCATCTTAAATTTGCCAAGAAAACTATAATTTTGCAAATCTACGATATAGATGACTACAATAAATACCACCAATTATTAAAAGCTGAAGAATAAAGTAAATTTCACACCTATGCACAAAAAAGTGAAAAAACCAATGCGTTCATAATACGCGGCCTAGAAAGCGAGCCCAATCCAGAGGAGGTCCTCGCAGAGCTGCAAAAATTTAATATGGGATGCAAACAAGTCTACCGCCTTAGAACGCAATTCCGACCACTCTATATGGCCATATTCAGTGGAGATATCACATTGACGAAATTGCAACAAAAAATACTCTACCTAAATAACGTATGCATTACATGGGAACGAAGGAACACGATTACAACAATCATGCAATGCAAACGTTGCCAGTTGTGGGGCCATGCAATGACTTACTGTCACCGTACACCCAAATGTATGAAATGCGCTGGGTAACATTTAACAGGACAATGTGAGGGTCCTTTCACTCCTAAATGTGCAAACTGTGAGGGCCCTCACATGTCCAATGACCAGCAATGTCCTGTGTACACATTCAAAATGAGAAAAATGGCCCAAAACCAAAAACCAGACCAACAACAATACAGGGACGCCCCACAACCGGCAACAAATGCATGGACAAGACCCCAAACGAACAACCCCAGGGCAAGTGGGGTCAGCTCGGCCAGGGCAAGTGGCACACCTTTAACTGAAGCCCACTTCCCACCCCTTCGACAACGCCAGCATGCCCAACAACAACAGCAACCACCCCAACCACATCATCAACAACAACAGCGTCAGCACAGGCAACTGCCTAGTGCGCTACTCAGTGCGTCCTCCAGTGCCGCAGAAAACCAGGTAGGAGACCTTTTAGGGGTGTTCAATGACCTAAGTCAATTTAACTTACAGGGGGTGATAATGATGCTTAAGGACTTTGTCCAAATATTGAAAAACTCGCCAACTATACAGGAAAAGCTTGTTAATATACTACAATTTACTCAAAATTTAAATAAATATGATGTATAGATGGCGAGTTTATATAATCATAATAATTTTAAAAATAATAAAAATATAAATATAAATAATAACAAAAACCAAAATAGCGCAAGGACAAAGTCCTTAAGCATTAAAATCATGAACTGGAACGCCAATGGCATAAAAAATAAGACAGGCAAATTTATAAATTTTCTAACAAAATACAGCGTAGACGTGGCTTGCGTCACCGAAACAAAGTTGACGGAAAATGATAAACTCATAATCAAAAACTTTGCGGTCTATCGTGCCGACCGCAATGTACGTGGAGGAGACGTGGCCTTATTCATTAAGAGCACGCTTCCTCACGCACCAATCAGGAATCAAATATCTCAAATTGAACACGTAAGTGTTAAATTACGTAACAACGTAGTCATAACAACTGCATACGCACCACCGCGTATGCAGTTGACCAGCCAAGACCTTGATCCATTTTTCGTCAACCTTGAGCAGGTTCTTGTGACCGGTGACTTAAATGCAAGGCACGATATGTGGGGTAATCACCGCAATAACCATTACGGTAACATAGTATATGATTACCTCATTGACAACAATTTACAACTAGGTAATCGCCTCAGAGAGACCCAGTCACTATCCTCCAAACAGGATGACTCCGACGTACATTGATATATTCATAAATAAAAATATACTGGGTCTCTCTGAGGCGACTATTTTTGACGAATTATCATCAGATCACTTACCATTAATGCTCCAATGGCATGTACAAATGTCTTACGAGGCACCTAACACAACATACTTACTGAAAAACATCAACTGGCAACGCTACAGACAAATACTAAACGAACAGACTACAATAAATAACAATATCAATACAATAACAGAACTTGAAACTGAAGTTGACAAACTGACACAAAACATTCAATACGCAAGAGACTGTGTTGCAACCGTTGTAAAAATAAGACATAAAGAGGACAAACTATCAGATGACATACTCAACTTAATTAAATTCAAAAACAAAATACGTAAGCAATGGCAACGGTTGCAAAGACCAATTGACAGACAACGAATGAACGACTTACAACACACCATACGAGATAGAATTAACAAATACAAAAATGACATGTGGACCAACACACTAACAGGACTCACTGCTCAAGACTCCTCTTTATGGCGCCTAACTAAGCGCCTAAAGAGGAAGTTCAGGAAAATACCGACATTACAAAACAACAACGTACAGACAGACGAGGAGAAAGCAGACTGCATCGCCGCATCACTGGCAGCAGTCTGTGTTTCTCCTGAAAATACAATGAACGAACAGAACTACATAACAAACAAAACAATAAACTTGACTAGACAGAAATATCCAATACCACCGACAGTACTAACAAAACTACTAGTTAGACCCGGAACTTTGCGGGAGGTGATAAAAACACTACCTCTCTGCAAAGCACCCGGACCAGACGCTATACATAACATACTTTTACGCAACATTCCTCGTAAGACATTTGTACAATTACTTTATATCATAAATAACATTTTTATACACCAACACTTCCCTAAACAATGGAAAGAAGCCACTATCATACCTATTTTAAAGCCAAACAAGGACCCAACGCAACCGGACAGCTACAGACCTGTAGCGCTAACAAACACACTATCAAAACTGACAGAAAAACTCATATTACGTAACTTAAACAAACTCAACCTAACGAACAAAATACCAGACCAACAATTCGGTTTTAGACCAGGCCATGGTACCACCATGCTTGTGGCGAAGGTTACGCAAGATGCCATGACCAAATTCAATCTAGGAATGAACACGGTTCTCCTGTCATTGGACATCAAACGTGCCTTCGACACAGTATGGCACCATGGCCTAATTCACAAACTCTATAACTTACATAACTTCCCCCTACATTTTGTGACATTACTAAACTCTTACTTAACAAACCGACAATTCTTTGTGAGGGTTGAAAGCGCATTGTCAGCACCCAGAGTGGTTAATGCGGGGGTGCCGCAAGGCACGGTATTATCACCAATTTTATACAACTTATATACAGCCGATATGCCGCAGTACCCCCTCACCAACCTCGCTCTGTATGCGGACGATGCGCTAATATACGCGCAATCGTTCTACGCAGAGGCAGCGAAGAGGAAGATACAAACGCACGTTAACTTGCTGTTACCCTACTTTTCCAAATGGAAAATTAGGGTAAACTCTGACAAGACCGTTTGCACTATCCTCACAAAGAAGTTCACAAATAACAAAATCATAGTACCCATTAAAATCAACAATGACTACATAAGACCAACAAACAAAGTACTATACTTAGGAATTACACTAGATGAACGACTATCTTTCCAAACGCACATATCCAACACCTTAAGAAAGGCTTTTGCAGCAATGCAAAGCCTTTATTCCTTACTTTCTCCAAAATCCCCGCTCTCTCCAACTAACAAAAGACTGATTTACATTCAGATTATTAGACCAATACTGACGTATGCAGCGCCCATATGGTGTTCTGCATCTAATACTCAACTGCAAAGAGTATTAAGATTTGAGAACAAGATGCTGCGATGCGTGACCTCCTCCGGAAGGTACACACGCATCGCAGACCTTCACCATATGGCTGCTGTAGAAGACATACGACAGCACATTACAGACATAGCAACAAAATTCTACTTATACAACATACAAAACTCACCACTGACAAGAAACATAACAGAACAAAGACAAGACGATAACATACATATAAAACACGGACCGATTTACAGAAGGCTGCCTATCTGGCACCTTCCACTGCATTAGACATAATCACAATACATAAAATAAACATATAACATATTATACAATACAATTAAACATAAAGCAACAACACACACATAACGAACAGACAAACATCACACTAGAGTTTCGAGTCCAAAATTTTCACATCACGCACATATACAGAACAAAACGCCCACAATGCAGTGGGAGGAGCTTGTTAAGGGAGCTCAGACTGAGTGACTACCGACACAGACAAAAATCTAAACAGTGGCTTCTTTCCATTGACACAAACTACACCTCGAATAAAATCATAATTTTGTTTTAAAATTAAATTAAGTATATGTAACCCTTGTTCTTTTTACAAACAAGATAGGATTGCCCTACATATGCTTTAAGCCACCGGAAACGGTCGTAAGCCATGGCTACGTGTGTACCTGAAAACATTAATGAGTTTTTTTGGCAGATTTTTCCTCAAATGCCAGCCGTATTCCAGTTCATGATATTATCAATGTCAATAAATTATTTCGTACCGCAAGGTAATAAAAGAATATTGAACACCCGTAGAGGCCTCAGGCCGGAACGCGCGTGATGTGATGAGTGTTTGTACATCTACCACCTTTTAAGGGTCAGGCCAACGACCCGCCGGGGCTGCGTCCCCGGTTTTAGAGGCACTGGGAAGGGTAGGAAATCCGGCGTGGTAGTTGCGCTACCACAATGGAGGAGGCTATCTCCAGGGGCCTAAGCCACAACAAAAAAGATGAAATGTAACATATTATTATAATAATAAAGATATTTTTAAAATTGAAAAAAATTGGGTTTGGTGCCATAGGTCCCGGGATCGATTCCCGTTCCGGGCACTTTTTCTTTATGACTTTTTTTTAGTTTTTTTTATCTCTTTTATTTTTTTTTTAAGTAGATCCACTCAAAAAGGGCTGGTAAATAATTGGCCGGTGAACTTGAAAAAGGCGAATTGAAACAAAAAAGGTGGATTAGATGCCGTGTTAGCGCTGTTTAACCAATATAAGTCTATAATTATTACAATTTTTTTATATCTACCATATACCGAATTGCAACCAAAAAGGTGGATTAGATGCCGTGTTAGCGCCTGTTTAACCAATAAAGTCTATAATTATTAGTTACAGCATTATGTGCGCATGCGGAAGCCAGGAAGCCAGGAAGCCAAAGTGATATTCCTGTCTGTAGACGCGAGTGGAGATCAGAGCTCGTGATAGCTCTGGCCCCCGATAACTCCTTCAAGGTGGGCTCACCTTACTACTTTATAATTTAATATTTGTTCTTCTTTGAAAATGACCCGAAAGGGCTAAAACATGCGTGTCAGGTAACTGAACATTAAAACTGAAACATAATAAGTAATTTTTATTTCTACCCATAATGGTTATCAAGTTATTTGCAAAAGTAGTTTAGTCTTAGTCTTAGAAATGATCTAAGTTTGTCACATAACAACACAATCAATAAAATCCACATTTCTTTGTTTAGTTTTCAATGATTCAACTTACAAAATTCCGACGCAGTTTTAACTTTAAACCCGTTTTTTCCAACACGGCTGTTTTCAGCGACAAATAGTAAGAGTACCTTTTGTATGTAAATTTCGATAGAGAATAGGTCTGTCCTGCTAAAAATGATATACAGTGTGATACAAAAAAGTTATGGTTACTTAAACCCAGGTACATTACAGTATGTGGCGCCATCTAACAGTAAACAAAAAAACTAAGTAAATAATTGTGTTTCTCATCATCAATGTATCCCGAATTTCATCAAATTATGGGTTACTGAACAATAGTATAATCAAGAAACCAAATCAAGAATTTTTTTGGACGCCCTGTATCTCAAGAACCAAAAGTACTTAATAAACACCCTGTATATTTATAATCTCACTATGGTGATAATCCGTATTTTTCTAAATATAGAAATACAATACATAATGATGACATAACAATAAAGGGTTACTTTTACCAGTAAAATTGAATTCACGTAATTGGCCAAAATATTATTTATTATTTCTAACAAAAGTAATCATATTGCGGATGATTTGCCAATGTTAGCCCGATGCAGTGCGGTATAACTAATATTAATTGTTCGGCTATATCGGTAATTATGTTGTTTTTTCATTATTTATAGTTTATCTTCGTTGTAGAAGCACAAAGGGATATTTCATACAATTGTGCATTATAAGCCATATTTCGTTAAAAATACTCGTTTTTATTATGATAACAAAATAGAAAATGCCACTCGTTACAATTTAAAAACAAAAATGGACACTATTGTAGTCGTCATAACAATATTTTTTAACTTTTAAAGCATAACTGACATCTAATAGGAAAAATCAGAACAAATTTTTAATCTTTGGACTAATTTTCAGTTGTAGGTATCCATAGAATTTATTAATAATATTATACGATTATATGAGGCAGCTTACAATACGAGCGACCTCTTTGGTCTGATTTTGCTTTTACGATGGATAAAAAAAGGTAGAAGTTGAAAAAATGTATTTGATATAAAATTACCCACAGAACGACTATCTTTATTTATCTTTCTAGGAAGACTAATTTATACTATAATACAATATATTATATTTAAATTATTTCTTTAAAGAATAAATACCACATGGGAACATGTGGCATTTTATACAAATCTAAGTAAAAATCAATGCAATAATAATATTAATAATAATAATAATAATGTCTTTATTGTAATTTAAGAAAAAGAAAATTACAAAAGGCGAAGTTGAAACAAAGCTTCCTCACTTAACCTAATATTCTATAATCTAATATCTATAACCTAATATTCTATAACGTAAGTAGTAATCGCTAAGAGAACAATAAATTGACTGAATTTATAAGACATAGTCTAACAAAAAATTTACAGTTAATGTGTAAGAACACGCAATTTACCTAATTGAAGTATTATAAGTAAATATAAGTTGACTATAGCTGGCAAGGTGGAGGCCACTGAGGGACAGCACCATACATCAAGACTAACTTTTTATTGTGTACCGGAACATATTTGTCTGATAAGAGGACGAATTGCATTTTTAAATAGATTAGTTGATTAAAATATACTTTTCTTACAGATAATTATTAACAAATTAGTAGTTTGGACTCGAAGGACTGGAAATAATACTGTATTAAAGTACTCACATCTGAAGAAGGTACAGTGTACCGAAACAGCTGTTATGTGTTTATTTATTAAAATATAGTGAAAATCGAAAATTATTGTTTTCCTTAAGTGTTTTTTTACTAATGTTATATTTACAACTTTGGACCCATCTTGTATTATGGCATTGATAATGCCTGTGTAAAGCTTATAAAATAAGATCCGTCAGACCAAACTGCCTGTCCACTCGTATTCGATTTAGAAACAGTTGCAAAAAAAGTCATCGCACAGCATTCCCAGTACATAAATGGTGCACAATCTTTACTTCATAGGCTTTCAAATAATATTTATTTAATAATTTGTTAGGCAATATTTTATTCCTCTACGATATTCTTCTATGACTTTACACGAACTTCTAGTGCCTCTACAAAAGTCACAACGTTTATTTAGTCCCTTTCGCAATTCTCTTTATTATACAGGGTGGTCATTTTAAAACGAAACAAAGCCAATTTTGAGCACCGCAGGTTAAAAAAAAAGCTCGGACCCGTCGATTTTTGATTATAGGGGGAAACATTTTTTTGGTATTTTCGCCCCCTGAAAGTCAAACCTCTAGCGGGAGCGACACATTGCCCCCAAAATGGAATGGGGGGTCGAGTGATACTTTGTTTAAAGGTATTTTTATCTAGGGTATAACTCCAGAGTTTAATATCGCTACTATCTACCTAGCCTATACAGTGGCTCACCAGAAGTACAAAAACAGGTTGTTGTAACCTTTTTTATTGCAAAAAAAATTCTTACAAGTCAGTCTAGTAAATGCTGCCCCTGGGCCTCCATGCCATAGTAGAGATTTTGTTCATAACGCTCTCGTACATTTTGAAATTTCATCAATTATCCGTTGTTGTAGGTGTTCCAAAGATTGTGTGGCATAAATTTTAGTTTTTAAGTGGCACAATAAAAAAGAATCTAATGGGCTTAGGTCCGAAGAACGTGGGGGCCACTTAATACTTCTTCTCCTTCCAATCCATTGTCCTGGAAACGTTTGATCCAAATAGTGACGAACAGTGAGTGCAAAATGGGCTGGCGCACCGTCTTGCTAGAATATTAAGTGGTTTTCCATGTAGTGATCGTCATTCTCAATCATTTCTACTGCGCTGGATAAATGGCGTTTTGTAATAAGTTCAGATACATTTCGCCTGTTAAATTGGCAGGTAAAAAGAGGGACCTATTATACGGTTACCAAAAATGCCAGCCCAAATATTCAGTTTTTCCGAATTTTGCGTATGCACCTCACGAAATATTCTGTGATTTGAATTAGACCAATAACGACAGTTGTGACGATTTACCGTACCTTTTAAGAAAAAAGAGCATTCGTCAGAAAAACATACGTTGAAAAGGAAGTTCTGATAATTTATTGCTCGTTCATTCATAATTTCACAAAATTGCAATCGCCTATCAAGATCGTCTTCGTTAAGTTCTTGTACCAGATGTAGTAAATCATTAACACCTTTATGCCGATTCTGTAACGAAATTAACTAAACCTTACTACTTCACCTCGACCAAAGGATATGATCCGCAACAATAATTGAAGGCCATAGGTATAAAACTAGAATTGTCAAAAAAGCAAAGTTTTACGCCAGCAAATGCTATTTATCGTTGTCATTTCTTCTAATAAAAAAGGGGAAAACAACCTGTTTTTGTACATTTGGTGAGCGACTTTACAGGCTAGGTAGATAGTAGCGATATTAAACTCTGGGGTTATACTCTACATAAAAATACTGTTACAGTTCGAAAATTGCATTTCATAAGTTTGATTATCTTTGATTATCTGTGTTAAGTTTTCGCTTTTAAATTGTTAAAATACATATGTAGACTCTCACATTAAACATTAATTACTAATTAAGTTGCCTGTAATAGCCAAAATTTTCATTATGTTTAGTTTCAAACCTTTGTTGATGTTTATATTCCAGGAATGTTTTGTATCTTGCAAGACATAGCCAAGTGGATTGATTTCTCTGTTCCTTGTTTGATACTACTTGCAGACAGGTTTGATTTCAAATCTTTATTCCAATTGATTGGTAATTGATAAACTTTTCAAGTTATCAAGAGAAATAACTTCTTGTATTTGAGATGTTGGTTAAATGTCTCGACTGTTGTAAATCAGCTGTTTTGAAGAAAATCGATAATAGGTCAGTGTCAGACTGAGTTTCTGGGCATTTTCACAGCCACGTCTGGTTAATTTTTGCTTGGTCGCGTGGGTTGACTTCGGTCGCCGTTAGTTTTCTATGTTATTATAAGAGGTTAGTGTCCATAGATAGGGTTGACTAATTTTTGTCATTGTTTTGTTTTGGTAACTATGTACGTTGGAGAAAAATAAGAATCGGCCCTCTCGACCATAGACAAGGGATTTCGGGTTAGTTTATGCTAGTTATAGATAGGCAACTTAGTATTCAAGATTTGTTCCGTGACTACTGCGCCCTCCAGCGGGTGTAGTGCGAAAGAGACATTCAAATATCTATTCAAATTATTTTAAAAAGTTTTTACTGGATTATGCTAATCCTTTTTTTACGCCCACTAGAGAAATAATTATAATATTTTTTTCGTGAATGTTAAAATAGGAATAATAAACATAATAAAAGTACATTATTGTACTTAGCTATTATTTATTTGCTAAGTTAAGAAGATTATTATACTTATTATACAGTTTTTCTTAATTAAAATTAGCCATGGAACAGTTTCCATTTTGCTGCAAGAAGAAGAATTCCAAATCTATATAAACACAAATATTGAGTTAAAATCAGTCTACATCAGTCAATTAATAATAAAAATAATAATAAATGTCTTTTATTAGCAGATTAAATAGATTAACAAAATAATTATCCATAAGTTTCAATATTTTTTTTTATAAATTATCTACATCTAAATAAAATAGGCAAAGCCCACTTTGGCGAAGTCTAGCCATCTGGCTACTATTACTTAACCAAAGGTAATAATAATAATTGGTAATAATAATAAAGGCTCATATAAATGATTTTCGTACAATTATTATCGAGAGTATTATACATACACCTTAGATTAAGGAAGAGAGAGGATACCGCGCCTGCTATTAACCGCATAGGTGAAAATTGAGACCAATTTTTCTACAGAGGCGGCCATTTTATTTGTATACAAGAAACCGAGTGCAATGCGAAATTATTTTGTGGATTGTTCTGGGTTTAATAAATATAGTTATATAATGTTTATAATAGGTTTTTTTTAAGGTTTTAATTCGAAAATTTTAACCAATATCCGTAATTCAATACCTTTTTGTTCTTTCAAACCGCCATTTTATTTGGTGCCAAATGGTAACACACCGGCCTATTGCGTTACGTGTTTTCTCTCTTTCCTTGTCTAAGACATACACACAACACAATACAATGCAATACACGAGAAGAAAGAAGATATTCGACTCAATAAGCCACTATGCGTGATGAAATTCGTATGGAACTATAATAAACCTTTTTTTAGATTTTTTTATAACAAAATGTATTTCTATATCCTAACTTTTTATTAACAAGAAATTTAAAAACAACGGTTTTATATTTTACCAATTTCCCCCGCTGTTAGGATTTAAAACTGAAAAAGTGAGATGCGGTGTAAATGCCGCAATGCGCCCGCCGGAAGTTTAAACCACTGTGTGTTAACAATATGAAACAACCTATACTAAAATATAAAAAAAGATTTATGTCACCATTCAACAGTAAAAAGTTTAAAACCGATTTGCTAAGAAACATTTTGTGCCTTTAGAACCTAACTACAAAAATACAAATACATGGTAAAAGTATAAATAATATAACATTTTAAATTATCCGGATATTTTTCAAAATTTATTGTAAATTTTTCATATCTCGCATTTTTTTTGAAACTTTTTTGTGAATGTGATATCTTTTTGTTGCTTCTATTTTGATGGGGTCTTTGGTTACAACATTTTCAGCTTTGCCTTTTAATATTTTATTGACATTCTTTGACCATGTCACAATGTGAAAATAGCATATTTTATTAATGATATCATAAAATACATTATGTTGGTCGCATATAAAATGATTTTCAATATTTTGTGATAAAATAGTGTTCAAAATTGATTTTATGTTTTCTTTGTAACACAGTTTAGGCAAAATGTCCGAAAGAATATTAACAGCTCTTTGATACAATATATCAAAATTTTGAGATGGACATACTAAATTTTGTCTTTGAAATTGACGACTTTCAATAGTAAATATATCTTTGGGATTACGTTCTTTTTTATTTCCTAATAAATCGGTTTTACATTTTGAACAATTATTAATAGTTTTTAATGTTTTTTTTGGCAATATATCCTGCAATATAAGTCAAAGTACCTCTACTTATTATTGATTGACTATTTTGAGGTAAATGATCAGGTAAAGATATATCTGGCACTTGTAATAGAGGTAAAGGTTCATCTCTCGAGTTAGAAAAAAAATCTCTTAAGGGATCTAGTGCGACAGCTTCATCATTTTCGCAGTTTGAACCCGGAGAATGTGGTGAAAGAAAATTATTTATTAACAAAGCTTTAAATGAATTAACAAATGACATGTTGGATTTATATTTCTAACACCATGACTTCTTATACTGCCAAAAAAATTTTCTAAAGGGTCCTGGTTAAAATTTCTTACAGAGAGGAATGTAAATCCCTCTTTTTTTAATTTTGGCCAAAGATACCTAAACCCTTTTAATGTATGGATATAGTTGTTTACTGAAGGAGGTACATACTTTGCACAATTACTTTTAATAAATTTAACTGACTGTAGAGTCTTTATAGCCTCTATCCAAAATGCCATATGGGGAGAATCTTCATCAACAGCACATCGAAGGTAATTTTCTTCATTTGATGTATTAACTTTAACACCGTTTAGACTGTCGAAACATTTGTTCATAAACAAAATAAACTCTGCTGTTTCACTCGCCTCAGAAGGCATTTCTTCATTTGGAGCTAAAAAGTAAGATTAAAATAATATTATGTCACTATATGTACTGCGTATATAGTGTAACATATTATGTACTTATAGATATAATGTAAAAAAAAATTATCTAATCGTGCTTGTCCTTTTAAGACAGCTGCAACTCGTCTACTAAATATTTGAGCAGCCATAGATACTTTCATTTTTTTTGAATTGTTAATATGTTGTTCAGAAATTTTATGTAACATCTTATAATCTTGATCTTCATTGAAATCGAGGTTGTACAGTTTCCTTAAATGTTCCCACTTCGCAGTCATCTCTCCTGTAGTCCCAGTAAATATGCAATTACGTTCAAATAGATTATTTCTCATACACTTTAATAGATGAGGTGGATCATATAGAGGAACAACTTCTTCATCATCAATGAAAAAACCAAAACCATGATTTTCTTTGTTCTGCAAGGCAAAATTTCTCTTTGTAACTTCATACAGAGAGTTTATTGCCGCTCTGTTTGGTCCACCCTGGTCACAAACTGTGGCAACCACTTTTAATCCAGATGCTCTTGCAGCACGTATAACATCTTTTGTCGCTTTCGCCAGGACTGCAGATTTTATGCCACCACTATTAAAGTAATAAGCCAATGGTTGTTTCCATTTTTTATGAATGCCTCGTGCCATAAATACCATAGCTTTATCTGCTAATCGTTGATTTCTATTTTCACCTCCATTGTCTTCAAAGCCATCCAACATATCTTGTCCATGATTGTACTGGACAGATGGATCTAGGGATATTTCATCAAAAATAATCGTACAGTATTTGTCTAATTTTTGCATTGTAGATACAGTATTTTCTAACTGTTTAAAAATTACATTATTAATGCCAGTTCTAAAGGGCACACTACTTAGCAAATCGGTTAAAGTCTTTCTACCTGGTAATGCAAAAGTTTTTTTGAGCATCTTATAACCCTTAGGACTTTGCTTTAGTAATCCTAAAGCAAAAATTTTATCATCCAATGAATACCTCCGTCCTTTTGGAGCAATTTTTTGCTGCTTTAGTTGAGTCATAACAAAGTTAAAGGACTGTTCATTTAGCTTCGCTCGCATATATGCACCTGATTCTGCGAACTTGAACGCTTCTTTCCATCCAATGCCCTCCTTTTCATTCTTATTGCAGTTTTATTTATTGAGCTTGCTATTTTATGCAGTTCTCTGGCTTGTGGACTAAGCTCACTTACTTTTCGAACATTTATTGAGTCGAGAAGTTTTCTTCTTGGCAAATCTGCAATACAGTGAAGTAACTTAAGGGTGTGTAATATTTAACATTTAAATAGATCACAAATATTTTAAACAGGAATCAACGGAATTTCCAACATGTAAGGAAATTATTATACCTATATTTAAAGAAAGATGTGATCATCGAATCAGTTTGTTACACAGCATTATCAAATTTTTTTATAGGCAATTAAATAAAAAACTAATATCATATTATTGATCTTACCTTGACGTGTTTTACGGGTAGAGAGAGTCATGGATGTTTGGGTTTGCAACAGAGAAATAGAAACATCCTTAAATGGAACATGACAAATCTCTTCATCAGATAATCTTAATCTTTTTGCTGAAGATCGCAAAGTAGAGCTTTCTTCTGAAGATCTCCGTCTTTGATCAAAGAAGTCAATTATACTGGCTTGATTCTCATCATTTTCCTTCTCTTGGTCGTTATCATTTTCATTACCTTGACAAAAAAACAGTAGTATTACACAATATTTTTTATTTACTCTATTTATTATTTACTTTTTCAAATATCATACGCTCCATCATACATTATGTGAATATGTTTTTTCCTAGTAGGTAATTATTTTAAACATTGAATAGCCACATTTATATTATTATAATTATAATAACTTACCTTCTAGGGCAAAGTCTGCTAAATAAAGAGTGGGAATGCTATCTAATTTTAAATTAGAGCCACTGCGTCCATGTAGGCGAGAATTACTTTCGAAATGTATATCGCACACTCTGTAGTTATTTATAACCAACTTCGGATCCTTTATTAACAAAACTCCATTGTTAATTTTTTGCAGCCATTTCATAAACAACTAAAGAAGAAATAAACAATTAGTGACTTATAATAATTATAAAATCAAATATCAGCTGGTAATTTGTTAAAATTATCCTAAATGAACAAAGCGGTCAACATACAGATTTTCTATTGTTACTTCAGATTCAAAATATAAAAAGCTGTAGATAAATACATACCTCATCGTTTTTGGGAAATCGATGCATTTTTACACTATCGCCCCTGCTTTTGCACTTTGGCACACAACAATAATACATAATAAGACACAAACTTAAAAGATTATTAATGAAGACTTCTGGTTCGCACAAATTCAAAATTCAAATATTAAATAATTTTCGCCGCGTCTGTCTATTTATTATGACAACTGTCAGGTCTCGGTGACGAAATAGCCATGTTGCCACATAGCAAAATTATTGGTAAAATTTCCCTATGTCTAGATTCTATGCTTTATAATAAATATATTTAATAAAATTAAACGATAAAAGTTGTAAATACGCAGTTATGTAATATACTGAAAATATCTTAATTGTAGGACAAAGAGGTTTTTCATTTTTGAAATCTTTAAAAGAAAATGTCGAAGTAGTAAGGATTTTTGCTTTGTAAATCTGACAATGTTGGTGACATTAGCGCCTCTATCGGGGGTAGTCTTCAAACTCGCAGCGGACGAACTTTGTAATTAGAGTTGCCCGAGCATGCTTTCGACCATGGACACCGGAAATTAAATCACGTTTGTGAAAATAGCTCCCCAAGTTTAGTTTTTTTGGGCCGTGAGGCTAATGTAGTGCCGATAAAACATCCACTCGACACCCTATAAAATTTTGGGGTTAGTTGTCGCCCCCGCTAAGGGTTTGACTTTCATGAGGCGGAAATGCAAAAGGAATATTTCCCCCTCAAATCAAAAATCGACGGGTCCGAGCGTTTCTCTTTAATAACCTGGGGTGCCCAAAATAGGCTTTGTTTCGTTATCAAATGGGCACCCGGTATATGATTTAGGATATTTAAATCTTGGTTTTATAAATGATCGATTCTTAATAAAACTAATTTTTAAACTTGAAAATGTTACTGATATGGGCTTCTCTCTGAACATCTATGAAAGTAAGATTTTTTATAAGTGAGATATTTAAATTACAAGATTGTAAGTTTACCTATTTTCATGGCCTCTATACAGCAAACTTACCATGTATTTTTCAAACTTTTCATGCTACTACATTTTCGTAATTTTTTTCAAACGTTAGTGAAGTAATGATATGTCTTTAAAAAAAAAGTTATTTTATCTACGACTATTTAATAATAGAAGCATAATGTGTTTGTTAGTACATATATAATGTGGTTCATATTACCATAGTTACTCATATTCCACAGCCGTGGAATATGAGATTTCATATTCCACGGTCCCAACAAAACAAAGTTACCTGAATTACGATAAAAACGCACCAGATCTAGTTTAAGCAGGCGTGAATGGTATTAATACCATAGCAACCGATTGACAAGTAAACGAATCATTTTTTTCCTCAGTCATTTAAGTTTCGCTGTGACATTTTGTTGTTGATTTCAAAGTAAAATATCATGATTTCGGATGACGAAAACGAAATCCAAAGTACCCCTCCAGAAATTCGGGCTGCAATTGTATTTTGTTTAATTATGGTTAACATCGTTGAATTGTATTTTTTAGTTAAGAAATACCATTAATAATAATCCTATTGTAATAAAATGTGTTGCTCTGAATCCATTTTCTAACTTCTTGAATACTGAATAGTCGTAGATAAAGTATAGTATTTGACTCGCGAATAATGGCTATATTACACTCGAATCCTTAAAACACTCGCCTTCGGCTCGTGTTTTAAAATCTCGTGTAATATAGCCTTCATTATACGCTCGTTAAATAATGTACTATTTATCTATAGGTACATGTTGACAAATAGACATGTCAGATACATATTCTTTTGTTTGTTTCCATGGTTTCATGGCCTATACTATACCCTAATTTTCTAAATATTTCGTTTTATGCGTGTATTGTTAATAGTAACTATCGACTATTAGATATGTTCGAAAAGCTAAAAATAGCCCAATCAAATAAGAGAAAAAATATACAGGGTGTTCCATTAAAAAAAAACATATCTTTGCCATAAATCTCGAAAAGTAAGACTCTCAGAAAAATAGTAAGTACGCCACTGAATTCTATTTAAAAAACTGTCTCAGAAACAGTTTTCAATTTTCTAATAAGGATAACGGAAATACAGGGGGTGGTCATAAAGCAAACATGTTCGAAAACACCCTGTAGCTTAAAATCTAAGAAATCTATGACAATTTTGCTTGCAGCACCTTTTGTTCCACGAAAAGCTGGTGCAGTAATGTAAAAACCGCAAGTCTCTATCTTTACTAGTTACGGAGATACCCTGCCATTATATCGAAAAATGGACACCCTGTACATTATACAGGCAAGAAAAATCTCATATATCATGAAAGACCTATAAAAAGATATGTGCTTGAATGTACATTACAGATATCAGTTTTTCTTTTTATCAAAAAGTTTTTTCCACAAAGTTAACATTAAAGAAAGGACTAGATATAGATATGGTAAGACACTTGATTTCCTTGGTTTTACTAATTAATTTATTGGGCACCAATTTGGATGATCATAAATATGTTGGTGAGGCTGCCTTGCAGAAACTTGTGGTACTTTTTAGAACCATGAACCTCTACACACCTTAACTACTTTTGATGCTCTATTATGGTAAGTTTAGACGCTCATTCAATTCACGGAAATGTGCATGCAGATGTCCATGAATCGATAAATGTAAATGCAAGCATGAAGCTTGCGCAAGCCAAAAAGTTTAGCTTGATTCCACTCAGAGCGGTGCATGGTAGAAATACACGACGAGCCACTGCAGTCCACCTATGCGTGGTTCAGCTTAGTGCCCCTCGAACGACACTGTTTAAAAATTCTTTCATCTGGAAAACGTCATCACTCTGGAACGACCTCCCTGAGGCCGCGTTCCCCAACGAGTATAATTTCCAAAGAATCAAGACCCGTCGCGTTAATAAGAAGTAAATCCTCAGCAATATTTTGAGTCATGTTTCCAATGAATATAATCTCACAGGACCAATATGGGTCGCTTCCTCCGGCAACGCGCCGCTTACAGGCCCTATAAAGGTTTCTTCCTGCAGTGCTTGTGCTCAATCATAAAAAAATATAAAATGAAACCATTCTAGACAATGTAGGTAGGCCGTTAAAAAAAATTTCAAAGTGCTTTTAAAAATAAATTTCAATCCTTTTTAAAGAATTAGCATTACCGGCTTCACAGGACAGCGTTCTCGGCAGGAAATTAAATTTTAAATGTAAATGATTCGACGATTTCTTTTCTTTTCCTTGGCGGGAGTTCTCTTGATTTCTTTTCTCATTATCCCTATGGTTATACTTTTTATACTAAAATATTAATTTGCTTTACACAATGTAAAATGTAAATGCGATATTGGGTATTTAGTGTTTTTATAATTTGAATATTTACGTTTTTGGATGAACATAAAGTTACCAACTTGAAATTTTGCATTTATAAACATTTAATATTACATTTTTGGGCCTTTTATTGTCGCATTGTTACACAAAATTACCTTTTCGTTGAAATGCAGATTACTATATTATTATTGTAGTAGGTGTACAGGGTGTCTGGAAATTCCGTTCGTATATTTCAAGGAGATACTCTTCTACATAAAATATGAAAACAGGAAAGAAAGTTTATATGAATGCAGATCCTTAGATGTCCTTAAGGAAACTATGGCCGTCCGAAAATGATCTTCAAACATTATTTTCTATTTTATTTCTTTGCAACCGCTTGAGGTATCGGTGTGTGTCTTAGCATACGAACTAATATGTAAATAAATGCTAAGTTAGCGTCAAATTTAGTCAGTTAGTTTATTTATTCCCAATTTTTTTACATGGCACGCTTTGAAAAGTTGACGAGAAAATTATGATTTCTTATGATTTTTTTTACACAAAAGGTACATATTCTTGTAAATAATAATAGAGAATATAAGTTTAGAAGAAAAACGTAAAAAACATCAAGAAATTGACAACGACAAAAATTAGGTGAATATATTGTTTTATTATAAAATTATTAAACATAAAACAAATTAAGAGTTCTTAATTTAACAAGAAAATATAGGAAAAACTGGAAAATTCACAACAAATGTTGAAAATAATTTCCATTCATATCAATGCAACCAACTAAACGATTTCTCATTGATGTTTTTACTATTGCGAAAAGTCCCTCTTTATATTGAATTTATTGACAAAAATGTATTACACGTTGTTCCAATTGTTGCACATTTTTGACAGGTACTAAATAAACTGGAAGCTTAAAATAACCCTAAAGATAGTCATCCAATTGCCAAGAATTCTCCTAAGAGCAGAGTTGAGTATGCTGCCATGTGAGTTTTCTACTGTTTTCTACTAAGGTAGATTACCTAAAGTTGTCAACTAGCCCAACCCTGCCTCGAGTCGTTAAAAACAAGTTAACAAAATTTTCTAACGGAAACTAATACAAAAATATACATTTTTATTATAAATTTATTTTATTCTGGTGTAGGGCTACCTGTGGAAATAACATTCCTTGTTTCTTCAAAGGTGAGCACTGAAAATTCTTTTTACAATATCTTGCGCACAGAACAAATACCATTTACGCAATTAAAATTAGGTGATCCCTTTTTTTTAAATCTTCTTTTCTGAAATCGATGGACCTGGTTAAACACAAAACATTTTGTTGTTCCATTCCATCACAAAATCTTGAAGAAAAACTCAAAAACCGAGTTCAAAAGTAAACAAAACACAAAAACAATAATCAGATAGATACTCTAGTGGAAGCAATGTTTCAAAATCAAAAAAATCGCGATAGAAAAGTCATAAATTCCCGAATCCATGCACGGTAAACTAGATACTTGGTTGGTTTAATTATAATTTAAAAGTGGCGTGATAGGGCCGTTAGTCGAGTGAATCCAAACCTTAGCGCTGCAGACCGATGACCATCTCGAAACTCGATAGATTAAATCAAATCAAGGGGCATTATTTAATGTGACAAGCTTTATATAGCGCTGGTCGGGGGGGTATGCAGGGTCGGATTTGGTTTGAAAATTAGAATGGATCGCACGCCCCTGCATGGATTCAGACTGGGTAAATGAAGAGGCCAGGCAATGAATGGGCCCACCTGGGCCTATTTATCGATCTGGATATGTTCAATTTAAATGATCTCGAACCAATCTACTGAAATGAGGTGGAATCCCATAGTGCATAGAAAAGTTTGTAAGTCTTTGCTGGTACGAATGATTGAATGTTATTGATCCTTGAGGTTGTTTTTCGTTTTTGATTATTGGGAATAATAGTCCCTACGCAATTCGGGACAATTTGTTATCTTTCAAAGTGGAACTGGCACTTCAGCAAGCACATCTATGTGCATTGCAACTAAAGCTGGTAAAGTATATTGTAAGAAATCTAAATATGGTGATTCATCTAAACGTTAAGGCATAATGTATGGTCTTAATAATCCATCGCCCAAGATACTTGCCCCAAAAATTGATTTTATTGAATATTCAATTTGAAATCGATTTTTGCAAATTGCACGGGATTTTCTTCTGCCCATACATGGTTATTGTGTAAACTTACGATCCCTTCACTCGTAAACCCTGCTGTACCAGTAAACAAGACTTTGATAAGAAAAAACAGTCTTAATGGCATTTTCTCTGCATCCAATCACAAAACTGAGCCCGAGAATGTAGGTCTTGAGGCTTAAGCGCCTGACCTCTACTTATATATGGTATGGTAAAGAAGCTATTCATGTAAAATTTCCAATGTTGGTTTTACGGATACCTACCTTCTTGTAAGGCAATTATTCTTGTGCTAATACCGGATCGGCTGCAACGTATTCCAGAACTCTTTCTTCTGCTTATGGTGTCCGAGTAATACGGCTTCTTCCACTACTAGTGCCGTTTTCTCTTAATCATTGATGTAAACTATTGAATAATTTCTCACAAGGAATTTGACGATTTTGAAACTATTCGTGATACAACCCACGAACTTCTCGAGCACAACCATTAGCTTTGCCATACATAAAATGCATATCAGCTAATTCTGTAAATTAATGATCTGCCATCTTTTAAAATTTACATTTTACCAAAAATATAACTTATTAAAAAAAACTTTGCACTTGATCTTTGCAATAAATGGCAAAAATGTCATTGTCAATAATTATTCTAATGGTAACCACAGGTGTCTTAATACTTTTTTAACTTCAAATTTATGTACGTCAGAACTCATAAGACTACTTTAATGTTTTAGTTTAACCACAATTAGATAATAGTGCATGTTATGATTTAGATAAATCGTTCTTCCTCCTGAACTATTAGCCCAATTATTTTTTTTAAAGAATACCTTTTTATGTAAAAATATAGGTAGGTAGGTACTAGAAATAATAATTTTTGGGTAAAATGTAAAAAAATGTGTCATGTAAAAAATTACGCATAAAGTGTTTGTTACACTTACATATAAACGCTTTACAATGAACCTATTTCGCATAATCAGTGGGTTTCTTTTAAATTGGTAAACTTGAGAATATCAAACAGGCTTTATAAAGGAATTCTAAAATTTAAATAAATTCGCTCGTTCTAATGTTACCCCCAAATTGAAGCTTCAATTTAGATGAATAAAGTGCAAAAACAAGTGCGCTTATAAACGGTGAGCTGCTGCCCACTGAAGGCGCTAACCAAACACAGTCTTTAGCAATATAAATTTTTTTGTTGGTTCCTTAAAATGCAAATTTAACAAATGGCTTAATAATCTCATCACTACCAAATCAGCTTGTATAGTTCGCCGCACGAGCCTAGCACTACGACGTATGAAGAGAAAGGGGAAATAAAAGCCTTAAAATTTTATTTAAAAGGAGTTTTAAGTCGCATGTCATAGACGTACGTACAAGCTTCCTGAATAGAATTTTGTTATTACGGATTAAAAAAAATATGGTATTAAATGAAAATAAAATAAACTTAACGCAACAGCTCGCTTGAGATGTCCCTAAATTTATAAATATGAGAAGAATTGCAACGCGTAATGCGTGTACACATTCATCTTAACAATCGCATTTATAAAGCTGCGTTAATGACGAACCATCAGCTCATGCCTGACGCTTCTCAGATGCACAGCACATCAAATATTTTTTTGGGGTTGTGGAACCTGACTCAATTAAATTACTTTTTCTGGTCCACTGCCTTACGCTCTTCGTGTTAACCAGTTGCCAGATTTGGATAATTAGGTTGAATTATAATTTATTAAGATATTCTCCAACAGAAATCATAATTATTTCTTCATTAAATAATAGGTTGATCTGATAAAAACTTTAATAATTTTGTAACATACCTATATTTTATTACTTTTACATAGTCAAATAATAATTATATACCTAGTGTAATATAAATAAATATTTAGATGTTCTTTATTTAAATGCGTGCTAGGCAATCAGCAATATTGCACTTTTTTTATTCGCATTCTTTTCATCTTGTCATAGGGCAAGCCTCGTGCTTCATATAGACACACACATTCTCGATCAGAACGATACCTTGGATTTCCTCAATATTTTCTGGGGCCACAAATGATTTAAAACCCCAGATTACTACTTGTTCTGCCTCCACTGAATTCGTTGACCAATGTCTTACGGTTTGCTGGGAAGCGCATGAGCCAAACAGGGTAGACACAATTTTCTTGAGTATTTTTTTCGCATTTCTCACTTACAACGCTTGTATTCAAGGAGCTGCCAAGTAATGAGCTAGTGCCGGAATAATTTGTAACTATAGACTATTTATCCATAGGGAAGACACCTCAAAATCACATATTATACAGTGATGTCGCTTTCGTCCATTTTTTAACGTGCATATCAAGTTACCCCTAGTATTAACATTTAAAATAATTATAAAGACATAAGTTCAATAGGTATTTTAAATACTGGAACGTTACAGCACTTTTTGAGAAGCTTCTTGGTAAAATATTTTTGACACTAAAGTTTCCTCGTCTTTAGTTTCCATGGCTCTAAAAGTTTTTAATAGCATGCTAATTAAGTTGTTTTAAAGGTATTTTGCAGATTCCGTAGAAAGTTAAATTTTAGAGCGTTTTAAACTTAACGGTCCTAGCTCCTAGCTATAAAGTTAAATACATTAAGTAACAATTAAAATAAAGTAAAAGAAAGTGTAGATAATTTATTAAAATTTTTAGTTCCTTGTAAGACTAAAAATATTAACCGAGTTTTAATATGGAATAATACAAGTCAAAATTGGAAGGTGCATTCTTGAGCGAAGAGTGTTGGGTTATTATTTTGGTAGTAAGATACACTCTCCATCGAAAGAACTTTTTTTTCAAAATTGAAAATTTTATAATTTTTGTTTTAGCTATGAGGAAGTGTGGAAAGAAATCCATAAGCGTCGCAAGCAAAGCAAAAATTAAATAAACTGACTGCCCTGATCACCTTATTACATGGCAAGCAATGTACAGGGTGTACAGTTTTCGATGGTTTTACAGGGTATCTCTGTTATTAGTAAAATAGAAGGATACGGTTTAAAGATAGAAGGACACGGTTTTCGCAGCACTGTGCTACTTTTTACAAAAGATGCCGCAATCAGAATATTTCTAGTCCTCCTTATTTTTGATACACGGGATGTTTTTGAAAATTTTACATTTAGGGACACCCCCTATATCTAGGTTACTCTGGAACCTATCAACTAAAAAACAAATGTTCTTATTGTAGTTTCTTACGTAGAATCGATTGACGTACTCAAATTTTTTTCCACGTTCAATAGTTTCCAAGAAAAAAAAACAAATTGTTATATTAAAAACTTCTTTAGTTTCTGTCAGAGTATTCAGGTTCTCTAAGTTGTTTTAAAATATCTAATTAATAGTAAAAAATCAGTTTGTCCTAATTATGACAGAATCTGTAAACTTTGAAAATAATGAAAAATACGACATGCTCGCTTGTTATGGCCGTTGTAATGAAAATGCAGATGAAGCATTAGGGGTATATTTCAATAGGTAAATATACGCTTTTTTGTAGTATCTCAATGAAAATTTATTAAATTTCTTAAATTACTTGTAGATATCCCGAAAGACGACAGCCGGATAAAATAATTTTTCTAAGGAAGAAATCAGATTTAATTAAACACGGTTCATTTTCTAAACCTCGGCCTAAAATCTACAACAAGGAAAACCGCGAGACTGATGAAATAAATATTTTAGCTTCAATTGAAACAAATCCAACTAGTTCTTGCAGAACGGTTGAAGGTTCGGTCGGAGTAGTTAAATCAAGAGTTCAAACAATACTAAGAAAACACAATTTTAAGCCATATAAATTCCACATAGTACACAACTTACATCCTGGTGATGCACAGCGCCGTATAAAGTTCTGTAATTGCTATTGTTCACAAAATATCAACAGGAAAAATAGTTTTAAAAGAACCGTTATATGGTCCGATGAGGCTCTTTTTACCAGTGTTTGTATATTAATCGGCAGAATACGAGGTTTCGGTCTCAGGAAAATTAGCATGTAATAATTCCACTCGAACGGCAAGGCAGGTTTGGCTTTAACGTTTCATGTTTTATTTTAGGAAGCAAAATAATTTTTAATATATATTTGAAGGCAGCCTTAATGCAAATAAATATTTGGAAATTCTGGAAATCGTTGTGCCGGAAATAATAGCAGACGTGCCCATAGCGGGTCTCACTAACTTGCATCTGCAACAAGATGGAGCACCCGCTCACAATGCGCTAATTATCAGGGCCTACTTAGACAATAATTTCCTAGGTCACTGGATTGGAACTAATGGACCTGTAAGATGGCCACCAAGGCCACCAGGTTTGTCGGTTTTGGATTTCTTCTTATGAGGATACCTTGAAAATAAAATTTATTCTATTCAGTACCAAACAATTGCAGATTTAAGAAATGCCACTGAAAGAGCATTTAGGGAGTTACAATAAACGCGGTCTTTTATTATCTTAAATTCATTAAGGTGAATAAGAACTATGCGTGAAACATGTCTAAGGCATAATGGAGAACAATTTGAGCAATATTTATGAGAAAGTTCTATAAATTTTCAGCTTTTGTTTCTAATATTTTACGTAGTAAAACACAACTCGATTTATGCGTTGTTATTATTTTTACTGAAATGTAACTGCTAATTAGATTAAGGAGTCCAAAATATGTTTCTTCTGCAGTAATTATCATTCCAGTAATAGTTTTTTTAAATACCCGTCATGGCCTACTAACAAAAAATGTATATTTTTTAATAGAACGTAAATTTCGTGCTTAATATTGAAAATAAGAATAAGGCATTATATATTTCTAAGAAGCTTATTATAAACTAAATTATGTTATTTAAAAATATATAGGGTGACCCATTTAAAAAACCCAAATTTGTTTTTTTCCTCGGAAACTATTGAACATAGAAAATATCTGAGTACGTCACTGGATTCTACGTAAAAAACTACAAAAAAGCATTTGCTTTTTTTTTGATAAACTACAGGGTAACCTTAATATGGGGGTGTCCCAAAATGTAAAATTTTCAAAAACATCCCGTATATCAAAAACAAGGAGGACTAGAAAAATTCTGATTGCTGCATCTTTTGTTTTACAAAAAAGTAGCATAGTGCTGCGAAAACACCCATTACAGGGCCTTTCTTGATAATTAAACAGATTTTGCTGCTTCTGGTTTTAGAGAAAACTTTCTAAATAAAAGTTGTAGGAAAGGACCTAAATCGCCAGAATGTAATTAGAAAATCAATTGAGTAACGCGCATTTCTTTAATGAAACACATAACATATTACCGAATATTGTAATAGAGTTTAAAATTTTCTTTTCAAGGATACGTATGTTCTTCCAAACCGCATCAGATATTTTTGCAATTTATCGTTTAAACTAATAAAGTTTATTCGTTTTATTCGAAATATATCTCAGTAGCCATGCACTAATAAAATTAGACAAGATATATACGTTTCTTGTCAATTTTGATGTACACTTATCTACATTAGCTCAAAACGTTTTTAAAATATAAGCGATCAATTTTTTTAAAAGCTGTTTTCATTCTCGTTTAATGCATTCGAAAACAAAAGCCACATTTTTTTGTTTATTTTTATAATTGTATTTTATTCATTATATAAATAATATATCTTTATTTCTATAGGGGTTAGATATGAGTAGCAGTCAGGGTCGATCTCGCCTAATAAAAAAAGGGATATTACTACTAGTATTATTATTGGTAAAGGTTTTTTTACTATTAAAATAACGATCTAATTCCTTCCTTTATTTTATAAGCTTTGGATCTCATTTTTTACTGTATAGTGCTTTGGAAGGAAGAATGTACGGCGAAACATCCAATGGTACCTATTTATTATGCACGAGCTCTGGATGAATTTCTGTTATCTGAATAATATATATCCCATTTATTATAAGCACGAATGGTTACAAATTTTAGTTTAATAATATTCAAGTAAGAAAACAATACCAAGAATGCCATAATCACAATAACATTATTTGATTACCAAGGCAGTCTAGATGAATTGAAACTTGCTTTATTTTTCAACACCTCCCAGACGCTTATCTTAAAAACCGTTCTGACCTAGACAAACAATATATTTTTGAAATCAGAAAAAAGTATGTATTATTTTAATAAAACATGCAAAGGAGGCTCCCTTTCAAAAAACATTGGTATAGGATAATTTTTCCGATATTTTTATCGTCTTTTTCTAATATTCGAAAATTAATAAAATATTTTAGCTGTAAATATTTTTAGAAATATAAATGTAAGTAGGGCACGTCATGCCAAAATTACTTCAAATTTTCCATATATTATAATTTCAAAAATGGAATAAAAATCAGTGTTTTTAATTCTACTGCAAGTATGCACTAGTTCTTTAATTTTATTACCTATTTGTTCAGTCTACTAAGGTATTTATTAACTGTGTCTTTTGTATTTTTGATATAATGACCGTATTCGAATAAATTACCTTACCTGTGAATTGTAACAAAAATGCTGCTATGATTCTGATGATTACGTACATACCTGAAAAATTTTGTATTATTTTCTTTCTTTCTCATAGATAGAGTAAAAGTTGTGGAAAAAATACTAGCACAATAATTTTATAGACTAGAATATATGACGATCTAGCCAATCTTACATTTAACTTGTCCAAAGGTTAATATTTTCCAAAATAGAAGACGTCAGAATAATTATTTTCCAACTATTTATCTTAATAATAGAAGAATTTGCACAAAATTTGGTCGTAAAGGTACGAAATCCAGATCTGTTAACAGTTTTGATGTATCCAGCAGAGTGCGCCACCAGCAGCACTTCAGATACATTATATCAAGCTTTAAAACTTTTTTGCACGTAGTATTTCTAGGATACTTGGTAGACGCAACTGTTTCGGAAATAATTTAATTTAAATGTATTGTGTACTGAAACTCATCGTAACCTTCCTTCATTGTTTCGAACTGGTCTATGCTCCCTAATTTTTGTTTATGAATTTGAAGAAACACCCTTTAGAATATAATGTGTCTGGGTCGAGGATTGGCAACTTTTTTGTTGGAAAAAGTTTCATACAGGGTGCACCAAAAATAAATTATTTCGGAAACTATCAATTTTTGGACAACTGTTAGTTGGGCTCAATCACCTTAAAAATTTATTCCAGCATTTTGCAGAGACCTTTTAGAGACATATACACAAACCATATGGATGCTGTACATACAGAAAAAATAAATAAATAACCCATGCAAAAAGAATAAAATAAACAAAATCAAAAGTAAACCGAAATGAAAAATGTAACGGCCAAAACCAACATCATGCTAACGATACAATTTATTTTATTTTTTGTTTCTGTTTGGTTTCAGGCAAAATTTTAAACCAGACTACGTTGAAAATCAACAGAGTGCTAAATACACAACAAAGAAATCAATATACATTTTAATTTTGTTGAATGGTAATTTTTAAACAAGAAATTGCCAAATTAATTTTTTATTTTATACCATTCTTTTGTAGAGACAGCATATCCTTTTGTAGAGACACGCAGTGTAAAAAATAATTGTTCAGGTTAGTATTTGCCATATACCGGGTGTGCCACTTATAAAATTTTGGTGAATGCTAGTGCATTTACGTATGGCGCACTTCCAAATGCTTAAAAATTTAGTTCAAGTTTGGCCTACGATGTAATTGGGGTTTTAAAAGAACAACGTAAAATACTTTTATCACTAACTTTATTTTAAAAGAAATAACTGCAAGCGAATTTTTTACATCCTAGGCACATAACTTCAGAAAATTGGCCCAACCAGTGGCATGCGTATGAAAAACCATGCGTTATTATTTTAGGACAAAAATCAGTAAAATTACTTTCAAGCAGCGTTACGTACACTATCTTTTCTAAATCCATCATTTACGAACTTTGTACGACTCTAAAAAAGAAATGATTTTTTTTATGCATTTTAATTCAAAACGGCATTAGTGTCAAAAATACCAAATTGACAGTGAGAGATTTAATTCCGGACGGAATAGTTGAAATAACTACAAATACTTGCCAATTTTGGTATTGCGAACGGTAAAGTGATGAATATAGTAAACAGGGTGTTTCAAAAAATTAATTTAGAATAAGTTTCCCTGCTTAAAAATATGAAAAAAAAGTTCTTATAAACCTACATACGGAATTGCTTCGTTTCGTTTTAAAGTTTTATTTTTATTTTTGTTTTTTCTAAATTATTTTTGAAATAATGTCGATATTTGAACTGAAATTGGTATCTAGTGTTTTTTTTTTTAAATGCGTAACTCGAATTTGATGTTAGACTTGTAGAGGGCACCACCTACATGTCTTTTTATTCTTTTAAGGAATCATAACTTTTTACGTGCTTGCATTACATTTTTAATTTCTCAGTGTTATCAAAAAAGAAAACGACAGTGTCGTACTTCTTTTTTTTTGCTCTTAAAAATTGTAACACCCTGTATCTCCGAAACGACGTATTTCGCGACATAGGTTTATAGGAACTTTTCTTCATATTTTTTAACGGGGAAACTTATCCTGATATTTTTTGCAATTTACTATGGCCGCAACGTGACTATGCCAAGACATATGACTATCCCATCCAATCTAATTCATTTTCTTGCCGTTCAATTCTACTTGGTTACTATCACCCCAAGACAGAATTTCTTCAAGGTCTTTGTTGAGATGTGTGACCAATAGAGATGTGCATTGGCAGTCGATGTTCGAGCATTCAAAGTAAAAGATGATGTAAGGGTGCTGTCGTCAGCGAAGCTATATATCGAAAGAGAGTAGGAGACAATATAGAAACTTAGGGACTCCGTTAAATATGTCTGAAAGAAATACCTCCATCGAAAGAAAGCTTGACAGCCATGAACACAGATGAACTGCCATACCGTATACTCTTACTTTAGTTAAGAGCCCCTTATGCCATACCAATGCCAATGTCCAGTGCTACCGCCCAGATCTATACGTGATATTCTCTGGCGTCGTTCCAAACATGGGTAATATAAACATGAAGGTCTTCTCTCTTGATCTAGAATTACAAAATTCATGATGAAGCCTTCTAGGTAGTTTAATAACTTTTGATTAATAGCCTTCTCCACAGCTTTTAATATAACCGAAATCAATGCGACTGGTCGATAATTACTTGGCGAGGCCTTTTGCCTTTTTTGAAAAGGGCTAGGCTCGCGAAGTTCTCCAGCAAGAAGAAACTATTCGTTCTTTGTTGTACAGGCTAAAAAGACTACGAAATACCGGTGTTAATTCATCGGTGCATAATAACAAAGACTGAGATTTCGTCAAGACCAGAAGCATTTTAGTGTCAAGACACTTCAAGGTTCGCTTAACAGGGCGCTGCCGGAAAATTATCTCGGACATTTCCGATTCTATAGCAGGATAATTTGGTGGAGTTTTCATCCGGATATTAACTCTTGAATGTGAAGAGAATAATTTTGCCAATAAAGTTGCTTTTTCCTGGGCTCCAGTCGCAACCAGAACGTATTAGAGGTCGAATGGTTAATATGGAAAAGTTCTGACCGACAAACATAATCTTGATCCGTTGGGTCATTCAAGAAGTTTGTCTTTTATGCTCTGGTTCTGTGCTTCTTTGCTTTAATTTATCATTTCCTTGCATTGGTTTCGAGCGTCAACAAGGATAGGTACGATTTTCAGCGGAAGGGTTTTTACTCCACTGTCGGTGTAAAGAATTTTTCGAATTTACAGCTCGCTCGCAATTTTTTCTAAACCAAGACTTGCCGTTGGAACGGTACATGCTTGTGAAGAGGATAAAGGCTTCTATGCCAGTAAGGATGACGTCCGATATCTCTCTAGCACAGATGGATGGATCGTCAGAGGTAAAGCGAACGTTCCGCCAAGGAACGGTTCGAAAATACTCCTTTAGGTCATCCCACTTAGCTGATGTGTAATGCCAGGATCTTGCGTAGTTTAGGAGGCTATTAGGCACTAATTGGTAGTTTCTTCAGTGCTGAAAGGAAGTCGTAGTTAGACGTTCCTAACACAGTCTTGACGGTCACTGTCTTGGGGTTTTAAGTTAGGAAAAGATCCAACAAACTAGCAAATTCATAATCTCCGTTTGGAATCCGATTTGGTTCGCCTATGACTCCTACGAGTTGAGTGGCGCTAGAGTTGATGGCATGGGATTAAGCTCCGCGACTTTGCTTGTTGCTGGCATTTGAGAATTTGAGCAAGTTGACATTATGAACGTTAAAGTCGTAAAGGATGACAACTACTGATATGGATGGTGGGTCTGTGAAAAGTCGATAGTATTAGCAAGTGTCAAACAAGCCTCTATAATGGGTGTCGCTTGGCTTTTGGTAAAGGCAGCAGATGAACTTTGTAATTATCTGAGTTAATATTTTAAGCAATATTACATCAAGGTATTTAGACTCGAGTGACATCTCCCCTTATTGACGAAAAATGTCACTGTGGATGAAGAGAGACGGACGAAAATTGCGCCTTAATCTGTGATAGAAGTCGTGTCCAGGATATAAATGGCTGACAGTTCTTATCGATTATCTTCCCTTTGTTTTGACGAAGAAGCTGTCGGAAACGGTGGATGTTGAGATAACTTCGCTTGATGAGGCGTCAGGACCAGGATAATTTTATTTAAATCTATATGTGTAATTGTGAAGATATTGTAAAGGAGCAAACTTCCTTTAACACTAATTGATGATATTCGTTTAGAAGGCTTAATTTATGATAAAATTTCTATTTGTACTAATCATCCCATTTTCTATTCGTATTAAACTTAACATGACCTCAACAGGTTTTAATCATTTTGATATAAATAGGAGCCAGAAATTTATATATTCAAGCGTAAAAATAAAGCCGACGGAAAATTAATGATTTACTTTGTTCTGTTTATGAATTTGCGATAATTGTTTAGTCAATGAAATAATATTGGATGAAATAGAGAAATATTAGGAAATTTGTAATAAATCTGTAGCGTGTTACGTGTTTGACATTGCAGGAAAATTAAAAAATGTAATAATACTGTATATCCTAGAATAAGTGTATAAAAGAGAAACACCTTTTGAGTTCAATTTCGACAAATTGGGGTTTGTCCCCGCATATTTGATAAATAGTACATTCTGCTATATTTTCATTTTAAAAAAATCGTCTTGAGAAGGTCACACTTTTATTTTTTTTAGGTATCTTTTCTGTACAAAAGATCAACAAACTGTAAATGAAAAGTTGTATAGAATTCAAAACTATATGGTCATGCCAAAATATAAAAATTATGACTCATTTGAAAATTATGAACTAGACAATATTATTTTCCTTTCACCCCATTTTAATTGTCTACTACATCGGTTCAGTTAAGTTTACTATCAGACCTGGATCGAGCCCATTATAATTTTGCAAGCTTGGAATAGACCTACGAATAATTATTATGATAAACAACCCCTTTTTTTTTAAGGATCCTTATTATAGTATTGTGATAAAACACTATAAACTAAAAGCCTATAAAGGGCAATTGAATGGTGACGAACAAGGGATATTCTTAATTTCATTGGAATTATTTTCTTTAAATATTTTAATAAATAATTTACTAAGGCCATCAGCGTCTACCCGGTAAAACCACTTAGAAATGAGAAATATACAGCTATATTGAAACAGATACAAGGCTTTACCTTTAATCGAGAAATTTAATTTACAATTTAATTACTACTCTCATTAGGATTTGAATTTGGATAGAAAATGGATACCCTATTACGTATTTAATTTGTTTGGAATGAAATGGAATTTATGAAACTTATTTAAGGCAAACAGTGGGTGGAGACAGTGGCGTGGCGACGGGAGGTGGATACGTCCCCTCCCCTCTCGCATATATTGATAAATACCATTTTCAAAACACACCTACACAAGCAAACAGGACGCGCGATGGTTACATTTTCTTTTATGCTAATTATTTTGGTTTTAGAGTATACTAGTTTTGAATAGAGTTTTATTGAAATTCATTATAGAAATGTGAATAAACAATAGTCCTTTAAATTTCCACTTATTTAATAAAACATAACAATTGTTTTGCCAACACTGTGGCTTCTTTAGATGTAAATGTAGTAGGTTACAAGAATTATGATAATTTATTAAGATTAGGTACCCAAGTAATACAATTAAAATATTGTTAAAATAGTGTTAATAATAAATCGCAGTTTTTATGTTTGGTTATTTCCATACTTCTAGTAAATTTAATTTTCTTCCTTTGTTCTCTAAATGTAGTATTTTAAAATTATTATTAAAATTATGATTTTCGGTATAAATGTTTGGTATTGTTTAGATAGTTGTATTTTTTCGTTTTTAAACAAAACTTATGTTCAGATATTCTTTTTTGAAACAATGTGCCGGCTTGACCAATATAGAATGTTGGACAAGACCCACAATTCAACTGTTAAACTACAGATGTTGTTTTCTTTTGATATTTTGATTTATTATTCATGATATTTTTACCAGGAGTATTGTTAGTCTTAAAGAATATTTTAGCTTTTCTATTCTTAAAAGTCTTTAAGACCTTATTTGTAATTTTTTCAGTGTACGTAAAAGTAAGGATATTATTGTTACTTTCTTGATTATCAACTGGGTATACTAATTTTAACGCTTTTTCTATGTTGTTTTAACATGCGAATTGTATCTATAAATTGGTCATTATAATCCATTGTTAGCAGCTTTTCGTTTAATAATGTTTAATTCTTTGCTAAAATTTTCAATTGATAAAGGAATATTAATGAGCCTATGAACAAAACTATTGTAAGCAGAAATTTTATGAGAAAAGCAGTGGTTTGAACTATTATGTATGGTTATGTCAGTATATGATGCTTTATGGAAAATTTCAAAATCATGTTTATTATGTTTGATATTAATTATTAAGTGAATTGGATGATCTTGTTCAATTTCAATTCTAATATTACATGGAGGTTATTTATGAAGTTTAAAAAGGTTTTTAATTACCTATCAATACAATTTTGATCCAAGCACACCGTACCGTATACTGGCAATCCGTGGCATGAGAGCAGGCCCGACTGGCTTAAATCAAATAAAAAACTGATTAAAATATAAATTATTAATAACTCAATGATTATACAGGGTGTTTTAGATGTACAGTACGTAACTTAAGGGAGTGATTCCTTACGATATTTTAAGAGAAAAAGTTTATTTAAACATGTGTCCGAAGTTGCCCCTTTTTAATATACAGGGTGTTAAGGTTTTTTTCTAAAAAAAATCTGTCTCTTATAATTATTTTAAATATCCTTTTCTCGATTTCATTGCAATTTGGTACCGTTATGCATAATGATAAGGGGCTTAATTAGCACTCACTAGATTAAATTTATTAAGTCCAGTGGCGTCTCGGGGCGCACCTTAACTAATATTATTAATAAAAAAACGTACGCCACTGACTTTTTCTAATTTTTGTATTTTTTTTTGGATTCACCAACTAATAATACAAATTTTTACTTCCTGAATTGTATTCGTATCTTACTTCGTTTTCGAGAGAAAAAGTGAAAAACACTTTATTGCATGTACAAAAAAAATACCTATGTATTTCAAAGTTAATTAAAACATTTTAATAAAGAATAAAATTATTTTTTTAAATAATGATACCAAAAAAAAATGCAACAGTTAATCAAAGCAAATGTTGAAAATGACCACCTTCTGATAAACTTTAACAACAGCTTCCACGTGAAACATAAAAATGAAAAGACGGAAGAAAAATGATAATTATTAGTTAAAGTTTTTAAAAAGTGGTTCGTCCCCTATGTTTGTCTTTTACAATTTTACAAACTGAATGTTTTATGTGATGAGTTTCTCAAATTGTGGTGTTCATGTCCCAGTTGAAAAATTTCTTATCAATGAATTGCTCCTGTCTCCTGACAAAGAATCACTGATGATGGTCTAAAGCCGAAAGCGCTCTGCATTAAAATTTGGAAGATTATACACTTAATACACAAAATCTACTGATTCTCTCTTTTAATACATTATACCTATGCGCCCTGCATTGCCAGGAACCTAACTTGTACAACAACACATAAATGACGTATCGCCGGCTTATTACTAAATGCAAACTAGGAAGAAGATGCCGCGTGACCACTGTATCATTAAACTTCTATTCGGGCAACCACTTTTTTAATATTATAATTATAATTTTGGCAACTGTAAATAGGGGAATTGCACGGGGAATAAAAGTTTAATAATATTATTTTTGCATCTAATGTTTGAATAAATTAATATTTTATGCTAATATTAAAACCTTAATAAAAGAAATTCCGTAGAAAACTAAATTATCAAAATTTAATTGACCCAATAAAATTTGGTTTAAGTCTCGGTTTAAGTTAAGAAAATATTCGCCAATTAAACAATTTTATTGAATCAACTAATTTTTTCTCGGTTAATATCTTTCCTACAATATATTTCACTTCAAATAAAACCTGTATAGCCACAGTTAAAAAAAAATCAATTAAGCATTTTAATTTGCACAAGAAAAAGTTATTTCTCAGTGAGCAACAGTAACTAGTAAGTAAAAGAGTGAGTAACTCATTGGAGATTGGACAATTAAACGATATTATTAAACTTACCTTGGTGTTATGATGACTGGACATCTCTATCATGGGGCGGCATCTCCACCAACTTTATTATATCTGTTCTTACTTTGATATTTAGATATTCACCACTGCTTTTACCGCTAGAATTTCGTAGCGATATTTTACTTGCTTTAAAAATGAATTACTTTTTCTTCATCTTCATATAGACCAAATCTAGCAATCTTTACATTAAATGACCCTCTAAAGAGCGAGAGAAACTTGCAGATTTGGTTTAGACAGCTTAATGCCTTGCTGAAAGCTGAAATCGATTAAACCTTTTACCGGGAACAATCATGAAAAGTTTAACCTCCTAAAATGTATACTTTAGTAATTACTTATGATAAGGGTTGTACCAAATTTATATAGGCTTAAAAGGGTACGTTTATTCCTTACTTTTTACGTGATGTGAAAGAGCACGCAAAAAAGATGTTGCCTTATTTAAATTTACAATGTATGCAACTTATTTTGCTATAAATCTTGCGAAATTGTTCACACCAAGCACTAACAAACTAAATTAAGGACTATTATTCATTACTTTCAATGAAAGGAAAAATATATCAGTTCTTACGTTTAATTAAGTTTAAATTAAGAGATGTAAATGTAAATAAAATGTAAAATGCAAAATACAACATAGTCTTGTGTGTTTGTTTTACCCTCGTATTCTAACCGGGCGTCCATTTAGTTTGCTGGTGGACGATATCTCGTTAACGGTCGACTTTAGCAAAAACAATCATGCAAAAATTAAACAGGTTAATGGCCTCCATCTTTCAAAAATTATTTTAAATATACAGGGTGTTTTACAAGTAAGAGACAACTTAAATGTAAATATTCCTAAACCTATATCTTACAATATTTTTGGATTTAACATGAAATTACAATTATTAGATTAGTGTATTATAAGTCTAAACTTAATACTGTCCGAGATATCGACTTTTGAAAAATGACTTTGTTGAACTTTGATAGCTTCTATCTTTCTAATGGTGCACGGTCAACATGTTCCTATCTTACTTTCTTATTATCTTCCCAAAAGTGTCAACTTCGGATTAAACCGGATGTAAGCCGAAAGTATAGTACTTCCTGTTTAACCGGAAATCGATCAATCGATTCAAATTATCAATGTCTTTAACTACAAGATTACTTCTAAGGATACTATGATTGGAACAATTGTCATGGCAGTCATAAAAAGTTATGTTGATTTAATCCCTAATAGGACATTGATAATTTTGACCTAAGAATACTGTTTCTAAGTAGGTACTAATAATGGTACACAGCAAAAGCACATATAATATTCCTTATATAAAAATATTAGTATTTAAACAGACTTGCGTTTGACCAAAAGTTCACAATATCCGAGATACAGGTTGTCAAAGTGTAAAGTTTTGTTTTTAATTGTTTTAATATATTTAGAAGAAGCGAACGCTGTTACTCAAAAGTTAGTATTAAGTATTATATTTTATAATTGGGGACGGAGAATTTAGATTTCTTAAAAATTTGCGAACCTTTTTTTACATTTAAAACGTCACAAGTTTTTTGCTCCTTAGTGTACCTACGTATTCAGTAAACATATGTATTATTTTTTTTATTCTTATTATGTAAAAAAGATGGATATACCTTGTAGATGTCGATCCCGTATCTGTTTCTGAAAAATTTGCGTTTGTGAGCCAGAAAATTTCATATTATTGCATTACCTTACCAATTAACTACGTCTGTCCACGGATAGAGGTCACAAAAGGACAAATGGACCAAAAATTTAATTTTTAGTAAGTTTCCGCATCTTAAAAGAATACGGTATATGAGAAAATTTTTGACTTTCTTGTACAGGGAATTATCAATTACGTGATTGAGTCATTATAACATGCATTTTAAAATAGGTTAAAAACAAAAACAGTATTTATTGAAACACGCCTCCCCGTATTCTATTTTCAAACTGCCGTCTGATGTGGTCATTACTTTTACTTATTTCCTCAAGCAAAATAATTTGCACCGACTCTAAAATTCTCTGTTTTAATATCAAGTTTTACTAGCAATATTATACTCAATGGGTTGCTGACGCGATAGTTGTTTCAAGCAGCCCCAGAGATACGCATCTGAAAGCGCAAGGACAAGACGTGGAGGCCACAAAACTGGAGCGTTTCGGCCAATCCATCTCTCTCCAAATTCATTGCTAAGCCACTCAGGCCCTTCATGTGCACAATGCGCCGGGCAGCCGTCTGGTTATTGGTACTGTAATGGCAGCTCATCCAGCTTTTCTGAAAAACGTTTGTAACATTTCTAAATACGAATTTCTATTGCACGTGCTCTCAAACAAATCTTCCATCATAGGAAATGATATACATTTACTATTTTAAAATATTGGGGACGTGCAGGAATCCTAAAAGTTAGGATTTTTTTTGCTTTTATATCATATGTGCTGTGAAGCGACTGTACCATTTGTAGAAAAAGTCGATCCGTCAAAAAAAAAAAAAAAATGTATGAAAGTGGTTATTTTCATCTAAAATTTTCTCATAAATAAAAATCTAGTAGTTTTGCTGAATCACCCTCTTCTAAAGCTTGATTGAAATGTGGCTTGAAAGGCTTAGGTTACTTCAGGTTAGCTTTTTGATTTTTTGAATTTGACCTTTTTGGACCTCTTGCAAACTTCCTTTTGCCAACCTGCTGCAAATTTGGAGCTCGTTTCCTTAATGACAAAAGGGGAATTTCAAGGACATGCAGATTTTATAACCAAAACGGAAGCCGCATTGTTTTCATCAAAGGATTACTTACTTTTTTGTGAATTTTGCACCGACCCAGTGTTCTTAAATTTCTTTATCAGCCGCCGAATTCCATTAGTTGAGGCAACAGAGTGAGATGAGGTAAAAAAGGTAAAATTACCTAGACAATGTAGGTACAGTAATATTTGATAAAAATAAAAAGTAAAATATTTAGTTAATATTTTGAATTTAAATTTTGGCTTAAATTTGAAACACCTTTTGTCTTGATCATTTTGCTCTAAAAGAATGCAGATAGTTCACTCTTGGCAAAATTTAAAATTTTTGTATTTTTTGATCGTCCTACATAAAAAAGTCAAAAACTTTATTGTATACCGTACATTTTTAAGAAACAGAAGCTTACTAAAAATGATTTTTTTTCGAACAATAAACTTTTCGGTTCATTTGTCCTCATGTGACATACGTAGACAGCAGCTTTATAAAGAAAAATAATTTTACTTAGAGACTAACAAAATTTTATGTCATTAAAAATAAACCCGTTTTCTGCAATAAATATTAAAACCGATTCATTAGTTTTAAGAAAATGATAGATTTGCACATCACAATTAAAAGGTACCACACTAAGCGCCGACCCTGTCCCGACTGTGGGATTCGCCTATACAGATGAGTTCCATATACATTTCATTGTGGAATACAGTAGGCGCACAGGCATCGACCAGTGGTACATGTGTGAATTAAAAACTGCCATTGAATGAAAAAAAACTTGAAGGCGATCGAACCCAAAATGGCACAGTTGGCGCACAGTCTGGTATATGGAAATCGACCTTAAAGGGCGCAATGAACAATTTGATTAATCTAGACAACGGTTAGCCGGAGCAACATCTATTAAAAGTTGGTATACCTTTCTCTTTACGTAATGAAGATTTAAAAAAAGTAATATTTTTATTTAAAACAAGACTACAATAAAGAACAAAAAACTCAAACAAATGGTCGCAGACCATCTATACCTACATCAAAACTTTACAAAAATTGCATTTTTTCGTTTGAAAAACCCTGAATATCACATTTTGTGAAAAATCGTTTGTTTCTTCCAAAGTTAGTTTAAAAAATCGAAAAATACCATTCAACTTTGATCACCTTAAATTTTTGAACTAAGGTAAGACTCGTTAGATACTAATATTTTTACATAGGGAATCTGTGGTTTTGCTGTGTATCATTACTAAATAAGCAGACCCTGTATAAGCTTGGGTTTAGGACCAGAAAAATATCTTTTAGCTCTTAGAAATAGGATCTGGCCAGTTTTACTTAGTTTTTATTTATATTATGATATAGCAAAGTACACTTCACAAACAGTACAGTTAAACAACTTTACTAAAACATGTTTTCGGGATGAAACTAGATATCCATTAATTTATCAAAGGCCTTGCCGGAAGCCAAACAATAATTGCGGTTATATCATTCGGGTGAAAATCTTTCAGAATGTCTGTTTTAGTTGCCTAAACGCCCTAGGTCAGGAAATTTCAGCTTGTGTGATCAAGATCCTTGAGTTGAAACATCCCCCAAGCTATCTGGCGTTTCTATTATATCGCCAATTTATTTATTTGTTTTTGTTTTGACTTTTTCCTTAACAGTCTGTTCCAGTCTTATAAATTTGCTTTTTTGATTTCATGTAAGGACTTTAATTTTGTGACCACGCAATGAATAAATAATATCAGATATTCATTATGGGTGTTCTAACTTATGCAAAATAACATTGTAAAATTTAGTTCATATTCTTAAATCACCCCATGTACCCTTAACACCAAAAACCATGACTGTTGGTAACAGCGAGAGAATAAGCAAGTGCAAATTATTGGATTAATCGATTTCAGAATTGAGTTTGATTTTAGAAAACAAGGGACCAAATTAAATGCAAATTAATAGGGACTCACCCTTTGCGAACATCCCTCAAAGTACTGATTTATAATGTGGGTGTCACAGTACATTTAGTGGTTGTTAATTTTCGTGTGTGATTCGCTAGGTATTTGCTGAGTGACACAAATGTTATTATTCCTTATAAAAATCTTATTGAATCTTTATTTTAACAAAATGACTTGATTAAATTGAATATCATAGGATGGAATTGATTGTGTGTTTGCTGTTACCAACATCTCCGCCCCTTTGCCATGGGTGAAACCACCCACTTTTCTGTTTTTTTTTGTATATGGATGGGAAAAAATGTAGAATTGGAAAGAGATTCAAGGCAGGAGATAGGTATTGACACAGCTGAGTAAATCTGTGGTATTGATATAATAATTATCAAAAGGATTGCAAATTTTATTCTTCGTGGGTGATGGTGGGAAAAGGTATAGAATAATATGTTTAATACATATTACAAGATTTATTATAAAGATTTGTCATAGAGGTAATGAATTTAACCTACGCCCCTTTTTTTAATCTGCGAGCGGTGCGCTTGCGCAAGAAACGATTCACGTTCGTCTTGAATCTTTGCAGATTATACTCGCTGGGGAACACGGCCTCAGGGAGGTCGTTCCAGAGTACTGACTTTCTCCAGATTAAAGAATTTCTTTATTTATATGTTGCTTCACCCGTATCTAATAGAAGATTAATATTATTTCTCCTATACTTATTTAAATGTTATAAAATTTAATGTATTTAAACTAAATAATGTTTAGTTATTTTTATTGGCCTCGCAAAAACTTATTTTGCTCAATTATGTCTAAATTTCTATTTTCGTTACAAGAATCTGAATTTTCCGTAAAATATTCCCCAAGAATATGATTACCTGTTCGATTAAAATTTTGTCGGTTAAACAAATTAGAACCCGTTTGAAAACGTGGATTTTGATTGATTTTTGTATTACTTGTACTTCCAGTACGATTAAAATCATTTGTATTGTTAGGGTAATTATTGCTTCTATTAAAATTTCCATATGAACCACTTTCTATTATTGGAACATCTATCGTAAAAAATTGAATTTTTCGCATTTGAAGCGCGTAGCTAAAGTTACCTAAAGACGATTCTTCGTTTCTTGCGTACCTTATCGCATCGCTTAAATGTAAATAATTTCGTGGCTTCATAATTATTAATTGTTCTTAAATCGTGGCTATTGAATCCGATTGCAAGTGGATTAGTTAGTAATTTATTTATTACCGGGTGTCGTTAAATGTTTACATATTGTTCGTCCCCGTCAGCTTGCGTCAAAATAAGATCAACTAATAGCTCTTCGAGTGATCAGCCAAATTCATCGATCAATTTGAAATTTTATTTTGTGGTATTTAATTTTTGTGATAACGCGAAAACATGATTTTCGTCGAGATACGATAATTTTTCGGCAACTAACAGTTCGTTAATATTGCTTTAGTCTGATTTTTGCAATTTCTAATACTCAAGTTAATACAACATACCATAATGTGAATTAATTGCTATCTAATTAGAAATAGTACAACTGAATAGTATCTATCATATGGTTTGTTACAGATCCGGAGCCATTTATGTTCGGCATCAAACCTAAAGCAGTCTTTAAATAAAATTTCTCACACATTCTCATTTCTCTTTATGACAAATGAATGTCTACCACAGATTTTAACGGCTTGGCTTGTTTTAACCTATGGTTTAATGTTTTATAAACACAATTAAAATACGTAGCTATTCCACTAACATATAATTTAGCCTTTTCTACATATTTCCTGTATCTTAATTACAAGGAGTTTAATTATAGCGGTAATATTTCTGTCCGTTTTCAGTAGACAATCCTGATAATTTGAGAATCGTAATAAGCAAAACCTGAACTAACCCTTGTCTTCTGTTTCTTTGAAGGTTAAACAAAATGATGTACCTTTATATTATGAATGATAGCCGTCTTTGGGACTTCCGTTGAAATTATTTATTTTTTCACACCGTTTGAATTGGTACCTACTAGTCCCCAGCCATCTTTAGGTGAATACTGAACAAGTTAAGAATCTGCAACTTAATGTATATCATATCTAAAGAAGGCTTACTAAAGCAGTTGAGTTAGTGAATTTCTGTCTAAATTTCTGTTTTCGTTACGAGTTATGTTATATTGTTATCCGAACCCTGAACTTTATCTAAAAATTCTCTTGACATAATATGCCACTTGTATGGTGGGTTTTTAATGGGATAATTTATCGAAACCAAAGTAATAAATTTATTGCGCATTTAATTACAGTATCTGGCCCACTAATAAAGTCACAAAAATTGCAGAACGATAGCTTAATTCAATCCTATAATAAATTAAATTGAATTTAAGCATATCATGAAATGGCCGTCGTGTTACTGTACGCATCAACAGTAAGCGTACAGTCGTACCGACTCACGAGAAGTTTATCATAATAGGAAGTTGCGGTTTAATTTTAATCAAAACCAGTACCCATAGGGGGTTCTGAGGTCGCCAATTTGAAATCCAGTAAATACATTAAGTGATGAAGCCAATAGAAAAACATGTCCCGCCATGACTATATCTGATTTTTTAACATTAACTTTCATGGAAAAAAACTGCAACTATTTTTTTGCATTAAACTCTAATTGGTTGCTATCACACCAGGAGAGAATTTTTTCCAGGTTTGTGGTGTCTGTAGAGATGTTGTCATTAGCAGCCGATATTTGAGCACCAAAAGTAAAATATGAAACAAAAGTGCTATCATCAGAGAAGCTATATAGCAGATCCTTAGCTTTTTTTTAAGGCGGCTTATCTATAGTGGAAACACGATAATAGACAATATACCTAGATCCAGCAACAAAATAAATAAAATAAAAAATTATTTTGAGATTCAATAAATTTCAAAGCTGTTTTTATAAACCTACTTTATATATTATAATTACTAAAATATGGTAGCTTTATGGGAGATAAAACTAGTCCTACTCATAGCGCTTTATCATGTTCTTAACTTATCTTTACTGACGCATCTGTTTAAGGATTTTGGTACTATGCAATATTAGTGATAAAAAATTATATACTAATTTTGAACCTTAAAACAAGAGAAATTCAGCGGTTACAATATAGCAATTTTGAGATTACTGCTAATGATTTTGGGGAGATATTTAACATACCTGGTTTTTTTTTGTCATGTTTCCACAAAATGCATTTTGTATTTTTATTGTGTTCCATGGTATATTTAGTTAAATATCTTGCACCCTGTTAAGTTCCTCTGTTTACAGAAAATCTGTCAAAATATGTGAGACTTCTTGTACTGCTTCGTTACTGAATTCTGCTTTTCTGTTGGTTATTTGCTCCGCAGTATTTAGGGCGCGTATAAAATAGGGTTGACCACGTAATTCCCGTCTGCGTTTCCATCGCACAACGCTTATTTATCACTTTCGACAGATTTTTATAACAGTTTGTCCAAAATAGTTTTATTCTTTCATTTATTTGTTTGATTTAGTTCTGGTTAAGCTTAAACTCTGGTATTGTTCTGATCTGTTGTAAGGTATTTCATTGCTTTCATTTTTTTGTGGTTATGTGGTTAAGTTGGTAACAGCTTTTAAATTAACAGGTCAGCTTCCGCTTCCGCTTCCGCTTGGGAGATTAAGTGGGGTCGTTGCTTTATAAAAAGTAACCTTTGTGTTTGTTGGTTGCTTTTCTTTTGCGAACTTCCAAAAAGGAAGCCACGCAACTCCGTATAGCCTCTTCTTGGAAATCACTCCTTTGTGTTTATTTTAGACGTAGCTTTCTTCAAATTTATCGTGAATTTTGTTAGTTTTTTAATTAAGTATTCAGTGAGTAATTTTTTTTCTGTTATTTTTTAGAGGCCTTCACTCGTGCTTTTGCTTACGTTGCCAATGTTTTTTTTTTTTATTTTGGACTGAATATTTGCATTTAGGTAGGTTATGACCTAACCCTGGCCATGTTGGGATTTTACTGTTTAGAGAAAACACGTCCACCTTTTTATCTATGGTTGAAATTGGCTCAATTTGATAAAATATAGTTTTATTTAACTATATGAACTGCATTCACGTGCTGAAGCACATTTGGCCCTGAGGTGAAGAACCCAAACCTCTCCTGATGACTCGTCGGGGGCCCTGCTGGTAACAGGTACAGCAAGTCCATAGTGGAGTAGCAGACTCGCATAAGTTTTTTAAATATTACTCGTCATCTACTTATCATTTTTTGTTACCTACTCACCCCTTTTCGCCGTTCTTTAATCAATTAAAATTAATCGTTTTCAGTATCATTATTTTTTTACTTTTTCTTAACTCTATTAATGATTAGTGTAAATCTCTACATGAGGTCATATTTTTTTATGTAACCAATATGGTTACATCACATTATAAAGATATTAATGTTCTAGAAGTTTCCCCTAGGCTATACATGTTTTTTTATAAATTCTTGCGTCTGGAAAAGCTAAGTTCTTTTTTATAAATAAAATTGTATTAATTTTTTTTTAAATTTCATTAGACAAACTTGCACAACTGCTTTTTTATTTTAAAATCGTACAACAAGTAAATAAGCGTGAGAAAAAAAATTCTTAGTTTTATTTATTGTATGGTTTTCCAACAAATACTGGTGGTATTTTCTTGGTTTAGCCTCAATAAATTAATTCTCTAATGCTACTAATCTAGCTTTACGAATGCGCGACGGACTTTCGACCGCTGTCGATGGGTATTTTGACGCGTCGCTTAGTCCCTCCCCGATTCTTATATTCGTTAAATTATTAAGTCTTTACTACAAACTTAAGAATAAATTCCGATTATTTGTAAATAAACTTATTATAAGATTCCTATACTTAATGTTGGCGATTACCACTGGACGTCTAATCTCCAAATTAGAAGAAGTGAATGCTATTTCGAGAAGATACTATTACTAATCGTATGTTTTTGTTAACCGAACACGGATGCTTGTCAATGAACTTCTCATTATATGATCCATAGCCGCCTACATTTCCAAGCCGTGAAGTAAGAAAGGCAACGTCGCAAATCCTGTCAGAGGTAGACCGATTTTTAATAAGTAACTAACGCAACTGCCGTGCAGATTCGCCCATTTAGGCAATAAAAATTACGGTTAATTTCAAATTATTTATTGAACTTCTTGCATTTTACTTCAGTATAGATATGTCTATCTAATAAGTAACAAGAATAAAATAATATAATATATGTATATAATATAATAATAGGAAATTTAAATTAACTTAAAAAAATTAGTGATTTTAAACCCTATTTTAAAGTGGAAAGCTTTCTTTTTTTTGATGATGTATATTGGTGTTGAAGGTCATGATGGGTCATTTCTGTTTTTTGTGTAATTGTTTAGTAATATATTGCTAAGAGTAAGTAGGTAGTGCTACTTTATAAAACATTTTTCTATAGCTTTCTCCACAGGGACATGTCTCATTAAGCGTTATCAGAAAGCTACCACTTTCTAAACTAGCCAAACCTAGTTTATCTAAAAGAACTTGGTGATTTTGCCGATTCAAAAATATATAAAATATATATATAATATATATGAAAGTACATAATATTTACTTCATTGGTAGCAAGACATAAACCCCCCCCCCCTTTACAAAGAATCAAAATATTCATCCCCCACATTTAAACCTATGACTCGAACAATAAGGTTTTCAAAGTTGGAAAAATAGTCGATACTTTCAGTAGTGGAGTCAATGTAATATAAATAAAACAATGCAATCTTCCTCCACAGTTTAATAATTAAACGTTTTTTAAATTGTTTTATTTATATTAAGGTTTTTGCAATCCATGCATTTTAATTTCCTATTTTTGTAGATAGAATGGGCTATATAACTACATATATACATTTAAACAGACTCACCCAACTGGTAATCCTTAAGATATAATCCGATTGAAATATGTAAGGAAGCTCTAATATTTCTTTACTTTCAATATCATGCTTAACAAAGTATTTGATTTTAACACTGTAAAATTTTTTAACCCTGACTACAATTAATACTTTGAAGTCTAATTTTTTTTTCTGATTCGAGGATTTATTTAAAATGATACATGACAGGTACAACCAGAAAGGTTTCTATATCTTTTTTCAAGGGTATCTGTTTGAAATTTACCAGCTAAAATGTATTTTATTTCATAAATGAGTATTCTATAATTTCTATTAGAACTGTGGTACCTGTGGTACTGGTACTACGTTCAATAGCATCATAAGTGTCCCTAGTTAAGTTAAGTCACAAATTTATTTAGCTAGTTTACCTTGAAATCATTTTTTAAATATATTTGGGTGGTCCAATCGTCCCTTTTTCAAACCGTGCGTACGCAAATAAAAACATTTTGCCAGTTAAACAAACATTGGAACTAACTTTAAGATTTTTCTATAATGATAACATTGATAACTAAAACTCGGGAAAATAACAAACGTATACATCAACACTTGTCGATGCACTTCACAAGCACAAGAGCACAAAATTGTAAATAATTTCTGTGACAAGACTGACAAGACACAAATAAAAATAGCGAATTATCGGTCTACCTGCAACGTTGCCAGACTTTGTCCTTCATAGCTTGGAAGTAAAGGAAGCTGTGTATGATCCTGTTATAAAAGCAACTATGGTTCAGCCTTTAATACTTATTTTGTTATTACTGTGTATCCGTAGGCTGAGTAGCTGGCTCTGGTGTAGATCTGTCGATTTAATAAAACACTGTATTTAATTCCAACAGCATTTTATTCGTAAGGTAGCACTTACGTTTTATTTACAATATTCACTTAATAACTTCCCACTATCTGAGAATACACTACATCAAATTACTAGTTACACTTCAAATTGCATTCACACATACGTTTCCATAATACTCAATACTTTCACATTGTATTAACTTGTTGAACTTTGTTTTTGTTAACTTTAACTACATAGTACAAGAAATGTGGACAATTTCCACTCGGTGACGTGCTTTACTTTTTAAAAGCAGTCGTGCGACATGCACCGCCGAACTTTCGGGGAACAGTCCCGTTGACAAACTTATATTTTATGCGTTTAGCCAAACTCTGCTTGGCGACCGTCTGGAAGCTGCGTTGCCTCATCCCTTCTCGCGTCTGTCTCCCTTCCTCACGCAGCTTGGTAGGTGATTATTTTTGGTGAAGCGCCTGATTACATATGACAACAATGCCGCGCTGTTACTATGTGGGTTTTATGATGAATCTTGGATATTTACGTATACGTGAGGAAAAGAGATGAACTAATAAAAAACGCAGACAGCACAGCGTTTGTTATTGCATCGTGCGATAGCTACATAAGCGTTATATATACACTATATACATCAATTAGACTTCCAAGAATGCCATCAGTGGCGTACTTTGCTTTAACACTCAGCGTGTTCTCAACAGATCCCATTATTTTAGAAAATTCCGAGAGAACGCGTTCTCCTAACTCTTGATGGAAGTAAATAGTCATTTTCGCTTTTAAGAGTACGGTTTACAATTTTTTAGAGAATGAATTAACAGAACATGGGTCACTTCCTTATCTTGGAAGTAAGAATTAGTATTGAAACATTAGTAGTGCATTATGGTACTGATACGTAACAATTTTAATAATTATGACATACCTTTTTTGGTTTGTCATAACCTTACAGATTTTGAATGTTTGCTTACTATATATTCGTAATGGAGAAGAATATGATGGTGTTTTCTTCCTTCGGTTTAGTTATTCTATAATATTAACTTTTAAGTTAATGGTTCATTTTCTACATCCCTTTATAATGCCATAGCCTACAAATAAAGGATTTACATTATTTACATTTTTATTTAAATTTGCCTTCCTGCATGCCTGCTTTAAAAGTTTAATCACTTCATTACCCTATGTATAATATTATGTATAAATTTTAAAATCACCTCGAAATTGGGTGACAGATATGGAACGTTGAAAAATAAAACGATTTAAATTCGAAATTGGACTTTAGCAAACTCATCACATTTGTGCGATCAGATTTGTACTATGTGGGAATATACATATTTATTATACAAATATCGTTAAAGTATGTAACAGAGTCAACTTTAATATACTACCATTATACCTATGTATAGTACGAGTCAATTTTAACTCATGTTTGTATCAAAACTTTTCGTGCTTTTTGTCTCGATATGCCTGCTGCGCCCATATTTAGTCGAGATACCTATGTTTTCTGAACCGTTTAAATAAATAATATAAAAAGTGCATTATTTGCACAAATTAATGGCATAATATTTGTTGCAAGGGGTGTTTTTAAATCGGCTCTTTTTCTCTTTCTCTTTCTATTTTAAGGTATTTTAATTGAAAAAACGCAGAAGTAATTTAGCGTACACTTACTGATTAAAATTCTTTCGACGATGGGTGATTTTTTGCTCGTTGAATTGTACAACATATATACCATCAGACAATGTTTCTTTTATAATATGTACTGACGTTATCTCTGTGTGTTTTTATACACCTCAACTATATGACTTATAGTTGGCGACAACATTGTTCCTTGAATATAGATTTATCGTAAGTGGGTAAACGAGTATAAGTCAACATTTTGCCAAAATTAGTATTTTTACTTTTTGTATCTGCTTTAGGAGCCTACATCGACTGGTCCAAATGTCTTTCAATTCACAATTTAAATGTGATCTACTTAGTTTAACTCCAAAATAATTTTATTTTGGTGAGCATAGCAGTATAAGTTGAGTTGTACTATTAAAATTACTATTGAGAAGTCTAAATAGTACAAGTAAACTTTGTTATACTTATTTTCATTCAATGTTGACTTATAATATTTGTATCGTTTTGATAACCAGAGTTTTAAGTTATGTTAGCGGTAAACAAATTATTCTAACTTATTTTTTATATGTAAGTTATGGAGCTATTGTCTCTTCCAGAAAATATTAAAAATGTTATTCCCACGTTGCTGGTATGTCCCAAACAGCTATGCAGAAAAAGAAATCAGTAGAAAGTAGCGCTCACACATTTATGGTTAGCGGCTATAGCTATGCGACGTCGACCATGCTTTCATGGAGAAACAAAAAAAAATTGGTCACTGAAATTTCACATTCCCATGATTGGTATCAACTTCTTAGAAGTGTTGGTAAAAAACAAAAGTTTATGGTCAACGAATTAACATATGACCAATTCTTAAATTTTGCTGATTTATAAAGAAGTTCTTTGGTATTGCGAAACAAAGGTTCTCCTGGAAACCCCTTCAAATGGCACGATGTGCAATGGCTTCGTTATTCCAGAGAACCCGGCCAAATATATTTTTAAAAAATCCTTATTAATGAGGAAAATTTCAAGGAAATTTGTTTTGCTAGACATGGAAAGAGTGAAGTATTGTCACCTAACAAGAGTTACTCACAAAAACCCTCCATATAAAAAAAAACACATAACTGATTTAATTCAGTTACTGCCTTTAATATCGCCAGCTTTTCGACATTTTTACCTTGATTTACGCACAAATAGTAGGACGTGATACCTATTCAGGCGTCGCTCAATTTGAAGAAGATTCAATTTAAAACTTAATTAAAAAATTATAATGTTGTTTTAAATAATTTTTTTGTAAATCTGTTTCATATTATTTAAGTTTGAATGATTCTTACCAAAATCCAATTTTTGCCGTACATAATAGTATAAGTCAACCTTTTAGGTCGTACAAAAGAGTATAAGTCATATTTTTCTTGTGATTATTACCAAACTGAAATTCTTAACAGCTAAATAAATAAAATTAATTCATAAAAAACACTTTTGTTAATTGAAAAAAGTCATTTTTAAAACAATAGCGACAAAGAAACCCTAAAATAGTAGGGTTTTTTTTGCCTCTATTGCCACCAAATATTTAAAATGCGCTTTCCTCGACTTTGCTAATTTTGACTTATAGGTACTCGTTTGCCCACCCACCATAGAGATGATAATAACATTTTTTTAAGGATGATGTTTTTTTTATCAGAATGAGTTATTAATCAATAGGTATACCCAATACGCTCGAAATTCCTACAAGGTATATTTGCAACGCAAACTATTCAGGGTGTATCAGAAGTACGGTACGTAACTTAAGGGGGTGATTCCTTATGATATTCTAAGAAAAAAAGTTCATATGAACATGTGTCCGGAGTTGCCCCGTTTTTGATATACAGGGTGTTACAGTTTTTTTAATTGGTTCTTGTATCATTTTTTTAAATATCCTTTTCCCGATTTGTTTTTAATGTGGTACCCTTATTCATAATCATGTTTAAAAAAATATCTTATTTTTAATTAAAATGCATTTGTACATACATGCAATAAAGTGGTTTTTATGCTTTTTCTCGAAAACGAAGCAAGATACGAAAACAATTCAAAGAACAAAAAAAGTTGTATCATTAGTTAGTAAATCCGAAAAAAATATGAAAATTAAAAAAAAGTCAGTGGCGTATATAATATTCGGTAAGGTGCTCCCCGGCACGCCACTGGACTTAATAAATTTAATCTAGTTAGGGCTAATTAAGCTCTTGTCATTATGAATAACGGTACCGAATTTCAATAAAATCGGGACAGAGGATATTTAAAAAATTATAAAAAAACTATTTTTCTTTAAACTCAAAAACTCGGCAACTCGGGATACATGTTCATATGAACTTTTTCTCTTAGAGTATCATAAGGCAGCACCCCCTCAAGTTACGTACCATATTTCTGAAACACCCTGTATATTATTATTACTAATTTACAGGTTTGTTAATATAGCACTCACTGTAAAGTTTTGCGACTCTAGTCTAGCGACTCTTAATTATAAGTGAACAAACAAGAGCTTACTAGCTTGCCTCATTAATTTATAATACTATTCGCGATAATATAAGGCTGGCAGTATGACTTCATTTAAATATCAATTGTAGACGGGAGTTTACAACACTTTTAACTTCTTAACTTGCGGATACACTATACTTTATGAATAAAAATCTTTTGAGATTAGACACATTGCACTGTAAGTATGTATGGGATTTATTTATACTTTACTAATAACAATCTTGTGTTACCATACTTGAATGAATGTTGCACAGCGACGAGAAAGGACTACTTTACTTGTAATAATGCACCTTTGCGCTAAACACACGCAACTGATTAGAAAGCGGAGTAACAACACATTTTTTGAGCCTTTAAAATAGTGCGGGGACCAACTAAAAGTAGTTAAACATGTGGAGTACAAGCCCACGTAGTCCGTTGTCGTAACTACCGCTACGGTCATGGTTGTACACAGTCAATCAGAAAGTCGAGTGAGTTGTAGAAAAAATTGCTGCTACTGCGGTGTGTTGGTTGTTAGAATATTTTACGTTTTTATCTTAACTCAAGAAATAATAATTCCTAGAACAAGAAGTTATTATTGGTAGATTATTTTCTGAAATATACCGTCTAAAGTTGTTACATTATTATTGCACGCGTTTGGGTGCAATATTTTTATTTGTGAGTTGCCGCTTGCAACTGTGTATTAAATATTATTCAGGTGTTATTTAATTTAGCAGAGCATTTCTACTTAGTAGTAAAATAGAATTTATTTTTATATCTGGATTCTATTTAGATTTCCACAAGTTTCTCCAACAATGAGAAATGATAATAATGTAAACAACATTTATTTTCGATATGTACAATGGTTTCCGACTACAAAGGAAACCTATAATTTAACCTATTCCTACATTTATGTTGTTCCGTAGTAATATGCTCATATTTCAGGGTGTGATTCTTGGGGATATTAATAAAGCAACTTTATACGTCCTTAAGCTTCTTAACTTTTAAAGTACAGGGTATTAAGGTTTTAAGAAAAAAATATTTTTTTATAATAACTTTCATATGGTCCCAAATATTTTTGTGAAATTTGGTACACACCTTCTATGTATTAAGAGGCATTTTCTGATGTACACTTTTTTTTTTAATTTCTACTAGTGGCGTTTGTGGCGCATTTTAGCTAAACACTTTTGAAAAAAAAATATACGACACTGTTTTTTCTTAAAATAGAAATCATTTTTTAAATCCTTATCTATTTCTGAGCAAATCTGGTCATATGTCTAATCTGGCTTTGTTTTGTCGGAAGCACGGTTTCCGCGCAAAATAATAAGAGTCATTTTTCTACATGGCCATATTGCTAATCCAATTCAGTAAATTGGTTTTCTGTTTTCTTTAAACTATTAAGATATTTTTGAATAATTTAATATAAATTATTTTAAGAAAGAACAGTGGCGTTCCATTTCTTTCAAAAGTATTTAATTAAAATCCTGCATCAACGCCACTGGTCAAATAAAAAAACGTTCTGCTTTAAAAAATGCCTGTTGATACATAAAAAGGCGTATCAAATTTCAGAAATATATCTTACATTTGATTAATTCGAACATCTGTTATTATTCTGTGCTAGATTTCCATGATGGTTTAATTTCCACAACTCGCCATCTTTGGAATATTCTAGACATTATAGGCGCATTGTGTGACTTTAATTGTTAAAAACGTATTTTTTCGTTATTATAGGTAATTAGTGATAACGAGTGATTTTTAATTATTTTGCTCAAGGGAGGCCATGCATTTAAAAAGCATCATGGCCGTACTGCGTAGATAAGATGACATGATTGTTTTATGACATTTACGTCTTATTTGAATTTGTGTATTTGTAAAGTTTAAAAATTGGAGAAATTTTGTAATTTTTGCAGTTATTTGAAGGTAGGTTACTATTGCTTTAACTAATATTTCTCCGGGGAGTCGTCTTTTGACTATTATAAAGTGCTATTTGCAGGATATGATTTAATTTTTTATTTTTTTTTTTATTTTTCAGCGTATCAGGTTTTGGTGAAGCTTTGTTGCCGGATTGAAAGTTCTACAGTAAAAATGTTTAGTGAAGCACAAAAAATTTTTATTGTTGAAAGTTTTTTTAGAAATGGAAACAAAATAGGCGGTGTGTGGAATTACTCTATGCATGACTGCTTTGATCAATTTCGAATCGAGTTTCCTGATGTTGCGGTGACCTTTCATAATTTTCGTACTGGGTCACAATACCTAATTGATAAATTTCGTCAGACTGGTTCTGTTCAACATAAAAAAGGGGCTGGAAGACCAACGAAACGATCGAATGAGGTTATTGAAGAAGCGCGACAAATTATGGAAAATAATCCTTCAACTTCTATTAGGCATTTATCTCAACAAATTCAGCAAACGGATTTATGCTACAGTACATGCCAAACACTTTTGAAAAAGGATCTGCATCTATACCCTTATCGTGTTACGGCTATTCATGACCTCCTTCCCAATGACGTTCCCCAAAGACTTAATTTTTGTGAATGGTTTTTAAACAATTTTCAAGAAGAAAATAGTGGTGCTTTTGAAAAAAACATTTTTTACCGATGAGGCTTATTTTTATTTATCAGGCTATGTTAATTCACAAAATATGCGAATGTGGAATACGCAAAATCCGCATGTTTTTGTAGAAAGACCTCTTCATCCTCAAAAAGTTGGTGTGTGGGCAGCAATTAGTTCTAGAAGAATAGTAGGCCCAATTTACTTTGATGGCACAATTACATTACAAATTCTGACAACATTTATTAATGAGCTTCACGATGATGAATTGCGGGAAGGTTACTTCCAACAAGATGGCGCTACACCTCATGTAACCAGAGAAAATTTAAATTTTTTAAGTGAATTTTTTGAAAACAGAGTTATAAGCCTAAATACGCAACAAATATGGCCACCTCGTTCCTGCGATTTAACACCCTGCGATTTCTTCTTGTGGCCTTTTCTAAAAAACTCCATTTATCGAACACCAATTGAGGATATAAATGATCTTAAACGAAGGATTTCAGAAAAAATTGCCGAAATTAATAATTCTCCAAACGTATTGGTTAATGTGTCTCTGAGGGTAAGAAGAAACATCAGAAGGTGTCTAGAAGTAGGAGGCGGCCATATAAAGTAGGCTTTCAAAGTAAGATAGCTCAGGATTTTATATTACATACCGTCAAAAAACATTATTTTAGGTTTTCAACGTGACAACGCTGCTTTCTTGCAAATTCGCCCTATGATTTAATCGACGCGCTACTGCTACACTATGTATACTGGGTCACAGCCGCCCTTGAGCAAAATAATTAATTATCACTCGTTATATACCTAGTTAGATTAGTTATTTATAGTGTTATTTTTTTGAGAAACGCGCATGTACCTATGGAGGGTGAGACAAAAACCAGTTATGATAATTCACTTCTATGGAATAAAAAATATAAATCCTTATTTTTGTTATTTTATACAGGTTGTAAGCATAACATTTTAAACATATTCCATGTATTATGCTCTATACTTTAATGTACAGGGTTATCCAACCAAGACTAGACAAGGCGATTTTTTGACTTTTCCTGTACTTTTATAAAAAAACTGAAATAGCCATCTTAAGTCATTTTCTCCCGCCAATTCGAATATCTTCAGCAAAAAACAATTGAACATCAAACAAAAGTACTAGGGGTCACTTTGATATTTTTTTAAATGGGATGCCGTATTTTTAATGAGCTTATCCGATTTCTCATATAAATTTTGATCTAAAATGTTGGATTTTTAATTCAAAAACGCCTTTTTTCTTCAGTTTTAAATTAATTAATTTAATTTTTAATTGAATTTTTTTTATTAAAAATCCAACAATTTAGATCAAAATTTATATGAGAAATCGGATAAGCTCATTAAAAATACGGCATCCCATTTAAAAAAATATCAAAGTGACCCCTAGTACTTTTGTTTGATGTTCAATTGTTTTTTGCTGAAGATATTCGAATTCGCGGGAAAAAATGACTTAAGATGGCTATTTCATTTTTTTTATAAAAGTACAGGAAAAGTCAAAAAATCGCCTTGTCTAGTCTTGGTTGGATAACCCTGTACCTATTGGCGAAAAAATCTATCTTCGGATTATTATTATTTCAATAATCGTGTAATTTAAAAAAGTAATCCGGCTAATTGAAAGATAGCGAACAGAAATGTCAATGATAATAATTCATTATGATAGGATGCGTACACAAATAGAAGTTTGTGGGCTTCTTAATTACAAGTACCTTCGCAGGATAATCATACGATAGGTTGTCCGGCGATATTACAACCGTGATATACAGGTTAAATTAGAAAACTAATCGTATTTTCGCATGAGGCAACGATTGTCTTAATAAAAGTGTAAATAACTAAAGCTGATATCAGGTAATCTACTCAAGAAGTTATTGTTTGGACCGGCTTCGTCACGCACTTAATTTTGGGACCCTGTTTTACTAACAGAAACTTGACTGACGAAAAATACTAAGAATTTTCAGGAAAGTAATGGAAAACTATGCCTTGTCATTAAGGAGGTTCCAATCCAGATTTTGATGTACTGACTAAGTCGTTGTGGTATCAACAAGATGGTGCTCCTGCCCATTACACCCTAGTTCTAGTTGAGGGACCGGCCAGATCTCCGGATGTGACCCCTCTAGATTATTTTCTGTGGAGTTCCCTCAAGCCTAAGGTTCATTTTAACCGACCAATTAATTTTGAAGAGTTGAAGACAGGATAATAGACTCTTATGTAGTTAATAATAATATCATGTCTTTCTAGTTCGTCTTCCAATTTTTAAATTATTAGTAGATGTTACTGGGTAAGGAACAAGCTTAAATAAAATCCAGTTCTTTCCTGTGCAACGTCTCGCAGCTATATTGTCGTTTCTTTAGGCACTGAAAAATTCAGTGCTTCTTCGCTCCTTATTCATAAATGCAGTGTAGCAGTGGGGGACAAAAACACTAGGCACGGCCGTAGCCGGTCAAAAAACAAAACTGTGTTGTTGTACAGAAATGGTCAGAGTAGCACCGTGGTACACTGCCGTTTCTACGGAAAGGTAGACTTTTGATGGACGCGAATGCGAATAAATGCAGTTGCGGCAGGCGACCAATGCGATCTGTCGCATCTGTACCCCCTCTCCAAGATATGCGACTTTGTGCGGCCACGACCTGCATGATTTTGGTTTATCATCAGTTGTTTTGCAACTTTCCAGATTTGAAGGTTTATTCAAAGTATATTATACTGCATTCTACAAAGTTACGGTACTGCAAATTATTACTAGAGAAGGAACGAGATGATGACGATTTAATTTTACATCATTTATTGGTGGCTAAGAAAAAAGAGAACCGCAATTAAGAAATTATACAGATCACATACACGTGAAGGTTCATTTAACATTATAACTGAAAATAAATTTTTCGTCGCCCTTGCTCACAAACGGAGTCATTTTTAATTACAGAAATATAGTAAATAGTATAAGAACAGGTGCGTTCACCACGACCAACACGTCCTGACTGCTTCAGGTAGACTTTCGATGGTCGCGACCAATGCGACCCTTGCGACTGATGCGGCTATGCGGCCGGTCGTGCGTGTACCGGTTTAATGCATTTACATATATCTCCTTTAAAGGCACCCGACCGCGACGAGTGCGACAGATACGACCAACGCGGCCGCACGACTCGACTGCTCTAGAAGCAGTAAGGTCGTGTTGATTGCACGTGGTTTTATACTATTTATAAATAATTGTAATTCAAAATGACTCCGTTTTCGAGTGAAGACGAAAGCAAATTAATTTTCAATAAAGATGTTATATGAACCTTCACGAGTACGTGGTATAGTTCCTTAATTGATGTTTTCTTTGTTTCAGTCAACAACGTAAAATTAAATCGTCATCATCTCGTTTCTCCTCCAGTAATAACTTGCAGTACCTTAACTTTTTAGAATGCATTATAATATACTTTTAATAATCAAACCCTACAATGTCGCGAAACAACAGATAATAAACCATAATCGTGCGGGTCGTGACCGCACAAAGTCGCATATCTCGGAAAGGTGGTACAGATGCGACAGATCGCATTGGTCGTCAGCCGCAGCCGCATTAGTCGCAGTCGCGTCCATCGAAAGTCTACCTTTCTATAGCAGTTGAGTCGTAGTCGTACGGCCGCGTTGGCCGTATCTGTCGCACCCGTCGCGGTCGGATCCCTTTAAAGGAGATATATGTAAATGCATTCAAGCGGTACACACACGATCGGCCGCAGAGCCGCATCAATCGCAAGGGTCGCATTAGCCGCGACCATCGAAAGTATACCTGAAGATCGGACGTGTGCCGGGTGAAAACATATAAATTTGTTCTTTTCGGCAGTGCGCGCCATTCCAATTTTATAATTTATATTTTAAGTACATTCGCTACAACTATTTTATTATTCTTGGTTTAAAGTTTGCTATGTATGAAAAGTTCTCTGATCCTGTTCTAAAATATTGAAATAAGAATTTATCAGGTTGTTCCAACAGGCAAGGGAAAAAATGTTCTTTCTTTCTAGATGGGATTAATCGAGAAGTATTTTTTGTTTTCTAACAATAATATTTTAAACAAGGGATTTGTTTCCAAAAAGTATATTTGCGAATCGAAATTCATTTTGACCGAAGGAATTTTCATTCAAGTGTGTTTGACTACAGTCTGCATCTAAATGTAGACAAAAAAAAATGAGGGAATCTTTTCGTATAAATCACGACCATTTTATTTTGTTTGGCACTTATACAATATGACCTAACAAAGCCCGGAACAAATGCAATGCTATAAAAAGAAAGCCACATTCAACTACAGATTAAGTTGGGCGCAAAGAGTTAGTGAAAATGCCTTTGGCTTGCTATGGCAGGTATTTAGAGTGTTATATATATCATAGGCTTATTGTAAAATCATTCGTATTATAATACGCCTAGGTTTGTTCAGCATGACTAAGCGTATTGAAATACAATACAAAACATTAAGAATCTTTTAATTAGACTGAAAATTTAAGGTGTATTATATTACGCCGGCAACTTGTTAGTCTTAACCTGAACCTGTTTGTGATTATTTCACAGTATAACTAGATGAAATTCTTCCTATTATAATAAGACTGACGGTATGCCAAGCGAATTGTAAAACAATGTATCCCAATAAGACAAATTGAAAGACTAAAATGCATATAAAAAATATTGTAAAATTGAGATCCGTACATACTAGACATTTTTGAGTCGAAACGTCATTATTATTTTGTTTATTGTGAGCGCCTGAGGTTTTCTTTCTCGTGCATAGTAACACTATTACCAATACGAATTACTTTTAATCTATGGTTGATACCGTTAGTTAAAGCAACAGCAAATTTAAATCGGTGATTTTATACTCGCCTTTATTCTTATTGTTAGTAGCATATGTTTATGAACTGGTTTTATCACCGTGTAATCCATCAGATGTTTCATAATGAGGATTTAATTTTCTTCCAAGCATTTTGTTTTATGGAAAATTTCTTATAACTTTCATCTTAGCAGGATATTTTTGAATTTCTTCTATTAAAATTTCATGCTGACTTGTGGAAAATTTCGCCATTAATCTCGCACAAATCGCACAACAGCGCGCCTGGAGTGGTCCACGCATCAGTCGAGTCGCAAACGCTGCGCTCAGCCGATAGCGTCCGTGGCTGAAACGCCACAGCGGAAATAGAACTAAAAAAAATCTATATTTGCAATTAGATATGTTTAAATAAGAAACTGGCAAAATATTGAAGACTGCTGAAGAATACGTATAAATTTGGCAGGTTTTTCAAATCGCCCTTATTGGCAAAATTGAAAATAATTTTAACGATATCGCCGTCAGTGGATTATTGTTTTTTCGTGCACCCCAATTTTCAACTTTTTTTCTTATCGCCCTTGTTTTTGCTGATGAGTATGTAAATGAATGCAAATATACATTGAAACTTGATTAAAAATTCTCGTTTATGAATATTCAGTTTTATGCTAACCGAAGAGTTGAAATTTAAAATTTCTAGAAAAAACAAAGTGCAGTTAATCAATTTAAAGGAAAATGCTTTAAAGCAATATCGGTTCATTAATAATACAATTTTCTAAGTGGTAGACTTGATATAACTTTAGAATATGGTGTTATGTATGTTTGAACAATAATATTCAGTAAAAAGTCTTAAAAAGGATGGTTTAATTTATTATCTAAAAACGTCTTTTCTTATAACTGGACAACCTTGAACCAATTTAAGCCCAATCTTTGGTCGCTATATCGTTTCGTCATAGCATCAGCATATCTTCAATGTCATTAATTTATTAACGTGTACCGGGACCTAAGTTCTTCGTCGATATAGGTATAGTTATTCCAAGCTTAATTTGATGACATAAAAAAGCGTTAAACTCTTGACCATAAGCGTCGCTTCTACTAAATAACTAAAATGCGGATTGCTGTAAATTTTTAATATGAATAAATAGTACCTATAATATTATAGCTTGTTCATTATAGTTTATATCGATAAAAGGTTTGTACCCGTGACTTCGCTTGCAGAGAATATCCTTAAAATGGTCTTTCTGTAAAGAAAAATGCTAATTTTGCCAAAAACAATTTAAAAATATTGTTAATATCGATAAGAGGTTTGTACCCGTGACATCGCCTGCAAAGAACACATGCATTTAATATTTGCCGAAAACAATTTTAAAAAAATTGTGTTTATCCAGCCAGGACCGCGAGGAGGTACTATCAGTTTTCCTTGCCAAGAAAGGGGAGGGTACTATGTTAGTTGGAATATACACTTAGTAGTTAGAATTCACTATATAATATATTTTAACAACAAATTGATCGCATCAGCAGAATCACAGTAAATGACGAGTTTTTAAGATACGTGTTAAACGAACATAATTAATTTAAAATCCATAAACAATTTAATGACTGGAATCGTCAGAACTTTCAGAAGTAGAATCATTTTTAGGTTAGATTACTACTGGCGCTATAGGTGGTGAAACAGAATATCCATTTTTTATTTTTATAACATGAGCTACGCAATTTTTCCATACATCGCTATTCATTCCGTTATTACCTGCCGAATATTATGAAGGACAACTGCGCTTAAAGTTTGAGGTTGATTATTAGGTGATATTCTTTGCTGACAAAAGCAACACATTAGGTACAAAGCCATCTTTACTTCCGGCAAGACAACGCGTTTTCCTCTCGAATACGGTGTACCAAAAGTACAATTTGTACTGTCTACCCAACCATACTTAACAGCATCATAAGTATCAAGCCAAGTTTCGTTAAAATAAATTATACTTTTATCGAATTCATAGTACTTCTTTATTTTGCGCAAATAGTCCTCTCGTAGTTCAATGATACGCGGGGATTTGATTATAACGATTAGATTATCTAAATTTTTATGTTTAAAGCCGCATTTTAACAAAACATTACGCAATATTGTTGTAACCTCGCAATTTATCAAGAACCAGTTCTAAAGTTGGCACTATATTGTCCTCGTAAAAGTTGTAAATAGTTTGCAGAATAAATTCCCTTTTAGTATTGTCAGCCGTTTTGAATTTTTGATTTATTGGTGTGCGCTTTATGGAATGACCAAGTTGTGTTAATTCATTAGAAGTACATTCTTGTACAAAGCGTATTTTCAGTACTTCCCGGATTTTCTTTTTTAAACACGCGTACATATTTAAAATAATGCGTTGATATTGAACATGTAAATCTGTTTAAAATTGTTTCTTTATTCCTGCGATAATTCACCTTGACCTTCTGTTTCAAATTGTCGCCAAAAAGTCATACTGATATGATAAAATATAGGTAACAAGTAAAAACTTACTTCTGTGAATGAAATATGTAAATTATTACAGTATATCGTTTTAACCAGCCACACCACTGTCCGATTTTCAATAAAGCATACCTGAAGCATCAACTGATTTTAAAGCTGATAAGGGATCACCCAATTGGCGAACCTTTAACTATTTGCTGTTCTTGTCTACAGCATATAAATTTATATTTATATGCTGCTCTATTAATTTTCTGACTCGGAGTCTCATTTCGCACTTTAAATTGCGGGTGAGCCTTGACGATCTATCGCTAGAGTGTTGCCAGTTCTACAAAGTTTTTGTAAGTGTAGGAGGAACATAAGAGTTTGTTAATTGTTTGTTGTTTGTTGTTTGTTAATTTTTTTTTGTTTAACAACAGAATTCCTTTTAGTTTGATTTAAATTATTCTTGTATAAATACTATTTCTGAAGTAATAAAAAAATTGTTATAATATTCATGAATGGCTTGTTCTTTCTTTCTTTGACTTTGAAAATTTCTTGGTTCAAAGTAGATTTGCAAACTAGCTTAGAAGAAAGTTATTGACTATCAATTAAATGCTTATATAAAAGAACACTTTTAATAATAAAAACTTAAAGAATTTTTAAAAAAAGATCTGACAACCCCGATTATGATGCCGGTCCCTTTGAAGCCCGGTCGAAGCTTTTTTATCGACTTTCTTATTCATCAAACTGACTTTGGAAAAAGTATAACCGATATGTGGTTATATCGGATGTCGTTATAGGCGATATTCACTGTATAGTATCATATTATATTTTAATGGATAGCTCCTTTTATTATTTTTGCAAAACAAACTAATATCAAACTGCATTCGCCGGTACCAGACATGTTAGCATGTGCTGCGTGACAATACGGAAGGGAACTCCACACCGAGTCCGGTAGTATGCGGCTTGACTTATATAATGCGCACATGGATTTTAAGTTATAAGTAAATACGTGAACGCGCCGCATGCTACCGGACTCGGTGTGGAATTCCCTTATCAGGGTTTTCGCTTAAACGGCACCATTTGACAAAGAGAGACATTTGTCAATCGTTAATGTAAGACAGTTCAATTGTCGAACTCTACGTCGTTTGGACGGAAACCGTATAAATGTGCAACGACCATTGCGAAGGAACATCAAGCCAGGTGAATCAGTTGCAATGATGCCAAATCATCGACTTTCGACTTTTTAGGATTTTCCGTTGGCAGTGTCATGCACCTTTACCTCGTACAGTAAAGTAAAGTAAAGAACGGAATTAGCACGAGATGGGGCGAGGGGAAAAGTACCTTTCAACAAAAAATAATAGTATATTGCAATACAAGTACGGTAAAGACACCTACCGTAAGTGTATTGTACGATACAAGCATGTTTTAGGGCACCAATATTAAAAACTCTAAAAGAGCACTATTTTAATTTACCCAGTAGGTGCCTCGTAAGTCGTTATCAATAATGCATTAACATCAGGTTGCTAGGGAAATAAATTACAGAAATTTAATAGTTGGCTTTTATATGACAGATGTAAAACTTGACAACGGAATAAACGATAATTATTTTTGTAACAATTTCGTGAAAGTGTGTTTTACGTCCTTTAAATGGAAGTCAGTAGCAGCAGTGATGATGAAATTCCGAAGGAAGTTCTGGGCATTGCTAAAGCAGCTACCCTTAATTTATTGCCGGATAAATCACGGCATAGATATGAGAAGGAATATGGGCTCTTCATGGACTGGTGTTCATCAAAGAGAGTTAAAGCAATTAGTGAAGATGTGATGCTTGCCTATTTTGTGAATAAATTTAAGGACAGTAAATCATCCTCTTTATAGAGTTATTACTCAATGCTTAGATCTACTATAAGTATCAAAAATAATGTCGACATAACGAGGTTGTAAAATTCCTTGTTACGGCACCAGATGAGGAGTTTTTATTAATGAAGGTACTTAATTGCGATTTTTTTTAAATCTACTTTTAAATAACAACTTATTTGCTTGTTTCAGGTGGTACTCATTGTGGGCATCGCTGGGGCATGTCGCCAAGTGGAGTTATGTAAAATGAAAATTGAAGATATTAAGGAATTTGAAACCCACCTTGTTGTAACTGTCCCGGATACAAAGACACATGTAGATCGACAGTTCGTGGTTTACGTGGAAGGATTTTCATCATTAATTAATAATATTTCAATTTTCAAGAAGTATAGAGCCCTTAGACCCGATTATACTGCCCATACACGGTTATTTGTTGCATATAAAAAAGGAAGATGCACTATCCAACCACTGGATATAAATACTTTTGGAAAAATACCTTCTCAAATTGCATCATATTTAAAGTTGTCCAGTCCCAAAGAATATACGAAACATTGTTATCGAAGGACGTCAGCTACATTATTAGTAGATGCTGGCGGGGATATCATGAGTTTAAAAAGACATGGTGGATGGAAGCCCTCCAGTGTTGCGGAGGGCTATATTGAAAATTTGTTGCGAAATAAAATAGGAATTGCAAAGCAAATAAATGGTGTAGAAGAATATGCAGAGAGAACCTCATGTTTTAGTAAATCTGTAAATTTCAATTATTGTGTCTCATCGGATAGTAAAACACTTCCTTCATCGATATCGTTTGGAAATGTTATAAATTCTACAATTAATATTAATATTTATTAATTTATAAGTTTGGATTAGTTTAGAAATTTAAATATGTAAGTATTTGTTATACATATAATGTTTAATAGAGTTTCTTTTAAAAATTAAAAATACACTAGAATAATATAAAAACTCGTTTTTATAGTATGTAATTACTTACAGCACTAGTGCGGTCAAATAATACTTACCGCACTCAACTCAGTGCGGTAAGTAGTTACTTACCGCACGCTTGTAGATAAATATATTTTTTGAGTATTTCTTCTAGGTCTACTATGAAAATGTATTATCATAAGGCGTTTTAAGACCCTAAATTACAAGTGTTCCAAGTTTTAGCTCTTTAGGTGTAATAAAACAATGCGTAACATGACGTTAGAAATTTAACAAACATAGTATTAACGGAAATTGATATAGTGAACCATGATCATTGTATTATAGTATTATAACATTTATATAAATGTTCGACAGTCTATTACTTATATGAGGATAAAAAAGTGCCCATGTTTTATTTTCCTTACAGTTGGTTTTGTAACATTCTTAGATGGTAATAATGAAATTGATGGAATTTGCATTAGCGCAGTAAATTGACACCTGCCTCAGCTAGCTCTGTTGCGTTGCAATTATAACCGGGTTGCTTATTATTTAAAAGACGCTTGCCAGTAAACAACCATACGCGCAAGTATCTCCAGCAGCTGTTGTCCTAGTAAGATAAGAAACAAGATGAAAATCTAGACGTCACTAAGACACTATAGTCTATTCCAGAAAGGTGTAAAGTAATAAAAGCTCATTAATTATGCAAAGGGACTACAGAGTGACCCAACGAATATTTAAGCCACTTTCATAATTTGGCATTGATTTTATTGCAAAATTCTTTCTTTTCATCAAGAGCAGGTAGTATCACCCGGGTTTGGGTCAATTTATGGGTTTTGCCTATTGTTATCCATTCACAAACACTGAAAATGGTGTGACAAAGGCGTGCCGGTAGGATATTCGTAGAAAAGAAAGAATTTTATCCTAACAGAATAAAAATTAGGCATTATGTACATAGTATTAGCTACAATTATTTTTTCTTAAAGATTCTTAAAAAAATACATTATACAGAAATTAAATTATACTCGTAAAAATTATAATAATAGTTATTTATGTATCTAGGAAATTATAATTGAGACCCTTATAATTCCAGTGATACATAGATAATTTTATTTCTGACCGATTTTAGTAACATTTTGTTCATTTTTAAAGTGGAATAAATGTTTCAATAGATGACAATCAAATTGACATTAGATGTCAATCGTTTGATTTTATGTCAAATTTTTCTTAATATCCCAAGGGAGTTATGACCCTTATAATTCCCGCGTAACTAAGACGTTATAAGCTAATAATATACCGGTCAGAAATAAATTAAATTATTCTCGTAAAAAGGAAATAATTTTATTTTAACAGAATAAAATTTAGGCATTATGTACATAGTATTAGGTATACTTATTTTTTATTAAACTTTATGAAAAAAAATACAACATATACATTATATAGACATTAAATTATAAAAAATCATAATATTCTTCGACATCTCAGGAACTGTCATCTCCTCTTGACGTTATAATTAACGGGTCGACGGTCCAATCAATCAGGTGGTCAAGATACCACATTTTCTCCTCTTCTTTAATGACATGATGGACTGCTTTTCGCCAGTTTTCTGGTGTCACTTCCTGAATGGCTTGATCAAACAGTACCTTAACGTCTTTCATTTTGAATGTCGTGTTGTGTCTTGCTACAAATCCTTTCACTTGCGCCCATATAAGCTTTATAGAATTTTGTTCGCAGTAATATGGCGGTGTGCGCAGCATAGTTACACTATGTTTTTCTGCTGTATCTTCCACGGCATATTTCATAAAACGATGTTTGTGTAAATTTGCTATAGCTAATAGCTCCTTCTTTATCAAATTATCATCAAATTCAATACTTTTGGTGGATAACCAGTCGATAATTTCTTGTTTTCTCTAAGATGAAGTTGAAGTCTTCTCTGTGCGTCGTGAATGATAGCTTGCGTTATCCCATAACTACTACTGAATCAGCTGGAAGATATTTTATAATTTCACCTAAATAGTCCTCAAAAACATTTGAATTCATGTCCTCGTGGTAATCTCCCATATTGAACGACTAAAAGGTTAGCAAACCTTCTTCTAAAAATCCCTCTTCGCTTCCAATATGGGCGATTATTAGTCTCTTCCCTTTACCTGAAGGCACCTTAATACCCGTTGACAGGCCTTCCATGAAAGCTTGGCGAGCACTGGTTATATTTTTGTCTTGCCACAATTTTGGTACTATATAACCTTCCACGTCTCATCAAGATAAAAGATTTTCTTCTGCTCTCTTCTGTACTGCTTTATACTTCTCAAGTATTTTCGTCGCCAGCAAACAATTTCATCGCTTTCCAGTAAAAGTGATTTACGGTTATGCTTTTCCCAGACAAAATCCATATTTTTTCAAGTGGTCCATAAAAGTTTTCTAGTTATAAACGGAATACTGTCATCCTGGCCAAGCTCCATTAGAATTTTATCTAGGGTGCGTATTTCTTTTTTAAAATAAACAGAGTGAACTTTTTTTCGAACTAAACTTTTGGTGTCTTCATCAAGGACTTTTACTGATCTGCCTAAACTTTTCTTGGGAGGTTCCACTTGACCTGCTGTCTTTCTCTCCCGCAATAAGTTAAAAACGGTGGACTTTCCACCTCCAGTCATTCGGGAACATCGGTCGACAGTTTCTTGTACAGTAAAATTCGGATAATCGTATTTTATGCAATCATGTACATTTAAAATAATAACTTTTTCACTCATAGTGGAGAATTATTGGAACATCTTTTTGTTGGTGTGAATATCGCCATTTTATTACTAATCTTATAATACTGTGAACACTCTATACGGCTTAACAGCAAATACTGATGAGTTAAACTAAACAAATATACTTATTAAGGTCATACATACACATACACGATATAGTTTATTCCAAATTACCACCTATTTATATGCTCCAGCCAAAGAGGCCAGAGCCAAACTCGGTACCTGTTAAACGCAAAACGTAACTTTATAATCTACTATCTTACTAATCCCTACATAATATTTCCATTTTGACACTTCAGGCCAGAAAACATACCTTTCCTAATCCTATTACGCAATTACTTCAAATTTTAATATTACAAACAATACTATTTTATCTTAATACCCGTTAACCTAATTCTCTAAAATTTTTGGTTAGTTATCATAAATAATTTAATGCACAAAGTTTACCTGCGCCTATGGCCGACACCGAAATTGAGCCGAACTGGACGGAATTTCCCATTTTATTACTCTACACATTTCTGAAATAGACTATAGATATTTAAACGTACCATATACAAACAATAAGTCAAGGTAAGCGAAACAAAAGGAGTCTGCCCGGAGGTCTAAATTAGAGAAGTTTATTTATTTAAAGAAAAAGGTTATTTAATAGAACGGGTTGTAATCGGTAAAAATGAAAATTTATAAGAATCCAAAGGCTTAAGAAAAGGAAACTCTGGTTGATCTACCACAACGATAAATGTAGAAGTAGTTGAGTTTTGCTAGCTCTAATCACTGTTTACAATAGCTCAAATGGCGCGACTTTTTTGCATCATTCAAATTTGTAGAAATAAATACTGAAACTTAAGAAAAAATGCAGGAATATAATTAATCAAAATGCATTTGGCTAAAATTTAGTACTAAATGCATGGTCATAACGACAAACGGAATAAAACAAAGGTACTTATCAACCACCCTCCTGTGAGGTCAGACTATGGTCGTAGGACTTAGACCTCAGACGCCGTCTAAGGTCTGCGAGAAGACATGGGCTTTATCGGAAAAATCACAAAAATGGAATTTCAACAGGAGTTGAACCTAAAATAGTTGGTTTTTATACTGTTTACGTATCGATCATTAACTATACTAACAATTATTAATTAGGCTACTCTTTCATGCATATCAATTACGAAACAGGTGTTTAATACAAAATGAAAAAAAAAAAATAATCGAAAAATTTTTCATAAAAACTAAAAAAAGAGCATGTTCACTCGAGTAGATGTATTAGTTTGTCATTATTTTCTCATATAAAAATATTTAATTTAGTCCGGACAGAGCGGTTCCAGCATCAGATTATCTTCTCGAATATTTACACCTTCAGGTTAGTTAAAGAAACTGCGGTAAACTTATAGTCTTTTTTAATGTATTCTTGTTATTATTTTAAATTTTGGTTGAACTAACGGAGCTAAAGGAATGTCACCTAAACTACTATTAAGGTGCGTCCAGGTGACAATATCATATGATGTGACCCGGTCGCGATCATTTTGCTGCGCGCATCCTTGTCGCGCGTCATTGTTGCGTATCATTATCGCGAACTTATATGCGTTTCGCATATCTCTTTGATACGATGCCAAGAATTCCACAAGACATAAAACGGACCAATGACTTGCCGTAAACGTGGCGATATAACGCGTTACAGTTGCGGAGTACCGTCTAGACTACACGCGACGGTGTCACGGCACGGGGTTTTGTCACAAGTCTGGACACACCTTAACCTTCACCTGTCTGTGAGCCAAACAAACTTGTTCAGTCATATGTGTGGTACAATTCTTCATAGTCGGATTCTGGGAGAAAGACACGACACAATACATATTTTTTTAAATTGATTATTGACCTTGAATCTATATACGTACAGTACATGTATTATTACTGTACAGTTTTATGAATAAATAGTAGTAAATTCGGTGAAATTGGTTTGTTCACAATTTTTAAAAGTGCTGATACAGCAAATTTACTAACACGGTATATAGATACAAATAAGTTGTAAGAATGCCTAGTGTCAATTTTAGTAGGCCCTGCTGAAAAGGGTAATTTCTTGGTAACCTTACGATTTCTAGCACTTATTTGTCTGAACACGCCGTAATCTATCGCAATCATTTGTCAAGTAAGTAATATCGTCAACAGAAATTGTAGTAATAAATTTTCTACCATAACTCATTATTTATAATATAGGAATGAATTAATTCATTAAATTTTAGAATTTATTTGTTATAATCCCCATTTGTAAAATAATACATATCTGCTCTGTATTTACATAAAATCGTCTGTTGTCCCAATAGTCCGTCCCTTCCCATGTCCCATTTTCAATTGTTTTTCTTATCGTGTGTGTTTTTGCCCGGCTCGTGTATGTATATGCAAACGGCCGTATTAGAACTTGATTAAAAGCCCGCGTTCATGAATATTCAGTTTACGGCTTTTAAAAGCTCACAAAAGGGTTTGAATTTGAAAACTCTCTGGCAAAATTTTATGGAGCATTTATCTTTTTTAATGGAAGATATTTTATTTCTGGGCTCTAATAAAAGCGATGATCGGTGTAGGATAAAAAAAAATAAAGAATCGCGGCTGTAACTTAGACTATGTTTCCAAATAAGTGGATCGGTAGAGGCGGACCGCAGCGATGGCCACCACGTAGTCCCGATCTGAGAAGTTTAGGCTTTTTTTTGTGAGGTAATGTAAATTCTACCGTTAATGATATTCTCTAACAACTGAAGAGAACATGAAAAATAGAAGAAGAAATGTTTTCCGCAGTATTCCTAGAGAAATGCTGAATAATGTAAGACTGTCATTTGAAAACCGACTGAGAAAATGTATTCAATACGGCGGCGAATTATTTGAACAGCATTTGTAATGTTACTTGTTTTTAATTTTCTTATGTTCTACCTACCTATTTTGAGACTAAATTTTGGTTAATAAAAAAAATTATTTCAGTTGTATTAAGTAATCGTATTAATTTCTCCCTCTAAAGAATAACTTAATTTACAAGAACTTTAGTCACTTGGAATGACTAAATAGTAATAAAATGAAAAATTCCATGAATTTGGCGTCCATGGTATTCTAGAAAAAGAACGTTGCACGGATACGGTGTGGCATACAAGCAGGTCTAAGGCACTCTATGAGAAAATTAGCGTTAAGTTTATGTGGCAAAGGGAAAATTAGCTACTTTAGGGGAAACCGTAAAAGATAGTTATAGGTAACCCTAGTATAATTGAAATTGAACTAAAAATGCCTTTCGATTAAGCATAAAAAATAATAGCAGTTATATACAAAATAACAGACTTAGGACTTTTTAAAGTTTTCAAAATTGTTACATTTTGAAAGTCATTTTAAAAGGGTCCGGTAAATATTTTTATTTTCTAAAGTATGCTTTTATCGCTACTTAAGAATCATATTTCATAACCCAAATTTCATGAATTACTGTCTGTCGGCATTACCGACAGATGCATGTTTTTTAAGTGTTACATGACACTAAATTTTTGAAAAATCGTTAACAACTCAAAAACTACTAAATTTAAGCATATGCTATACTAAATATTCTTAGAATTGATCAAGCAATCCAAAAATATCATAATGTTTAGGGTATTCCATTAAAAAAAAGTAAGTTTGATAAGCCCTGACTATTTGGGAGACCCTATATAATTCAAAATAATTTCAAACTGTAGGCCTAATGCCTCCCTATAACTCTGCTTTTGAAAAATATCAGAAAGTTGAGTAGTTTAGATGCTATGGAATCCTGCGTTGAGAGTGGGCCACACTGCATACAAGGTGTTTATTAGTTTATTAAACACAGAATATAAATTCAAGGGGATCCATAAGGTAATACATCCTTACGGCTAATTTCCAGACATATTCAGTACCACTACACTAATTCGAACGGAGTCTCTTTAAACTTAATAGCCGAGTAGCGATATTAATTACTTCAACATTTTCCTGGGTTTCGAGTCTTTTCTGATGTTTGACTGACGAAAACCTCTCGACCTTATCTTTTCAGGTTGCGATGTATATCCTCATAATATCATAACGCTTTGACTATGCTGCGAAGTTCTTTATCCTGGAATATCTGGATGACTTCGATGTTGGATTCCTTGGTGCATCCCTAGAATTGGATGCCGTAAGTCATTTGCCTGAATTTGAGCTGAATCAATTGCGAGAAGAACAGCATCGTAAGCAAATGTTGACGAACCCACTGCTTTGCTCTGTGAAATATCACTGTTGTACAACAGCTACAGAACAGGTTCAAGGGAACTGCCATGTGATTCTTATATTCTACTCCCTGCTACCACACTCGGTCGAATGTTTGGGCCAATGTATGAAATAACAAAAATCGAACCATATCGTAAATTAAAATACGATTCAATATATCGATTATCGAAATAGAAAATACCGATTCACAAGAAAACCGTATCGTATAACGCACACCCAATTAAAAATGCTTGCTCGTGTCGGGCCGATAATTATTTATTTTTTTTGTTATCTTGTCAAAAAAAATAGAGTAAAAATAATTAAATGCCACGAATGTGTGAACGGATGAAATGGGCAACATACCTGAGGTAGCGCAGTGATGCATCGCGCCACTGACTCGTAGTGTTGCAGAGGAGAACCTAAACCATGAGATGTAATGCCTATCATCCCTTTCTAAGTGAGCTTGCTCTTCTGTGTTCCAGTTTTCTTGGGTTTAAAGTTAATCTAATTCGACTTCCCTTGCTCTTCCTTTCGGGACCCCTAACAGCATGCAAGCCGACGTTGTAATATTAACGTAGCTTTTCCGGTACCTGTTACGTTAAAATGACCGTAGAAATCTATCTACTAACGCCGACCTGATTTTGTCAAGTACATGACGTTTCGTGGACGTCGATAAAGTTACGTCATATTCGGGTAATTTGCCTGGCGTAACAAAAACTCAACTTACAACAAAGCGACGACAGCTTCTTACTGGGGTTAGTATTAAATTGGGTAATGCCAGCTATTACTTTCAGTTCAACAAACTCTAACAGTAAGGAAGGTTGTTTATTAATTATTTTAGTGGTTTATGCTCCATGAAGTAGAAATAAATAATATATATATAACATGAATAATTCTCTTTGATAATATATAATTTCTTATTATTACTGAAATTTGCTGTAGGTACCAAATTTTATCTCGTCTTTGCAATATATTCTTGCTGGAAAGATTTTATTGCTTTGAAAAGAAAATGAAATGTCATCTAAATAAATTTATTTTGGCGGTATCAAAGCCGTTTCCCGGAAATGTTTTAATGAAGTATGTGTTTGGGATGCCATAAGGATTTCGAATTTAGTAACAAAACACAAGTTTTTTGGAATCAATTGATTTATATATTTTTTTTAATCTTGGTAAGCATGGTCTACAGAATATATCATGTTAGCAAGAAACATAAAAATTACTTATGGCTTTAAGGCGCACTTCTTAAAATAATAAAGAAGCTACTTTAGCGATAATTAATTCTATTTCAGAATAATAGTCTATCTTTACATGAGGCAAAGTAATAAATTAATCAAAACCGTCTTCTCCATGGGCGTGTAAGATTTTTCGGCACGTATAGATTTAAATAGGCCCGAATTTTTAAATTTGTACAGAATTAGTATCGACATTAAATTCGAGTTTCGTCTTTAAATGTATATTTTAATATTAAATTTTTTAAGCTTAAAATTAGGTACAGCCGTACTTATTCCGTATCTGCTCCTTTATTTCTTTTTTTTGTACCTAATCCTGGTTACCTGTTTACTATTATGTGGTTATTATGCCTTTATGGGTGCCTCTATTGGAATAATACATATTTATATCTATACATACCTACCTTGGGTGTTTGTTTCTTAGTGAAACTAGTCAAAGTGTAAAGTGTCAGTGTTTTTTCAATTGAATATGGAGAATTTTCAACAATCGCCTAAACGAGCTAGAGTGTACAGTAAATGAAAAAAAATTAATTCTTAACTGTTATGATTCTATTAAAACTAAGAATGCGGATTTGAGTGTTCACAATGCAGTGCAATTTACGGCAGATATGGTTAATGTTGGTAAAACAAGAATATATAAACTTTTAAAAGAAGAAAGAGATAAAGGCGAGAAGTTCAAGTTTTTTTAGTAAATTTTATCCTCAATCCGAGAAGACCATGACTACCCATTTATATGCAGAAATACGCTTTGGAAATTATTCAAAAAATGAGTTTTTAATGGAAAAAGCATAATAGGCAATCGATTTTAATAGACAGAAGCGCTATCGTCTGTTGAAGAAGAAATTACTTAAGAACCATCCGAAAAGCCAGAGAAGAAAACAAAAACATTTTGCCTAGACGCAACATGGCTAAATAAAGGCCACACTCTGACAAAATTTTGGCAGGATGCAACTATTAAAAGTTCATTGCAAGCTTTTTTTGGAAGGATTGTCCACAGGATTAAGACTGCCATCTGGAAAATCATAACCCACATTGGAAGTTCTGAAGGCTTCGTTAAAGGTGATCTACTGATGTTCCAATCTAAAAATACAGAAGACCATCACGATGATATGAACGCCGATGTCTTTGAAGAACGGTTCGAGCAAATGTTGGATCTTATGCCAAAAGATGCAATAATTGTATTGGATAATGCAAGTTATCACTCTAGGCTGACGGAAAAATTACCGACAAGTGTGTGGCGTAAAAGTGAAATTACAGAGTGGCTAAGTTTAAGACAAATAAAAATTTTATTAGATTCCTTAAAAAAAAATAACTATTGGTACTAGCCAATTTACATAAAAATGCATTTAAAAAATATGTAGTAAATGAAATGGCAAAGTTACGAGGAATATCTGTGCTCAGACTCCCTCCTTACCACTGCGAATTAAACCCGATCGAACTTATATAGGCTCAAATAAAGATAGATGTTTCCAGAAAAAAACACCACTTATAGACTTATTAATGAAGCTATGGGTAAAATCAGTGCGGAAAAGTGGAAAAAGTGTATCGATCATGTGATAGAAGAAGAAGCCAAAAGGTGACAGGCAGATATACAGTGTGGCCCAAATTGGGCCTACATGTATGGGGATCTTGGAAACTATAGAAGATAGAGAAACGGGTAAATGGGGAAAGTTTTTGACAATTATATTTCCAACTGAAAACCGTTTAGTACGCGGCCCTATCATTTTTGGTTTTTGAAATATGTTGAAAAAACCAAAAAGATGTATTTTCGAAAATATGCCGTAGATTTCTTATTATTCACTATTTTGGCAATCTGTAAAAACATTTTTAAAGCAACTTTTTAAGTAGATTTCAGTTCTGCAATTTAATTTTGACACTTAAAGGGTAGCATATGACGTCAGCTTTTCAACGATGTATTATTTGTTGGAAAATAAATGAAATTGACTTGAAAAATAAAGAAAATTAATTTTCGCAACACGTCAAATTTGAGAAGAACACATTAGGCACGGTTAAATATGTTTATCTACGACTATTTAATAATAGAAGCATAATGTGTTAGTTAGTACATATATAATGTGGTTCATATTACCATAGTTACTCATATTCCACAGCCGTGGAATATGAGATTTCATATTCCACGGTCCCAACAAAACAAAGTTACCTGAATTACGATAAAAACGCACCAGATCTAGTTTAAGCAGGCGTGAATGGTATTAATACCATAGCAACCGATTGACAAGTAAACGAATCATTTTTTTCCTCAGTCATTTAAGTTTCGCTGTGACATTTTGTTGTTGATTTCAAAGTAAAATATCATGATTTCGGATGACGAAAACGAAATCCAAAGTACCCCTCCAGAAATTCGGGCTGCAATTGTATTTTGTTTAATTATGGTTAACATCGTTGAATTGTATTTTTTAGTTAAGAAATACCATTAATAATAATCCTATTGTAATAAAATGTGTTGCTCTGAATCCATTTTCTAACTTCTTGAATACTGAATAGTCGTAGATAAAGTATAGTATTTGACTCGCGTATAATGGCTATATTACACTCGAATCCTTAAAACACTCGCCTTCGGCTCGTGTTTTAAAATCTAGTGTAATACAGCCTTCATTATACGCTCGTTAAATAATGTACTATTAAAATATCATAATATTATAATACATTATTTTATTTTTTCCTTATGGTTAAAAATCTCATATTAACATTTCAAATAAAGAAAACTAAAAACGCAATGAATAATAATTATTGTTTTGAAAAGAAAATAAGAAAAAATATCTAACTTACTATACTTATTCGAAATGTTGGCCGTTTTTATTAATACATTTTTGACACTTTTTTAACACAGTATTGATGACCCTGCGAAGCTTGTTGCCATTAATGCTCGTAAACACATTCCTCACTCTCTCTTCTAATTCTTGTACAGATTCCGGGGGTTCAAATATACTTCATTTTTTACATAACCCCATAAATAAAAATCGAGAGAGTTATATCAGGGGATCTAGCAGGCCAATTAACTAGTCCGCCGTTTGAAATTAATTTGTCATCAAATATCTGTCTCAAGAGAGTTTGAACTTCCCGAACATTATGTGCGGGACAACCGTCTTGTTGAAACCAAATATTATTCAATTGATCTTGAGGAACTCTTGCTCTAATTGCCGGTAATATTTGATCTTCTAACAGCTCCAAGTATCTTTGGCCATTCAACGTATGAATATAAAAGAATGGTCCTATAAGTCTGTTGTCTAAAATGTAAGGAGAAAAGTAAAACTGGGTTACTTAATACCTGCTATGTATTTAGCAAGCTAGGTGACATTACTTACCATACATACCACACCATACATTAAAACCAAATCGGGTTTGCAGTCTTCGTTGAGCCAATTGGTGAGGGTTTTCTGTTGCCCAAAAATGATGGTTATGTCTATTAAATACCCCGCAGTTGGGAAAATGTGATTCATCGGTCCAAATTACAAGACGACTGAAATCATGATTTTGTTCGCATTGATTCACATACCAACTTGAAAACTGCATTCTTCTTGGATAATCCGTTTCTCGTAAACCCTGAACTATAGTTGGCTTGTATGGTCGATATTTATTTTCCTTAAGGACTCTTTGTATGGTACTTCGCGGGCTTGGTAAGTCTCTTGCCGACGCTCTTGTAGATGATGTCGGAGCGGCATTAAAATAGGCTCTGACATTTTCGTCACGCTCGTTATTACCTGCTTTTTCGTAACTCTTGGGCCGCGTTTTTCCAAACTTCCATGGTTTCTCAGGTTCATAATAATTTTTGGAAAAAGTCTGACACTTGGCTGCGGTCTTTCAGGAAAATTTTCAAAATACCTTTCTAATGCAAGGTTTGCATTTCTGTTGCAATGAATGTAACATTCTAGCAAATCAAATTTTTCTTCGTGAGAAAAACGCAATGCCATTTTCTTTTAAATTCAGAATACACAAATAAGTCGTTATTATTAGATAATAATAATAAAAACTATTATACTTTTACTCGTTCTGACAAGTAATATTTTTGTTTCATTTTCAAACGGTAGTGGTTGTTCATAGGCTACTGGATTTTATTTTTGATTTATAGGTTATTGTAAGGTCATAGGCTACTGGATTTTATTTTTGATTCATAGGTTATTGTAATATTGTTGATTGAAACAATGCAAGCAGTGTTTTGTGAATACTACAAAATGTAAACCTTTTAATTGGTATTCAATTTAGGGAGTTATAGTGCAGTTGTCAAATTTGACGTGTTGCGAAAATTAATTTTCTTTATTTTTCAACAAATAATACATCGTTGAAAAGCTGACGTCATAAGCTACCTTTTAAGTATAAAATACAATATGGCGCCCATAAGAAAAAATGAACCTGATGATGGTATAAAATAACTGAAACGTCGTGTTCAAAATTAAATTGCAGAACTGAAATCTACTTAAAAAGTTGCTTTAAAAATGTTTTTACAGATTGCCAAAATAGTGAATAATAAGAAATCTACAGCATATTTTCGAAAATACATCTTTTTGGTTTTTTCAACATATTTCAAAAACCAAAAAAGATAGGGCCGCGTACTAAACGGTTTTCAGTTAGAAATATGATTATCAAAAACTTTCCTCATTTAACCGTTTCTCTATCTTCTATAGTTTCCAAGATCCCCATACATGTAGGCCCAATTTGGGCCACACTGTATAATCGAGGAAATGATTGAACCGCTTATTATAAACGATGTTAATAAAAGTTGACATACATTCTATTATCTCACTTAAAGTGTATACAGGGTGTTTTTCTTACTACTTTAAAACGTAATCTTTATATTTTTCTGGCATCTTTACATCACGTGTCCCTGTTCTGCGAACATTTTCTATGTCTAGTTCTGGCTCACCTGATTCTGTTGAGTCTGTCGAATATTCTTCTTCTCCTTCTACTTGCTCTTCTTCTATTTCCTCTTCTTCTTAAAGCTGTTCTACGTCTGAATTTTTGCTTTCATTTTGCTCTGGGGTTAATGTTGTAATATTACCCTCTTCCACTCCATAGTTTATAAAGTCATCGATTTATCCTGACTTGCGTTGTCGTATGCCTCATTATCGCTTCATTTCCCTACTTTTTTTCTGACTCTTCTTGGAAATGTCAATATCAGCTTTTTTTGACATTCTGTATACAGGGTGTTAATAAATGTCACGTAGATATTTAAGGGAGTGATAGTGGTCGTCAAGATAGAAAAGAAATACTCATAAGCATGCGGTCAAAAAGGCTTCATGTATGATATACAGGGTTTCAAAACTTTAATTTTTTTTTAGTTTTTCTCTCATATCTTCCGAGATAATTATTTCAAATTTGGTACACTTATTAGCTTTTGAAATCTCTACAATAAAATGTCTAAATTGTCAGAGTGTAATAATATTTTTGCGCTACCAACACTTTCACTCTTCTGAACTTTTTTTTACGATACACTCTATAAGAACTGGCATCATATTTTGACTCCCCGTTCTTTTCTCATCCTTTTTCATCCCCTGCATTTTTATTGTGTGTCGTCGTTTTCTAGTTATTGGCGGAAATAGTCGTCGATGCAAACCAAGTATTATCCAACAAAAAAAAAGTAATTGGCTGGGACAGCTCATATTTCAGTCCGTTTGTTAACTTTTTTGACGTTTACTGTCAAATAATTTTATTAGTTGATGTTTCCGAAGTTAGAACTATTCAATCGAAGACAGCCTGATTCACGAACTTTTGCACAGATACACTGTTTAATTGTGCGAAAATGAACCTTTCAAAAAATTCACTTATTTAGCAGGGATACATCGCCCTGTGAGAACTGTTAAAATTGAGGAAGCAGTCCTGAATGCCGTAGAAAACAAATCCGGTACAAGTACAAGAAAATTTGCGGCAACTATAAACAATTCATCTATGCTAGTTTGAAACATTTTGATGGATAATTTGATTAATGCTTACCATCTCCAGACGGTCAAAGCTCTTTCTCCCCGCGATTTTCCACCCAGACTAAATTTTTGCCAGTGGTTCGTTTACATGTTGGCCCAAAATCCATTGTTCGGAAATAAAATTTTATTTGGTTTTTCGAAAACTTTATAACAATTATTTTTGGGCAGAAGAAAATCCTTATGAGATAGTCGAAAATCATTTCCAGTATCGGTTTACAGTAAATGTGAGGGCTGGCATTATCGGAGACTATCTGGTGGGGCCATTTCTCTTGCAAAGAATATTAGACGGGCAACATTATCGTCAATCAATCGTCTAGTAGAAGAGGTACCAATTAAACTAAGAAACCAATTGTGGTTTATGCGTGATGGTGCACCGCCACATTTTAGTTTGGTGGTAAGGGAGTTCTTAAATCAACACTACAGTCATTGAATAGGTCGAGGTGGACCTCAGCCATGGCCCGCTAGATCCCCCGATTTAAATTATCTAACATTTTTTTGGGGACATTTAAAATCGTTGGTGTATCAGACTCCTATGCAGGCAGAAAAAGATTTGAGGTAGAGAATTATAGCTTAATGCGAAATAATTTCGAAATAGTGCTAGGATATTCGAGATAGGTCACCAGTCTATGAGACGAAGAGTTGATTCCAGTTCTTATAATTTTTTTAGTTTGTCGTGTAACTTCAGAATTAAAGCGGCGTATATTTTCCTATTTTTAGGGAAATCTTGATCTGCCAACATCGAAAAATCTGTCATTTTAAAAAGTTGAGATAAAAAAGAAACTAGACATTACTCCTGAATAATAATTGCCACACCTGCTCATTTGTTTATTTACAGGTGTCCTCATGTTTTAAATTTGCAATATTGATGATCCTAAACTAAAAAAAAATAAACTAGAGAACGATGGCAGATACAATAAAAATGTTAGGGATCAAAAAGAATAAGAAAAAAACGGGAGTCAAAATATGATATCAGTATTTATATAGGGTATCTCCATTGTAAGACCTATACTAACCTACGGGGTCCTGGTCTGGTGGACTGCTTTGGAAAAAGCAGTACACACAAAGAAACTAACAAAGATACAACAGGCAGGTTGTTAAGGAGTGTGCCCTTCACTCCACACCGACGGCGGCTTTAGACGTGATGTTACATCTGCTGCCCGTGCACATGGCTGCAAAAGATGCTTTACGACTAAAAGAGTCGAAATGCTGGAACGACACCAACTACGGGCACAGCAGTATAATACTAAGGACATATCCAGTCCAAAATTTGCAAGAGCCGACTGATTACATCGTCCCACTAACAGACTTCGGAGAGGGATTTTCTTTGCTCGTTCCGACTAGGGAAGAGTGGGAGGGCAATCACTTAACAATGAAGACGGATCACTCAATTTTCACAGACGGTTCAAAAATGGACGTCGGAGTAGGAGCTGGTATCTTCTCTGAGAGCATAAAAATACAGAGGTCATATAGACTTCCGGACTACTTCAGCATTTTTCAAGCAGAAATGGTGGCAATAGATAAAGCAGTAAAAATCCTGCAGGAACGTCAAGGCCTGAGAGCAGCTTTGTCAATAGCTATCTATATAGATAGTCAAGCAGCGATAAAGGAAATTCGTTCCAACAACATTAAAAACTACTAGGGCGATGTCGCAACAATCTTCGCATACTTGGTGCCCGGCATCGAGTCACTCTGTGTTGGATTCCTGGTCATTACAGCATAGATGGCAATGAGTTTGCTGATGCGCTCGCCAAGGAGAGCGCGGGCATGTCCGCCGATCTAGCCGAGAATATCGTATCTAAACCACGGAGATCGGTCAAACAGGAGATAGATCGTACAGCCAAACAACTTGCAATAAGCAGATGGACAGAGCTAACTGCCTGTAAGATCTCCAAGTAATTGTGGCCCCTACTTGATAACAGGAAAACCGCAGCAGAACCTGAGAAATATCACTGCCGTGGTTACCGGCCACTGTCTTTTCGGTAGACATACCAAATAAATACCAGCTAACGACCTGCCTCTGACAATGTGGACATTTTATTGTAGAGATTTAAAAAACTAAGAAGTGTACCAAATTTGAAATAATTATCTCTGAAAATATGGGAGAGAAACTAAAAAAAATTAAAGTTTTGGCTATATCAAGAATGAAGCTTTTTGACAGCATGAGTATTTTTTTTTTTTGAAGAGCACTACCTTTCCCTTAAATATCTACGTGACATTCATTAACACCCTGTCTTGTATGTGCATAAACGTATAGGAGAGTCGCCTAAGATGGGGTAGTTAGGATTAAATTTAATTTAAATAAATGACATGAAATTATATGTCTTGATTTAAAAATTGTATCCTTAGGTGTCAGTAGATTACCTATAAATACCATATACTATCTATGAATCATTGTTAATCTAAAGTACCCTAACTAAAAAGAAAGTAGAAATTCATTTTTTAAAACAGTGTCTACTAACCCATCTTAGCCGAAGGGGCATATAAGATGGGATTTCACGTCGGATAAAATAGAATATATTGAAATTAAATAAGAATACCTTGTTTTTTTTTTATAAATTTACTACTTCTAAATGGAATAGGTATTGTCTATAATAACAACCAACAAAAAATACATAATATAACAAAGCATCCAAACATTTTATGAAAAAAAGTCTTTATTATTATTATTATTGGCGCAAATCGCACGTAAATGCATCGCAGTCGTTTGGCTTAACTCCTGCACATGCCTCATGTGCCCAGTTTTTGCACTTCTCACACTGGATCCATCCTTCAATACTTCTGGAGTTGGAAAATATGTCATTGCAGTATAGGCGGAAGACATTTTCTTTTGTTTTACTCTCGGAAAAACTTTCTCTTTTTGTTTTTTCTTTGGCATTTTTCTTTTGCCTTTGCTTTATCTGGTGTAAATTTAAACTTGCCAAATAACTCTATCAACAGTTCAAAATACTTGCTAACCGACACCCGAATAAAACCCATTGCTCTTGCTAAAGCAGTTGCTTTAGGTCTTCTTAACATGTTCAAAAACACGTAAAGCCAATCATGTCCTGCACTTCTTCTGTTCTCTAATAAAAGTATGATTTAATTTATTTTGCTCCGCTAAATCAAATTCCAAAACAAGAACTTCCCGAACAGATTCGTTTACACTTCGGAGGCATTAGAACTTAAAAAAATACGAAAAGAAAATAAAGTCGGAAGGACGGGGTACCCCATTTTATTCGAATTCCATTCATCCCACCTTACCCGCATTACACAATTTTGGGATTATCCCAACTTTCAATTAAAAAATGTCTTAAAATCAAATTATTATTAAGTTAACAATATTGTTGAAACCTCAGAGTCTAACATATACTTAGTATTTACCTTATTAATCATATACTTAGAATTTACCTTATGAATCTTCTTTATAATTACTTTACAAACACTTTTAAACACCGACAGAATAAAACAGCGATGCCGTTGAATTTTCAATTTCGGCCATATTAATTACATGAACAAAGATATCTTCGCAGAAAGCTTTATAGATGGTGTGATTGAGTTAAGAAACTTACTTACGCTATTTTAGTATAGATGTCGCTGGTAGTTTTCAGGAAAGATGGGTATCCCGTCTTAGCCGTCCACCCCATCTTAGGCAACTTCCCCCTGCCTATAAAAATAGAACACGCATTCCATTCATAAGACCAATTAACGCCAAATCATACATGTGTACATACATACAATATGAACGTGCGAAAGCGGTAAAAATATATTTATTGATGGATTGCTTTAAAAGGTAAATAACCAGGTCGATTTTTATTTGAAAGTCTATGGCATGGTATACGAATATCACGAGGAGTAATTATAGCACTAGTGCGGTAAGGCACATTGAAAATACGACATGAAATCTATGTTCCCGCACAAGGTTGTAGATAAAAACTTTTTATCGCACTCCAAAACGACAGATTTAGAAATCTGTACAGCAATATTGGCATAGTCGAGTAAGCCGAAGGACATAGTATATTCTATTCATATCCATTAAGATTATAAACTTAAATATTCTAGGAACTCGTCGCGTCGGTGAGCTTAAATTAAATTCACTCGGATTTAACAAAACCAGGTAAATTTGGCGCCAAAATTTCATGTTTTCACAACAACGCGTAACTGTCAGGGCTTAATAGGCTTAATAGATACTTTAAGTTCGCATTTCGTATAAACTCAAGCAAGGTTTCATACGTATCAGATTTACTGAAATGGAAACTCTTGCAAAATTGAACTTGAAAAGAAGTCTGTTATAATTTTAGTATACCTATCGCGTTTACTCTCAATGAAAGGAATTAGAGCTCTACTTTTGACCCTTTGGAGCTTATATTCAGTGGGGAACATGACAGAAAGGTCGTTACAGAGCGTCAACGTTCCCCAGATCTTCCCCACTATCCCATAATACATACCTACCAAGCTGTATGGATGGGTAGCAGTGGCTTAACAATCGGTGATTGGCGTGTTCGGCGGAGCACCAGTTCGTTACCATAGAAAGGGCCGGGTGGCACTTAAAAAAGTGTGATATGCTTCAAATAACTAGAATTGTTAATGTTAAGCAACATATAAACGATATTGTAGGTTGTCTCTGATAATGTGTGTTATATTTTTGTAATATTGTTTTTATTACGTTCTTTAATAATCAAGTTATTTCTTTTGGTTTATTTTTACTTTACAAATGATTTATTTCTAATTCAAGCTATTTATATAATATATATTTCTTTTTTCTTTATCTGACTCCCAAAAATCTATTATTCAATTTCTCCCTGGAGTCGGAAGTGTATGGATGTTCGATGTTCTAAGCTTTTAATATTGTTTACCAGTTCATGGTCGCCGATTGAGGGCGTCCCAGTAAAATCTAGCGCCGCGAGACAGCTGACCTCTCTATAAAAGTCCGAAAGATGACTGCACACGACCCGGTGCACTAGAATACATATGACTTTGCTAGGAATACCACGGTCGGTACGAAGTAGAAGTTGATTCATTAGTTTTGGTCTATATTAATTTTAATTCCACTATACAGGGTCGTAAATGAAACAGTGCAAATTTAACAAAATTTCACGAAGACACCATTTTTTTCCAAAAATCCGTTTTCTCTGTTTCTAGATTTAAGAAGAATCACTGGATCAATTATAAAAAACAACTTTCGGGGTTTTAGAATTAACCTCGTGTGTGCTACAGTAGCGTTACAGAATTATGGTATGTTTCTTGATGTGAGAGAGTAATAAATCATTATTGAACTGTAAAACCCAGTGGTCTTTGCCGTATTCCACTTGGAGTGTTATCATCACTCGCATACAAATTACTTTGTTTGTCCTGTGTCTTTATGTAGGAGAACTTATCATAAAAAAAATTCGTTTAAGCAGTATTTGAACCGCATGCATAAAGACTTGCTATTACCAAACATTAAAAAAATCGTCACCACAGAGAAACAAGTAGAAGAACATAAAAAGTTAATATTCGATGAAGGAAGTACAAACGATTTCACTGATAATGTAGTGGAATCCGAAATAGACGACAAGGAAACGTTGGAAAAACTTTTTTCCGATTTTAAATTATTGTATTCTACTTCCATAGAAAAATTAATTTCTCAGTTTTACTGTAACTTGGGTCTCTCAAGGGCCGTAATTCAAAGCCTTATAGAATTTGTGACAGCCTTTCTGTCATCTGGATTATTCCAAAAAATTAAAGAGTCTCTTAAGTTTTTAAGCGAAAATAAAGATTCCAAAGTTTTAGACTGTATAAACTCTATGCTGATGTTATTAGAAAATCCATTCCAACTTCTTAACACGGAGTATAAAAGATTTAAATATTTTCAGTCATCTGATGCGTTGGTGATGCCTCGAGAAATTTTTTTAGGAGTTTCTGAAGATCTGACTAGGAAAAATAACGATGTCAGTATGGCACTAAAACATAGGTATGCATATTCAGTTCCAATAACGGAAACTGTTAAACGTTTTCTGGAGCTTCCTGATGTTTATGAAACTATTATGAATCATCAGAAGAACCTCTTAGAAGACTTTTCTGATAACGATAACACCCTTCGAAATATAATTCACGGCAGTATTTGGTCTTCAAATTTTCGGCACGATATGTTGTCATTAGTGCTTTATTATGACGATTTCGAAAGTGGCAATCCTTTAGGAAGTCATGCCGGAAATTATAAAATTGAAGCTGTCTACTTTTCCATAGCGACAATACCTCCTGATTATGCCAGTAAACTGGAAAATATTTTTTTAACACTACTGTTTTATACAGAAGATAGAATAAAATTCGGTAATGCAGCTATTTTTCAGGTAATAATTTCTGAGTTATCTTTATTAGAAACTGATGGTATCCTAATTAATATTAAAAATACCCAAGTAAGCGTAAAATTGTCTTTGGCGGCAATTTCTGGGGATAACTTAGGGGTGCACTCAATACTGGGATTGTTTGAAAGTTTTTCAGCTACACATTTTTGTCGATTTTGTACTATTTCTAAACAAGAAACAATGACGCTTGCATACGAAAAGGAAGAACATATTCGAAAGGAATTAGACTATAATGATTACCTAAACCGGGAGTTGGGTGTCAAAGAAAAGTGTATTTGAAACTCCCTAAATAATTTTCACGTGTATGAAAATGTTACTTGCGATGTAATGCATGATCTCTGTGAAGGAATTCACAGGCATAGCATGGCCTTAATAATAGACTCGTTAATAAATAAAAAAATAATTACATTGGACAATCTAAATAATAGAATTAAATATTTTACCTATCAAAATTTCGAAAAAAACATTCCACCAATACAACAATACAACAACATACAAAACAACATTTGGCAAACTTTGCTATTATATTTTCAGCATCGGAAATGTTGGGTCTAGTTCGAAATTTTCGATTTATAGTTGGGGATTTAATTGATGCTAATGAAGAAGTATGGTCATACTACTTAATTTTATTACAAATTACACAAATCTTAACTAGCCAAACAATATCCCAATATTTACTGCTACATTTAAAAATTCTTATCGAGGAGCATCATAATCTATTTTTGTCACTCTTCCAGAGACATTTAAAACCAAAATATCATATTTTATTGCATTACGTCCGAATAATAGAAAAATTGGGTCCTCCAATTCTCATAAGCTGTTTTAAATTTGAAGCAAAACATAGATATTTAAAACTTGTTTGTCAATCAATTACAAGTAGAAGAAATCTACCTTATTCTGTTTTTACTAGATGTCAGTTAAAATCCTGTTACAGATATTTATCAAAAAAGGGCCTTGTGGATGACATTTCGTTCAGTAATAACGTATCTAACCTCGATGAAATAACTAGCAAAGAATATCAGCTTCCATCTCAAGATTACTTTTTGGTTTCTTGGTATGAAATAAATGGTGTCAAATACGAAGTTGGTTTAGTCTTAATTTACAAATATGAAAATGATATCCCCACTTTTTGTAAAATCGAAAAAATATTCATCAATCAGGACGACTTAAAATTGTTATTTATGGAATGCTCAATTTTATCAATTACTGACTACAGCACACATGTAAGAGCTTATCGAATACAGACTACTAAATATGAGTCCAATATTACAGTAAAACTGGAAGCTTGTTTTTCATTAATGCCAACAATAATCCATAAAATGGGCAACGACCAATATGTATCTTTTAGGGAATAAGTTTTTATATTATTTTTTAGTTGAAAAATCAACATTTTTGATAAAAAGTTTTAATTTAAGTACAGGGTATTAGGCCTTTTTTCATTAAACAAAGTTCATGTATGTTCTTGTTATTTATATTATCTTCATAATATATTCATTAAAGTTTATGTTTAAAAAAATCGTATTATTTATTTTATCTTCAATAGGTATTTTCTTCTTAGGTACTTGCTTCTCTTGCAAAGTTTTTACCAGATTGGAAGATTTTTTAACATCGAATTTAAAAAAATATTAACTAATACAATAAAATAAAAAGTTTAGCTTAGGTTAATTATAATATTTTTTCATTTTCTCGCGCTCCTCGTATGTGCTATGTTAAGTTTGGATAGTTTCGTATTATTTTCTCAAAAAGCAGAACATTTTATAAATAGTTACCTACGTAATTTTTTCTCTAAAAATAACATTAAAAAGGTAGAAACTTTTCTAGACACGCTCCTAGTAGTGTTCCTAATAGATACCTAAGTAGTCAGAAAATATTTTTTCTAGAATATAATATATATATAGGTACACCCTGTTCAGTTAAATGCATCCATAATCCATATCTCAGAAACCATTGGTCGTAGTTTTACAGATCTAAGTAAAAATGTGAATAATAAAAGTAACAATGAGACATTAATAGAAAATATTTTGAAGCCTTTAAAGTGGCCACAAGGGGGCACACGCTAATATTGAATAGTAAAACAAAATTTCTATCCAAATTATCCAAATGAGATATGACTTTCAGAGCGTCATTGGAAAACTGAGTTGATTCTCCATAATTTTTATTTAAGAATTTTTTCCATACCACCCTTAATAATAGTGGTTTCTCCACCACGATAAAATCATGAAATATTATATAATAAATGATGTATTGTGGACGCCCTTAACTGAACATCCTGTATATAGGTGAATGTAGTTTACTTAATTTTAAATAGGTTTTAGTCGCGAGAAGTAATCGAGTACCTGACCTTTCGATGGCCATGCCTGGCTAGACAGGATATAGGTACAGATTTGTGGTACCTACATTATATTATTACTCCTGGTGAACAAAACATTCTGAAAACTGAATTTTCGAAACATACTTAAAATACCAGATAAGTATATTTTAAATAACGTTTCATATGACTATATTAAACTATTTTATAGAAATATGTAATGAACTGTCGCACATCAAACAAATATCTTTACGACTGTGTGCATATCAGATAATATATAAAACATAGGACATAGCATGATTTTAAACATAACAAGACAATAATAGACATCAGAATATTTTGTTTTCACAAAATTCAGTATATTTTACCACAAACCTGCATATTATCCTGTATACTGCCCTAGCCATCGAAAATCCAGGTCCTCGATTTCTTCTCGCGGGTAAAACCTATTTTAAAATCAAGTAAAATACACTTCTCGATTGAAGAAAATATATATTCTAAACTGAAGAAACAGCAAAAAACTTACGTCTTGATTGAATAAAATATATATTCTTCACAGAAGAATTAGTAAAATACACTCCTTGAATGAAGAAATTAAATATTCTTAACTAAAGAATTCTAATGTTTTCAAAGAAGAAGGTTTGTATTTGCTTAAAGTTTCCTAAATTTCATACCAAGACAATGTTGTCTTACTTAAAACAGGGAATGTTTTACGTGAATACGTTTGAAATTGATATATTCTTGATCGAAAGCCTATTTTAAAAGAGATATTCTTCATTAATGAATATCAAAATGTTTTGGATGGAGCCTGTGGATTTCTTCTCATGAATAAGAATAAATAAGAATATCATATGCTATAGTAAAGAATATATCTTCTTCGTTATATACAAATCACTAAATGTCTTCAATGAATGCAAATTGATTTGACTGAAGCATACTTTTTTTTCATGAAGAAAAGAAACTGTAATAAATGAGGATGAAAAGACTGCCATTAAAAGAATTACTTAAAAAAAGAAATACCTACCTTAGACAAAATAATGTCTGAATTGAAAAAGGATAATTTCATTGCACCCATGGGTAAGAAGAAACTATAGAAAAATTGGTAGGAAATTAATTTTTGTTATAAAAAAATTTAAAACAGAAAATCACTTTTAATAGAGAAAGACGAAATCATCTGCTGGCGACGACGATATTTGAGGGCAGTAATATATATATATTATGGACGAAACCTCGTTAAATGAAGGTTATACCGTTGGTAAAATATGGCAGGATAAGCATAAAAAAAGCGCGAGGCAAACTTTCATGGAAGGATGGTCCACTAGAATAAAAGCACCCTCGGGAAAATGCTAAAGATTAATAATTACTCACATTGGTAGCAAAAAATGGATTTGTCGATGACAAGCATTTAAATTAAAACGGACTGAAGACTATCATGAAGACATGAACGCTGATGTCTTTGAAGAATACTTCCAGCAAATGCTAGATCTTATTCCTCCTGGGTCTGTTATAGTCATGGATGATGCTAGCTACCACTCAAGAAAACCCGAAAAATACCAACGTCTTCTTGGAAAAAGAAATGACATCATTCATTGGCTTACTGTAAATAAGAAGCCATTTGATTAAGTCGGCCGATACTTGGTGGAAGTCCATAACTGATATTATGGGTTAACCAGAAAAACTACTAGTTTGACTTAGTAAACTTCCACTATATTGACAAAAAATTATTTGACATGTTTCGCTACACTTTAGCTTCTTCAGAATATGATTTACGAATGAGTTATGACTAACAATTGCAATAATGTAAATTATATTAATATAATTAAAATTATTATAATTAATTACCTCAGAGGTTTACATTATTGCAATTGTTAGTCATCACTCATTCGTAAATCATATTCTGAAAAAGCTACAGTGTAGCGAAACATGTCAAATAATTTTTTGTCAATATAGTGGAAGTTTACTGAGTCAAACTAGTAGTTTTTCTGGTTAACCCATAATATAAGAAGCCATTTTATAAAGGTGTGCTAAAAAGGAGCTACTGGAGATTGTAAAGTTGAATTAAATATTTATTCCATTTTACCTATTTTCATATTATTCTTACTTTTATATAAGTTTTTATCGACTTAATATTAGAATAACTAATATCTCAATTATCTGCCTATCTCTATAATTATAATCAAATATAATTAAAGAAAGATGTTTGTCCCTTTTCTTTCCGTAATATAATTATTATAACACTCTTTATTCTGATAAACTACTTTCACCTTAATTTTATTCACCAAACTTGTCTTTCTTTTGTATGCAAATGTAGACTCTAATTTAGGGCCGATTCGGGGTGTGTAGGTTTAAAATACGGAATATTTAAGAACTATCATTGCAATTTACCTGAAATTTACAATGCAACCTTTAGGTTATCCACGCTGCTTAATGGGTCCTGTCATTGCAAATTTACATTTTATTACTCTCTAGCATTAAGAAATAGAGAATAGTGTAATTGAAAAATGACACTTTCGTATTTCATTACCCTCTATCTGTCTCGCAATTATTCGAAAAAAGTGTTTTTAACTTATAGATAGTTACAAATTCTTGGTTAAAAGGATTTTATACAGGGTGAGAAAAAGTACACTTCCAATACTCTAACAATAATTATGTTTCCATTTTCCTAGTATATCGGAGCTTTTTCTTGGTTTAATATGGCTCCACAGAAAGCCTTTGGTGGTAAAGGCATTACAGTTTGTGCGGGTGTCATGTACAACGTGAAAACCGAATTGTATATTTTTTATTGCCTAAAAATTACCCAGGAATTAGGCCGCTCTATGATGAGGCATAAAAAGAGCGTAGACGACTTATTAGTAATACAAAGAGAGCCTTTTATTAAAATAAGATCACCAATGCTGAAAACCCTACAAGATGCGCTTATAATATAATAAACGACCAGTCGAGCAAGACAAAAAAATATAAAAATATCTCTTTAAGGTCAAATGACAATCACTGTATCGAATGTCCATCGACCGTTGCTGATAAGTTTTAACACTTTTTTTTAGGGAAGCCCCTCTGAATACTATACGAAATATTTTGAATACTAACAATAAAATCAATATAAACATTGATAGTGATGTGAATAAGAATAAATGTCTGCTTTGTCCTTTTAGGGATGATAAATGTGTTGTTCTATTAATTACAAAATTAAAAAATAAGTCGTCGGCGGGGCCTGATGGTAGACCTGCGTTTTTGGTAAAGAGCGTTCTGCATCTTATTGCAAAGCCACTTGTATTCATAATTAATATATCGTTTTGTAATGGAGAATTTCCCCAAACATTTAAAACTGGTAAAATACTACCGATTCATAAAAAGGGCGACGAGGGCTGTGTTGAAAATTATAATGTAGGCCAATCACTTTGACTTCAGTATTCTTCAAGATTTTTGAGTAAAGTTTCTTGGCTCGTCTAGTCGAATATTTGAATAGATCGAAAATAATATCTCCGAGCCAGCATGGCTTTCAGAGCAGAAGATCTACTAACACTGCAATGCGTGATTTTTATGATGAATTAACCAAATTTATTGATGCGAATGAGAGCCCTGTTGGGATTTTTTTGCGATTTTAGCAGGGCTTCGATTGTGTGAATTATTTTCCAGAAGCTATTAAACTATAACGTTAGGTGCACAACACTTGAGTGGATACGCTCATTTGTAATTGATCGCCAACACCGTGTTAGTGTAAGCAATTTTGATGGTAAGTCCTAACGGATGATAGACTATCCACCCTTGAAAACTAATATTGGCGTCCCACAGGGCTCCGTCTTGGGTCCTATATTGTTTATATTATGCCTAAATGACATTAACCTTGCGGAACCGACGGCACATCGTACGGCTTTTGCCAATGATGTGTGATTCCTGGTTTCTAACAGGTTTTCAAATATCTTGGAGCAGATGTCAAATAGTGTTCTGTCTGAACTTAGACTGTAGACAAACTAAGTTTGTTCCTAATTATTGCCATCCAGAAGCACTCGCGGCGCTGTTTTGGACGTTTAGTTTGACATGCGGGCTGCGTTTCAATAACACGGCTGATTGTTTTCTTTAACCTTAGTCTTCATTGGTAGAAACATAGTGAAGCGTCGAGTAACGAGATAACAGCGCTTCACGCGTCAATTTATGTAATAGAAAAGGTGGCATAGTGAGCCTCATTTTTTTATTATGGCGGGTAGCTCGGCGCCCCAATATGTTTTTATCCCTATAGGCACTGTTGGGGAAACGATCATCCAAATGCATTAAAAATAATATAATTAAATGCAACAAATGTTTTAGATTCAATACTACTGTGAAATATCTGATTTCAATATTATTTTAATAAAGGAGCAAAATGTATCAAGGGTTGCGGAACGAATAATCTTATCGCCGGGATAAACATAAAACTTGCAAATATCTTCTTTTAAAATACATATAATATCTCCAAAATAAGTGGCTAGTCGACCGTTATTCCAGGAAAAAGCAATGTTCCACGTTTAGATGTTAAAAGTATATTTTTAGAATCTTGTATGTCCGAAAACCCTTTGACGGTGTTTTGAGTTTTGCCGCTCTAGGAATGTGACACAGCATGGTACATTTTGTTGATTGCCGTCCGATTGGTTGGGAGAAAACATGGCGGTTGTGTAGCCTATCAGAATGTATTGTTGGTTAGTCGTCGTGACAGCGGGGGCGTAACCTTGCTGTCAGATAATATAGTTTTCCTTTTTCTACTCCACTACACTTTTGGCTAAGATAAAGCAAAGTCGTATGTCAAGAAACGCACGTGTTTTCTCTCCGTCGGATTGAAACAAATAGCATTGCCTAAAAAAAGGTACCCAGCAAATGTACTAAACAAATGTAGTGACTAGTTATGTGTTTGTAAATCAGTAATGAATAGTTATGTTATAGTATGTTAAAGTATGTTATTGTAAAATCATGTACCAAAGAAGTTTTGTGTGGTTTGGAGAAATAAAGGCCAAATTACCACAGTGAAAAGCTCGTTTAATTCCTTCACTCAGTAAATAAAAGAATCAGTGAAATTAACCTACAATCGAGGAACATATAAAGCCTCATGAACTGTTGACGCAAGTTAAATAACAACACTTGGCTTGCTTAACAGGCACTTATTCTAAAATGCCTTTAACATAATAATTATATTTCAATTTACTTATCGTCTTTAACCGTATCGCATTGCATAGCAAATGCGACATGATACTATTTTATAGCTGTGAGGCATAAAATATAGCCATAAAGATAACTCTAAATTTTAAGGAGACAACATTGTGAAAAATGAAATTAACGATTGAAGTTGCCGTTATTACAATAATTGTAGATTGATAACACAAAGTATAAATATTGTAACAAAATAATATTTTTTTTTTTCAAGCGTATAATAATAGCATATAGTAGGTACACTAGGTCCAAAACGTACTTAAATACCGTAGAAGGCTCCTATTTCCTTACCAGTAACAATTTTTTCTTTTAATTTATACTAAGTACAAATATGAAATGGTGTAATCATAGCGATATCGTAGCTTTAAGGTGTTTAGGTTTTCCAACGGTCGGTATGCTTGTCCTGTACTGACAAGGACAAAAGTGTTCGAAACCGGTCTACGAGTAGCAGCAGTGTATAGCATCCTACCATGCATTGGGAACAGGCAGAGATGCATTTCTTTCTTTCCGGTTTCTGCAATCGGAGTTTGCATTTTAGTACTACTAACTAAATTAGTCAAAATAAGACAAATTTTGCTTTGTAATTTAACACTCGTTGGGGCATATAGCACATAGTATAGTTGCTTTAGCATTATTTGGTTAATCATTGTATACAGGGTGTCCCAGAATATGTGGGCAATATCCCGGATTCAGATAGAACACATAAAAATAATTTGAAAAGTTATACAGGGTGACGCGGATCTAAATGAACATACTTCAACACAAGACAAAGAATACCTTGGGGGTTCTTAATCACCCATCTTTGATAGTTCAATTGTCGATAGTTAATAAGATACAGGGTCTTTTATGAACTTCAGCAATTTTTTGTTCTTGTCATATTTTTTAATGCACTCCATATAAAATTTTCATATTGGGTCAACATCTGTAACCTATCTGTCGCTTAAAATTGCAGTATCAGAAAATTTTAAATTCCAGGCCCGTATTAAAAAAAGTTGACATTTTCAATTTTTACATTTTTAACACCCTGTAGATCAATTTTTTCAAAATATTATTTTTTTATTGGAAAGAGCATAAAGAATTGACCCTAACGGCATAATTTTCAAAGTTCCCGCACCCATCACTTGATTAGAATAAATGGTTGTTATGTAAAAAATTTCAAAATGGTGCATATTTGGAAATTAGAAATTAAGAAAATAACAATAAAAAAGCAAAAACTGCTTCCGAAGTAAAAAATAAATGTACTAAACGTTTAATAGTTTTAACGAGACTAAATTTTAGGGAACAACACAACAACAAATAACAAAGTAATAATAATAATAACAAAACTGCAAGTTAAAATCGACTGCTTAAAATCTAATACATAGAAAAAGTTTTAGCAAGAATTAATTTTAAGAGCACTTTAGCAGAACACTGTTATTTAAGAAGCTGTTCAAAATGCCCTCCATTGGCTTGTTCACATCTTCGTCTTCTGATGTTTAAATTTGACACTGCTTTTCTAATTGCGTCTGGGTTATTTTTTATTTCCTGAAAAGCATTAATAATTCGTTGCAAAAGCTGCTCCCGCGTGTTGATTTCTTCTGAATAAACCAAATTTTTCATATTCCCCCAGAAAAAAAAATCCAAAGGATTAAAGTCCGGCGACCTGGCTGGCCATAAATGGGGCCCTCCACGGCCTATCCATCTGTTAGGAAACGTAATATTTAAAAATTCAGATACAACCCTTGCAAAATGTGGTGGGGCCCCATCATGTTGAAAAAAGAGCCCTCTCACGTTAGCATTTTCATTCTGCATAAGTCCTGGCAAAATGTTTTGTAAAAAATTTAAATATTGATTTCCATCTAATCTTTCAGCAAAAAAGTGCGGCCCAATTAATTTATTATTTATTATACCTGCCCAAACGTTTATGGAAAATTTGTGCTGCGAATGCGATTGTCTGATGGCATGTGGATTTTCTAACGACCATACATGGGAATTCCTTGAATTATTTACACCATCTCTGGTAAATTGTGCTTCATCGGTCCAGAGGATTCGATAAAGACTCCTTTGGTGTCTACTGAGCCACTGGCAAAAGAGTAACCGGTTTGCATAATCGCCAGGTTCCAATCTTTGAACTTCTTGAACATGAAACGGATGCAAGCCTTCCTTTTGCAGTGTTACATTAACTCTTTTTTGCGGGATTCCTAGACGTGTCGCAATTTTTCGAGTAGATGTTTTGGGATTATCTTCAACAAGATTTACGATATCTTCTTCCTCCTGAACTGGATGTCGTATTGGTTGATCAATATTATTGTCGGTGGGAAAATGTCCATGTTCTCCAGCAAATAAAAATACATTTGCAAATGTTTTGTGATATGGACATCTTCTACCCGGAAATCGCCTACGATATTCCCGAACAGCAGCTCTTCCATTACCATTACAAAAACCGTATACAAAAATAATGTCGGCATATTCGGCATTTGAAAATTGGTAAGGCATCTTCAACAGAAAATTGCAATAATTGTTAACCGAATACTAACAAAGGTCAGACAACTGTCACATATCTGATAGTGACTTGAATTATTGCTATGGAACAGTAACTCGATAGTCTTTGGTTTGTTTTTAAATGAGGCAAAGCCTACTTTACAAAGTTTGAAATTTCTGACTGTTATTTACGATTTTTTGTCGATGTCTAAAAAGCAATCATTATCTTGCAGTTTTGTTATTATTATTATTACTTTGTTATTTGTTGTTGTGTTGTTCCCTAAAATTTAGTCTCGTTAAAACTATTAAACGTTTAGTACATTTATTTTTTTACTTCGGAAGCAGTTTTTGCTTTTTTATTGTTATTTTCTTAATTTCTAATTTCCAAATATGCACCATTTTGAAATTTTTTACAAAACAACCATTTATTCTAATCAAGTGATGGGTGCGGGAACTTTGAAAATTATGTCGTTAGGGTCAATTCTTTATGCTCTTTCCAATAAAAAAATAATATTTTGAAAAAATTGATCTACAGGGTGTTAAAAATGTAAAAATTGAAAATGTCAACTTTTCTTAATACGTGCCTGGAATTTAAAATTTTCTGATACTGCAATTTTAAGCGACAGATAGGTTACAGATGTTGACCCAATATGAAAATTTTATAAGGAGTGCATTAAAAAATATGACAAGAACAAAAAATTGCTGAAGTTCATAAAAGACCCTGTATCTTATTAACTATCGACAATTGAACTATCAAAGATGGGTGATTAAGAACCCCCAAGGTATTCTTTGTCTTGTGTTGAAGTATGTTCACTTAGATCCGCGTCACCCTGTATATATGTATATATAAATTTTTTTTCTACGGCCCCCTACGGAGATACAGGTCCATAAAGGCCGCCCCTGGAAATCGTTTGTTTTTAAATATTTTTTGAAGTACCTACTAGGTATAACTTAATAATTTTTTAATATGATTGTTACTAAGTAAGTCTCCTTAAAATGGTCCCTTTTAATCACATTCGGCTTATTTAGTTTGCCAGGGACGGACTAGCTCTAACACATTAATGGCATTTTTTTGCACCCTGTACGATTAAGGCGCAACAATAATATTTTTGGACAGCTTTAACCTTAAACTAAAAAAAGGTACTTTTGATCGACATCAATAAAATAAACTGTTTACAAAAAATAAGTTTTGAAATTATTTTTGCGGATTTAACGATGGAAGGATTAAAATCATTCGTTTAACATTATTTTTACTTCATTGATAAAGTGCACGACATTGTATCTTCATCATATATCTACCCTACAGTAACATTATTTCTATTTCTTTAACGGATCAAATTACAAAACCAAAACTCGAGACCGGAAAACTTATTCACGAATGACATGTCTTAGTGTGAAATTGAGATCAAAAATTCAGGCTAAAAAGAGAGAAGGCTTTCGAGATATCATTTTATAGCTCCCAACAAGTACTATATACTCATCCAATATCATCTTTATTCAATTCGATATGGCGGTATTTTTAATGCTATTCCAATATTCGTGCAGTTCATTAAAAATAAACATTTCGCTTGTATGCAATGCTGGGAGCAATTTCGTTTCTTTTATATTGTGGATAGACATTGTGCAGTAACCTCCCTTGTATTGGGTTAAAAACAACGGCCCCAAAAACTAAAAAAATCAAAAATTCATACTTTATTGCTCTTATCTAATGGTAAAAACCCTCCCTTTTGCATTTAATGAAATTTGGTAACAGGTAAGTCAATATTGGCCAGGTGGGTGGGCCAAGTAAGAATATACCTGCGGTAGTTAATCTTCAGATAACGTTAGTAGGCCCCGAGCAAGCTGTGTAGTCTGAATTCACACGCATCCATAATGACGGATCCGTTGTTACCACGTGATCAGCAGTAGCCATTCACATATCAGCAGCCAGATTACAATCGTACTATTCGTTTCGAGTCGAGTCCGTTTGTCTATCTTGGCGATTCTAAATTTACGGAGTATCGATTTTGGCGCGAGTTTATCTGTCATTTGAGCTCGACACCTAAAGAGGTTTCGAGTTGTGAATGTAACCTCACTTATACAGTCTAAATATTTTTTTTGTTTTTATTTTTTCGCTGCTTTTTGAGTTTTATAAACCCGAAACCCATTTACAATTATTATTGATAATGTCTTTATTTAAAATAAAAGAAGACCATTGGTTAGTGATGATTGATTTCATGGAGAAGAACAAAGACTTTGCATGTGGCCGAGTTTCAACTGCCAATGGCAGAGAACATTTTAGAATGTTATGGAAGGAATTGACTACCAAACTCCATAGTTTAGGGTACAGAGAAAGGCCTATTGAAAAGTCAAAAAAAGTGTCCATATTTCTCTAAGAGACCTGAATATAATATTGAAGCAAAAGAACCAACACAAAGTCCCGGTCTCAATAAATTAATTATTTATTTAATAATTTATTGAGACCGGGACTTTGTGTTGGTTCTTTTGCTTCACTATTGAAAAGTGGCAAAAGGTAAGTGCATTTGGTGAGCATCTAACTAGCTTGGGTAGCAACCTAGCTGAACTTTTGGGCAAGCTAATTCGAATGTATATTAGGTATTATTTAGCAAGATTAGGTACCCCAAGGGGCTCCAAAAGAAATGGTTGAAATATGGCAGGCTTGCTGCTTGCTTCTGTGTCCGATTTTTTATAAAAAAATTGTTTTTTAGTCATGGGCGGACTATAAATCAAATTTAAAGAAAAAGGCGAGTCAAATTAAAAAATGGCAAGGTCAAACAGGAGGTGGCCCAGATCTAAATAAAAAACTTACAGATCTGGAACTTAGGGTTCTGAATATAATCGGAACAATTTTTTTTTGAAGGATGTGGTAACAAAGAAGTTGGGGTAAGTCTAATAAGTTTTAGATATAGGTATTTATCAATTACATATTATCACATAGTCAGAACATTCATTGTCTATCGTGGTAGTATGTCCTTGGTATTCGTTCAAATATAATTTAATAACATGTACATAATACTAACTATAGCTATGCCTTTTTTAAATTAAAGTTGGAACACCTGGAATCAGATAGAGATGGATCATCAGGGTCCAAAACATCTGATGTAAATCAAGGGGACTCTCTTGCAGCATTTCTGCTTAATGAAGCACAAGAGACATCAACGAAGTATCTAAAGGAGATAACTAATGAGGTAGCGTCCAGCCTCACATCCACCTTTAAGCAAGTGATGGGAGAACCCTCCTTTTTGCCATCAACATCGATGCAACCCTTGAAGGAATCGCCAAATCCATTATCGAGCTCAGGAAAAAAAAATTGTATGTCTTTTTGTGAAAGTCGGGAAGATGAACATGACTATTTGCCGACTCCAAAAAAACGTATACGCAATAATACTCACGTTATGTCTGAAACAGATAATCTTTATAAAGAAACAATTCACTGTTTATAAAAAATATTGAGAGAACAGTTGATCAAGGTTTGACCAACATTAATCGCACTCTAGATACGCATCTCTCTAATATATATTCAGCCTTGTTAAAGAAGCAATAATTATTAAGTGACAATGTTGCTAAAACCTGTTTGCTGTTTATTTACCTTTAGTAAAAGATTTTTGTAATAGATACCTAGACATATTTCTATACCTAATAACTATATTTTTGATGGTTGGTTACATAACTTTAATACATTATAAGTAAGGTACTTTGTTATATTTCGTTTATTTGATTTTTAAGAATTTTTCCTTGTATAAGACTTTAGAGGTGATGAATTTTATGAAATCTGGGTTGTTATTCCTGAACTATGTCAAACAGTGTTTTGTGTAATGCATTGGCAAAAGTCTAAATTATTCTTTTATCATATAGTACCTAGGTAACAAATAGTTTAATTAAAGACTAACTACTTTTTATCATAAGATGAGATTTAAGACTTTTGCTTGTCTAGCATGCATTCCATAATACTCCATTTGACATAGTTCAGGAACCACCCAAATTTACAGTACCTAATACTAAAACAGACCAAAGAATATGGATGTTTAATTTTATTAATATTAATTATATTTTAATAATATTAAGAGAATTATTAACTTAGGATTCCAAGTTGCAATAGAGAAATATTTGTCTTAATAAATTTATCTTATAATATCTATTATGCTATTTTTTTGCCTGCATAACTTACTCATATTGAACTGAAAATAAATAAATAAGAGGCACCTATATGAAGCAGTCATTTATTGGAAATTAATTAAAATATTGGAAATATAACAGTGACTTGTCTTAATTTGGTCCCTGGAATTCAAAGTCATAAAATACATCATATAGGGTGTGTCCCTATATTAGTCAGTGATTAAAATAATTATTTATTATATTTTGCCTGATTACACGGGCATCATTAAAAAGGTTATTATTCATGTAATTGATGCCTGCTGCATGTGGTATATTTTCTTGTTGACCAGGTACATTTGGAAATTCCATATTGTACTCCAAGCACATATTATGGAGAACTGCACAAACAGCGACAACTTTTCCCATAAAAGGTGGGGCATATCTAGCTCTTCGCTCTACTGCCATACAACGGAACCTCATTTTCAATACTCCAATGCACCTTTCGATGGTGTTTCTAGCTAAACATAATCTTTGGTTAAATCTGTGTTCAGGGCTACCTTCTGGGGGATTTAAGAATGGAACCATCAATATCGGCTCTAAAGGATATCCTGAGTCTCCGACAAGCCAAGTTCTTCTCAGACCATTATTATATTGTTGTAACAGATGGTCCCTTACAGTAGATTGTCTCCAAATAAAAGCATCATGGCATGAGCCAGGGAAGTTGGAGTTTATATTTAAAATTTTTAAATTAGCATCACACATTATTTGGACATTCAAGGAATGGTAACCTTTCCGATTTACAAAATTATGCTCTTCCAAGTTAGGTTTTAATACTGCGACATGTGTGCAATCAACTGCTCCTAATACACCTGGAAATTGGAATTTTTCCAAAAAATAATTGTTTATTTTCATTGATTTCCAGTAAGGTAGTAGGAAATTTTATTTTTGTTGCAGTAAGATTGTCATAAACTGCATCAGTAACTTCATGAATACATCTGAAACAACACAAAAAAATATATTTTTCAAAATTAAAAAAAATTGTTTTATTAACATTTTAACTATTAACTAGTACCCATATTGCACATATTAACTTTATATTTACCTGTGGACCATGGATTGGCTTAATCCAAGATTAAAGTCTTCTCCTGTGGCTCTTTGAAAACTTCCTGTCGCATAAAATAACAGGGAAGTTAAAACTTTAATGTCTGTGGAAATTCCATTTATATATCTTGAGACCCTTAAGTTGGGTCTCAAACCATCGCATAATTCCCTACTTAGTTTCTTATTTAGTCGAAATAACTCAATAAACCGAGCTTCGGGTAAAGCAAAAGGATCCCCTTCTTCTCTAAGAACTCTTCTTTGTAACCGGAGCCGCTGATCTTCGGCAAAACGTCGCCTTCTTCGCAACACTTGGTCTACTATGGGTAGCATAATAATATAATTAGGTAGGTATATACAATATTTAATTTTAGTCTTGTTACTTTTGTTCTTCGTTTTACAAAGTATAATCGTCAAATTTAACCTCACATTCCTCACAATCACAGCTCACAAAATTAGTGTCATAAATCTAAGGATGTTAAAATCCCTCTAAAAATATGAAAGTCCCTAAAGTAAACGCAGTACTCAAGGTCACGTTATTCGACAGGAAATTAGAATCGCTCGGCGGTCGTTATCGAATATGATGCCGAGTCGAACCCTTCGACTCGCATCTTTCGACTTCGAGAAATTATGATCCCACTGCTGTTACGGAGCTGGTCAAGGTCATCACGGATAAAAGTCGGTTCATTTTAACCTTTTTCCGTTCCAGCATTCCGTGTTTCGTATTTTAAAAGCATTTTGACGTATTTATTTAGAACCTTTGTTTAGAATTTTGAAATTTGGTGGAAGGTTTTAAGTTTTTTTTTGGTACTTGTGGTGAGTTTATGCAACAAATTCGATTTTTTCGAACACTTGTGTATATCTGGCCTTATACTGGACATAGTTTTCAAGTTTGTATTAACTTAGTAACGTCCGTATCAGGCGTCTCCATTCGTATGATGCCAGTTTCATCTAACCGTAATACGCATACGGACATCCGTAATCACGGATCGATACATGTGGATTCAGATTTAGTATAGTAAAAGTGCTTTGGGTAATATTACGGTGTTTATATCAAAAACACGCCGTCGTTTAAATTCCACAACTTAGCTAATATTCCAAATAGAACCATTTGATAAAAATATTCGAAATCTTAAATGAACACTTAACATGCCTGTAGTTCTAGTTTTTTTATTACTTTTTAGCAAATACAGTGTGGCTCAAATTGGGCCTACATGTATGGGGATCTTGGAAACTATAGAAGATAGAGAAACGGTTAAATGGGGAAAGTTTTTGACAATTATATTTCTAACTGAAAACCGTTTAGTACGCGGCAATATCTTTGTTGGTTTTTGAAATATGTTGAAAAAACCAAAAAGATGTATTTTCGAAAATATGCTGTAGATTTCTTATTATTCACCATTTTGGCAATCTGTAAAAACATTTTTAAAGCAACTTTTTAAGTAGATTTCAGTTCTGCAATTTAATTTTGAACACGACGTTTCAGTTATTTTATACCATCATCAGGTTCATTTTTTCTTATGGGCGCCATATTGTATTTTATACTTAAAAGGTAGCTTATGACGTCAGCTTTTCAACGATGTATTATTTGTTGAAAAATAAATGAAATTGACTTGAAAAATAAAGAAAATTAATTTTCGCAACACGTCAAATTTGACAACTGCACTATAACTCCCTAAATTGAATACCAATTAAAAGGTTTACATTTTGTAGTATTCACAAAACACTGCTTGCATTGTTTCAACCAACAATATTACAATAACCTATGAATCAAAAATAAAATCCAGTAGCCTATGACCAACCACTACCGTTTGAAAATGAAACAAAAATATTACTTGTCAGAACGAGTAAAAGTATAACAGTTTTTATTATTATTATCTAATAATAACGATTTATTTGTGTATTCTGAATTTAAAAGAAAATGGCATTGCGTTTTTCTCACGAAGAAAAATTTGATTTGCTAGAATGTTACATTCATTGCAACAGAAATGCAAACCTTGCATTAGAAAGGTATTTTGAAAATTTTCCTGAAAGACCGCAGCCAAGTGTCAGACTTTTTCCAAAAATTGTTACGAACCTGAGAAACCATGGAAGTTTTGAAAAACCGCGGCCCAAGAGTTACGAAAAAGCAGGTAATAACGAGCGTGACGAAAATGTCAGAGCCTATTTTACTGCCGCTCCGACATCATCTACAAGAGCGTCGGCAAGAGACTTACCAACCCCGCGAAGTACCATACAAAGAGTCCTTAAGGAAAATAAATATCGACCATACAAGCCAACTATAGTTCAGGGTTTACGAGAAACGGATTATCCAAGAAGAATGCAGTTTTCAAATTGGTATGTGAATCAATGCGAACAAAATCATGATTTCAGTCGTCTTGTATTTTGGACCGATGAATCACATTTTACCAACTGCGGGGTATTTAATAGACATAACCATCATTTTTGGGCAACAGAAAACCCTTACCAATTGGCTCAACGAAGACTGCAAACCCGATTTGGTTTTAATGTATGGTGTGGTATGTATGGTAAGTAATGTCACCTAGCTTGCCAAATACATAGCAGGTATTAAGTAACCCAGCTTTACTTTTCTCCTTACATTTTAGACAACAGACTTATAGGACCATTCTTTTATAATCATACGTTGAATGGCCAAAGATACTTGGAGCTGTTAGAAGATCAAATATTACCGGCAATTAGAGCAAGAGTTCCTCAAGATCAATTGAATACTATTTGGTTTCAACAAGACGGTTGTCCCGCACATAATGTTCGGGAAGTTCAAACTCTCTTAAGACAGATATTTGATGACAAATTAATTTCAAACGGCGGACCAGTTAATTGGCCTGCTAGATCCCCTGATATAACTCCTCTCGATTTTTATTTATGGGGTTATGTAAAAAATGAAGTATATGAGTTTGAACCCCCGGAATCTGTACAAGAATTAGAAGAGAGAGTAAGGAATGTGTTTACGAGCATAAATGGCAACACGCTTCGCAGGGTCATCAATACAGTGTTAAAAAAGTGTCAAAAATGTATTAATAAAAACGGCCAATATTTCGAATAAGTATAGTAAGTTAGATATTTTTTCTTATTTTCTTTTCAAAACAATAATTATTATTCATTGCGTTTTTAGTTTTCTTTATTTGAAATGTTAATATGAGATTTTTAACCAGAAAGGAAAAAATAAAATAATGTATTATAATATTATGATATTTTAAACAAATTTAACCCTGCCTAATGTGTTCTTCTCAAATTTGACGTGTTGCGAAAATTAATTTTCTTTATTTTTCAAGTCAATTTCATTTATTTTCCAACAAATAATACATCGTTGAAAAGCTGACGTCATATGCTACCCTTTAAGTGTCAAAATTAAATTGCAGAACTGAAATCTACTTAAAAAGTTGCTTTAAAAATGTTTTTACAGATTGCCAAAATAGTGAATAATAAGAAATCTACAGCATATTTTCGAAAATACATCTTTTTGGTTTTTTCAACATATTTTAAAAACCAAAAAAGATAGGGCCGCGTACTAAACGGTTTTCGGTTAGAAATATAATTGTCAAAAACTTTCCCCATTTAACCGTTTCTCTATCTTCAATAGTTTCCAAGATCCCCATACATGTAGGCCCAATTTGGGCCACACTGTATATCGTGATGTAACATTTTAACATGTCCATACATTACCTACTATTTTTATTACAAAAAAAAAGTAAAATTACTAAAAAGGTCCGCTGTTTCGTTAACTTTTAGATTCTTCTTAGAATTTGCGCCTATTTACATTGCTTTTCTAGTTCTTGAATTTATGCTAACCAAGCCAAAAATTTAAACATATTTCCGGCCTGTCGATAGCTAGGTACATCTACAGCGTACCTATTGTTTCGCGGAGTGCCAGGGAATCGTTATGCACTATCAGTTTTGCAATGTTATATTTATTACTGCACACTTGCACAAATTGTTACTAAAAAACAACACTCATTAATGTGCTGCTTTTAGAGAGATTTTGCTGGGGCGCACTTAAGGTATAATTTATTTGCACTCAATTTTTGCTGAATTAGTCATGATAGATATTTCTTTTGACTATATAAGAAGTGTCTAAATAAATCGTCGCCTCAGCGTTATAGTGTTCTATGTCCATTTTTGGTGATAATTGAGTGGAATGCATATTTTTGATTGTATTATTTTTGTGTGTCCTATCCAGTAGCAAAGATGTGATTATCAAGTCCTATATCCAAGTTTTCAGTAGATGTTTGTTCTATATCCATTTAAAACCGCCGAGTGTTTAAAATTATAATGTTCCATATCCAAGCTTAAAATAAATCGTACGAGATTGTTCTACATTCCTCTATTTTTGCACTGAAGTTGCAACAAAATTATAGTAGTCTGTGTTCTATATATCCAGTTTGTTGCGATTTACGATACTCCATTTGACATAGTTAGACACGTTTACGGAGGTAATTGGATTAGTTTTCTCGGGTAAAAATACATAACGAAAATGAGTAATATTTGATCAGACGACCATACGAAACTTTTTGAACGCCCTACCGAAATTATATGGAAGTAAGTTACTTCACATATTGTTATTTTATTTTATGCAAAACTGTTGTAAGAAGTATTTATATCCCCTCGCTTCTTTTTGAATCTCTAGATTTTAAACTGTTAAGTAGTAGTTACATGAAATATTCTTAATTTTATTTGATAATAAACACCCAAGTTTTAATCGAAATACCACTGACAATTTGAATATAGGAAATATCACATTTACACATTTCATATAATACAAAATCTTATGAGTTAAAAACGTTTAATTAACTTTATTATTTATTATTTTATTGAATTAGCCGATACGCGCTGCAGATTCATAACAATAGAAACTTTAGGAAATTATGTAAACTAGTTTTTACACACTTTTCTCCAGTATAATAATATTTTTAATATGAAATATTAATTAATTAATTGATATATATTACATATTTAGTTCATTTAGCTTTTTATATTAGCCATGTCTGCGTAGTTTTTAAATATCTATTTATACAACAAGTTACGAAATAAGGGTCTTTTAGGCACGCAACGTGAAACTTGTCCTACGAAGCGAAGCCGAGTTGAACAACACGTCAGAGTGACTAAAAGACATTGTTTCGTAACGAATGGTATACAATATTTCTTCTACGGGCGTTTTATAATAAAAAACTTAATTTATTTTACCAAACATTTTATTACCTGTGTTTCATTTACACCTGCCATGTCAAAAAAGAAATTCGAAAGAATTTAGTTGTCAAAATCTGCGGCAAATATTATGTAAAAAATTAGTGATTCAGAAGACTCACACATTGAAAATGCCGCAAATGAGGCAATGGTGAACCTTGTTCCCCAAAAATCAAGGAGTTTGTATGAGGGCACATACCAATAATTTGCTGTTGCAGATTCATTTTCTATTTCTAGTTCAAATTCCTCATCTATTTTACAAAGAGAAATATCTCAACGTACCTACTGTTTTAGGTTACCCAAGCGTAATTTAACTCACTTAACGTACTCGGAAAGTTTTTCATTTTTGACATAGGTGATTATTTAGGTATTATCGTTATTTACCTGGGTAGAGAAATGTTACTTCTCATTAGAGGAATGAAGTAAATAATGGCGATTTCTCAAGTTGGTTGTAAAAAAAAATATTATGTTTTGAATTATAATGGTGTTCTTTATCAAGCTTTTTGTTCTGTATCCACCGTTTTCTTCTGAAAGCAAAAAAAAGTTCTATATCCATTTTAATAAAAATTAAGTTGTGTTGATTTTAAATATAAAATATATAATATATACATATTATTTTTATGTAGTTTAAACAAACAATACAACTAAGTTCCTTTCACAGAACACAATTATTGTTACTTAAACATTCAAAGTTGACTCAAACCAAGATTTTGTGGAATACTGAGGCGACGAAATGCGGAAGTAATATCAAGTATAGTCCTCAAAAAAGCTTAAAAAGTTGTGAGAATCGCTGAAGTTGTGTCTTGTGTCGTTAACTTTTTTAAGTGTAACTGAGGTTGAAGTTTCTTTTGTGTTTGATTTACTATCTCTGTCATTTTTTAATCAAAGGCTTTAAAAACACTTGGATTACTTACGCTTTATTTCAACGTATACCTTGGGCAGAAAATTCTTGTTTACTGGCATATACTACATACGCATGTGAATCGTTTCATAAACATTAAAACGACCCTTTTTATAATACACACCCGAATATGTTTGCTTTCGTTGAGAAGAATTTGCAATAGAAGCGTATGTTAAATAATCCAAAATGTACATTGATACAGATACAAATTACTTCTCGACGATATTTTGCCGACTTGCCGCAGTGCATACACCGTGCTTCTATAGGTAGGTATGTATTTTCAGATTAATTTTTAAATGACAAAATAATACATTTATTATTAAAGGTCTTTGACTACAACAAATTAAACCTTCTCAATAAAAGGCTTAATTTTATTTAATAAAACATTAAACAAATACTGTGGCATCCTAGAATATTACTAAAATTTTGTCTCATCATCATCCAATAATTCTATAAATTCGCCCTCGCTCTGTCTTTAAAGCCACACAGGATGAACACTCGACGTCCTCTTCTTTTTTATTTTTCCTTTCCTCTCCACTTCTTAGTCCAGTAATAATGCCAACACAGCGAGATCTTCAGTGGAAGACATACTTGATGTTGCCTTTTGGACGTTCACTCCGCGCAAATACGCTAGCCAAGCAACAAACGCAGTGTATACCCTTTATATGGTATTACCTATACATAGTTGTCTGTTTAGATTACCTATAATGAGTTAGAATCGCTATCATTGGTGTTGGTGTCAACTTATAAAAGTATAGATATTGAATTATCAAAGTGCTCATTGATATTATAATTAGAAACATTTGGTTCAAACTTGCAGGAAGAGATCGAAAATTATTGGGTATAATTATCGAAGAAAACGGTACTTACTATCTCCTGTATTTTCGTGAAGATCACTTTGATGCCAGTGCAATAATAAATCTTGCATCTTGTACTTGTAATAAGTAATAGAAAATTATAAAGAAATCGAAAAGAAATAAAATTATTGTCATAAAATTTCAGTTTTCGTACTTTAGAGGCTGTGTTAAAGTTTGTCATAGGGATTAGGGATGTGCGGTACGATTCGATAGTCTCAAGAATCGCTACCTTGAGTTTCGATACTAGCTATGTCTATTCAGTCCTAGTTGTTTACTATACAAGTGATGCCACATCGTGGCGGCTAGCGCTTTACTAGCTGTTACGTATATAGACTTAAATTTTTATCAATAAAAACGAATTAGCTTTCTCAATGCACAGACGTATTTTCATTATTTCACAATCAATATATCCTACTGTCAAATACTTAGTGCGAGTCTAAACAGGAAAATCAAAATTAACAAGACCAAGAAATCAAAGAGAAGACAATACTTTTAAATCTTTCAAGATTTCTTGTTTCAGCTATTACTCGTAACGCCACTGGATTCGATCGTAAACGTATGACTTCAGACGCGAAATATCTCTCGTAATTTTTCATCAGAATATAAAAAAACAAGATACATGAATTTAGCAGCCCTTACGTTGGTTCATTTGCACAAAAGGTCATTTAAATATTATTTCCGGTTTAATTTTCGGCATTCCTTTTGAACTGGCATAGAATATAGCCTACAGTTCCAGCAACTAAAATGTCAGATGAAAACTTTTAGTGGCCTAATGAATGTAAATTGCCTAATTTGCATTTTAAACTTGTAATCAAGCAAAAGGCTGCATGAATTTACACTGCGGTAGGGCTGCTGTGGGATTTTGTAGCGTAGCCTCACAAAATACATGGATAAAAATAATTGCAACAATAAATAAAAAATAAAATTTTGTTAGCACATTTAATATTTTATGATAATAATAATAGATTGTATGAGTTGTTCAAAAATATGGTAGAAAAAGTCTTAAAAATACAGTAAAATCTCTCAATAGCGACCACCCTCGGGGAATCAAATGTTGATCGGTTAACAGGCGTGGTCGGTTAATAGAGAAAAATTAAAACAACTGGTATGCATTTTACCGTGTTTGTTTATTAATAAGTATCTACATATATGTAAATAATTTTAAATATTTTTGTTTAAATTTATCAGAACTAAAATTAAAGGAGATGAAGCTAATTTTCCAATATGTATATACTGCACGTGTATAGTGACATATATATACAGAGTGGCAAGAAAGTCGCGCATAATGCATTTCTGGTTTGATTGCCGTAGTAACCAACTAACTTTTTTTAAATAGAACACCCTGCATATGATTGCATATTTGGATTCCACTGGGAAAACTCTGAATTTCTTGTATTTCAAATTTTCATTTATTTAAAATTGTAACAAACTTTATGATAAGAAAATAAATAGCCTAGAAAATTGAACAACTTAACATCGGAATAATAAACAAGTGAAACCTTTTCAGTGGATTAGGCCATGGTCTTGTAAAACCATTCTGCAAGAAGGAATTATGTGATTCCTGAGAGGTCCAGATATCTTTCGCCATTCAAATTACCATCTATAAAAAAGGTCCCACAATATGTCTATCAACCATGCCCGCTCAAACATTTGCTTTTTCGGGCCTCTGAGTATGACCTTCCTGGAACCAGTGAGTATTCTCAGTAGACCAATGACGATAATTGTGCCTATTAACAATGTTATTTAAATGGAAAGTAGCTTCATCCGAGAAAATTATATTTGTTGCGAAGTTATTATCGTTATTGCATCTTTCAATTATCAGCTGACAAAATTCATCTCTTCTATCAAAATTGTCCTCGTATAACTCGTGAACCAACTTTATCTTGTAGGAATGCAACTTTTCCTGCTTAAACAAGTTTTTCACTGACTGATGAGACACATTAAAATCCATTGCCATTGGCCTGGATGATTGTATTCGATTTTCATGTATTAAGAGCATGACATCCAAAGCTTTGTCTCCCCCGGTTGCTGTTTTAGGTCGACCTGATCTAGCGGCTTCCCTAACACGACCTGTTTCTCGAAATTTCTTTTCCACTCGACACACCGTTGACTGATTTATTAAAGGCCTATTTGGATATAATTCATTGAAAAGTTGACAAACCTGATCTTGCCATCTCTTCATATTTTCGTAACCGCTCATTATTAAAATTTAAACTCGTTGTTTCTCATTCAGATGAACCATAGTGTAAACAAATTAGAAATCAGACAACAGAAAATTAAACAGGAATTCAAAATTGACAACTCGTAGGTTGCTGTCATGAAAACACCTTGACTCAACTGGTGGGTATTAGGTAGGAATAATTATAATTAGGAAGTTTTACATTTTTGAGCTGTCATTATCTCGGAAACGTTTGCAGATATGTGAAAATTTGAAATACAAAAAAAATTTCAGAGTTTTCCCAGTAGAATCCAAATATTCAATCATATTTTATGCAGGGTGTTTCAGTTAAAAAAAGTAAATCAGTCTCTATGTCAACCAAACCAGAAATGACAGAAAAAATTCATGCAGGTAGAAATGTGGGGAATGATTTACTGAAGAAATTTCATAAAGGTCACTTTTTCGTATACGAGGTAATTCAAAAGTTACAGGCATTATGCGCGGCTCTCTTGCCACTCTGTATTATACAATGTACTGTATGTTTATTTTGAAATTTTTATTTTTTAAAATAATCAGAAATTAATGATTGCTTCATATTTTTCATTTTATTTTTATAAAATTCAGATTCACAGTTTAACAGAAATTGAGAAATATTTGTAGACTTGTCAAAATTAACATTATTTAAAAAGTCTCTCAAACTTGCACAGGCTTCAAATAGCCTTGATATTCTCGACTCTGGAGCAAGTTCAGGTTCCTCTTCCTCTGAGGCATAATCCTTTGAAATGGGCAAACAGCCTTTCTTTCCAAGCAGTTACGTCTTCGAAATTGATATCAGCTGATTCGCCACATATTTTCTTGAAGACGACGGAATTTTTCTAACCATCTATTTGATGCCTTGAAGTAATCTAGTCCTAGACATTGAGCAGATTCGAGGGCTATTGCTTGAATTATGGGTCCGGATATCGGTAAGTACTTGTTTCGCGCCTTACAAAACCAGTTAAAAAAAACTTGATCCACTGCCAGCCCTTCGGTTCTGGAATTTTTTTTTGTTCACCATTGTCACCTTCTTGAAACAAATGTCTAACTTCTGTTTTATTTTGAAGCAACATAGTCACTTGGGTCTCACCCACTTTAAAATTTTCAGCCAATTTCTTGGTAGTTAAACCAGTTTTTTCACTTTCCTTGACTACTTCAATTTTTCCACGTAAAGAAAGACATTTCCTTTTTCCCACCATCTTGAAATATTCACGTTAGTTCCAAAACACACAAAAACTGTTCAAGACAAAACTAATGTAAACAACCGATTTATCAGCCTTTAAAGCAAATTGAACGGGTCGGCATGCAATAAAGTAATTAGTGTATGTACCTATTTCTTATGAATTGTCAGGTCGGGGTTTCCTGCCCCTGTAGGAGGGTGTTTTAGCATTAATGTTTACTAAAAACGCTCGCTCCTCGGAAAAATGGTATTTTGTGCTTTCTTTTGGAAGCGTAAAACTGTACTTTGCTGCAGGAAAATACATTTCCGACTCATTCACTGTACTTACCGGCCCCTCTATTAGTTTTGCAGGCAAGCTATGCAAATGGTTATTATGGATAGCTTTGTTAACTCAGCTGGTTTCGTATTTTATATGTTAATTGGAAATTATCTGTTTACGATCTAGGCCATTACAACCCTGATTTTTGTTGCCTCACTCTCAATCAAATGAGAAATCTTCAATAAGTTTAATAAAAAACGAAATTACTTCTAAAGTGGCAACCAAAGTATATTATATTCTTTCTTAGTTGCCACATGGACCGACTGTGTTTTTTTTGCAGTTGGCAGTACCATCAATGAGATTAGTTATCCTTTGGTACCATTAAATCCTTGAATAAACTCACAATCGTTCCATAACACCATAATATAGTATAATAGTCAGGCCGATTACGAAAAATTGTAATATCTCGCCTACGACATCAACGTTATAATTTTTATCCTCGTCGATAGTTTTTAAAAACATCGTAAAAATAATTTAAATCCATTTTGTAAATATGTGAGTCAACAAGAAAGGTTATGATGTCGCAAACACAATTTACTGTTAAGTCGTAAGTATACAGGGTGTCCGGATAAGGATACGGGCCGGCGATATCACGAAAACGATAAGATTTGAAAAAAAAGCATTCTGTAGATCGTTCACTATAAGTTTTATTATTGGTATTTTTTCGAATCTCGTCTAGGAGTAGGGGAAGCCTTTGGGTTATTTAAAAAATACTGTGCTTTTGTCGTTATTCTTTAACGGATTTTCTTGAACTTCGACTTGTTTCAAAGAGAGACCAATAACCATGGAACACATGATGGAAAGGATAAGAAATGCCGTTAGAAGCTTATCCATGGCTGAAATTGAGGTAGTCGTATTTTCTACTGAAAAAGTGCTTAGAAAATTATGGAAAATATTTTGAAAATTTGTGTTTCTTTCCCGCTAAATTGCTAATTATTTCTAGTTCGACGAGCCACTGCAGCCCACCCGTACGTGGTTTAGCTTAGTGTCCCTCGAACTACATTGTTTAAAAATTCTTTCATCTGGAGAACATCATTACTTTGGAATGACCTTCCTGAGGCCGTGTTCCCTAACGAGTATAATCTCCAAAGATGCAAGACCAACGTGAATCGTTTCCTGCGCACACACACCACTCTAGGAGCACCATAAAGGAGTAATTCTAAAAAAAATAGTTCTGAGATTTGTGCATATCTGCCCATTCATATTTTATTCGGTGTTATTGATGTTTTGGCCCTTTGGCCTTTCGTTATATCTTTTATAGTTTATTACACAGTAGGTAATATAATGAGTTGTTGTCTTGCTTATTACGGGTATGCCGGGTACCGGTTAATGAAAACTGAATTATTTTTTTAAGAAAAATCAATATATCCTGTTGCTGATATTGATTTGCAGTTTGGACCAGTCGTTTCAATGCAAATTATCTCCTATACTACAATAAAAAGTTACACCACACAAATTTAAAAAACCTAGAAAAATAAAGAAATAAGTTGGATTGAATAACAGCGCCATCCTAAAACTTTATTAGAAACTCCCTTTTAAACAAGTCCAAGTTCAAGAAAATTGAAGAATAACGACATAATGACAGTTTCGTAAAAATATCCTAAAAGCTTACCCCACTCCTTTATTAGGCGAAATTCGGAAAAATACCGATAATAAAAATTGTAGTAAACAATCTACTGATTTTAATTATTTACTTGTTTTCCTACGGTTAAGTGGCATCTCTTGCCACAAAATGAACTTTTAAAAATAAATGAGTCGTTACGCCCTTTTGCGGCAGTTTTTGAAACTTAAAATTATTTTTAATGAATTTCTCTTGGCAATTTTTATAATGGTAGCTTTTCAAATCTGTGGGACGTTTGAGATATGGCCGCTCCTTATCCTTGGTCCGCTTGGTCGGATACCCTGTATTATGCCCATAACCGCCATGACCCTACTCGCAGGCAACCCTTACTTTATCTAACCTTTGATACAAGTTACTTAACTTTATAACACTGGACTTTGCAAATTATTGCGCTAACTGTATTGGTGGAGATTGAAATATGTTTATAAAAGTGGAGTCCTTAAAGCAGGCCTTGCCTGTGCCTTTCCACCTCGACCAATGATTGTTACATGTTACGTCAACGGTTTTCATTAGTTTATTTATCAACAAATTTCATCTTGACATCAATCAAGGCATCCGATTTTATCAGTCCAAACGTACTTAACTTAAATAAATAAATTTGCAAGTTTGTGCAAAAAACAGAATATTGAAAAATAATCAGACGCAAGTACGCATTGTGCATAATTATCATGTAGATTTCAGCGAAGCCAATAAAAGTACCTAATTCATAAAACGGTGATGCCACTGTATCTACTCATTAATTTATATAATGTGACACTGGAATCCTACAAATATAAGCAACATGTATTATAACAAAAATGCGATCATTGTCTGCGCTGTTCCTGAAGAACGTTTGAGCATATCATAATTTAGTCATAAAATAGGCCCTTAGGTATACTCCTACACGTACTGTACATAATATGGAATATTTATATGCCTTTTTACATGATTACAATTGTGACGCAAATGAAAAATAACATATGCCATATTTATAAGATCAAGAAAGTTTCGTTTTTATGTATTAGAAGGAAGATAATTCCTACAGTAGGTGTCTATATGGTTTATACATATACAGGGAGTTACGAAAATGATGTGTTATATTCTATCCATGACCATGAATTTCTTGTATGGGTAGTGGATTAAAAAATATATTATACAGTGTGTTATAGAAATGGTAGATATTATATATTTTAATAGGCGTGCTCCTATAACTATTTTTTATATAAAACATTTCTTACGTTCTTGTCGTTGCTCCAAGTGTTTTGCAAAGAAAGATAGAAAGTGCAATGTTCGGATTATTCCTAATTCCTATCGAGATATGGCAAAGAATAGGCGTGGAAGACGTTGGGCAAGAAAATCACTTAAGTATCTGAATTGGAGTTGGGCGGACCAACCAGCTAGAAGGATTACAACAGGTAGCCAAGAAGACTAGCAGAACGAAAACCTAGAGAAGAGGGTTACAAAAATAGAGGCTGACCTCCAACTTGCTGGTCTGACGGTGTTCTAAAAGTCGCAGGAAACTGGATGCAGAAGGCATAAAATTGACAAAACTGGAGTAATCTAACCTGCAAATGCTGATGGTGACTGAGTTTGTAGTACCTAGTAATAATAAAAAATTACTTTTATTAGCAGACTATATAGTAAATTAACACAGTAATTATATATATATATATTTATAAATAATTTTAAAATAAATAATATAGGCAAAGCCTGCTTTAGCGAAATCTGATCATCTGGATACTCTTACTTAACCAAAGATAGGCTCATATAAATTGAATTTATATAAACAACACAATACACAAAAACAAAAAGGAAGCAAGACACTATGCGTGATAAGATTCGTTCAAAACAAGAAAAAAAATTCAGTAGCATGTCACTGTCCAATCCCAGATAATTACGGAGTTTAAATTTAAATTTATTAATATTGTATAATCTAGATTCCTCAGGTAAAGAGTAATATAGACTAATGGCGTTAAATGAAAAACATTTCTAAACATTGCTGTTTTATGTTGGGGTATTGTACACTGATTCCTAAAAGTAGTATGAACAGTTCTAGGGATAAGTTTACTTTTTACAAAATTGGAAAGTCGGGTTAGGTAAGCAATCTGTGGACGAAACCATTACCAAATTACAAGAGGTGGAGTCGGCGATTCATTACTCAAATTAACACAAATTTTTTTGAAGGAGAATTACAGTCTAAATATGGACAAAACATCGGAGCCGATTCAAAACACGACTTCACGTTCACCATGAGTGTACGGTATAAAATTAATTAAGTCCTTTTCAAGAATTTTATTATTTTTAAAAAGTTAAGGCTATAATATAAAAAAATAGCTTTTTATTATTCTCATTCATTCATAAGTAAATACTTTAAAAACTGTCTCACAAAGAATAGACAAAAGATCTGATCGTATAATTTAGAAAGACAGAAATGTTGTTAAGGTAATTTTTTAAATTACCTACTAAAAAAATTGACTGTTTAGCGGCTAACACAAACAACTGAATGGAACATGAAAACTTTGTCGTCATCATAAAAATGTAAATGCCCATTTTGCATTTTAAACTTATAATCAAGCTCAAAAAGACGCCTAAATATTCATGGTGTAGGCGCGTGAAAGTCTCCCACCAAAGAAACTTTATGGCGTAACCAGAATACGGGCATGACCTATTTGGAAAAAAAAAATCTTGCTACAGGCTCCATCAGCGGTTTGTAAACAGTTAAATACCTATATTTACAACACTTCAAAATAAAGCGATAAATGCTTCGAAGACATGGGACTTAAGTTTAGGTTAGTGTTTACAATCAATTTGGAACACTCTGCAAAAAAATCTTTCCCTTTCAGAGTAACGATTAAAATAATATAATTTATAACCCTGTGAGCATTTTCTCTTTCCAAAAGACACTTTCAGTATAACTTCAGGCTTTGCAACTAAATTTAACCAGTAATATTCTTCTCATCGTAACCTCTACGGGGAACTTTGAACTATTATACTTTCGTTATTTCCCTTTCAAAGCAATTGTTTTAATTACCTTACATTTAAAGTTACCTCTTCCCTTCAGACTAAGTTTTCTTAGTTCTAGGTACTATTAAATGAACTTTTCACTAAAATGACTAGAGGGACCGAAAACCATATAATAATCTGTGTGATAATTACTTTGTTTAGTAACGACAGACTATTTACGATAAATTAGATAAAATAAGTGCATCTCCGTTATACCAACTTAAAAAATACTAGTTCTTTATTAGTCAACGTTTCCTTGAACATCAAGGTTACCTTTTCATAGCTTTTGCAATTAAACTACCTCAGTACGCCGATTATTGAACACTCAACGCGAAATCTATAAAACAAGCAGCTTAAAATAGCATCCACATATTCTTGTACAAATACAAACATACTCGTAATAGAGGATTTTTATAGAGGCATTGCAAATGCAAGTGTTTTTGAAAGGTTCGTCACTAAATTCTTTTGATAGCGCACACAGTCGTACAATGAATATTTTATAACCTTTTGCTTCACAGTTATTATGCAAAGTAGACAATAAAAACTCGATGCAGTGGTGCCAAGAGTTTTTCAGTTCTATGCGCTGCAATAATTCAGTGGCGGCTTTTCAGGAGGGGGGGGGGGGCAGTGTTAAACAGACAACAGAGAGCATATTATATTATTTAGATACATCAATTTGCATTTTAATAACTCTCTGCCACCGAATAGCCGCTCCACTTTTTAATCGCCCTTTTAACTACGGACGCAGTGGATTACTAGCAAACTACAGCCGCCATAAAATTAATTGTTTTACTTTTTAAATCGCTTTGTAACCCGGACTGGGGTCGGCATGGCGAGCCTACAGTTAGCATTTCAACAACGATGACTAAGAATTTCAAGATTGGAGATAGGCAAGTAAGCATACACTATTCACCTATCTTTTTTGTTCAGCATTTTATATCCATTTCTATCTAAAACTCAGGGACGGCAGATTCGGGCCTGCCGCTAAATTTAAAGCCTTATACCAATCGGCTGAGGAGAGTTTGCTTTTATATCTATGTGTTATTTCGGAAGATTCTTGTGATTTTTTGAAAGAAAATGACTGAATTAGTGTAAGATATGTCAGCGTAAGTGTTATCTGTTAAAAAACAAAATTGCTGATGTGATTCCTTTTAAGATTAGGACCTGTAACTGTTTTAAAATTTAAATAAAATATTTTGTTTGCACATTTCAAAAAAATTAAGGGTGATGCACGCAATTACATGAAAAACGAAGTTGAAACTGAGGTAGAATGTGATCTTATATTTTATTCAATATATTTTAAGTTTAAAAGGTGATTTTCGTCATTGGATCAACAAATTACAGTGGTTGTCAGACTCTTAAAATGTTAAATAAATTTAACACGGGAGAGCGACAAGGGCAGTAATAGGTAATTTTCAGAAAATTGATATAAAAAATATGCATGATTTACGGGAAGTGAAACCACAGATCTATGTAGCTATAATATAACTTGCGGTGTAGAACTAATTTAACAGGTTTGAAAAATTTTTTTTCATGGTAGTTAATTTATAGTTACAGTCGAAACGGTAGTTCTTTACCGGTGCGTCATGGATAAACGATCAAGAGACAACGTGATTTACAACAACCCATTTTAAAATTAAAAGTTAAAGTTAAAAGTTAAAAGTGAATAAAAACATAATAAAGCGTCTCCGGTGTTGCGCAGTACGTCTCGAATTGAAAGTAATGTGCTAGGCAGAGACAAAAGATATTTGGAGAGTTGTCCATTGTTTCGATCTGTCAACGTTTAAACGCTTTTGTGACTTTAAATTCAATTTAATCCTATAAACTGTTCTTTTCAGAGCCATTTTATCATACTTTCGTATTGGCGGTAAGTCATTATAGATATTTGATATATTATTAAGTCGGAACGCTAGACACGAAAATTTTGACGTTTATGAACTTATACTTTGTATTGACTTTTTGCATCTGGTAATTTTGATTTCATTCATGTGGTTTTAGTCACGTGGAAGTAATGAGGCACCGGCAAAGAATCATCATTTCGACTGTAGCAAGTACTTGAAAGGAAAAATTAAATAAAACGAAAAATATTCAAAAATCTAAGAAAGAAAACTCTGATGAATAACATAACTCTATTTTTATTTAATTTGTAGTTATATATTTTCTAAAGACATCAAAATAATATACCGAATCAGACGCGGATGAGGAGGGGTCAAGACCCTCTCGTAAAAAAAATGTAATAATACTACATATCATTATCATGAATAAAGAATAATCAGCCCTATGATAGAACACACAAGTTAATTTTTAACCATGACAACAACCGAAAAAGCCTACTTAATAGTTTTTCACTGTGGTTAAAAAACAGCGGACCCTTTAAACGTTATCTGATGCCACTGTCAGGAAACTTAGATTTTAGAGATCGGTATATTTTGACAGGAGGTTTGTCGTGGGCCCCGTGCTTTTAATACTTTTATACATTTTAAAACTTCTTTGCTTTTTGATTGAACTCCGATGGTTTAACAGTATAAGTTTTAGTGCGTTCGAGTTATATTATTTTGTCGTAAGTACCTATTTTTATTTTTTAATTTAATGCTTGTTAACCTCCATACATATTTACATGATAAGAGTTTTTTTTTTCTAGAATATGGATTGAAATCAAAGTATTAACCAGTGAAGAATACAGACACGAAATAAGGGTTATTTGAATTTTTATATTATGGCAAGTTATTACAAGAAAAATGGTACCGAAAAATATTTGCTGAAGAGGTTACTCATTAAGCTATTAGATTATTTTGTACCTACATACATAATACATCATATTAAATAAAAATAATTTTAACTACTAAGGGCTCCTAGGAAATTTTTATTGTGAGAATAGATACACTGAACCCTGCTATACTCATGTATTTAAATCAGTAGAATGTGACATGAAAATTAAAGTATCCAATAATTTATCTGCTTTACAGAAATTGACAACTTCGGTCGGAAATAGTTATTTACGATATAAGTGTTGTAAAGATTCATATTACAACACGAGATGTTAAAGTTGTTAAACGAGGCGTCAGCCGAGTTTAATAAAACATCGAGTGTAGTAATATGAATTTACAACAAGAATATTGTACAAAATTTTATCTACTTTCATCTATGAATAAAAATATTTGGCAAAAGGCATTTTTAAAAATAAAAATGCACCTGCTATTAAAAATCGTTTTGTAAGGGCATCTATTACAGCACTAGTGCTGTAATGGCATCTATTACAGCACTAGTGCTGTAATAGATGCCCTTACAAAACGATTTACAGAACTGTAAAATTCATATTACTAAATAAAAGTAGATAAAGTCATTTACGTAAAAAGAGATTATGTTATGGAATAATACAGATGCTCTTTAACTGAACAGATATTTCAAGAGGTTATTCGCAGTGAAGGCAAAGTATGTATTGAATAATTTTATAGTTTTTTTTTCATTCATACATTTATAAAAAAAATATTCGAAGAAGGAAATTTAAATGTTTCTTTTTATTTTAGGCTTTTTAGTTTTTCAGTGGTATAGTGTGATGTTAATAGGATATAGGACCTTACCAACCTGAACTTGCCAGAACCTATCAGGACTCGAGAAGATTCCCATGTGATTAAACTCAACTTTATTTACTATAGAAGGATCATTATACAATGATGTTTAGGTTCATCATATCTTAAAATATTGTAGTACCTAACTTTTAGTTAATAAATTTAATTTAAAATGGTAGAAAACAATAGTTATACATAGGTACGGCAATAGCAATGGGTAAGGAAAAGAAAGTAGTTGTGAAAGCAGGTGGGCCGCATTTAATAATAGTATTTTGCAGCCATCCGCAAATAGATAGAAATTTGAGGAATATTTTGAATATTATTGTTTCATGATGAAATGTTAAATGGCGAAATTTGTAGATGTTTATTCCAATTTGAACACAATGTTGGTTAGTCAAGTGTATATCTAACCGTTTGCAAGTGTGAACTTGAAATTCATAAAAAAAAGTACTAAAGCTTCATCGATTGGGTGTAGTCCACCCTTGATAAAAGGTTTCATTTCCAGCTACTATAAACTGGTATATTATTTGACATTGGTAGTAAGTAAATGCCAAACTTTGTATTATAATATAAGAGACAGGAATTACCTTTGCCATGGGGATATGTGCTAAACATTTAAAAAATATGTGATAAAATGAGCTTAGATCTATTCTCGAATGTCATTCCTAACTTTTCGCATTCGACAAACCTTTTCAGCCAATCAAAAAAGTAGTTTTGTCAAATAATAAACTTTAGAAGTGATATTCGAGAATGCACTGTAGCTGGTAAGAAATTAATTTATAAAGAACTGTTAATAATTTTAGATTTTTAAAATAGTTAGTTGAAAGTCGATAGACAAATCACCCACAACACAAAGCCTATCATAGTGTGAGATCGGACCGCGGAAAGAAATATCTTGTGTAATGCCATCAAATAATAGAGGAAGTTAGTTACCCAAGTCTAATGCAGTGGCCAGAATGCCAATCATAAAAGCCACCCTTCCGTTATGAAAAATATTTGAAATCTTACACTTAGAGTTGTAGGTACCACACTATCTAGATTCATTTATTATCATTATTATTAATAATAATACAAAAATTATAATAAAAATTACAAAAAGTGCAGATATCTCAAAAACTAGTAGGCTTGGGAAAAAAATAAATTATAGAAAATTTACTTACAATTAATGGCAAATCCAAAAATTTTATTAAAAATACCATGTTGCATTTAAAAAACTAAGGTTGACAGCTACTCCGGTATAACCGGAAGTGACAGAATCATGTCAATATATTCGGTGCAGAGAGCATATCAACAAACCTAAATCTGCAAAATTTCAAAAAAATATTTTCAGTAGTTCGCCCAAAAGTTTTATTGCATGTTCGTCGTGGATACTCTGTATAATAACATAATAAATTTTGCAAAATTGTAATGGTTCTAATACACACTGTATACAACAGTTCCTATTTTATTTCGATCTCACGATCGAAACAAACTGTTGCGGATAAAATTTGGAAGAAGGTCTTGAAAACCGCAGTCGTCTATTAATATTATATACCTAGGATGAGAAGTGAGCCAAAAATAGCCTTCTCAACCGAGGTATATATAGAACTTTTTCTACTACTAACTGCCGATCTAACACCGAAAGACCTCATTTTTATTTTAAAATTAGCCTTTTCCCCTATTATTCAAACATATCGAAATATTAAGTAGCCTGGGGCTCAGCTGTCAAGGCAACGAATAAAACAATTGAAACTGATGGGTTTCAATAATAGTATATTATTAACCAAGGTTTAGACAGCCATCATTATTGCCCGAGCGGCGAGTTTAAATCACGAGGAGCGAAGCGACGAGGGATTTAAGACGCGAGGGCTATAATAAGCTGTCTAAACCGTGGTTAATATATTATTTTTTCACTACTACAAACTTTTATATGACATTTATCTTTATAGTATTAATAATTATAAAAAATTATAGGTAGGTATAAGTATATTTTTTAATCAAGTTACCTGCGCTTTGGAATTGGCAAAATATTTTGTTGTTTTGTCAGGTGGCTTTGTCAATGTCAATTTGTGTTTATTTGTGTCATCAGATTTCACGAGTTTTGCGTTTTTTTTTTTAAATGAGCGAAGAAAATGTTAGTGATAATATTATGTGTACACCTCCCGAATTAAGGATGGAAGCAGAAAAAATGTTGATTGTATCGATATTTTACAATATCAAGTAATCTAATATGTATTGATAATTATCTGGTTGCCTAACCACAATGAATTGAAGTTGTAGAATTAAAACATCAAGTTACCTGCGTTCAAACAAAATTCGGTTAAGGTCAAAGATCGGTCAATAATGGATTTCAATGGCTTATTATTGACCATGGTCAATAATGACTTATAAGGTAGAGAAAAACGATTTCTAGCGTTAATAATCGGTCAATAATGGCGATGTTATAGGTTAGTAGTGGAAAAACATTAATATTCTAAAATAATTATGGCCACCTTTTGAAGGCTTTAAGTAAAAGTTTTACAATAAAATATTAAAATATGTCTGAGAATCTTAGCGACCAAAGCGACATTGATTTAGAAATGGAAAATTGTACCCCGCCTGAGCTCCGAGAGGCAGCGGCTAGTGACAGCCATGATTCGCTGCCTGCAAAATCAAAACGACTTTATGTGAAGGCGTACACTCAATTAAATAAATGGCGTGAAGAAAAAAAAGTTGTTAAAATTACTGAAAATGTCATGCTGGCCTATTTTAAGGAAAAATCGGAACACAATAAGGTATCAACGTTGTGGGCAAGTTAATCAACGTTGAAATAAACTCTTTCACCGAGAGAAAATATCGATATTTCAAAGTATTTAAAAGTAGTAGCAGTTTTGAAAAAGAAAAATGTCGCCTATAAACCTAAAAAATCACGTGTATTCTCGAAAGAAGAAATTGATACATTTTTAAATGAAGTCCCTGATGATGAATTTTTATCAAAAAAGGTATGGATTTTATTATACTCATTTTTTGTCCTGCTTTAGTAAGCTCCAAATAAGAACTTTGCAATATGGTTCTTGATAATGTGACATCCGAGATGGGATTATTGTGATAAGTATTCCTAACTCAAAAAATGGATCATCCAGAAGATTTGTCATTGTCAAACCGAAATGGATTAACTTCGTAAAAAAATACTTGGCTAACCGGCCGACTGACATTAGAAAACTTATTTATTTTATACCGCAAAGGTAAACATCATAGACAAAATATTAGGCACAATACTGTTGGTAAAGTACCATATGTTATGGCTTAACTTCTGAAATTACAACATCCTGAGTATTACACTGGTCATTGTCTACAACGCAGCTCGGCAACACTTCTAGCAGAAAATGGAGGAGACCTACTAAGCCTAAAAAGGCACGGTGGATGGAAGTCGACGACAGTAGCTGAAGGATATATTGAGGAATCAATAGCGGACAAGAAGAGAATAGCCAAACTAGTACAAAAACCCATCTTTCCAATGAAAATTTAAGTATGCCCTCCACTTCTTTCGCACGTCAAGATGGTCTGGCAGAAAACTTACACGACTGATGACTTAGTCAAGTGTTAATGAACGTTTATAAATTATTATCAAAAATATTCATAATAATGAAGTAAATTTACCTATAATAAATAATGCTAATTCTATTAATAGTGGAAATGCAGCAGTGCACATGAGTTGAAATAACTGTACAACCAACTATTATTTTAAATGATTTTGATAGTTTTTGATAATTTTCATTATCTTAGGACATTTGCTAGAGTTTATTTTTCATGTTCACTTCGTTAAATCAATAAAGTTTCAGTCAATTTCTTTAAAAATATAAACAATCTTCATTATTAAACCTAGGTAAATAATGAATCATCATTATTTACTTAGGTTAATAATGAGCTACTTCTCATTAGACAAGTGAGGCAAATAATAGGGTTTTCTCATGTTAGTAGTAAAAAAAAAATATTTCACTTCAAAATTTATCTAAAAATTTGTAGATCCGTTTCGTCTAGCCAGCGGTTTATTTTGTTGTTCTTGTCGAAAAATTAAATAATATTTTGACCGAAAAAACTGAAGAGACGGCTTTATGCACATTTGACTTCTAAATCATCACCTCATCAACTCCTATCAGATTAAGAAAAAACAGTGGCGTACATTAATTTGTTTTCAATTAAATCTTGGGCGTCATCTCTGTGCACATCACTGGTAAAATCAGATAAACAATTATTTTCCTAAAAACTTTTATGCATTAAATTTGTAAATATAATACAAACTTTCAACTTGACACTAATTTGCTTCTTCTCGTTATTACTATTTGACGTAACAAGAATTTTATTGATTCTTATTTGAACGATGTAGAAAGGCAATTGAGTTAAAAAATTAAATTACCCATGTAATTTTTAATATTAATTCAATAAAACCATTATTTAAATTAATTTCGTTGGTATTTATTTACTTATTTATTAGGTAACGAATAAAACCCCATTTATAATTTTTACAAAATCTACTAGGTACTGCTAATGATATTCTATAAACATTCTCAACATGGCGTTCTAAAAAGAGGTTCCTTGTCATTGTATGTAAGAACTTGCTAAATTACTTTTCGATTACCGTTTTCAGCGTCGTAATAGGTAAGCTTTTTATGAAACCGTTTTTTTATTGTTTAAATGTTTGGTAATATTATTTATTAATAGTTTTATTCGGTTAACGTATGGCATAGCAAGTTGTGACCAACAACAAAAAAGTTTTTTAGTCATGTGTGTTTGGTTGCATATACACGAACAATAAAGATGGAGAAGACCAGACCATGGCATTACCAACATAAAAAGTAATCACAGCCTTTTAACAAAAAAAGTCGATAAGTACTGTTTTTACAATAAAATTTCAAACAAGTCTCATAAATACCTTCATACAGGATTTAGAAAGAGTCATGTTCTTAAAGAATGATTTTATGTTAGTAATTAAGCTAGAATGCTACTAATCTAAATGTTATTTCTACCCTTCTGTTATTTTTAACTATATTATTTTTGCCATTAAGATCATATTTTACCTATACACATAAATATGACTGTAACCCGTGGCCACTTTCAGGTTCATATTAATCCAAATTTGTGAATTATCTGTCTAAAGTTCTTATGGTATCATTCCGTTGTCCATGTTTCTTGCACTGATTGCCTTAATATTTCTTGTACCTCGCAGGACATTTGAATTTCTTTCCTTTATATATCTCAATTTGTAATCTTGCCCATTCCATACTAGATTTTGTATTGCATCGAGGTCTCCAGGTTCAATATTCTATTCGTTTTTTCTTTCTGCTTCTGCATCATTTGCCTAGGTACAAAAAAGAGTAATATAACATTCGAATTTATTTAAATAATTTTAGTATTAATTTTCCTCTAACTGACCTTTCTTCGAGTTTTGTGTTAGAGTTTTTTAAAAGCCCTTTAAGTCTTCAATTTTTGCAGGCAAAAACAATATTCAAATTCAATTATTGTATGTTATTTATTTGTCCAATATCATACCTAATAATAACTAAATGGTTGTATTGCGTTCATTTAGGTCTTAATTCAAGAGTCCAAAGTAATATTTTAGTTTTTCAATTTTACAAGTGCATGTTTTTTTGTTACAATACTGGTACATATTATAAGGCTGAATGTTTTTTTAATACTATTAGGCATTATCTCGATCAAATCAGATTTTTAATAAAATGGTAAAAAGGGTTTATTAAGGTAGAATGCTAATATTTTTATTAAAAATAAACAAAGCAATACTCTGCATAGTAGGACAGGTATACCTGAATCAGCTGTTATCCTACCTTAGACGATATTTTCACAAGTAGGTAAGTAAGCAACAAAAATATCTTTACTCTCTATTATATTTCTAACTTTAAAAATTGTTGTAAATATGGGTATCACTAAATATTTTCATTACATGAATATTTTAGAAAAATTAATCAAAGCCCAACGAATACCAAGGGACAAAGCCCGTACTTTTACTTTTGTATACCTACCTGAACTTTTTAGTTGTGACCCTAGTGGTAGATATAGATAGAACACAATACCCCTATAACTTTAGCAATAAGAATTAGGTTTAGGTATGTCTCTCTGCGTGTATAGAAATTTTGAAAGGTTAGTTGCCAACAATAATTGTGGTAAAGGCATGCAGACACATTTTACGATTTGAAGCTTATTTATATTAAAAATTTATTGAAACTAAATAAGTATATCTTTTACAAAGTTGTATAATTTATATGAAACAATACTTGGTTGATCCAGGCTTTAATGATAATCTAGTTTACAAACTTACGGCCATTAGCTATAAATTCTTGCCAAAGCTGAATTAAACTGTAAAATCATGTATTTTTCAGCTTGTAAATTGTAGAGAAGTATTTAAAGGCTTCAACAAATATTAGGGAACGTTACAATTCTTATATTTTATTCCCTTTTACATGTAATGAAGTAGCTGGTACGTATTGAGGTAAATCCAATGAAATATCCTCGCCATTTTCTCAGCTCATGTTTTGTTATGATCTGAAAAGTATTTAAGTCACTATAAGGAAATTGTAAATCCTTTCTAAAAATCTATATCAAAAATCCACCTGTAAGTGTGTTTTTAATTTACCGTTATAAGAATATTTCCATTTCTTTACAAAAATAAATGTATTGGCTTATTATTATACCAACAGACGTTGGATTTTTCACCAAAACCTCTTAGATCACTAGTTTTTGAGGCAAAAATCGCAGATAACCAAAAAATGTAAGAACAGAACCCAACTTTCGCCGTCATATTTCTCTTTCGTTAAATAACCGAACGCGTCCCTGATTGGTTAAAATATAAACTTCCCTATGCTAGATTTGAGCGGAAAGGATTTCGTGAAGTTAAAATCGACAGTTAACTAGAGTTCTTATCAGTATAAATGACGTCAAAATTAGAGTGTGTGTTAAAAATGTTGTTGCATCATACCAAAATGGAAAACTAGCATTGTTTTTTTTTTACTCCTGTTTGATCATAGGGCTGACTGAATATGTGATTTACATTTTCTCAACCCTACCTTCTTGCATAGAAATAAGCCTCTCGGTAGGTACATCTTGTTTAATGAAAATGAATGGATGATTATTGAAAGGAACCAACTCCGGAGCTTAGCTCCTTTCACCGCTTAACCGTATTTATAAGTTACAATTTTAAAGGCCCCAATAAATTGGAGTAAGTTCCTTTTTTCACCAACTGACCGGCAATGCTGAAAAATATCCCTTCACGTGTTAAAGTCAAAATCGTTAATTTATTGCGTTAGTTCCTTTTAATACTCACTCACATGTTAGAATAGTCAGCACGATCGAAATTTGGGCGTGGGCATTAAAAATATCTTTTTACATAAACATCAGAAACTTAGACTATAAATAATCGCACAATTGCCACACTGAAAAAATTAATTATTTGAGTTAAAAAAATTTACCATTGACTCAAATAAATATTTGTTTCCTATTAGCCAAACAAATATGTATTTGAAAAATACCAAGGGATTATTTGCCTCAATTAGTATCATCTGATTTGATACAAATTACTTTTTATTTGGAATTAATCACTAAATACAAAATTGAAGCCAATATTTATTTCCTTAACACTAACCTAACTTAAATAAGCCGTTTCAATGACTTAATAGGTTAAAAGTTAAGTTAACAAAATGTTTATTTGATTGATATTTATATATATTTTATCAAGTACATATTTATTTTACTTTTGTTTTACATGTATTTGCCGTAACAAGAACGTTATTTAGTTAAACAATTTAAGTGATTTGATTTAAATAAACCGGTAATTTCCATCAAAGTGATTGTTTTTTTATTCAAGTACATAATTGTTTAGCTTGTCTTTTATATTTATTTAGATCAAATATAAATTTATTTGGTTTAAATACCTTTTTTTAATTTTCAATAGATCAGAATGTTCATTCAAATCAGTTCTTATTTTATCCCAGTACGTGTTTATACAAACGTCACATAAAATAAGAAATATTGAAATATGGCTATTGAATATGGTTTAATCAGTACCTATACCATAATAATCACAAACCTTATCAAATTGTTTATAGTGTTCAAATAATAAGGCAAACCAACAGAAAACACACATTTTTGCCGAAAATAAACGTTATGACAAATTACGCGCACACGCACAACGGTTTTTACATAAAAATAATATAAAATTTAAAAGATAACCACCTCTTATTTTATTTCTTATTTTTTGTTATGTTATGTGTTTCTATAAACGTCTTATGGCAGATCTGTAGATTCAACTCTTATTTTATTTTTATGTTATGTTATCTTGCTGTATAAACCGACCATTAGTTGTTGTTCCCCGTAAAATATACGTCAATAAAACATTATAGAGAAGTTAATAACTTTGATAAAAAATGAAATAAAGGCAAATTTGCAAATATTAGGTACAATAATTATTAATATTATATCAATTATATTATATTTTTTACGTTAGGAGGTTTGATCGGTATTGAATTATGGTGAAAATTGAGAAAAACTGTCTTATTTGTAACCTAGGTAGCCATGATTTATAAATACCTGGCTACTAAAAAGATTTTGTGTTCGAAATTTCAAATTAGGTATTACAAGTATCTTTTCTTTGCCTCTTATCTTACTTTTTTAACTCGTTTCATGCATAACTAAAATATTCAAATATAGTTTCCTACCTTGAAAAGTATCTAACATAATGGGATATACCATACCCCTCGATATACCCCAATCTTCTAAATAATTATTCATATTACGTTTATTCCCCATATCTTCGTTTTAATTTTTGATGGAACCACTAACTTCTGTGCCACTAACAAAGAAGATTTCACTCTCACTCATAAATTTCTACAAGACAAAATCGAATACCAATGACCAAAAACGCGATGATCAGGCCACTTTTGTATAACCAATCAAATTACTTAAAGCCCAAAGTATTAATTTTAATGTAAATACATAATTATTTAGTTTAAATTACCTAGACATTTAAATAGTTCTCTATTGGGTGATTTAACTAGCGATTAACGGGATTTAGTTCATAAATAAAAATAAGTTCGATTAAATAATTAGTTATTTAGATTTTGTTATTTTAGTGGTTTTTTTGGTAAGATATTTGTTTGAAGGGTTCTATTATTTGACACAAATCAACCAACAGTCAAATAATTTTGCAAATAAAACGAAATACTCTCATTTATTTCAGTTAAATAAAATTTAGTTAATTAAAATCACATTTATTTATTACCAATAATTATTCACCAAATAAATCAGATTATTTGATTAAGGGAGCACAGTTTTATCAGTACAATAATATTTTTAGTTATTAAAGCTAAATTAATTATCTCCATAAACGTGATATCTTTTAGACTTATTTCGTCATGCTGCAAGTACAAATTTAATCCTGAAAAACTTAAAAATAATTGATTACTTATTATGCCACTGCTTTGTAACAAATCTTGAATTTCGTCCGGACCAATTTTCCGAATTTACATATTTTCAGTTACTTTCGATAAAGCTCAGACTGTTATCCGGCGTTTTGGATTTTAAGAACACTAAATCACTTTGATAATTTAATTTAGTTTTCTTTTTTACCTCGTCCAATTTTATGTCCCGACATTTTTATAATTTATGGAAATTCACAATTTTAAGTCATAAATCATTCTCAATGTCTTTTTACAAATGTTAGCCTAATTCGATGATTTATACGTTTGTAATATAATAAATTAAACCAGCAAAACAACTTTTTGCGTTAAGTGTCCTAAAAATTTACACTTTTTTATCACTAAAAGCTCTAAAATATTATAGTTTAGCTCGCATGAATACCTATCGACTACAGAAATAAAGAAAACATAAATGTAGTCTTGCTTTGAGACTATGACTACGCATTGTAAAGGCAATTCCAAGTTTTAAAAGTCTCGGTTTAAGGATGATAGACAAATATGTGCGGTCATTCTATAAGATTTATACTGTGACTTTGAGACCGTGGACAAATATTATATTGTTAAACTGTATTAAATAATTAAATGTAGTCTAGCTTTTAGACAATGAGTCGATAAATGGGATGCATATTAAATAAATATTTGCAGTCATACTACTTGATTTGCAGTATGGCTTTAAGATAAATATTGGTAGGAAGGTACCTACTGAATAAAGGTAATTGGTTTCTGTTTCGTATATATGGTATACTTAAAAATATTAACCCGAATTACATGCCTAACATGCTGATATTATACAAATTAGATTTTAATAAGACATCTCCTATTTTATAATAAAGTTTTAGAACTGGCATCAAGTTGTAGATAATGCAATTATGCCCTAATTCTATTTCGTAATACTATTGGGGTTTAATGTAGATTGGGAAGATTAGCCGTCCCGCTACGAATTCAGAATCCCAATGCAAATACAAATTCAATGAAATATGAAATTCGGTTTGCGACGACTGAAATTAAGTTATCTCGTTAACGTCAAAATTATATATTCATAGTTTGCCTCAAAATTTCCAACTGTAGAATGGGCAACTACTGTCAAATGTATTTTAAAAGTTAGTAACAGATAACTGTATTACATTATCTAACAAAATTACAATTTAAGTACATAAGGTAAAAGTACCAGTGAACATTTTTCAAAAAAACTTGAATAATTTTGTGTTTTCAATGGTATTCCAGTGAAATTTTATAGCGTGTGTTTTTTCGCAACAATATATCTGATTCGGTGAAACGTCTTTCGCAAAGTTAAACATTTCACATATAGCGCACGAAATTATGACCTAATTTTATTTGTCGCATAACGTAGATTGGCCACATTAGCCGCCCGACTACGAATTCAGAATCCCAATGCAAATACGAATGCAATGAAAGATAAAATTTGCTCCGGGCTGCTTCGAGTTAAATTATCTTGTTGATGTCAGTGTCACATACGTTTATGTGCTGCATTGATATCTGGTTTTATATAAGAAAACCTGTGTTTTATTTAAAAATTTAGTGAGTTGACGAGACTATCTATCTATATATATTTAACGTTTAAGGGTCCCAAAATGCCTGAGGGGTCAAGATATGTTTAGTAGGATTTTTTATTATTATTCGTATCTAAAGATAAGTCCTACTTTTTGGATAATATATCATAATTTGGGTGATAACCCCATTATAGATTAATCATGCCTTTGGAAGGTTTTAGCTTTATGAAGATATGTCCACTAGTTTCACCAAAATATATTTATACCTCAGTGCCTTCTGATTTTAAGTGTCTATTATTATTTTTATTTAAATGCAGCTGATAAAAGAAAAAGTGTATAATCCTCAATTTTCAACAATTATTAGTTCTTGAATTTAGGCAAGAAGTAACTAACTAAATAGTAATCCACTACACCTGAACCAAAGTACCTTATCCTACAAAATACCTTGAACTGTTTTTTAAATAATCAGCAAACTTGTTTCAAAAAAATATAAACAAATAGAGATTTCTTTATACGCAAAGGCGCACAAAAGACGTCCTAACTTATATTATTAATAACGTTATACTAGTAACTAAAGGAAGCTTACAAAGCAAACTGAATTTATTTTTAACTTTGCGTTAATCATATTCATAGAAATAGCGGAATACCCATACAGTGCGTATCATACATAATAAAAGTTTGAGAGAATAACCTGCCGTTTAGAGAAAGCCTTACCCATAATAATTATATAGAGTGTAATAAAAGTCTAGAACGCTTTAAATATGCTTAATACCATTTCTACTGTTTGCTAAAATTCAGTATCTGTATGTGAGAACTTATGGCGGACATGACATTTGAAATTTGCCAAATTCACAATAGTTCAAATATCTATAAAAAAAAACTTTTTAAATGGGACTATTATTATTATATTATTTAAAAAAAATTATTCCCTAAAGAATTCTAAACAACTTTAACATTAGGTACTTAATGTCTAAACGTAGTCATTTTTTGATATTTGGACTTGATTATTGAAAATTTATTGCAAAAATATTGCGAGGCAATTGTTTAAACTTATTTATTAATACAAATTAACGAAAATAAAATAAGTTGTTTAAAGTGCCTTTCTATGGAGTATAGCGGTGTTACAAAGAATACACCTGATTCCATCGTAGAAGCCTCTGCCCAATACTTTCAATCATGCTGTACTGATCAGCCGAATAGCCAAATACCTTTAAGGCAACTTATATGATCGGATGCTACACGTACACTACATGATTTCCCAAAGGAAAGATTTTAACACAAATTAACTCTATGGATATAAACAAGAGTTCAGGACCGGATGGCTTACCCTGTCTTTATAAAGGGGTGCGCGGTATCAGTTGTCGGACCTTTGTGTATTTTTTTCCAAAAGTCATTCGATACCGCCCACTTTCCCACGTAATGGAAAAAGTCTAACTTGTTTCCCACTTTCAAGTCGGGCTTAAGAACCTGTATTGAATATTACAGAGGGATTTGTTGTCTATAATACCCAAAATTTTTAAGGCCAAATACCGGATGAAATATTTGAATTGTTTAAACAACTTCTGGTTCCGGAACAACATGGATTTTCTAAGGGGCGGTAAACTGCTACTTAGCTTTATTTCAGGATTACCTCATTCGGAATATAGAAAAGGGATCTCAAATCGACGTGATTACACCGATATTCCTGAACGGGAAAAGTCTACAAAATGTTATCAGGATTAACGATTTGGGAGTTACCTTCGATCGGTAACCTTCAACGAGCACACTTCTAATATTACCCTTAAAAGTTACAGAATGTTGGGTTTCTTTTGCGTAGAAACTATGTTTCCACCATAAAATGGCTCTACAACTCCCTTGTTCGCAGTATCTTGGAATATAGTAGTGTAGCCTGGTCGCCATCATACCAGTGTCATACAAATCGTCTAGAAGCGGTCCATAACAGATTTGCTAAGTTTCTTCTGTATAAAGAAGATTCCCATATAGAAGCTTACCGTATACTACTAGGATACAGCTAGTTGGATTCGACAGTCTCGAGAAACGACGAAATACTGTGATGGTGCTCTTTTTGCATAAAATTGTTAATTGTAAGGTGCACTGTGCCGAGGTTTACAGTATTTATTTTTGCGTCCCACAGAGACATATTCGAAGTAGGCAGCTCTTTCAGGAACCACCTCACCGAACTATTTATGGATTTCAAATATGTGTTGGTAGATTAGTAAAAAAGCATAACTGCAATTTCCTGTATTATGACGTATTTCATCAGTACTTCGAAACTTTTAAGACGAACACTCTAATATTTTTAAATTTCAATCTTCTCTCTTTCTCTCTCTTTTTATGTATAAGAACTCTGTTTGTTTGTTTTTCTTTTTATCCTTTTACAATTAATATTGTTATACCATTTGGAGAGAGGTTTCTCTGTAGAGTATTGTGTAAATAAATAAATATATATAAATGATTTATTTAGAAAAAAGTAACCAGCAAACTTGTTTAAAAAAAATATAATTAAAAAAAACTTTTTTATACGCCAAGACGTACAAAGAATATTCTAACTTATATTATTAATAATGTTATACTAGTAACCAAGTTTACGAATCAGACTTACATATTTTTTTAATTTTGCGTTAATCATATTCGTTGAAATGGCGGAATATTCATAAAAGTGCGTATCATACATAATGAAAGTGTGAGACACTTTATTATGATGTGTTTATAAAACTGCTGTTGTATGAGTCAAGATCTTTGTGACTCTTCTTCGGTGTTGAATAAGGTATTTTTCCGAACTAAGAGCCTCTATACATCTTAACAGCTTTTTACGCTGCATAATGTCCAAATTTAACCATTGCTCGAATTAATACTGATAACATATTTGAGACTCTGCTCCGAAATATACTCTGAGGTTGCTGCAGTCCATTCAAAAATAGGCTATTCGCTTCATCCGTGACCATGATCTGACAAACAGTTTTGAAAACTTTTTTTTACACACTACACCTTTTTACAATTTTAATAAGACGAAGCTCTCCGGTCGACGTCACCGGCTAATTTTTGTTCTTCTTGTTTATGGCATTCATGATAAAAAAATATAACTGTCTATAAGAATTTGGGTAGTTTATGATTAATTTTAAGTTATTTCAAAAATGATGAGTTTTAACTAATGAACATAATACATAATATGTGTCATGATTTAAATTTAAAAAATTAAGGTGTTTTAAAAGATACATTTGATCAGCTATAAAATATAGGTTGTTAAAAAATTGTAAAAATAGTAATATTGGTATGTTCCTACTACATATTATTTGTATGAATTTTGTATTAAGGTGAAGGTATAACAATTATTTTTGAAACGAGTCTAAGGTAATTCTTAAGCCAGGCCTGTGCAGTTTTTCCTCTGAGGATTTCCGGAATGTGTGTGGGTACCTTTACAGTCGGCACGGTAAATTTTTGCCGGTGTGTCATGGATTAACGGTCAAGAGACAACCTGATTTACAAATCCCGTCTTTATTTATTATAGCCTTAAAAGTGAATAACAGCATAATAGAGCATCTCCGGGGTTGTGCAATACGTCTTGAATCAAAAGTAACTTGCTAGTCAAAGACAAAAATATTTCAAAAGTTGACTATTGATTTCAAAGTCATTGTTTTGATCTGTCAACTTTAATTTGTTTTTAAACGTTTTGGTGCCTTGAAATTCCCTAAAAATTGTTCATTTTGGAGCTATTTCTGTCGTACTTTCCTGTTGGCGGTAAGTATTTATATATTTGTTATCATTTATTCAAGTCCGAACGCTAGCTACTACAAATTTTGACGTTTATGAACTTCGTTTTAACTTTTTGAATATCGTAATTTTTATTGGATTCTTAAGGTTTTAGTCACGTGTAAGTAAGGACGCACCAACAAAGATCCACCGTACCGATTGTACGCGGTGTTTTGCGATTAATTAGTAAATATCACGAACATCATAAAAAAGAAGTTTTCACGGAAAGGCAATGACAAAATAGAAGAATAAAGGTTAGTTTTTTATAGCACTGAGTCAAATAATAGACATTTATGTTATAAGGATCATATAATAATGATTGTTTATGATCCGAATTTCATACAATATTTTATATTCCGACGATTTTTGTGTTTTTTTTTTATGAATTTTAAGTTTTCGTCAGTAAACTAATTTTTCATTATAGTAGTCAGTCCTATAATCAAATCATTATAGTACTATCCTATAAAGTATGTCATTTTGACACTGAAAATAAAATCCATAATAATGTTATTATGACACGTCGGAATATAATAGTTATTTATGTATCTAGGGAATTATAATGGTCTTAATTACCGAGGGACAGCAATTGCCCAAGGTAATTAAGACCCTTATAATTCCAGTGATACATAGATAATTTTATTTCTGACCGATTTTAGTAACATTTTGTTCATTTTTAAAGTGGAATAAATGTTTCAATAGATGACAATCAAATTGACATTAGATGTCAATCGTTTGATTTTATGTCAAATTTTTCTTAATATCCCAGTTATGACCCTTATAATTCCCGCGTAACTAAGACGTTATAAGCTAATAATATACCGGTCAGAAATAGAGGTTATTTATTTTTATAACAATACGTCGCTTTTGACAAATTGTTAGGTCTTTGCTTGATAAAGTGACGTAACGCGTTGTAATTGGCGTCAAAATATTAATATTCAGCGATAATGTTAAGTACAATTACTTTATTTTGGTGTTCTTATCTTCTTATCTACCTCTTTACAAACTTATTATATATTTATTTTTTTGTAAATACATTCCCCCAGCACACGCACACGTACTGCTCGCAGAGGGACGCAAATGATTTTTCCTGTATGCTGTATTTTATAAACATTATAAAATATTTGGTTAAATGGATCCCCGAAGAAAGTCCTGTGGCGCTGTCATTCCGAATTACCGATGCTAAAAACATTTCGTAAAGCTTCATTTTAGTAGCAAAATAGCCATATTATGAAAAAAAAGCAATAAAATGAATTCGTTCCGAAAACCGTTAAGAGTCGCAATAATAAAAATATTAGGTCGAAAAGTAAAGTTAGTTGGGTCTTCACATAAAAGCCGATATATTATATAACTGTAGACTTCCACGATTCCCTTTGAAACAATATTCTTTTATTTTCCCATTTACTTGTCTGATCGTATGGTTTTATAGGGAATATACGCCTTATTCGGCAAACATCATCAGTTTTTCTAATATGCCTTTTTATTTAGTATGTCATTTTTATAGCTGGAGTATTTTCATTACCGATTTATTTTTTATAGATATTCGCGTTAGGAATAATTGATGATGATGAAATTTTGAAGCCCAATGTTAACGAAACATATAGTATCTAGTATAATTATTAAAAAGAAAAAAATTGTGCCTCTCTTTAATTTAATTCTGTTAGAGATTATTGTACTGTCCATTTCTCTCTGAAGTGCCATTATTACGATCAACGGTAACTAAAGCTTAGAACGACATCTCGTGGAACTTACCTTTAGTTTCTATAATTATATTTTGCCGTCTTTTGATAAGCTTTAAACAAATATAATAATGCAGTTGGGTACTTGGTAGAACACTACAGAGGCAATTATATTAAGTGCCACTCTTACTGTTATCTTACTTTACAAGACAATCAGCTCTATGATGAAACACACACGTTAACTCTTAACATACCGTTTCCATAACAACAACCGAAAAAAACCTACTTGTTAATTTTTCACTGTGGTTCAAAAACAGGTACCTAATTTTGAAGTTAGCGCCTAGAGTTAACTTGTGTGTTTGATCATAGGGTTGATTATCACTTTAGTGGGCACTCTACTCAAAACACCCTCTGGAGTGGTGTGGTGTGAGATACCAAGTTACGAATGGGGTTTGATTTCAGTGGAAGCTCTACTTTCCAGTTGTATTCTGTTTCTCTGTCCAATAAAAAAAATGGGCGCCTTTGTTTCATTGCAGTTACATTCATTAAAAAAAAAAGCACACATCTAGTTTATGCTGGTGTCAGTTAATTATATTTTGTGTCAAATTTTAGTTGTCAACTTGTTACATTTCATGTAATAGTGATTGTCTAATTCTAATACCCCGTATCAGCAAAAAATTCAAATTTTGCTTTTTCGCGCCATTGGGTTGTACGTTTACTCTGCCATGAGTTTGATTAAAACCGTATTGGCCTCGAAATTATTGGTGCGAGAAAATTGTAATATAAAAAAAGTTTTGTAACTTTTGGAATACAATTTTTTGGAGTAAAATACCGATCCATACAGTTACGGGGTATTAGAATTAGACCATCATGTTACATATCAAGGGTAGTACGAAGCCTATTATACACGATTTCGAAAATAACGGTACGAGCGTTAGCAAGTAACCCAATTCGAAAGACACTCGAGTTGTGTACTATACTTTTTCTATGACCTGATATTTTTTTTGCTAATATAGCCAAAAATAATATCCAAATTAAAAATGTTAACCTTTAGAATTGCCTTTGTTATTACAAACATTTGCGTTTTCAAGGCGAGGCGATGCATTGCAAAGTCAACTTTGTGCAAAATATATTGAAAATCTTCACGATTTTGACGATTCACGGCCAATGTGATTATGAAACAACTGTTTTTACGCACAGCTTGGCTAATTATATGTATAGCGTGCGCAATTAGAGTTTTACTGATAAAGTAGAGAGTGCGTAAGTAGCCTCTTACTAATTTATGAGCAGAAAAAAACTTAACGCATTTTCTGTCAAAGTTCTTAATAACTAAAATATTGCTAAAATAACTGATAAGACGTTTCTACTACTATGCTTCAATCTACTTTTTTCTTTATGAAGTTTCATTTACCATTCTGTTATTTTTTGATAATCCGTAAACAGAGATAGGATGAGATAAGAACTTTCTGACGTAACTTGACACAGTAACTTGGCAGAATAGTACAGTGCCAATTAAGTTATCATACCGTTGTCATCTCATTTTAATAAGTGTTGTCATCGTAGAAGTGACGTGGCGTAATATATTAGATGACGCGGCATCGAATATAAGGTTTACGTTTACTTTTTTTCTTTATGCATTTTCTTATATTCCCTTCTTTTTCAATTTCGATAAACTTTAAACAAAAACCTCTGAGGTAAATTGACACATGTTATGAGACTAAATTGTATGAGATGGAGTGCCGATAATATGCATGTATCTTATACAAGCTACCTTGAACAAATTGAATGAGGAACGGAGATAGATCAGGGATTTCGATTTCTCCGAATGATTCATATAGTCGGCACGGTAGATACTTACCGATACGTCATGGATCAACAATCAAGAGACAACGTAATTTACAACTCCCCATCTTTATTTATTATAGCATCAAAAGTGAATAAAAACATAATAGAGCGTCTACGGGCTTCCGCAATACGCCTCGAATTCAATTCACGTACTAGACAGAGACAAAACTTTTTAGCAGAGTTGTCAACTGATTTCGAAGTCATTGTTTTGATATGTCAACTTAAATTTGTTTTTAAATATTTTTGTGACTTGAAATTCAATTTAAGCCTCAAAACTTTCCTTTGAGAGCTATCTTTATCGTACTTTTGTATTGACGGTAAGAATTTATGGATATTTGTTATTTATTTATTCATTTTAAGCGCTAGTCACGAAAAGTTTAACGTTTATGAACATTTTGTTTTGATTTTTTGCATCTGGTAATTTTGATTAGATTCTTATGGTCTTAGTCACGTGCAAGTAATGACGCACCGGCAAAGAACCACCACTGTAAGTGCTTTGCCATATAAGCTTGTCTTCTGAAGATAAAAAGATTGTCGTAGAAAATTATAGCATAAAATTAGCAATAAATTCGTAACTACAAATTATTATTTCCCGTTTTGTAAAGTCAAATAGAGATATCATATAGCTAAAGGATTACAGCACTGACCACGTGACAACATCTAATTCTGACGCATTATGTTGCGTTGTTAGAATTAGATGTTGTCACGATCGAGTTCTTTAATTTGACAGCTCATTGTTTAAGCCTCGTTCTCAGAGCTGCGTTCTGTCGCGGCGACACATCCCCACTCCACGTCGAGAAGCTGTCGATGAGTGTAAAGTTACTGGCGCCAGAGTAGTGGGGGTTAGGAGTTATGAAGTTGCGCAGTGGCAAGTTGCCAAGCGACGGACACGATGCGAAGCTAAACGTATACATGCCGCGTGTTTTTATAGTTTTGTTGTAATGTATCTAAAGAAAATCGATGTAAAAGGAAAGTCCTTAATAGTCAAGTGAGGGAAATCATATTATACAACATTGCAAAATTTACGGAAAATGAAGCAACTAAAATATTGCAAATTATAGATTTGTATATTATTATACAGTGAGAACGTAAAGGTCGGAACAAATTCATTTTAAATTTATGTTTTTTTTTTAAGGAACGCTCGGACCTGCCAATTTCTTATTTTTGTTGTGCATTTTTTTAAGCTAATTTCATGTATACAGGTTATCCCAAAGATAAGTTATGAGGGTTCACTTTGCTTTTTTAAATGGATACCCCTATTTTATAATGTTTTTTTGGATTCTACATAAAATTCTAAACATATTTCATGAAATATGTTATATACTTAAATTCAGCCGTTTGCGAAAAAATTCGATTCGATATTCGGATTTTAACAGATGATTTTTTTATTATTACTTAAATCATGAACAGTGTTGTAAATAAAGCCTATGGTTGTTAGGTTGTCACACTGACAGTGACGGTTGTGCTCTGATTTGAGTAGCTTTGCCTCAAGTCGAAGTGTCCGGCAAAAGTTATTTTGATAATCTTGTAATTTTAAAAAATGGTACGCTTAAGTGAAAGAAAGTTAATAGAAATATTAATAATAATTAGTTATGAAAATGGAATGCGCACACAATTGGAAGTTTGCGAACTCTTTAATAACAAGTATCCTCGCAGAGAACCGACATCTCGATCTACTGTCAATAAAACAGAAAAAAAAATATAGAAATTTAGTTTAGGTTAGGGACAATTTTACGCAAGGTCGACCTGCGGTATTAGAAGATACACAATTAAATGTGTTATTGTCGGTTCAAGAATACCACCATAAGGCGAGAAGTACTATTACTTTGAATAATCATTTCTGCAAAACATTCGTCCTAAAGTATTTAGACAAAAAAAAATCCATCCTTACAAAGTCCAATTGGTTCATGAACTCAATGAAGAGGATCCAGACAAAAGAGTTCAATTTCGCGAGCGAGATAATGATGAATATGTGCAATAGTCATCCACAATTTTCGAAATGAATTGTATTTTAGGATAAGGCAACGTTTTGTTTGAATGGAAGTCTAAACAAACAAAACTGTTGGTATTGGGCTACAGAAAATCCACTCTGGATTATGGAATGCCACACCCAATATCCTCAAAATGTTTGGGACGACATTGTTGAAAATATAATTATGGGACCCTTTTCTTCTGACGGAAATATGACAGGTGAAACATATTTAGAATTTTTAGAAAATGATCTAGTATACTGCCTTGCCACATTATACCCTAATCCAGAAAATCCTGATGCACCGAACAATAGCAAGACGGAGCTCCGGTCCATTACACCCGCCGTGTGCGTGAGTGCCTTAATACAGTTCCAATTAAATGGCCGGCCAGATCTCCAGATTTAACCATTTTATATAGATTTTTCGTTGATAGTCTTCTCCATAACTTTTGATATACCCGAAAGCAATGCGACTGACCGAAAGTTGTTTGGCAAGGTCTTCTTGCCCTTTTCGAGTATGGGCTGGACTCGCGCACTTTTTCGGAAAGAATGAAATATTCCTTTTTTGTATGATAAGTTAAAAAGCCTACAAAATGCCGGTGTCAATTCGTCAGCGCATGTCTTAATTACGATGACTGAAATATCGTCAGTCCTTCTTTGGTGTTAAGACTCCTCAAGGTTCGTTAAACGGCCGGTTCCGCCATCTATATGGATACCTCCATTTTGACTTCATTCTCTTGAACTTTATTGATAAAATTATGATTTAATATCTAATAAAGATTTCATTAAATATAGATTATTTTCTTTTATTAGTCAAAATAAACAAATCTTAACAAATCAAGAACTTTAATGTTTATTTACAAATTGCTGCTGTCAAATGTGACGGAAAGCGGCAAAACCTCATTTTTTGTTTACACAAACATATATTTGATTTTTTGCGCGTGCTTGTTGGGAGAACTGCGCCTCACGAGACAAGGACTACTCGACTTCACTATATTTACATTGGTTAAATAGGCAAGGCGACTTATACTATTAATACATATTTATCATGATATATAAAATGGCGTCATAAAGATTTCAAGTCAATCGGATTGTATTATTAGTTCTGAGTGAGAGGTAGCAAAAGTGTGTTTCGAGAAAATGTGAGACACGATAAGGTACTTGAGCGAGTACCTGCTATCGATTACATACAAAGAAAGCGTTAATTTTTTTAAGTTTTTCACAGAGCCCCCTCAACTAAATAGAATATTTTTTTTTACTTTAATTAAAACTAGTCATAAACTGCTTGAAAATATTTTCGTAATTTGTTATCTTGGAAAGTTATCGAACTATCCGACATATCTCCGAGTCTCAAAGAACAATTCAGAATAGAACCATAAAAGATAATTGGGCAATATCAATAACCGCTTCAATAAAACTGCAGACTACTAAATCTGTTGACGTTCCCCCAATAAACAGTATAAATATTTTTCAAGGAGCAATGCGATCTGACAACTAAAGGATGAGGGAGGAATAAAGGGAAAGGGGATTCAAAATGGTCACATAATGGTTTCATATTAAAAGCTAACGGTAATTTAGAGCTATAAAGTAGAACTGCAACATTAAAACTCTCAAACATTTGTGGTTCTTCTTACATAAAAATAAAATTGCGGTTTGCACAGAGACGTCAAATGCTGAAAAAATTAAACTTTTATAATTTTTAATATATAAACCTATAAAAAACAAATAATATAAGTTTCTTTTTAAATTTCGTGGTTTATTATTTTCACGTCCCCTACATACTAACTCCCACGTGCGGCAAACAACAAATAACAAGGCGAAACAACCTCTGACACTTATTGGCAGTACAATAATTTATAGCCAACAAGCAACGATTTTCTGCAAATAATATCTTATTTGATGTGAAATAAAACATTATTTTGATTGAGGCGCGTCCATATCAATAAATTTGTGCAATGTGTTAGTGTTAACCAAAATAAATACTATACAGGGCTCCTTAATGATATGCAAATATTTTAGGGTAAGAATCTACATGAAAAACTGATGATAGCTTGCTTTATAAACTTTGGTCCAAGAATGTTCCGTTACGAAAATAAAGCTTTAGAAAAAAAATGGAAATTACCTAATATTTTCTAAACTACTTCAGATATTTCAAGGATCTTTGGTACGTAATGACAGCTAATAAAGGTGCATATTTTTCAATACAAAAATAATTTTCAGCGTTAACAGTGGCGTACCTACGGGCACTGACTTCGATATTTTTGAGGAAAAAAATTGTACACCAATAGTTTCCTCCCAAATAAAACATATTTTTCAATTCACCGTTCAATTTTAAACATAAGAGCTCTTCTAAGTTGTTTTCTTGCGATGCGCCATTTTCGAGTAAAAAAATAAAAACCGTTGTATTGTCCGAGAATATTAATCTAATTATTGAAAAATACAATTTTGCAATAATAGTTGCCATGGGATACGTCACTTACTTTTTACATCTGACATTTTCTAGTAAGTTTCACGTTCAAGTCTGGGCGTTGTAAATTATTTATTTCATTTTATTTTAACCATCTAAAACACCTGAAATGGAGGAAGCGGTAATGCAGTAGAAGAACATCATGGAACGAGTACGGGGAAAATTGCCAGAAACTTAAATATTTGCCATCAAATTGTTTGTAAAATTTTCCTGGATATTTTATTTTATCCGTATCATATTTTAGAAGTACAGGCATTGCTTCCCAAAGACTTTCCACGGTGTGAGACCTTTTGTCAGTGGTATCTTCATAATATTGTACAAAATCCGCAATTTCTAACAAACATTCTGTTCTCAGACGAAGCTAAATTTTCAAGAAATTGCATTCAGAATTTTCACAACAATCATTTGTGCGCGGAAGAAAATCCCTATGCCTTAACCGAAACCCATTTCCAAAAATTATTGGTAACCATTTTATTGGCCCATTCTTCTTGCCTAGACAAGTTGACGGACAATCTTATCTCAATTTCATTCAAGAACAACTGCCTTTGCTGCTTGAGGATGTTCCGATAGCAATAAGGAACCATATGACGTGGTACATGCCCGATGGTGCACTAGCACATTTTAGTGTAGTGGTTCGCCATTATTTATAAACTGTTTATCTAAATCGTTGGACTGGCCGCGGTGGGCCTCAAGAATGGCAACCAAGGTCCCCCGACCCCGACCTCAACAGCTTAGATTTCTTTTTGTGAGGCCATCTTAAGACGCTAGTATACACAAATCCCATTAATACAGTAGAGGAATTAATAGAAAGAATAGTAGAATAGTTGCATCATGTAATAGAATAAGAAATGCTTCAGGGATGTTTCAATCGCTCCATGTTAGATGTAATGTTATGTTAATGTTGTATGTTGTCACACAGATGCCAACCCGTAATGTGTTTAATTTTTCCTATTAAAATAAAAATAATTTTGAAAGTTTTTTTGACTCAAAAACGGCGCATTACAGGAAAACAACTCAGTAGAGCTCTTTTGTTTCAAATTAAACGGTGAATTCAAAAATATTTTTTATTTGCGGAAAAAACCATTGGCGTACTATCTTTTTCCTCAAAAATATCGAAGTCAAACCTGAAAGTTATTTTTTTGTATTTAAAAATATGCACCTTCTTTAACTGTCGATACGTACTTATTATCACTGAAATATCTGAAGTAGTTTCGGAAATATTAATTAATTTCCATTTTTTTCCTAAAACTTTAACACCTTTATTTTCGTAACGGAACATTTTTAGACCATAATTTATAAACAAACTATCATTAATTTTTCATATAGATTCACAACCTTAATCTGCTTAATCATTAAGAAACACCCTGTATCAACTGGTTATTATCTTTTAATTCTAATATATGTTGGTACACTTATAACAGTGAATAAATTAAATAATAACTTTCGACGCAAATCTTTTTAAAGTCGACACAAGAGTCGATAGGCCGATGGATAGCGTGTGTTGTATCTGCTGACAAAAATATTTGAGTGCTTCTTGTGCAGCGCATATAGTACCCATCGACGTACATTTAGGCGTAAATATGAGCAATTTGCGTCAAATACAACGCTTGTGTCGTGACTCATAACCTACCTATTTATTAATGTGAACTCGGCGTTACATTTATTTATAAACGCTACGACTACTGCTACTAGGTACTTCGATAATTAAAAAAATACAATTAACATCACAACCACATTTGGCTTCTCGTCATCTGCAAGAACAGAAATGACATTTTCTATGAGTATAGGTCGAGAACTATTGACGTCATGATTTAACTAACCACCTAACTCGTGGGAAGTCGAGGAAAAGTTCTTATAGTTTTTATTGGTAAAAATACAAGATGAATTAAGTATTCAGCTTTTAAAAATGGAGATTATTAGGCTATGCGTCACAGAAACGCTGGTTTTCGATTTAATATTTGCAATTTCAGTGTATTGATGCATCGATGTAACAACTGGAACATTGAACATACCACACCGAATCCCATTCAACACGAGCCGGTGATGTTTCTTAACGATTTAAACTGAATGGCCCCACAGGAAGTCAAATATCGAATATCGAAACTCAAGGTTCCAGTTCTTAAAAGTATCGAATCGGATCACACATCCCTAATCTCTATGAGAAACTTTAACACAACCTCTAAATAACAAACACTGACATTTTATGACAATAATTTCTTTACCTTACTTACATCGAAGAGATTTTTACAAAGATACAGTAGGTAGTAGACTTCCTTTCGATAAGTAGGTATTCTCTATAATTTTAAATATCTTCTTACAAGTTTAAACCTAATGTTTATCACTATAATATCATTCGGCACTTTTAAACTTGTAATTTTGCAAATCGGGACCACGCACGAACGATGGCCATTATTAAGCGATTTAAACCGAAAACTCATTCATAGGTAACTAATATCATTTAAATATACCTGCATTTGCTTTTTGTAAACTATATTAGTGACATCACGCCCAAACAAGCATGTTATTTGGCAGTTTTATTTCAAAAATAATAAAAATGCAGGTTGATCAATAATAATTACCCTATAAACAATTAACTTTCATACTGCTAATAATAACTACAGCACTACTTTGGTCTCCTGAAGATGAAGGTTACTACCTTCGAAACATGTAGAGACAATTTAATTTTAAAATTGAGCCTTTAATAGCTCACTATTAAATTAGTGGAGAAAGACTTTTTGACTTTCTTTCCCCTGTTCCCTATATTTCAACTCCACTGCGAGAATGGACTATTTCTTTAAATTAACTTTCAAAAAAACAATAAAATACCGTATTGTGATAAAAATTTGATACTTCTAGTTTGCCCGTTGTGTTTGTATGTTACCAAATTAAGTTTTGTACCAATGCATTGCAATGGGTGTGCTGAGGAAAAACGTTGACGGATTTACCTATTCAGCTTAACGGGGTTATGAATATGAAAATTGAGGTATTAATGTAAGCAGACAACGTATGTAACCGGACTTACCTGACTGTGAAGTAAATGGGATGATTTGTATATAGAGCTGTAGTATACTCTTATTGTTCAGAGAAGTAATTCAACAAAGTTGTAAAAGAAACAAAAAAATGTACAAGAAAGGTGTATGAACCGAGCAGTACAAAAATATTCCGAAACATTAATACCAAAAAGACACAGCATTCTAAAATTAATCGGAGTAATACTCCCCTAGACCGTAATAGGTATACCCTTGCTAGTAATATTTTTTTTACTAATCCTTTAGATGATTTCGGGGTTGGAATATCCTTTAAGTCATTGGGCAAATGATTGTAAATTCTGATACTTTCATAAATTATTGATTTTTATGTTACAGTTAATGTTGGTATTGGTAAGGGCAGATTACGGTACATACGAGTTCCATAGTGGGGCAATGTAATTAAAAACGTATGTCTATACTTATTTACTAAGCACACTGTTTCTAAAATAAATAATGCAGTCAGAGTCGAAATTCTTTTTTGAAAAAATAATGGCTTACACAAGACCCTCGTTCTTTCTTCTCCTCTTCCTTTCTTCTTCTTATTCCCTTTAATCAGTTTTATTTCTTAAAGATCGAATATTAATCAAAAGCAAGAAAATATATTGACTTTTGTTATCAAATGCTAGTTGCGTGTTGGTTGAGTAAGTGGGGGGTCTAGAAAAGTGGCATTACAGGTCTCTAGGTTGGGACCTGCCCCTTTAGAACTCTCGTCAGATAATACAACGAAATTATTTTTACTACCTGCAATATTACAATTACTATTTACGTCTTTTGTCAATCCACTCGAGTAAACTATTTTAACATTATATTAAATTTTTCTGTATCATAAATAAAGATATCACAAGCTTCATTACTTAATGTATGATTACTTAATTTAGAACCATTCATAGAATCAATTTTTACATAGCACAAAAGACCCTCAGATGCATTATTAAATTTATTACATACATTCCTCATTATATTATTATGCCTAAAAATCCTACAATTTAGAAATATTGGTAAAGGTGCATATACGGATTACATTCACTAGCAAGCGAAAAGATGAATACTTGTTATTTAAAAAGTCGTTCGAACCACCAAGAATAAGCAAGTAGTCATTAAGACTATCATTCTTGACTAATTGGGTGGTATATTATGTAACGTTATGAGGGGATGCAGCAGGTGCCAATATATACACTCCAGCTTAACTTCCATATGCTTTGATGCGAAGTATTCTTAAAAGCTTCTATTCAAGTTACGTCCAACATCGTCACTAAGAAGGAGCAACTTAAGACTAGTACTAGTATTTTTCTGAGATAACCATGACGTTAATCCAGTTTCTTTATTCTTTCTGTCAGGGTTTTGTCATAATGACTGAGCCCGGATAAAATAAGATAATCTAGGAGAATGAAATAATAGGAATTTAAATACATTTCAGTAAAAGAAATAGAGATGAGGGATAAGAAGCTTTAAATGCATATACGAAGAGGGTAAGAATATTTTAAGCGCTTAATATTTTTAAAAGAAAGCATACTAATATTTTAATTCAATTCAAGTAATTAAACCAAAGGAAAATACATAACATACACAAACACATGTAAGAGTGTGATTTTGATAAGGCTATTGTCACATTGCACGATATGATATCGTCGTCGTCGGATAGTAACGACATCCGGTAGACGATAATATAGGTCGTGATGATCTACGGATTATTAATTATTATTTATTTATATTAATCATGGCGGCGTGTCACAGAAGACGTACGTCACTGTATCATTTGTATTTAAGAGCAAAGGCTCTAAGTAAAAAAAAATATTGGATACACGCGTTTACGTTCTTAGATTACAAAATGAACCCATTAAATTTTTTAACTACTTCCGTATGTTCATTTAGCTACCTTATCTAGTGGGCGATATAAAAGAAAACTTCCAAAAACGAACGCATACTTTAAATAAATAGAGTTTGCCGTCCGACAAAGCACGGGGAGAGATGAAGTCTACGTAATGCAGTTTAACGTGGACGATATCCTTACCATTATCAAACAGTGTGAAAATGTGCCATATGTTTCTAAATATTTTGCATGCAATGATACCGTGTTCTTTCTCTGACAACGATATCGTATAGTGCAATGTGAAAATACACTTACTGGAATACTCCATGTATGGAAAAGGGCGGAATTCATTTAAAATACAAAAGACAAGTATATAGTACAGCTGACCAATAATTTTCTTTAGGTTAGTTATAGTATATTAGTTTACCGTTTTCTGTCAAAAATATATATATGAACATAATCTACTTTATTTACGATTAAAATGCTATAACTTTGTCCACCAAATAATATATTATTATCGTTTTGTTTTTTTTATAACATTTGTCCCATTTAAGTATACAGAATCCCGATCGGAAGAATCAAAATATATATCCCTTCGGGACCGGCACGAAGTGAAAAAGATCCAAAGAGGATAAAACGGTTAACCCCGTGTAATCCCATTGAAGTAACTTTGTAACGTTTTTTGGATATAAATATTTAAGCATAAGCTGTAAGTTAGTTTTAGAAATTTCGTAAATAACAGAAATCTTCTAGAGATAAGAATTTTTTTAAAATTATTTCTTAATATGTTTTAAATAGCTCTAATAATGTCTAGCTCCATGCAATATTTCGTAAACATAAATTTGGACTTTTTACCAACTGAGATACCAATAGTAGTATACCAAGAGCAATTTTATTTCAATTTTTATTTACGAAATAATTTCATGAATCATCTTTTTTTCAACCGTTGCACAGGTTGGTTGCCACGTCACAGAGAGATAAATTCCTTGTCATAGTCGTTTCCATAATAAATGAACAAAACAGTTTAAACACAACCAACTTATACAATGAAATTTTGAGGTTTTCGTGACTTGGAGCAGCCTCGCCTCAAGAAACTCAACAGAGTTTCAACTAGAGATAATAATATGTTATTTGTGTCGAACTTGTTTTTTCTGATTTTTGACAGTAGTGAAATATTTTAAAATGCTTTTCTACTCTTGCCACACAAACAAAATAATTCGCAGTATGCAGCGGCTGCTATTTTACTGTTGCCTTCATATTTTAACGTAAAAACTTTCGATTTGTTTAAAGAGCACATACTACATCAAATACTACTTTTATTACTCCTGCTTTGTTTTGTTTTCCAGTGTGCTAAACACTAACAGTTTGAAGCATTGTTAAGTACGACGCAGATGACACAAATTTAATCCTTGCCAGTAAACATTTTAATAAAGGCAAAACATTTTTTTACTCTTGTAACAAAACAGTTTAACACAAATAGATTAATTTTAAACATTGACCAAACTAATATTATACTTTTCAGAATAAAACAGTCAAAAGCTAGGAGACCGTCGTTCATACAAATAGATAATTGATATATATTCAACTTTCAAATAACGTAAACATTTTGGGAATTCATATGGCAAGGCCACTAAGCTCTGCTTGTTACGGAATACGGGTTATGGGCAGGTATGAGGATTAGAATGAGAGGGTGGTTAGAATTATGTATTGTGCTAATTTTGAATCAATATTTAGGTATGGAATTATTTTTTGGGAAAGGCATAGTTAAATTCAGGATTTTTCTAATTCAAAAGAGGGTAATAAGAATTGCCAAGAAAATTGATTACAACGAAAGTTGTAGAAACATATTTAGAAATATGAGTGTCATCACAGTCTCTGCTATTTATATACATTAATATTTAATATACTTATTCAAGCACAAAGATCTTTTTGATTTTAAAATTACTCAAAATTACAAAACTAACTAGTACAATTGACTTAAACTACCCAATATACCGACTGACGCTAACCGAAAAATCGCCACATTACATGTGCTTAAAACTCTTCAACTCTTTACCAGACACAAGCAAAAGAATGAAGTCACAAAAATATTTGGGAAATTAAAAAATTAGTTATTAGTTTAGAATCCTAAAGATTAAATAATTTTTACACTAGTTGAGGATCACTATTAGTATATTATTATATTTTTTATGACGATTTCCATTTTGTATACTTCTTTATGATCACGATCTAAAATAAATAAATATATTAATACCATAACTGGTTGTTATACTGTTTTACAGTTTAACAGTTTTTATAATGCGCTGCATTAAGGCTGTCCACAATTATATGCATGCTTTCTAACATATACATTTATTTTCTACAAAGTGCCAAGGCAAGACAAATGCAGATACTTCTCTACTCTACTTTAAACATTCAAAACCTCCGTCGTTTTATCTGTTAAAAAAAACAGTAGTTTTTGTGCTATTTACTTATACTCTACGCCAGCTACCAGTTTATTGGCGGCCGACGCCATATTTCAAACATAATTTGCCAACCTGTGATTTAAAAGTCCCTCGCGAGCACGGGCAATCGCTGCGCTGATAAGAGATGGATATGAATGACCATATATTTACACGTGCGCGACGAAGACAAATATACCGCACTTGGTTGCAGGTTAAATAATTAATTTATTAATACTTAAAATTATTAATAACCTGCACTTAAAACTTTCTCCGTTCCTGCTAAACGTTTGAAGACAACTACTGTCTGGGCTTTTTCTTGAACCTGACTTTCATCTCAAAATGTTGTAATTTCCTTAATTATTTTAGGATATTTATTAAGCTGAAAATTCAGCATCCAAAATCCCATGACACGAGTTTAAATAAAGCACTGTATGTTTTCGATACTTTATAAAGCGCGGCGGATAAGCGGATAACTAAAATAAAGTCCACCTCTTGTGTAAACTAACTTCATTAGAGACATTTTGTCCATATTGTATAAATACAAAATACAAAAACGTGAATGTAAAATGTAAGCCTACTTTGTCAAAAATCAAGGCTTAGGCCATTTTCAATTAGTGTTTCCCAATCCAGGGAGTGGAGCTGTTAACTACCCCTATTATCCCTCCCCTTATCGGCGCCCTGACAATAAACTTGCAAATAAGTAATTACCGCTTAGCTTTCTAACTAAATGTCATAGGACAAAAGTAAGATAGAGGTGAGAATAACCGTTATAGTATTTATCATATTTATCAAATTGAAATTAGTAAATAAAATATAATATATTTATTGCGACCCTACAAATGCAAAAGAAAATAGGAAAATCATCAAACTAGTAATTTTAAAAGAATTTAAATTCTTTACAATTCATAATACAGAAAATGCTTAAATTTAAAGAAATATTTTATGAAGTACAATTTAAAACAAAAAATAATAAATGACGTCCATAAAAATAAATTACCTTTCAAAACTTGTTGTTTTGTATCAGATGGGGAGCGGTACACAGCTCGCAAACCGTAAACAAAGTTTTATGAAGTTAATTTAAGTTTATTAAGTAATTCTGGCTAACTCCCCTGGCTTTAAAATAATTTTAAAAATTTTGTTAAAGAATGTCTCTGTAAACGGCAGTTCGTTTTATCAATTAAAACTTTGGAAATTCATTTTATACATACGCGACAATACTCAAATTATTTGTTTGTCAAATTTCATAACGCTTACCAATCCCATTAAAAGTTTAAAAAGATTAATTTCAAAACTAGTCAACAGATTCCCTCCCTGCACCCTGCACAAAATGCTATAGCACAAATTCCTAAACTACCAAAAGTTTATAGTTTCGGAAATACAAGACGTTAATTTCTTTTTCTTTTTTCCAGATATTTATCTTAATGTTAGCAGAATTTGCAAGAAATTAGGTAGTAAGGGTTTTCTATGGAGAAATCCATATCTGATATACCTTGCAGATGGCGCCATCAGCAGCACTTCCCATACATCTAAAGCTTCGTAACTTTTTTGTGAATCGATGATTAAATTTCTAGTTCTAGTTCAGCCGGCCTGGTCATACAAGGTGTTAATGAATGTCAAGGAGACATTTAAGGGAATGATAATGCTTGTCAAAATAGAAAAAAAAGATTATTTCAAATTTGGACACTTATTAGCTATTGGTATCTCTATAACAACATGTCTAAACTGTCAGAGGCACTATACAGAGTGTTACATTTCTTGCGCTACCGCAACACATTCACTTTCCTAAATTTCCTTTTATTTGGGATACCCGCTATAAATACTGATATCATATTTCGTCTCCCTTTCTTTCCTCATTCTTTTTGGTCTTCTACATTTTAATCTGTCCTAGTCTTTTTTTTTAGTCTAGAAGCAACCAAAAATGTTGCAAATTTTAAACATGAGAATACCTGTAAATAAAAAATGAACACCTTTGCCAATTTTTATTTAAAACTACTGTGTGTGTTTTTTTTATCTCAATTTTTAAAAGGGCGGATTTTTCGACTTTGTCAGATCAAAACATCCTTAAAAATAGGGAAATATACACCGCCTTATTTCTTACGCTTCACGACAAACTAAAATAACTATAAGAACTGCTGAAAATGCAGGAATCAAATCTTCGCCTCATAGACTAGCGAACTCGCTCTAATATCCCAAGAGTATTGCGAATTACTTGACATGAAGCTATAATTCTGTTCGTCAAATTCTCCTCTGTCTGGATAGGAGTCTGATTCACCAACGATATTAAATGTCCCCAGAAAAAAAAAATTCTAGATAATTTATATCGGGGGATCTAGCGGACCATGGCTGACGTCCACCTCGACCTATCCAACGGCTGTGGGGGTTTTTATTTATTTATTTATTTACAATTTAGGATGCAACAGAGCAAATGCTCCAAAAAAGCAACCACTCTTTACGTGATAAATTTACAGTTATTATACATCGTAACGTTTAACAATTTACATAAAAAAAGAAAAAAATTTAATATTGAAATATTCTACTAAACTAATGGGTTTACATAATTCAAGTTTAAAAAATATTTCTTTATTGCTATTTTGAACAGGGTTGATTCAAAAACTCCCTTACCACCAAACTGAAATGTGGCGGTGCACCATCATGCATAAAGCACAATTGACTTCTTAGTTCAAGTTGTACCGCATCTAACAGACGATAGATTGACGAGAATATTGCCTGTTTAATCTACTTGGCAGGAAAAATGGCGCCACCAAATAGTCTGCAATAATGCCAACCCACACATTTACTGTAAACTGGTACTGACAATGACTTTCAACTATCGCATAAGAATTCGCTTCTGCCCAAAAATGATTGTTTTAAAAATTTCTAATGGCATTTTTCGAAAAACTTGCTTTGTCACTAATTATCACAGGAATTACCATTGGCAAGACCATAAATAAAATGCATAACGGCATATTCTTGGTTTGTAAACTCAACCATCATTAAACAGCTCTAACTAACTTTGAAAACATCAACTAACAAAATTATTTGATACTATTTTGACGAGCACTATCACTCCCTTAAATATCTACGTGATATTCATTAACACACTGTAGGTGGACCGATAGCTTAGCGTGGGCTCCGAACCACGGTCCTCAATCACGACAACCATCCCCCCCCCCCCAAGGGCTATTATCAACCCTGGTGTCGTGCGGCCTAAATTGTCAGTTGTGACTTGCTGCGTGCCGACTGGGGAGTGCATATATAACGATACATTTTTCACTCTTTCTTAATTTTGCACGAAATCAATGTCGAGCCACTAAAATCCAAACTTGGTCGAAAAGTTTGCCGGGCCCGGGGATTCAACCCGCGCTACACTAATCCCAGTGTATCCGAAACCGTCGGCGTCGCCTTAACCGCTAGGCTATAAGACCCGTTGATTAAATTTCTAATAATTCTAATATTAAACTCTTAATCCAAGACATCTTATGTTCAAGAAAGGTATACCTGGTAGCTTTCGCTCCAAGTTAAGGTCGATTAATACGTATCCGTGCCGTGACCGATCAGTGTCTAAGCCGTGCCGGACCTAAAAAATTATAGCATAACCGTGACCCAGACGGGGCTCGTCAGTGGCCCGGATACAAATTACTTCTCGACGATATTTTGCCGACTTGCCGCAGTGGATACATACGTGCTTCTATAAGTAGATATGTATTTACAGATCAATTTCGATAATTTTAAATGACAATACCGATTCATCTATTAATACAGCTCATTGATAACAGCAAATTAAAGCTTCTCAATATATGTAAAATTTTGTCTCGCCATTAACTGGCTCCCTATAAATTCTAAATTTGCCCTCGCTCTGTCTTTTATGTCACCCAGGATGACCACTCCACGTTCTCTTCTTTCTCCTTTTTCTTTCCCTCTCCACCCCATTGTCCAGTAATAAGGCCAATACAGGGACATATTCTGTGGAAGGAATATTTTATGTTGTCTTTTGGACGTTCACTGCTCGATCACTAATCAAATTAGTAAACATTTCCCCGGACAGGATACTGTCACACTTCTGTACATTATTAATTCACAGTCAAAAATGCCCTGACCCGGCACTGACACTGATCGATCACGGCACGAATATGCATAAATCGACCTTAACCGTTTCTTAAATAATTGCATTTAAATGTTGAATTGTGTACTGAAACTCGTCGTTGCGTTTCTTCGCACTTTATTCAGTCCTAGGATTGGTCCAAGGGCTCTAATTTTTGCTTATTAATTTGAAAAAAATCCTTCGGAATGCGTGTCTGGGTCGAGTATCCGGACCCCACTAGAAAGTACTTGCTGACCTCTGGTCATATTTTAGCATTATGAATTTTTGCTAGCATTTTGTAGAGAGCTTTTAGGGACACCCTGCATTTCAGTTGGACCATTAAAAGGAATCAATTAGAAACAACATAAACATATGTATAAGATATGAAATAAAAAGCTCTTAGTCTTCCTCCACAAAAATTGTATTAAATTAAATTGTCAGGTGTTAATCCCTACATGTTTCGGATGTTTAAACATCCATCATCAGGGGAAACTAGAAGAAATAGTATATGTGTAAATATAAGATCAAGTTCAGTTCATAAGAGGACTTACCAAAATCGAGTAAAAATATTGAGACTAGTTACCCCAAATTAATGGGCATAACTGTCTTGTTTAATAATATTAAGAGTTCTAATATACTAGGTGGAGTTAGGAGATAGTTACATGTTTTAGGAGGAAAACTGTAAAAAAGAGAGATTAATAGAGTACAACATTCTTCGAGAATCCCAACTGTAAGTTATTATTAATTATAAAGAGTAGAGTAAAGTGCTCATAGCATTAAAAAGAGTAGTATTATATTAGTTAGGTAGAAAGCTACAGAATGTAGAGCAATATACTTACAAAATTTAGTTTTTAATTAGTGGAAGATCATTAGGTTAAATCAAATTATTATTTTTTATTTAATGAAAATGAAGGGATTAACTAATGTAGTATATGAAGTCAAGATTTTTTGGGCTTACGCCCGAGAAGATGTGTTTGGACATCTTTTTATTATAAAATATTAAGTTAGATTGGGAAATATGAATTTAATAAAAGTTCTCCACACTTTTAACACTTTAACACGTGTAGTTGATTGAGATAATGAAATTGACGTAAACGTCACTTTATGACAGTATTCAGAATTGGTGATTGTTCACCTCACTCGGTAAATATATGATAAAACGAGTAATCAGTGTTGAAAAGTTGCTCGATTTTGGTTTACAAAATTATGTTTTAGTTGTCGACACTGAACTAATAAAGTGCTTCTTTAAGGTACAGATAGATGCACTAGCGAAATCTATTGGCGGATTAACAAACTATATGGCAAAGGTTGTGAAATTATAAAGGAATTGGTAAATGTTCAATGGGGGGTTCAAGGGAACTACACTCACGAAAAACATAACCGAGAAGATCCTGAAAACACTATTTAAAGAGGGCGCACTAAACATATTAAGATAAAATATTTATAATAACAATAGTAAAGTTTTCCTCTTAACCTTATGATTCAAATTCTCCTTCCTGCCTATTGGGTCCTCAGGCCACTCACAGACAAACAAAGGCCGGCCCAAGCCGACGCCCCGGCCAACACTATACCAAACCATCCCCAGAACCACCACCACAGGAAAATGCGACCACCAACCAACCCTCAGGACTAAAAAGCAGAACACACCTCTATCTAACAGAGGCATGCTCCACCCCTCAATCCCAAAAAATCGGTCAACAACCACACCCCCCCGCAACCGTAGCTCCGAAGATGGTCCAATGCAACACAAACCGAAACGCCAACCCAAACCGAACCCCCATCCACCCACAAACGACCCAAAAACCCAACAAACAAGAAAAAATTATAATTAATGGCAAATTCAATAAACAACCCCAGAGCAATGTAAAATAATGTAAAAATAAGTTTTATGAAAGTAATTCTGAGAAAGGTGAAAATAAACAGAAAGTCGAGATAGAAATAGAAAGAGGTTCACTTATTGAATTGAAATTGGAGAGAACAAAGATTATAGTTTATCAATCCCAATAAATCAATATGAGAGGGAGTTTATTAAAAATTTAAGTAATTAAAAAAGTGTGTGCTGGAATGTATGATTTGGTCATTGACACAGTTAATTTCGGGGATTTTAGTGGCTTTGTTTATCTCCATAATCTCGGTTCGGTTTGGGTTGGCGTTTCGGTTTGTGTTGCATTGGACCATCTTCGGAGCTACGGTTGCGGGGGGGTGTGGTTGTTGACCGATTTTTTGGGATTGAGGGGTGGAGCATGCCTCTGTTAGATAGGGGTGTGTTCTGCTTTTTAGTCCTGAGGGTTGGTTGGTGGTCGCATTTTCCTGTGGTGGTGGTTCTGGGGATGGTTTGGTATAGTGTTGGCCGGGGCGTCGGCTTGGGCCGGCCTTTGTTTGTCTGTGAGTGGCCTGAGGACCCAATAGGCAGGAAGGAGAATTTGAATCATAAGGTCAAGAGGAAAACTTTACTATTGTTATTATAAATATTTTATCTTAATATGTTTAGTGCGCCCTCTTTAAATAGTGTTTTCAGGATCTTCTCGGTTATGTTTTTCGTGAGTGTAGTTCCCTTGAGCCCCCCATTGAACATTTACCAATTCCTTTATAATTTCACAACCTTTGCCATATAGGGAAAGGAAGGGAATACACAAAGTCTTCCTCCACAAATTTATTATAAAACCAATTAGTATATCATAATTCTACATGTTTCGAACACAGTGGTGTTCATCATCAGGAGATATGAAATTCAGTAATGTTGCTGTTGGTGTTAGCAAAAAAGAAAAATCTGGTGATAGAACTTTAATGGAGCTTAAGAAGGGATAAAATGTTTCCCTATAGTTTGAATTGAATTAATGAAGTGGTCAGCATACTAGGAATGTGTGAGGTTCATTGTAAAGCAAGGGTTTTTTTTTTTTTTTATATTTATTGATTTATATTATATGAAATTGTATATTAAATAAATCTAGTCGTGGCTAGCTTAATGGATGAGACAAGATAAACAGAAATTCTTTTGAAGTTAAGAATAGTTTTAATTTATTCTGAAATTGATAGGGGATTACATAGTTAGGTTACTGTTTATAGTGGGGAAGAAATGTTTAAGATAGAACATTTTTTTATATAATTTTTAAGGTATACTGTCATTTGTTAAAAACTGTAAGAGAGGGAAAAAAAATATTTGCTTAATAAATGAAGTGTTTAGAAAAGTTTTCGTACTTACTCGTAAATTGTGAGCCCATTTGTAAACTGAGCAGTCCTGTAGTAATTACGTGTCGTCCATTAATGTAGGTATGGACGATGTTTGTATGCGAATCATCTTTCAGCACTTTTATACTTTATAAAAAAATTTTTTTCAAAAATCTTTTCCAAAAAATTCTTAAAATTTAATTAATTGTAATAATTATAACTTAACAAAGTTTGGTTGCTAGTACGCCCACTCATAGAATGGTAAATGACCTCTGATTGACCGAGTAAAAATTTACCTGTGGTTCGTCGAAATAGTCATGGCGGTTAAATTTAATTACTCTGGTAGGTATGCTGGTAGAAACAGATTATAAAGCAGGGGGAAAAAAGCTCAATTAAAGTTGGTTTATGAATAATAATAACAATTACAAATTTATCAATTAATAACTAAATTATATTATAATATATCTACAGGCCATAAATTTGACAAAAATTGGGGCAATTTCAAATATTTGTGTCGTGTGGAGACCTCTGTCAATAAATATGTGAAGCTCATTAAACATGATTAAGTAGCGAACTAAAGGTTTTTAGGATGTTTCCTTTGACCTAGTGGGGTCATCTGTGGTAAGATACTAAGATTAAAGGTAATTTTGAAACAGGTTATGAAGATTTATTTACAAAAGAGAAATTTATTTGGCAATGCAGTTGTAAAGAGGGTGATGAGATGAGAAATCAAATCACAGATGTCAGCACGGAAAGGGTGATTGGGCACTTTTAACATAATATCCAAAATTAGATTAAGGGGTGAAACATTTTTGTAAAAAGAAAAATTAAATAGGATGGGTGTTAGAATGGTTAGATAGAGCAAAGAGCGACCAAAAATAGAGAAAGTTAGTATTGTAAATTAATTATTGGAATCCAGAACGTTAAAGAAATTAGTACAGCTGTAAACAAAATAGTCAAAATTAGGTTAAGGGGTGAAAAAATTTTTGTAGAAAGAAAAACTAAATTAGAGGGGTGTTTGAATCTTTGGACAGAGCAAAGAGTGACCAGAAACAGAGAAAGTTAGTATTGTGAATTAATTATTGAAATTCAGAGCATTGAAGAAATTAGTACAGCTGTGTTGTATTTGGTCATTAAGACAGGTTAGGTTAGTATTTTTAAGGGTTCTGTTAATTTCAAGAATCTCTAAGAGGTCTAGTTTATTCCCTTTATTACAAAAGTGTAGGTATTTGGTATTAGATTCAGGGATAAATTGATGGTTATTGGTGTGTATGTGTCTTGAGAAATTTGAACGTATCAGTGATGGGCTGAGGTTTTTTCTCTGTGCTTTCTCTATTTCTTTACAATGCTCTTTGATGCGGGTAGAGAATTTACGTCCTGTTTGACCTATATAAATTCCAGAACAACCCTCCGTTGAACAGGTTATACTATATACTCCGGAACGGTCTGAAGGGGGTGTACAATCTTTACTGTTAGTTAAAAAATTTTTAAGTGAATGTTGGGTCTTGAAAACTATATCAATGTTAAAGGGTTTGAAAATATTTTTAATTTTATATGATAAAGGGCCCCAGTATGGTATTGAATGATATTTTTTGGTTGTTTTTTCGTTAAGAATGAGATTTCTATTTAGAGATTTATTCAAGTGTTTGTAATATATTTTGTTGATAAGTTTCGGGGGAAAACCATTATTGTTGGCTATTTGTCTTATTAAATTTAATTCTGTTTTGAAATCATTGTGGTCTAGGGGAATGGTAAAAAGTCTTGAAAAAAATGAATGGAATGTTGCAAATTTTTGACTGTGAGGGTGGTTTGAATGGTAGGGTATAATGCAATCTGTACTTGTAGGTTTATGGTAGATAGAAAATTTAATTTTGTTGTTAAGTTTGGTCAATCTTAGATCTAAGAAAGGGATAGAGTTGTCAACCTCCATTTCAGAAGTGAATTTAAGAGAGGGGTGCATAGTATTTAAAACTTGAATAAAATTTGTAAGGTCATTAAGGTTGCCTTTGAAGACAGCAAATATATCATCAACATATCGTCTCATAAATAAAATGTGTGAAAAGGATGGGTGTGATTGTATCCTGGATTCAATGTGTGACATAAATATTACTGCCAAAAGAGGGGATAGGGCTGATCCCATGGCTAAGCCTGAATTCTGTTTGTAAAATTTGTTGTCAAACTGAAAAAAGTTTTGTTTCAGGACTAGATCTACTAAATTACAAAGATTATCGATATGTTCTTGTTCAATGTCAGCTTTATTTATTAGGAGGGTTTTAACCAAATCTATACATTCTCTGGGTGGTATACTAGGAAACAGATTAGCCACATCAAAGGAAACTAAAATTGAGGAGTCCGGGATGTTTATTTTGGAAAGGTCCTTTGTTAAGTCAGCAGAATTCTTGACTGAGAAAGGGCTTTTGAAGTCTGTAAGGGATAGTAATATGTGATTGAGCCAAGAGCTTAATTTATGACACGGTGAACCACAATAAGACACTACAGGGCGGATTGGTATATTCTGCTTGTGGATCTTAGGGAGACCATAAAGTAATGGTGTTAAGGGATTTATAGGGGTAAGTTTAAATTTGTTGCTGTTAAAGAAGTTTAAGGTATTATTAGCGTTTTTAATAGTGGTTTTAAATAATTGGAGAAATTTATCAGTAGGGTTGTTGGGTAGTAATGTGAAATCTTCAGAGGACAGAAAATTGATCACTTTCTCGATATAGTGTGGTCTCTCTAAGATCACCAAGCAGTTACTCTTGTCTGATTTAGACACGACCAGATTATCATTCTTTATTTTAGATTTGACAGAGGCAAGGGTTTTTTCTTCGAAATTATTCTTTACCTGAGGGTTGTTTTTATGAAATTGATTAAGAGAGGTGGTGCATAATGATCTCAGTGTGTCCTTCTTTTGTGTTTCGTAGGTTTTAGATATGATATTCTCACATTCGACAGCAATGGTTTCAATATCTTTAATGTCTGGTGTTGAGTGTAAATTATATCTAAGACCTTGATTGAGTAGGTTTAATTCTTGATCATTGAATTGGGTGTTAGTAAGGTTGAGAGTTCTTGTGTGAAAATTGAAGACGTTATTGTTTGCGTAACTAATTGTATGATCTTTTAATTCAGAAATAAAAATTGAATTGTCAAAGCTGATATTATTTATGGAGTTGTTAGATTTGTTAATGAAAGTGGAATTAAAAATGTTGTTTGTATTATTGGAGGTGATATTATTATCAGAATACTGAGAGGAGGGTCTTTGTTTTGTTTTTAAATTTTCTAGTTTATTCTTTAATCTTAGAAATTTAATGTTTTTTTGATCATATACGAAATTCTGTAAAGAAAGACACAAAGAGTCCCACTGTAGTGGGTGTAAGATATTATTTAGTTCGTGAAATAAGAATTTTAGTTTTAGGTTAACAATATTTAGTTTAAAATAATGTTTTTTAATTTCTTCCTTTAACCAAACCTTTGTTGCAGCTTCCATGGCTTTCTTTGAAGATGAAGAATTGACTCTAGTGTGGAGAGAGATGAACCTTGGCTGTAGATTATTTCTAACTAGATATATTATAATATAATTTAGTTATTAATTGATAAATTTGTAATTGTTATTATTATTCATAAACCAACTTTAATTGAGCTTTTTTCCCCCTGCTTTATAATCTGTTTCTACCAGCACACCTACCAGAGTAATTAAATTTAACCGCCATGACTATTTCGACGAACCACAGGTAAATTTTTACTCGGTCAATCAGAGGTCATTTACCATTCTATGAGTGGGCGTACTAGCAACCAAACTTTGTTAAGTTATAATTATTACAATTAATTAAATTTTAAGAATTTTTTGGAAAAGATTTTTGAAAAAAATTTTTTTATAAAGTATAAAAGTGCTGAAAGATGATTCGCATACAAACATCGTCCATACCTACATTAATGGACGACACGTAATTACTACAGGACTGCTCAGTTTACAAATGGGCTCACAATTTACGAGTAAGTACGAAAACTTTTCTAAACACTTCATTTATTAAGCAAATATTTTTTTTCCCTCTCTTACAGTTTTTAACAAATGACAGTATACCTTAAAAATTATATAAAAAAATTTTCTATCTTAAACATTTCTTCCCCACTATAAACAGTAACCTAACTATGTAATCCCCTATCAATTTCAGAATAAATTAAAACTATTCTTAACTTCAAAAGAATTTCTGTTTATCTTGTCTCATCCATTAAGCTAGCCACGACTAGATTTATTTAATATACAATTTCATATAATATTAATCAATAAATATAAAAAAAAAAAAAAAAAAAAAAAAAAAACCCTTGCTTTACAATGAACCTCACACATTCCTAGTATGCTGACCACTTCATTAATTCAATTCAAACTATAGGGAAACATTTTATCCCTTCTTAAGCTCCATTAAAGTTCTATCACCAGATTTTTCTTTTTTGCTAACACCAACAGCAACATTACTGAATTTCATATCTCCTGATGATGAACACCACTGTGTTCGAAACATGTAGAATTATGATATACTAATTGGTTTTATAATAAATTTGTGGAGGAAGACTTTGTGTATTCCCTTCCTTTCCCTAAATTCTTAACTCCACTTCAAGTATGGACTATTTCTTCAAATTAAAAGGAGCCGGTCAGGCCTTTCTAGTCCGCGAGTACAAACAAAATCTACTGAAGAGGAAACTGGTAGAACTTGACATATGGTTCAATATGGAATGTGTTAGAAATAATCTACAGCCAAGGTTCATCTCTCTCCACACTAGAGTCAATTCTTCATCTTCAAAGAAAGCCATGGAAGCTGCAACAAAGGTTTGGTTAAAGGAAGAAATTAAAAAACATTATTTTAAACTAAATATTGTTAACCTAAAACTAAAATTCTTATTTCACGAACTAAATAATATCTTACACCCACTACAGTGGGACTCTTTGTGTCTTTCTTTACAGAATTTCGTATATGATCAAAAAAACATTAAATTTCTAAGATTAAAGAATAAACTAGAAAATTTAAAAACAAAACAAAGACCCTCCTCTCAGTATTCTGATAATAATATCACCTCCAATAATACAACCAACATTTTTAATTCCACTTTCATTAACAAATCTAACAACTCCATAAATAATATCAGCTTTGACAATTCAATTTTTATTTCTGAATTAAAAGATCATACAATTAGTTACGCAAACAATAACGTCTTCAATTTTCACACAAGAACTCTCAACCTTACTAACACCCAATTCAATGATCAAGAATTAAACCTACTCAATCAAGGTCTTAGATATAATTTACACTCAACACCAGACATTAAAGATATTGAAACCATTGCTGTCGAATGTGAGAATATCATATCTAAAACCTACGAAACACAAAAGAAGGACACACTGAGATCATTATGCACCACCTCTCTTAATCAATTTCATAAAAACAACCCTCAGGTAAAGAATAATTTCGAAGAAAAAACCCTTGCCTCTGTCAAATCTAAAATAAAGAATGATAATCTGGTCGTGTCTAAATCAGACAAGAGTAACTGCTTGGTGATCTTAGAGAGACCACACTATATCGAGAAAGTGATCAATTTTCTGTCCTCTGAAGATTTCACATTACTACCCAACAACCCTACTGATAAATTTCTCCAATTATTTAAAACCACTATTAAAAACGCTAATAATACCTTAAACTTCTTTAACAGCAACAAATTTAAACTTACCCCTATAAATCCCTTAACACCATTACTTTATGGTCTCCCTAAGATCCACAAGCAGAATATACCAATCCGCCCTGTAGTGTCTTATTGTGGTTCACCGTGTCATAAATTAAGCTCTTGGCTCAATCACATATTACTATCCCTTACAGACTTCAAAAGCCCTTTCTCAGTCAAGAATTCTGCTGACTTAACAAAGGACCTTTCCAAAATAAACATCCCGGACTCCTCAATTTTAGTTTCCTTTGATGTGGCTAATCTGTTTCCTAGTATACCACCCAGAGAATGTATAGATTTGGTTAAAACCCTCCTAATAAATAAAGCTGACATTGAACAAGAACATATCGATAATCTTTGTAATTTAGTAGATCTAGTCCTGAAACAAAACTTTTTTCAGTTTGACAACAAATTTTACAAACAGAATTCAGGCTTAGCCATGGGATCAGCCCTATCCCCTCTTTTGGCAGAAATATTTATGTCACACATTGAATCCAGAATACAATCACACCCATCCTTTTCACACATTTTATTTATGAGACGATATGTTGATGATATATTTGCTGTCTTCAAAGGCAACCTTAATGACCTTACAAATTTTATTCAAGTTTTAAATACTATGCACCCCTCTCTTAAATTCACTTCTGAAATGGAGGTTGACAACTCTATCCCTTTCTTAGATCTAAGATTGACCAAACTTAACAACAAAATTAAATTTTCTATCTACCATAAACCTACAAGTACAGATTGCATTATACCCTACCATTCAAACCACCCTCACAGTCAAAAATTTGCAACATTCCATTCATTTTTTTCAAGACTTTTTACCATTCCCCTAGACCACAATGATTTCAAAACAGAATTAAATTTAATAAGACAAATAGCCAACAATAATGGTTTTCCCCCGTAACTTATCAACAAAATATATTACAAACACTTGAATAAATCTCTAAATAGAAATCTCATTCTTAACGAAAAAACAACCAAAAAATATCATTCAATACCATACTGGGGCCCTTTATCATATAAAATTAAAAATATTTTCAAACCCTTTAACATTGATATAGTTTTCAAGACCCAACATTCACTTAAAAAATTTTTAACTAACAGTAAAGATTGTACACCCCCTTCAGACCGTTCCGGAGTATATAGTATAACCTGTTCAACGGAGGGTTGTTCTGGAATTTATATAGGTCAAACAGGACGTAAATTCTCTACCCGCATCAAAGAGCATTGTAAAGAAATAGAGAAAGCACAGAGAAAAAACCTCAGCCCATCACTGATACGTTCAAATTTCTCAAGACACATACACACCAATAACCATCAATTTATCCCTGAATCTAATACCAAATACCTACACTTTTGTAATAAAGGGAATAAACTAGACCTCTTAGAGATTCTTGAAATTAACAGAACCCTTAAAAATACTAACCTAACCTGTCTTAATGACCAAATACAACACAGCTGTACTAATTTCTTCAATGCTCTGAATTTCAATAATTAATTCACAATACTAACTTTCTCTGTTTCTGGTCACTCTTTGCTCTGTCCAAAGATTCAAACACCCCTCTAATTTAGTTTTTCTTTCTACAAAAATTTTTTCACCCCTTAACCTAATTTTGACTATTTTGTTTACAGCTGTACTAATTTCTTTAACGTTCTGGATTCCAATAATTAATTTACAATACTAACTTTCTCTATTTTTGGTCGCTCTTTGCTCTATCTAACCATTCTAACACCCATCCTATTTAATTTTTCTTTTTACAAAAATGTTTCACCCCTTAATCTAATTTTGGATATTATGTTAAAAGTGCCCAATCACCCTTTCCGTGCTGACATCTGTGATTTGATTTCTCATCTCATCACCCTCTTTACAACTGCATTGCCAAATAAATTTCTCTTTTATAAATAAATCTTCATAACCTGTTTCAAAATTACCTTTAATCTTAGTATCTTACCACAGATGACCCCACTAGGTCAAAGGAAACATCCTAAAAACCTTTAGTTCGCTACTTAATCATGTTTAATGAGCTTCACATATTTATTGACAGAGGTCTCCACACGACACAAATATTTGAAATTGCCCCAATTTTTGTCAAATTTATGGCCTGTAGATATATTATAATATAATTTAGTTATTAATTGATAAATTTGTAATTGTTATTATTATTCATAAACCAACTTTAATTGAGCTTTTTTCCCCCTGCTTTATAATCTGTTTCTACCAGCATACCTACCAGAGTAATTAAATTTAACCGCCATGACTATTTCGACGAACCACAGGTAAATTTTTACTCGGTCAATCAGAGGTCATTTACCATTCTATGAGTGGGCGTACTAGCAACCAAACTTTGTTAAGTTATAATTATTACAATTAATTAAATTTTAAGAATTTTTTGGAAAAGATTTTTGAAAAAAATTTTTTTATAAAGTATAAAAGTGCTGAAAGATGATTCGCATACAAACATCGTCCATACCTACATTAATGGACGACACGTAATTACTACAGGACTGCTCAGTTTACAAATGGGCTCACAATTTACGAGTAAGTACGAAAACTTTTCTAAACACTTCATTTATTAAGCAAATATTTTTTTTCCCTCTCTTACAGTTTTTAACAAATGACAGTATACCTTAAAAATTATATAAAAAAATTTTCTATCTTAAACATTTCTTCCCCACTATAAACAGTAACCTAACTATGTAATCCCCTATCAATTTCAGAATAAATTAAAACTATTCTTAACTTCAAAAGAATTTCTGTTTATCTTGTCTCATCCATTAAGCTAGCCACGACTAGATTTATTTAATATACAATTTCATATAATATAAATCAATAAATATAAAAAAAAAAAAAAAAAAAAAAAAACCCTTGCTTTACAATGAACCTCACACATTCCTAGTATGCTGACCACTTCATTAATTCAATTCAAACTATAGGGAAACATTTTATCCCTTCTTAAGCTCCATTAAAGTTCTATCACCAGATTTTTCTTTTTTGCTAACACCAACAGCAACATTACTGAATTTCATATCTCCTGATGATGAACACCACTGTGTTCGAAACATGTAGAATTATGATATACTAATTGGTTTTATAATAAATTTGTGGAGGAAGACTTTGTGTATTCCCTTCCTTTCCCTAAATTCTTAACTCCACTTCAAGTATGGACTATTTCTTCAAACTTTGCCATATAGTTTGTTAATCCGCCAATAGATTTCGCTAGTGCATCTGTACCTTAAAGAAGCACTTTATTAGTTCAGTATCGACAACTAAAACATAATTTTGTAAACCAAAATCGAGCAACTTTTCAACACTGATTACTCGTTTTATCATATATTTACCGAGTGAGGTGAACAAGAACAATCACCAATTCTGAATACTGTCATAAAGTGACGTTTACGTCCATTTCATTATCTCAATCAACTACACGTATTAAAGTGTTAAAAGTGTGGAGAACTTTTATTAAATTCATATTTCCCAATCTAACTTAATATTTTATAACGAAAAGATGTCCAAACACATCTTCTCGGGCGTAAGCCCAAAAAATCTTGACTTCATATACTACATTAGTTAATCCCTTCATTTTCATTAAATAAAAAATAATAATTTGATTTAACCTAATGATCTTCCACTAATTAAAAACTAAATTTTGTAAGTATATTGCTCTACATTCTGTAGTTTTCTACCTAACTAATATAATACTACTCTTTTTAATGCTATGAGCACTTTACTCTACTCTTTATAATTAATAATAACTTACAGTTGGTATTCTCGAAGAATGTTGTACTCTATTAATCTCTCTTTTTTACAGTTTTCCTCCTAAAACACGTAACTATCTCCTAACTCCACCTAGTATATCAGAACTCTTCTACATATTATTAAACAAGACAGTTATGCCCATTAATTTGGGGTAACTAGTCTCAATATTTTTACTCGATTTTGGTAAGTCCTCTTATGAACTGAACTTGACCTTATATTTACACATATACTATTTCTTCTAGTTTTCCCTGATGATGGATGTTTAAACATCCGAAACATGTAGGGATTAACACCTGACAATTTAATTTAATACAATTTTTGTGGAGGAAGACTAAGAGCTTTTTATTTCATATCATTTCAACTCCACTGCAAGAATGGACTACTTCTTCAATATGTATAAGAGCTAAAAACCCTCTTGTATCATGGCCGACTAAACATTTTTCTTTCCTTGCCAACCAAACAATTATTGGTAAAATCAATTTCAAAACTCAATTTACTACGAAAAATATTATTTAAGCTATTCAAATATTACGGGCATAATTAGCCAGAAGCCATCAGAACTCTGTTTTGAACGAGATGAGATGGGAGCAGCAGTGCAAACTGTAATCAAACTTTTATGAAGTTAATTTAAGTTATTCGGCAATTCTCAATAACTCGGGCTTTATAGTTATTTTAAAAAGTACCTTATAGCGGGCGCTAAGCATATTTATAGGTAAAATATAGGTACTGTATTAAAAAAAAATATTATTTTGTATTAAAAATAATATAATTCCGAAAAATATGTTGCATGCAAACGTTGAAGCAAAGAATAAAAATACAAAACTCTTAGTTGCTTAGTTTAGTTAATATAGTATATTTATTATAAACCAAGGCACTAAAGTGACTCATTTAATCCCGTGAATGGAATTTCGTCACATGTCAAAACCTCGTATCTTCGTATCTCAACTTTTGTTGTTTTTGTGCTTGTATATTGATATTGTAATATTTGCAACATTGAGCCGACGACATTTAAATCCTGAAACCTCGTATCTCACATCTTGTAAAGAAAACCTCGTTACTCCTAGAACACAATTCACTTTTAATTTCAAAAACTAGTATTTGGCATAGTTTAACAAAAAAACTAGGTAATTAATAAATAATAGAATGTTTTTTGTCATTTCTAAAAATATATTAATTTTGAGGTTTTGACTCCTGAGCGAAAAACAAAAAAGAAAGTTGTATAGTAAACTTTTTGTGATTTCTCAAAATATGCGAATTTTGAAATAAGAGGGTTTTGAGTTTTGAGCTTCGAACGGGCAGAGCCCTCGAGTAACAACCATTCAAGGGATTAAGGCACTTTAGACCCTTTGTTTATACACTATTATTGGTACTTTCGAGAACATCAGTATTACTAAAACTAGGTAATATGAAGGTATAGGTATAAAAACACCTGATAATGTCACAATTTAATGCAAGTTCCTGTTGAGTATTTTTTTATTAGTCTACTTCGAAAGACAAAAGTCACTTACTTACTTATCAATTTTGTGCTCACAGCCAAAAGGAAACTTTTAACTTGAAAAAGGCAGCTGAAAAAACGTTAGAAGATGCTATGCCGACAAAATGAAGGAAAATATATGAAACGCAATATGAATTTGAACCTTTCTTTTAAATTATTGTTGCTAGAATTCACTTTACTCTCTTGGGATTAAATTGTCCGCTTTAGTCCCCTGTTTGGCGGGCCTCAAGTACCTACTTTAGTCCCGGAAGTACAAAATAGTATACTATAAATCAAGGGATTAAATATACTTTTTATACCAAGGCGAGAAATATGAAGCCTGAGGGAAGCGAGGGCTACAATTCGCTGTGGGATGAAAAGACACTTTAGTACCCTGGTTTTTACACTATTTTATGCACTTTGCAAAAATGTCTAAAGAAAATTAATTAAAGACAAAAAGGTGAAATACCGGTACTCCATTTACAAGATGTCATGCTGGTTATTGGTTATTATAGTGTTGACATTACATTTCACTTAAAATCTTGATGTGTTTTGACAAGTTGCTATGACACTTAGCCAGTATGACGCTAACAAGTTGATTAGTCAAAAATCTAACACATATAGATTGCCGTCCATCAGAATCATAAGAATTCCAAAGATGGACACTGAAAAGGCCGATTTAAGAGATTATTGGCCAGCTACTACCTCAAAAATCTTGCCATCTTTATGAGAAACAGTTCACAGATTATAAAAAATGGCGTGAAAAACGGAGTGTAGAAAATTTTACTGCAGAAAAGGTGTTATTGTCTTACTTTTTGGACAAGTCACGCAAGCTCGAGGTATCGTCATTGTGAAGTCAGTATTCCATGCTAAAGGTCAAAATGATCACAGAAGCCAACGTCGATATTGGCAAATACAGTAAACTTACCACATTTTTAAAAAGGAAAAATGGTGGGTATAACCAGAAAAGTCGAAGGTACTGGATTCCGATAACATTAAAGAATTTCTAGAGAAAGTCCTATTACCATGAATAACTAACCTGCACTAACCTACCTACATAATCTATAAAAATTTAGATTTTTTTACCATTAGCAAATTTACTAATAATCGATTTTGTGACAAGTGACGTTTATTATGGGTGTGGCAGGGGCATGCCGAGGCAAGGAGCTGTGTCAGCTAGACTGTAGTGATGTCTTGGACCATGCAATTTTTTTCTGGTGAGTGCACGGAATACAAAAACCCAAAAGTTCTTAGAGTAGCCTTAAGTCACTTAAGTTTGTTCTATGTTTAGTTATTTCCAATAAACGGATCGGTAAAATACACCTCAATTTTGCTTTTGAATTTAATTAATTTACTTTAATCCCTACGGTTTAAAAAATTATGTTAGTCTCTAGGAAATAAAATATATTACTTAGCTTAGTTTGATATTTTATTTTATTTTTTTATCTATTAGTAAACCAGGCGCACTCACATTAGTCATATTATTATAATTAAGTAGGTACGTTCTGCAAATCTTAAGACTCCTAACCGACATCTTTGTTATACATGTTATATATTTTATCATTTAAAGTAAACAAATAACAATGCATATAATAGGCATAACATGCATATCACCAATACATAAATAACATGTCTTATTAGCATAAGAAACAAAACATCTACCTAGTACAGTCACAATATCGTCGGTCAAATGCCAAAACCACGAATGTGCAAATTTGATGTTTTGAGAAAAACGCGTTTTAAACATTGAAGACATTGCTAAAAATAGAGATTTCATTTTGTGGTACTTAACAAATAGAAAGTTTTATTTTTGTAAAACTTTAAATAATATGTCGGTTAAAAAGTTTAAATATTTGTAATATTTTCCAAAAAAATGCACATTCGTGTTTTTGGTTTTGTAAAATAAGTAAAAAAAATTTATTCGTGCAAATAAAAAAGTACACAGTTTGAAGGGAAAATGTTTAATGCATTTTTTAATACCCTAAAAATTATCAAAATACAAAAAATTAAACATCATTCTAACAAACAAAATTCTTTGGAATGAATTGGTAACTTAAAAATATAATAAGACAAAGAAAAAACTTAGAAAAATAGAAAATAAAAGTTAAACGTTATTATAAAAAACAAAAATCTTTGGAATAATGGTAACTTAAAACTAAATAGAACAGCAAAAAACTTCTTTTAAAAAGGAAAGAGTTTATTAATCTTGGTCGCTGCCAGTCCCTGAGTTTTCATCTATATCCGGCTCAGGTAGGTTATCCCTGATGTCACGGCTTGTTTTTAAAGATTTATAAAAATTATGATAAGCCCTAGGAATCGTTAGGTCTTCACACATTTTTTGTAAATCTTTTTTCTTTGCTTCACTAATAGGTAGTTCAGATGCATAAGCTTTGTTTATTATTAAAGCTGTTATGGGACGACCACGGCTTTTCATTTTGCGGCAGTCTATCTCAGCAAAATCTCCAAAAAAATCAGTTTTGTAATAGAGTTTTGATGGCTGCTCTTTTAATGTTAAAACTAAGAGAAATGCTGGAAAAAGCTTTGAAGTCAAAAAAGTCATCAAACAACATGTTTATTACATTAAAAGGTTCCGGTGATACACGAGCATCTCTTATTAATTGTGCCCAGCCATCAGGTGTATACACTGGTACATACTTTGCCTTCCGTTCAACTTTGGAGTGAATGGAGTCACACTCCATTTCACTGTGACCAGTTTCAAAAAAACGGTGATCAATAACCTTTAAGGACTGATGATTGCTAAGGAGTTCCATACACATAGAAGCAAATATAGAATTCTTTTGCTGTCCGCCACATCCATCTGACATCATACAGACGGATTCGATTTCAGAGTGCGACATGATAAAATCATACACACAAGAGGCTATGTCATTTGCCCCTCGTTTACCCTGCGTTTCATCCCAGAGATAGCATTTAACTTGTTGATTACCCAAATTGTACATTGTCAGATTGTAGACTGCTAGCTTTCGCAAATAGAAAATTTGACCTGCGGGTCCTTTCGGAGTGCTAAGGACAGCTTGCAGATCAAAATTAAAAGCTAAAACTCGAGGATCTTCTTTCGCAATGATTTTGTCTTCATCACGGGCTTCTCTTGCGGCGGTTTTTCTATCTAGATGTTTTTTAAACTCATCTTCCTTTAGACTTTTTTCTTCTTCGGTTAAAGAGTTTTGCGCCAAGCATCTTTTGCATTGGTCTTTTTTTGGTTTGAAAAAACCCAAATTGTATTCTTTAAATATTTGCCGGTATTTTTCAAAAGTAACCGGTTTAAAATTCTTTGTAATGCAAATTTCCTTATACATTCTGTGCATTATTGATAAATTTAGAGAAGGGTCTAGATACTTTTTGGTACCAGAAGCCCGGCAATAATGTGACTCTACTGATGGGAAAGAAATAATGTGTTCTCGTATAAACGCTTCAGCATCATCGGATAGCTTATTAGATGGAGTGTGTTTTCCGCGCCTATCTTTATCCACAAAACCACTAGAAGAACACTTCTTTAAAGAGCTACGGACTAAGGCATCCGTTATATTCAATGTAGCCATATAAAACTCTCTGCATACATTGTGTTTTGTACCATCAACGGTAAAAAAATATTTGGACGTGAAAGTTTTTCGCGAATTTTCAATATTTCGTGTTGTGCGCTTTTTAAAATTTTGTTCTATGTGGCTTCTTACGAATACTCGCTGGTCATCAATGCATTCTAAACTACGAAAATCCATATAAATTTTCAGGCGATTCTCTTCATTAACAAGTTGAATACATTTGTGTTTAGGTTTGCCAAGGCACGGAGTTGGTAAAAGAGGGCGAGCAGGCTTCTCAACTCCTCTATGTCCAGTGTAGGATTCACCCTTCACTCTTTTCATCTTCCTTATATTTTTTTTCCACGACTTCTTGTTGATTTTCCTTTTCTTTACAGGCTTCTCTTTCGGTTTTTCTGTCCCTTGGATACTCTGGGGTCCTTGATTAAGACTATGATCAGAAGAATTAGATGAGTAGCTGTCTGATCCACTTGTTGATGGTTCATAATTATCCGAGGAGGAATCGGAAAGTTCTAAATCACCTAAAAGTTCTTCTCTGGATATCGCCGGAAAAGTTTTAGGGCGCATAGAAGAGGTAGATGGCTGTGGATGGTTCTCAACAAATTTTGGTTGCAACTCTGTAATAGTAGAATGCCCATTACTTGTGTCATCTGCAAAAAAAAAATTTTTGATGAGAAACTGTGAAGTTCTTAAAACCAATACACGGATTAGATTAGTTATTTTTTTACAGACAGACAGAATGACCCATGAAAATGACATTTTTGAATTCTGCTGAAAATTTCCTTCGAAATTCATCAAAAATTTGTCGAAATCGTGTAATAAATAAAGAAAATACAACACTTTTTGAAAATCCTCAAAATAATCAAACGCACACGCTTATAATTCCTAGGTATTTTCTTACTAGAAAGGAAATTTTACGTAAAAGAAAATCCCTTAGAATTAAAAATAAATTGCGGGGTAACTTTGCCATTGACAATAAAAATTATTTTAAGGCAGTTTGGCAACCCCGCTTTAAACTGGTTAAGACAATAAAGTATTAAACTATAACCTATAAAAAAACAGCTTTCTAATTGCACAGATTTAAGTGTCTAATTCCATCGGTTTTGGAACCACAAAGCTTAGTATAACATGCTAGTTTTATCTGGCAAAGAACAACAAAATGTAGTAATACCTGTAAGCAATTTTACAAGACCCACACATGCTTGCACACAAACCCATTATTATTATTATTACTATTATTAGTATACCTTGTTAATATGTTTAATTTCACTTACTTTTTGAATCCAATTTCCTACTCAGCTCCAATATTTTTTGCGTACGACAACTCATCTTATACTCATAAAAGTCATAAACAATTTCACCAATCTTATAAATTTTAAATGCCGAAAACACTAATGTGGCACATTCACTATTTTGGATTTCACAAACTCACTCAACCTGCAATGCCAAAAACACAGCTGTGGTACATTCGTGCCTTTGGTATTGAAACAACTGCTAAATTCCCACTTTCGCAAATTAGACATCGGGCGTAGAGGTAGGTTAGACTCGCGATACACATTCGTGACTTGGGCATTGGAAGCTTTCAAGGTTAACACGTCTGCTAAAACACTTAGGCGAAAAATGCCAAATTTGCACATTCGTGGTTTTGGCGTTGTACCGACGATATGTAATATTATTATAAAAATATAAATATCATAAATCACCTACGCTCTATTTATTTATTTAATTCAATTTGATTTCGCATTAATACATTTTCACAATACGATGTGTCATATAAAAGTTTAATAACATTTAATTTAATTCAATATACTCTTAATTATATACCTAGGTGTGGAACTCCTGTATGTGTTTGTTTAGGTAATATTTTAAAGATAATCCTATCGTCTTTATTAAATACCATGCAGTATACAATACAACTTTCTTCTTCTTATTTGTTTATTTATTTATTTATTTTTTTTGTAAACAAAATAGGTAGGTAACTAAAAAAACTGTAGAAATCGAGCAATATTCTCAAAGAGGTAGTCACAGAACTGTTTTTTAAAATGTCTTTCGTTTGTTAAGGTTCTGATTTTTTGAGGTATTAAGTTATATAATTTTGGACCATAGTACGTTACAAAATGTTGCATCATTGTTGTTCTAGTTCTATAAATGTATACTAGATCATTTGTATGCCTCTGGTCTGATGATTTTAATTTTTTGAAATTTTCATTTGAGTGAAAGAAATTACTTACCGTAACAATATACAATATTCTAATATTACAAAGTTCTCTGGAATAAAGTTGATTTGTAGGAAAAAGTTTTGGTTTCTTAAGACTAATTTTTATATTACAATTTTGGACAACTCGGAGTTGTTCTAGATTACTTGCTCCCCAGACAAAAATACCATATCGTAGCAGAAGTTCGACAAGCACCTTATAAACCATAATTATAAGCATTTTGTTGAGGATATGCCATCTGAACCCGATGAACAATTGTTGTTTAATCCGTTTATGTGTTTGTTAATTTCAGTGTCGTTTGTCGGATATAGAAACATTGATGTATAATTGTTTTTTGTGATTGGTGTTGTTGATTTTGATTTGTAATTTTGTCGTACATATTTTTTCCGATATTAATAAAAAATTCATTGCATGTGTCAATATACTATTTCTTTTTGATTTGTTGTAATTTTATTATTTTTATCCTTTATCTGAGTTAAAGTGTTTTTTGATGTAGTCTCGTCTGACGCTTCACTTATCAAATTGTACATTTTTCTCATGTTGTTTTGATTTTGTTCAATGCCCTGAATTATTCTTTGTATTTTTTAATATTAAGTTTAGTTTATTTCTATATTCCGTGCATTCTGTTAGTTTTCGTCGATAACGGTTCCACTTCAGTTCCTTTTTAAGTTTGTCACGTGTTTTTATAGATTTGATTATGCCATTTGTAATCCATGTTGTCAAAGTCAATTTGTTTTATAGTTTTAGGCCAACAGTTTTTGCTTGTACTTATGTTGCCATGGTAGGGGTCTGCTACATTAATAATTAGTGGTAGATGATCAGTTATATCATGTTTAATGATGAAAGACTAAATGCTTTTTAACTGAGATTTCAATCTATTACGTATGAAGATGTGATCAAGACAGGACTGACTTGTTAGTCTTGCGTGATATCCTGACAATAAGACACATAACCGTTCATATTCATGATAGAAAGGTAGTGATTAACGTTGTCATCGTCAGCTAGAAGTAGATTGATATTAATATTTCCTATAATAATATCCAGATTGGAATCTTTGGCCGTAGATAGTTTTCAATATCTTCTAAAAAGTCTTTTATTTTTGATGATGGTGATCTATAAAGTGCTTGTATATTAGTGTTTATATTGTTTATACGTAAAGCAATATTTGTTGTAGTTACTTTTGACCTTACCGAGTTTAGAGTAAGTACAAGTTGGATTTAAGTGCGATTTTATATAAATAATGATTACGAATTATATTCAGCTTGATTATAATATGTCGTATATCCGGGTATGATAAATTTGGCATGTGATTCCAATCTGTGACATTCTGTTAATACTATTTAACTCCACTTATGTTAAGATGCATGTTGGGGAAACGATTGCTCAAATTCAATAAAAATAATGAAATTAAATGCAACCTATGTTTTCAGAATCAAGACTACCCTTTGTCTAGATAAAACAAATGCTTTTCAAATATTCCATTAGCAACACAATTCCTCAACGGTCAGAGAAACAGAGAAACAATATGCATTTAATGTTTCCAGAACAAATAATATTGTCGCCCAGACAAGCTACCAACTTTGCAAACATTATTCTAAAACAGCGGCTTGCTGCTACGATTATTTAAGCAAAAACGTCTATTTTACACCTTGTAAAACACATCTTGCCGCTGGAAGATTGAGTTCACCGCGGTAGACAAAGACGGAACAATAACAATTGACCATTGGTCCAGAGAAAACATGGCGGAACAGTAAATAGCCAATTAGAACACAACGCGCGAAATGTGTGGCCTTCTGATTGGCCAATCTGACAGTTTCTAGCGACAAGAGGACACTTACGTTCTCTCGAGAGGCACTGCGAATGAAACCCTTGAAAGGTCAATACGTACGTAGAAATTAAATGTAGGTCATCGTCCGTTGGACATGATAATATAGCATCGCTGAAATAAAAGCATCAAGTTATAAGTGTAGTAATGTTATTAAAAGTTAGTAATGTTACAAGTCAGTAATTAATCATGTATTAAAAAGTTATTGTGTAAACAAGTGCCAAATTGGATAAATAAACGCCAAATTAAATGGGATCTAACTGTTTAATTTGCCTAACCAATATATAAAACGAACCAGTGAAATAACCTAACTCGAGGAATATACAAAGCCTCACCGTTTAATGTTGGAAGTTAAAAATAAAACTTGATTCCCACAATGCATAATACTAAAAAATGTATTTTCAGTTTCCACACACTGGTATAAATCATTTGGAAAAATCCTAACACTCTTTTGAATTTCCTCACTTATTGTTTCAAGAGTTTGCGCCTCATTATTAGCCATAATTGATTTTGGTTTTCATTATTTCAACTTGATGTTTATAATTAGGGCATTCCCATCTGCCAGCCTGATGTTGTATGTCGTATTTGGTTTTATGTTTAAAGTTACTATAGATACAACTTTTGCATTTATGAACAACACTTTGACAGTCTTTAGCATCATGTTCTTCAGAAGATCTATGACACACTTTCTTATTTTTGCACTCCGTACTTTTGTAATTAAATTGCTGATAGTTAAAACATTTTAGGATTAGGATGTCCTCGTAAAAGGCGTACCGTTCTCATCCAATGTAGATTTTCTTAACACTCATAAAAATGTCAAAGGCTTTGGGTGAACATTCTCGCTTACCTCTGCCGGTCGACCGCATTTTACAACTGTGAAGTTGGGCGATGGGTGTATTGGGGAGGTTGAGTCTACCAAATATCTGGGTATTACAATTGATAGGCATCTCAGATGGGACAAGCATGTTACACGACTTACTAACAATATACGAAGACTCATATCCAAATTCTACATTTTAAGACATATTTTAAGCGAAAAAGTCATAATACTGGTGGAATCACTGATAAGATATGGCATTCCGATCTGGGGTGGCCTGTACAACAACTCTCTTATATAGACAATTAAATCTGGTGCAAAATTTTATAATTAAAGTTATATTTGGAAAGAATAAAAGGAACTCTACAACCCTATTGTATTCCGAAGCTGTCCCTAATATTAAAACATTATACATTCACTCTGCATGCTTGTTTGTATATACTAGACCATTTTCTATGGAAACAGTAAATCACCCCTATAGTACCTACGAGAAATAACCTCAATAGACATCTCAATATACCAAAAAGTAATTCCGATATTAATTTGAGATTTTTGAACTACTTATCCCCTAAAATCTATAATCTTCTTGTCATCAGAAGGATTCATAGAAAAAACGCCTTTAAAAAAGAATGTGTATAATTTATATTTTAAAATCTGGATTTGTTCTTAGTGTTTCTATAGACTCTTTATGTCTATACGATGATTTATGTATTTAATTTATAATAATTTCTGATTATGGTTACCTATACGTTTGTGTACGACAGTATACTGCTCTCTTATCGTAGCAGCACATACAGATATTTATGTCTAGGTGCTGAATAAACCTCATTAGAACATACTAGAAACCAACATAACATATTATAATAAATTAAATGTATTTCTAACTGTTTCAGTAATATATTTATTTAGTATTTATTTGTTTATTATTCTGCAAAAATAGTTTTGTGTTTTTGTTTGTAAATTATTTGATTTATGTAACTTAAAAAGTATCCTGATCTGAAATAAAATGATCTTGTTGCTTTATTAGTGTCTGTGTTTCTTCTTTGGTATAATTATGTTAGAAGTCAGATTTTTTGATTTTAGAGTTTCTTAAGTTAGTCTCTACTATTTCATAATTAGAACCCATAATTTCCCCTGCAGACTGTTTTGTTTTTTTGAAATCTTATAGTGGGGGTAGTTTCAGCATAATTCTTCCGTTTGGTAGCTCTTTTGTTGTGTCAATTCTTCTACCTATTTTAGCGGGGGTTTATTTTTTCTTTTACTTCATTTTTTGTGACTTCTCCGTCTTGTATAATCTTTGGTATATTTGATAAAAGGCCAGGGGTGGGTCGTTTAGATTTTACATGAGTGGCATAACTACTCTCAGTCCTTGAATTTTCAAATTGGATTGTAAAACTCTTTAATTTACTTTCTACCACATCAAACTTTTGGAAAATTTTCTCGTTAATTGGATTTATTTTGGATTCTACCATAATCTTTTTTAGACGACGTTTGCACGTTCCACACATCCAAAGAAAGCGTTATACCAGGAATTTCACTAGTGATCTTTTGATCTGACACATCAATTATTTGCACTCTTTAGGAGAGTTAATAACCTACTACTTTATGAAACTGATATTTTATTTTTTTTATTTGGTAATAATATTATTTATCAAATGGTTTATTCTGTTGACGTATAAAATAGCATTTGTTGACGAATATACAATATAGACACAAAAATTTACAAAATTTGTATTAAATATTTTCTTTTCAAATAAATAGTTTCAAACATGTTTTATAACGCTATTAGCGTACTTGTCCAGTTAGAAGTCTACCCCTAAGCAGCTGATTTCTAATATGGTCGCGTGCGCTAAATAGATGCTTTACAAAACTTGTACTTTAATATATTATTTGATTCCTCTCCTAAATGTTATAAGCAAATTTAAATTTCTACTCTTTACTCTAGAGGCAGTGGGTTGAACATACGACTTCCTGCACCCAGGTGACTTTTTATAAAGTGCCTTGGCTGGTTAGGTAAAGGCGGGGTTCAAGTTAACCTAATCTTCTTTGCATTGCAGCCTTAAGGCTTTTGCTCCCCTATCTTGTTAGAAAAGTCCGGTTGCTTTGGTGACTTCCAGTATCTTCCTTTCAAGTTTTTCATGTTGAATTGCTCCAAATAAGTTGAGTCTTCTGCGAGCCAACGCATCTTGTAAGGCGGATTCCTCCTCTTCACCACATAATAGTCTACATTATATGGGTTCGGCGTCAATAAAAAGCCTCTGCAGGTGTCTGCTTAAAGGGCAATGACCCTCGCTAAAGAAATTTCGTACATATTTATTTCCCGTATAATATCCATAGTGGAAACCGTTAAGCATAATATTATATTGTTTATGTATAATGTATATAAACCAGAAGCTTTAATAAACAGACCGAGTTCAATATCTAAAGTCTCTGGCCCCAGTGCCCCGTTCAATGATCGTCTATGATATTGCGAAATATTTTATACAAATACGTAATATAGGCATTTAAAAGCTTGTCCCTGTTTATACTGCTCTTCAACTGATTACGTAGAAACTATTTCATTTGCCAAACTATGCTGTTATATTATGTCACATTACTTTTTGATGGTATTATGATACTAGTTGTTTGATGGCTATCTATATTGATCGATCACCTGTCATCCACGATTCCATTTAATATGAAGTTTCTACTCTGTGTGGTTTATGTTCTTCACTGCTGTGTCAAGAGTCCTATTCTGTGTTATCCTCAATAATAGACCATTTAGGAACATATGATTTTGACAAGAAGTATAACCTAAACTTGTGACTTTGCCCCCCAGCAAATATAGCCGTTGTCAAATATGTAATGGTAATTTCATGGCTTTGACATAAACTTTAACCTAAATTTGTCAAATTTGCCCCCCAGCGACGTCATCCTTAAATGGTCAATTGTATTCTTCGCAGTATTTAAAGTTGTCTCCATGTTTTAATATGATATCGTGTTGAATTCCTCCAAATACACATACTTTTCGTCTTCTTATAATGTTCACGTCGATACCCCTTTTTTATACTCGTCTGTTAGTTTTCTCATCATTAAACTTAAATATTCGTGATCTTGTGCTATTTAGAATATGATCGTCTGCGAAGCATACTTGAACTAGATTGTGTCTTGTGTTGTGTTACCATTAAGTGGGATTCCCATGCTATAACCACTTCCTTTTCCGCCTATTCTAAGCAAATCCTAAAAAGTGTTGGGTGAAAGATAGCATCCCTGTGTTAGACCTCTTGCAATGGTAAACCCGTTGGAGACCATTTTCCGCACTTTTATTTTTGTAGTAATATTATTACACAGTTCTTTTACTGCTTTTATTAGTCCGTTGCTAATATTTGTTTGTTCTATATAAGGTTGGTTAAGGTTTACTAAAGGGTCTATTGCGATAAGCCTTTTGTAGGCCAACATAAGTAACTCTAAATATCATTTTAAAATCAACATTAAAAAGAAACAAGAAATATTTACCTAATGTGTAGCACAACTCATTGTACTTTAAAAAATAATAAATATGTTTAGGCATTGTCACAATAAATACTAGACCCCCTAATATAAATGGTTTTTAAGTTTGCAAAAATTTCCAAAAAAACAAATATTATGTTTTACAAAAATAAATTACCTGTCACAACTCCGATTGGTCAGATGGAATTCTAAGTTCAAACTGAAAACAAACTTCTGTGAAGTTAATTAAAGTTTACTAAGTAATTTGCTGATTGTCGTCAAGTTGAAGAGATTAAAATGTTTCCTAGATATTATTAATTAAAAAAATTGAAAAGAAACTGGAAATTAATCTTTGGGCAAATAAAGTTTATTAACAAAATATTTTAGTACCTAATACATAAAATGATCGGTCTTCTGATCAAAAGATAATTAAACTGAACGTCAAGTTAGTGAAGCTACAGATACAGTGAACGAATTCGATCGAATTGGAATTCGTTCATTGAAAAATTTACTTTGCCATACATCTTAAAAATGCGAACGAATACATTTTTAATCATTCATTAGTTTTCGCAGATATAGTCAGCTGCATTCTAAACTCCTCTAACCAAGTTAAAATTGCCGGGGACAGACAAATTTTCGCACATACCAAAGGCACATAACGAGGTGCGACGAAGGCTTCTTTTAAATATATCTAGCCGACAATGAGTCAAGGGGACTTTCTTACTACAGTCAACTTATTACGGCTATTAGCTTGGTCATCATTAAAGAAAAATACCGTCAGTGCAGGACTTAATTATTGCAATTGAGTCGTATTATTAATGGGGCTGAGACAACTGAAAAGCTCTTGAGGCAGAGGAGAAAACGGCGCTAGTAACTGGTGGATGACTTCGTTGTTAAAAAAAGGACATTTAGTTCAATTCAATTCAAAAATATTTATTTCCAAAATCTTTACAAAAAAAAAATATATCGTGTTTAAAAAAAAAATGGTAAACAAATATAAAGTAGTAATGTCTATGTGTCCTTTCGGAGTAGATTTTCTAGTGAAAAACCTTTATCAATTCACCAAAGCGTTTGCTTGTCCGGTACATACTTAGTGAATAAACGGTTGATGCTTAGCCCACGCTCTCTTAATTATGTAAACTTATAACCAACATAATTAAATAAAAATAAATAAAAAATAATAATTAACATTCGGTCAAGCCTTAGGGTTTGTCGATCGCTGGATGTCACAAATAGTTTATTTATTCATTTTGTTATTATGTTTGGTTTATTATTTTTATTTTTTGATGATTTCATATTAAATTTAAAAATAAATAAATCTGAAGTGGAATATTGCATTTTTCCAAATTTCAAGCATTCACCAATTGCTATTAAAAGCCGTAAATCAGGTTAATTATGTTTTGATTACGGTTTCATATTTTTAAAAATTACATTTTTTTTGTTGTCTTATTATCCTTTTTTCTTCTCTTCTTAAATTATAGTGCCTACAGATTATAGGATATTAAAACGTTAGTTTGGTTAGTTGGATTTCGGTATAGAGTTTAGTTACTGTTTAGTTATAATAGCTGTTTGTGTATTAAGAGCGGAAAGTGATATTTTGCCGCTTGAGACAGAAAGCTGCCATGCGACGCGGTATCGACAATCTGTCGAGAGCGGCAAAGAACTTTCCGCTCAAATTACACACTAATTTTTTCCACGATCATAATATTATATGAAAAATATATAATGTCATTTTTTTAAAACCTGATATGGGTCAACTTTTTTATTTACCGCTTCGTTTGACATGTGCCTACTCAGTAATAATAATAATAATAATAATAATAATAATACATCGTCTTTATAAAGATTGGACACAATCAGGCGATGTTTAGCTACAGTAGCTATTCCGGGCCCTTAACCTAATTTGCACCAGGCAACAATTATAGTAACTAACTTAAACAATTATTCTTGAAAAATTCCTAGATATGGTACAAAATTTTAAATTATTTATAACAGGTATGATTTGATTTTTTAATTTATACTTGAAAGACCCTGGAGATAATTGTAGGCGGTTAGCAATAAATTTGTTGAATACTTTCGGGGCGCAGTAGGAAAACAATTTTTAGAAAAAAGCTGATCTATGACAAGGAATGTGCATGCAGTGTCGTGACCTAATTTGGACTTTGCGGAAGGAGTGACAGCTCGTCCAAAATAGCGTGATATATGAGAATATAAAATATGAGTCGCCCATTCGATGCGCCGTGGCTAGAGAGAACGTTGTGATGGGCGAAGTCGCATGATTTGAACAATTGGACTTTTGTATTCGAATTATCTTAAAAATCGGATTATGATTCGAATGATCACTCGAATAACTACTTGCTTACATTATACTCTATCTAATACTAAATCTCAATGCGGTTTTTAAGACAAGGTCGTAGGCGTGCAGTTTGTTGCGTCGGTGTCGTATTAAGATTTTATACTCCATTATTTTCGCTTCTGCATCGTATTTTAGAGGCGCACATGCACAGGTTCTAGTGAATTGATATTCATCAGGTTATTTTTCATTCTGATGCCCCAATAAAGCAATCGGATGACGCCGATTATTTGTATAATCGAATTTTCGATTATTCTTAATTCAGATGAGCCCAACACTCAAAATTTGCCATATTTCTCGAGACTTTCATAGAGTAAAGAACGGTATAGTTGGACCGTTCTATCCACAAAGCACCAATACCGATCGGTCGCGCCCCTCTTTTCCTCTCCGAATGCGTTCTTTTTCTGGTTTGTACTTAACCAGCAAAATTATCATAAGTGACTCTAGTACGTTTTTTTTCTTCTAGTGTTGCAATGGCCTCTTGTCTCTCGGCATCCCGCCAAGTATTATTTTTAAAACTTGTAAATTCACATTCACACCAACATCCATACCCTTGCCCGGATTCGAACCAGGGACCTATCGGTTGCCAGGCAAGCTCTCAACCCACCGAGCTACCGAGGTCAGCCTCTAGTACGTTGAGTTAGCTTACTATACAGGACGTTAGGTTTTTTGTCGTAACAATGTTTTGCACGAAACAACAGAAGTGCACTAGCCTTCTTTGCTCTATGGTAAGCCAATTCAAATCACGTATTTTTGCCGATATATGATCACATTTCCGAAGATTAAAAACAACCGATTCCTTCCAGCAAGTGGGAAAATAATTAGAGACTATGCAAGAGTTTATAATGTGAACTACGTAGTGGTCCAGATAAGGACTGCAACAATACAGCATGCTAATTTGAATGCTATCCGAACCGTAAGCTTTGGACTTATGGTAGACTAGAGAACAGCCTAGGTATATCGTCGATTTCTAAAAGTGTAAACGAGAACTGGTCATGTAATCCTGGAAACATACTATCATTATAACTCAATAATGAATCGTTAGCCGGTTATTTGTTTATGAAGACAGAACTAAAATAATTGTTGATTATTTCAGGGTCCTTTAAGTTTGTAGGGATTCCTTTGTTAGTACGAGTTTTGTTAAAAGATTTCAGAATTTTCCTTAACTCCTTGTTGATTTTTGATCGATATAAGGTATTGTAATAAGCTTTTTTTTCTCGACGAACTGAGGCTAGGGATGATTACCTAAATATTTTGTAGTTTCCCCAATCGGCTATTAATTTGGTTTTACGATATTTACGCAGTGCAGAGTCCTTTTCACTGATAGCCATGAAGCTGGAGGTTTGGAGACTCTTATCGTTCGGACTAGCGCATGAATATTAAAAACAGTAGTAAGAAGATCCGAGGAATACTTAACCTTTTCCTCAATGTTGTTGTATTTAAAATTTGGTAAAAAGGGGCTTGGAATAAATCTCCACAGAAGTTATTGTAATTAAAATGTTTATAATCCCTTATAGTTACCAGTTTTACTGGGGTTCGCGGCATACAGTGATCTTTTATGTAGGAATCAATTATGTGGCTTCTTAGTTAGTTTTCGATTTGATATAAAAATAGGGTCTAACAGAATCATAGTTGCCAGTGACTCATATAGGCCCGTCTATAACTTGGTCAAGGTTGAAAGGTTCAAAGAATCTAGATAAAACGTTATCCACTTTCATTAAGTCGATGTTCATATCACCTACGCACACCACTGATGGGATTATTTGGGTTAGTGAGCTTTTTATATGCTCAGTAAAATTCGAAAAAATACCTCTAGGTCTATAAATATAAGCAATAGCATAAACATGTTTTCTAACTTTTATCCACATACACTCACAATTATCACCAATCAGGTAAGTAACTAAAAAAGAGACAAGCTTGTCACTGTCATACATGCCTCGTCTATTTACACGATCAGCCCTTTGTAAGGAATATCCTAGAATAGAGATAGTCTTACTATTGATGTTAGGTGACAATCATGACTCAGAACAGCGATAATGTGATAGTTTCTCTTAAGTTCAACAAAATCATTGAAGTGAGGGACTAAAGATCTGACATTTAAATGACAAATGTTAAGGCAAGCCGTAGTGCCTGTCATGCTGTCAGTTATAAGTAACAGAAATACAGGGTGGCCATTCGAAAACGAAACAAAGCCAATTTTGGGCACTCCAGGTTATTAAAAAAAAAAACACTCGGATCCGTCAATTTTTGATTTTGGGGGAAATATTTTTTTGTCATTTTCGCCCCCTGAAAGTCAAACTCCTAGCGGGGGCGACAACTACCCCCTACATTTTAAATGGAATGGGGGGTCGAGTGATACTTTGTCTTAAAGGTATTTTAATGTAGAGTATAACACCAGAGTTTAACATCGCTACTATCTACGTAGTCTGTACAGTGGCTCACCAATAGTACAAAAACAAGTCGTTGTTACCTTTTTTATTATAAAAAATGAAAACTACAAATAGCATTTGCTAGTGTAAAACTTTGCTTTTTTGACAATTCTAGTTTTATTCCTGTGGCGTTCAATTATTGTTGCAGATAATATCCTTCGGTCGCGGTAAAGTAGTAAGGTTTAGTTAATTTCGTTACAGAATCGGCATAAAGATGATAATGGTTTACTTAATTACTAAAAGGGTGCAAATCATTTCATTATTTTTTGCGAATACGTGAAATAGGTTATGTGTTTGTCTATATTATAAAATATGGGGCCCCTCTACCCTTGGTAAATTTATTTATTTTTTAAATTCATTTAAAATTTAGTTATCCATTATTCAAAACGATAGACATGTTTGGAACTTCCATTCGTATTATTTATTTTATTATAAAGTAAAAGTCTTAAGGTGAATACCGAACAACTTAAGAGGCTTACGTATTTATATTACCGAGGTGGATAGGTGCAATCATGCGGTACTGTATTGTCTTAATTTAAGCATATATCTACTTAACAAGGGTTTCCAAATATTTAATGTCTAAAACGGGGTTACTAAAGCAGTCAGGATTATTCGTTATGACAGTCGCTTCTTGGAATTTTGCCAACTCCGCACTCGCAAAATATTCTATACAGGGTCCTGCGCGTGACATTCATAGCTTCTATAATGCTGTATCTTAGGGTGTATTTTAGGAAAATATGTTCGCATAATAGGATGGGACACCCAGTATTTTTTGCATAGTGTAGTTGGTATTAGTATCCTTTATAATTGCCTAAAATATGTAGGTGTATTGTGACAAACGTGTCCATAATTATTTTTCGGGTGATTCCTTCGGTTGTTAGACGGTACATGTATTGCAGATGATACCCTGGTTATAGCCGAGAACACCACAGACCTGCAAAGGATGATGAACAAAATCATTGAAAGAAGTGAAAAGGTTTGCAAGCATTTAAGATAAAGAAGACAACATTTATGATCGTCAGTAAAACAAATGTCCGGGGTAATTTATGTGGTCACGATGAAGAAGTCGAAAAAGTAAGAAAGTAAAAATATCTGAGTAATACTTTGAACAAGACTGGCGGGCACTCGCTGGAGATAAGATCCGGAATAGGTCAAGCTAGATCTACATTTACAACCATGCGGAAGATACTCTGCACAAGAGACCTGAACATCAAACTTGCCCGGTCAGATTGGCAAAATGTTATGATTTTTCAATCCTTTCTTATGGAATGAAGTCGCGGAGATTAAACAGGGATAACTTAAGAGACCTCAGGCTTTCAAAATAGAGTTATATTGACAAATACTTAAAATTTCTTGGGTGGAACGGGAACGGGTAACAAATGCTAAGATACTAGGATGAATAGACAAAGAGGCAGAAATAGTGGGCTCACGGTGCCCAAGAAAATCTGCTTATCTGGGACGCGTTATGGTCGGAAAAAGGTACCACATGTTACAGCTAATAATACAAGGAAAAATACAGGGCAAATGAAGCGTATACGGCAAAGATGCACTTTGTGACCGAAGAACTTGAGAGGGTGGTACGACTCTACTTCTATAGATTTGTTTCGATAAGCCGCAATCAAGACAAGAATCACCATGATGGTAACCAACCTTCTAAGAGGAGACAGCACGTGAAGAAGAAGAAAAAGAAGATAGATAAGGCCTATTACATATCCCCATAGAAAAAAATATATTTTCGTTAGGTCGGGAGACCTCGCAGGCAGGCTACCTAACTGGTCCTCCTTTTCCAATCCATCGATTTTCGTATTCGATACTTAACAGGTCGCTGACTTGTTGCGAAAAATAATCTGGGGCTCCATTCTGTTGTAATCACATATTTTGTGCCTGGATATTTAGATCTAAATTTTGAGTAATCTTGGTAAATCGGTTGCTAAAACTTCCACCGTTAAGGTGGTCATAAAAGAAATGTAGGTCCACTACTGCTAGTGTTGGTACTCTTGTCTTGATTTGCATTGGTCTTGTCTTGGTCTCGCAAGACAAGAAAATACACATTTAAGTAAGAACTCTTTTGAAACAAGACATAAAGTTTGCAAGACTAAGAAATCTGGCAAGGAAATATATATTATATAATTTTGAGACTTAAAAACTACACTCTAAGATTGTAGCTCGATGGTGGTGGTGTTATTGTGCCCCTTAATTTAATATGGAGTTTATATACATTCGTTCGGAACACAAAACGATTATATAAATATGCAGGCTATTTATAATCTATTATTTTGTTTAAAAAATAATGCTTGATGCAACTCAATTAGCGTATGCGAAATATTTTCTTACTCCATGGATACCTTAGTCTTAAGCAAGAATTTTGAACACGTTGAATTCGTCGTTTATCGATAGCACTAAGACGTTATCGGTAAACACCATCAGCACCATGGTTGAACAATGCAAGCAAGAGGAATTCGCATAGTAGTCTCTCTACACTGGTGAATGCTATTTCAGGTTAGGTTAAGTTTAAGATTTTTTACAATGTGGCTATATAAAGCTGTTTACTTTTAATGTTCCTTTCTTCCTCGGTGCCTATTAATATGAACACTCAGTATACCATGCACCCTTTTTAGGTAATTTTTAGCAATTTAGTAAATGCAGTGCATGTATCTTAAGGTGAAGTCCCAAGCCATTGAACATATTTCTTTATCTTGATTAATTTAAGCATTTTTGGCATAGAAAAGTTTAGATTTATTTAATTAGCAATAATTCGCAATGTAATGTAAAATTATCAAGTCCCTATATAATGTGAAATAAAACTTCCATGCCAAAAATACTAAAACTATCAAAATTCAGGAATATATCAAGTGACTTAAGACTTTGCAAACACATTGTATATGTTTTGCACAACATAAACTACTTTGTAATAGCAGCAAAACATATTTGCTATTACAGCCAGAAATATACATATGACTGGTCAAAACCTTTATGGCACAATTAGATTTTTTTGCTATCTAAGCAAAGACGCATTACTGCTATAGCTTCTAGGCTTTACAATGATAGGCAAGTAAAGTAAAAGTCATAAGAAAATAAATTTGCTTTCATAATAAAAATGCTTACTAAAAAACTAAGTTTTTTTACAGTTTTACTGCGAGTAGTAGTAGTAGATTTTTTTGCTACAGTAGGTAATTTTCTCATCGTCCCAGCAAAAATCTTCTCAGTGTATAGTAGGGCTAGAACTGAATTACTCACTTGTAACTAGACGGACTCTAATTATACTTTAAACAACCTAAAGGATATTATGGCTCAGCTTCTACAATTTGACTAGTTTACCTAAACAAAAAACAGCTAATTTAGCATATATATAAAATATGCAAATTAATGACTACCTACCAATGTAAAGTGGCTTCAAATTTTGTAACGTTTTTGCATACTTTTAGATTGTTATGTTGAAAGTTGGGTTAAATAAATATATTGGTATTAAGTTGCAAATAATAAATAGAAATACTTATTTAGTTAGTTATTTACTTTTTGTTAAATTGCCTGCACATATACTTACTGTGTTATGATAATGTATATACGTCTGTCTTTAAAGTCCTAAATCATTTTACATATTTCTTTATTTTGCTAAATTTAAGTACACAAAGCAATATAAAATTAGGCCCCCCTCCCAAACTACCCAAAAATTCTAAATTTTGTCAAATTAAAGAAATATGTAGTTTATAACTTTAAAGACACACTGTATATTTTGCTGGCTCAGTAAAGTATTTTACAGCAGTAGCAAGGCTTATTTATTTTGCTCCTACAGCTGAATATTCGTCTGTCGTAACAAAGTTTCTTTTCTGGGATGGGTAAGCAGCTTTTCACATACAGAAAGATTCTATTGCCAGGACTACAATGTTACATTCCTGGGTCTTCAAGATGATATTTTTTAAAGTTACCTTACTGCCGCAGTAAAATAAATTTGAGATTTTCCTGATACGGTAGCTAATTCTTCGTTCTCCCAGCAAAAATCTTCTTTCAGCGTATCAAAAATCACACCTAAATTACGCACAATGTCTTTCACTGGAAATTAAGTCTTATGAATCTTAATCTTAATTTATGTCATTCTGAACCGAATCCACATCGGCTTGCGACCAAAAACCATTACACAACATTTCTTAGGATTTAATATAAAGGAATATTCCAAATAATTTTGTACTTATAATTTTGTAACTGTCAGCAAAATCGGATTTATCAAATAACTCCGGCGTGTAGCAGAATAGCCATCAGCATCAGATGGTTGTTGGTGTCGAAAGCCTTGGCAAAGTCTAACAATGTCTAAATTGTCATTTTTTCGTTATGAATAGCTTGAAAAATATCGTTCGTATAAGGCTAACTAATGCTGGATAGTAGCCATGATGTTTCCGTAATCCAGATGGAGCTTTTGTCAAGATATTATTGCATTCAATATGTTCAGTTAGTTGCATAAGGTGTTACATCTTGAGATCTGTACTGTTTCTCGTGGGAACTGCTGACAAAGCAACGCTATCCTCCTCTTCCCCGAATGTTATAAATATAAGTAGTTTGCAGGAATATGTTTAGATTTATCTTGTCGGTTACAACGCTCTTGTATAATTTTTAATAAAGTGATCTTTTTTAAAAAGGCATTTTTCTTGGCGCAGAACGAAACTGGCGCAGTCGGTAGGATTGTCGCGTTACATTCGAGCTAAAAATCGTTTTTCCGAATGTTCGAGTGGTTCCTTCCAAGGATTTAAACGCGAAACGTCCGAAAAACAAAAAGTGTTCTGAACTGATATCCAAACTTCGGCACTGTCTAACGAGAACACTAGCCAAGTGCATTGATTCAATGTAACAAAAAGTGCGTACGAGAGCAAGCAAGTGAATCTCCAACTTATTGGTCAATCGCTGATCGATAATTTGCCTGCTGACGAAAAGTATCCGAAGACGTCAGACAACTGGGCGGACAAGCATCGCCACAACCCGGTTTAAGTAGCAGAGCTTGGGGAAGGACAAGCATCGCCATCCCCATAGGCACCTAGTTAAGGACCTAGAAACTAGTCGAAACAGAAAAGGAATGAGAATACCGCTGATTCTTTTAGTGTAATTTAATTTTTAAGAAACAATTTTATTTTTAACTTTAACATCACACTGGATGAACTAATAAACCAAATCAATAACTTAAGAATCGTAGAAAACAACGAAATGGCTGTAAATTATACATTGTTACGTTATCAAGCCGATAACATCCCAAATTTCGATGGAAATCCAAAACTTCTACAAAGATTTATTAGTTCATGCGAAAATTTGTTAAGAGCTTTTCAAAATCGCCAAAACGTGAATGATGCAATCATTGTTTGCTTACTTGATACCATATTGGGTAAATTAACACATAGAGCCGCAGATTTGATCGCATCACGAGCTGAATTAAATACATGGCAATTAGTTAAGGATTCTTTAATTGCTTCATTTTCCGATCAAAGATCGATCGACTGTTTAATACAGGATCTTATAATGCTAAAACCATTAAAAAATGAATCGTCATTTAATATTGGTATGCGTATTCAGGATGCGCGTAGCCTTCTTTTTGCAAAACTTAGTGCTACAAATGAGGCAGAAAACGTAAAAGTTATAAAATTCAACATTATGATAGTTTTGCTCTAAAAACATTTATTAATGGATTACCATACAACATGCAGTTAGTTGTTCGGTTAATAGAACCCCAATCTCTAGAACGAGCAATGTCTTTCGTTAGAGAGGAGGAAAATTTCATTTATTTTAAAAATCAAAATCAAAATTATGGAAATAATGCAATTTCTCCGAATTACAATCAAAATATCAGACCAAATCAACCTTTTAAAAATACCTATACACCAACACCACCATTGAACTTTTACCGACCACCACCACAAAACGTTTTCTCAAGACCACAACATTTTATCCCAAATCAGGTTGGACAACTTTAAAATAATTTTAGAGCACCTTTCAATAATAATTTTAGGCCCACGTTTGGACAAAATAATAATAATTTTAGACCCGCGTTTGGACAAAATAATTTTAGACCCGCGTTTGGACAAAACAATTTCAGACCCGCCTTTTTACAACATCAAAATAACCTAAGACCATTTCCAAATAATTTCCAAAGAAGTACCCAATCGAGATTTGTAAATAATCGACCTGAACCGATGGATACTAGTTCTGGAAATACAATTTTGAATAACGCAACAAATAAACCAAAATTTACCGTGGAAGAATTTTTTAACCAAGAGATATCAGAGCTGCAAGCCAACGATATTCCTTTAACGAGCAATGAACCTGATACCCAAAATTCAAATTCAGTTTACGAACCACAATACAACCAACAATACGCGAATACTCAAAATTATGAAGACCCGTACGATAGTCAATATTATACCGAATATGACCCATCTGCATATTATAATGAACCTACCTAAATAATACCGATAACGATCAATTTTCAACAAATGAATATATTTCGGAACAGGAACAAAATTCTACTCTAACTGGACCCCCGCACAAACCGATATAGCATTTCTTAATAAAATTATTCCCCCGAATTACCTCATATCCATATACCCGAAATAAACTCCAAATTTTTATTAGATACTGGAAGTTCTCGTAGTTTTATAAACCCTAATATTGCCTATAATTATTTTTCTGACTATATAGAAAACGAAACTTTTCAAGTTCAAACAGCACACGCTGTATCATTTCATAACGAAACGTCAACTTTACCTATATTTCCTTGCTTTAAAACTAAATTAACCCATAAATTTTATTTATTTAATTTCTCCGACAAATTTGATGGATTAGTTGGTTTAGATTTATTAACACAACTCAATGCTAATTTAAATTTTGAATCGAATACTTTAAAATCCCAAAATACAGAAATTCCCATACATTTCGGTGCATTACCAAAACCAATGTCACCTAAAATTAATATGAACCACTGTTACGTAATATTACCTCGTACAATACAACAGATTAAAGTACCCGTGAACGTTAAGGAAGGTTATGGTATATTAAGTTACCAACAATCAGACAAAGTCGAGATACCTGAATCGCTAGTTAAAATCGAAAACTATTGTGCTTATACAATTGCACTAAATTCTAGTGAATTTGCAAACAAAATAAATTTTATTGAACCTCTTGATATCGAACCGATCGATATTAATTAATTAAATTTTGTAAAGATGCCCGATAATATCCTTAAACCATCTAAAGACTTGGATAATAAATTAAAAGCTAATTTGAAAAATCTACGTTTAGAACATTGTAATCGCGAAGAAAAAGATATTATACGTCAATTATGTTTTGAATTTAGAGACATCTTTCATTGTGAAGACATACCTCTTAGCTTTACTAACGCTATCAAACACAAAATTAAACTATCAGACGAGACCCCAATTTTTGCCAAAAGTTATAGATATCCCGAAATTCATCGAGAAGAAGTTAAATCTCAAATCTCTAAATTATTGGAACAAAAAATAATTAGAGACTCGAACTCGCCTTTTTCCGCACCTATTTGGATCGTCCCAAAAAAAGCTGATGCTTCAAAAAAACAAAAATATAGATTAGTAATCGATTATCGCAAACTAAACAAGAAGACTATCGATGATAAATTCCCTCTTCCCAATATTACCGATATTATCGATAAATTAGGCAAAGCACAGTATTTCACAACTCTAGACCTTGCTAACGGCTTTCATCAGATAGAAATGGAAGAACAAGATGTCGCAAAAACCGCATTTAGTACGGATACTGGACATTATGAGTACCTAAAAATGCCTTTTGGACTCAAAAATGCAACCGCAACTTTCCAACGAGTAATGAATAATATACTTCGAGGTTTACAAAATGAAACATGTTTTGTTTATTTAGACGATATAATAATTTGCAGTACTAGCTTACAAGAACACGTTGAAAAGCTAAGAAAAGTATTTATGCGTTTACGCGAAGCTAAATTTAAAATCCAATTGAATAAGTCCGAACTTTTACAACCGGAAGTTCAATACTTAGGACATATTGTAACAAAGGACGGAATTAAACCTAATCCAGACAAAATTTCAGCTGTTAATAATTTTCCCTTACCAAAATCACAAAAAGAGATAAAATCATTTTTAGGCTTAGTCGGATATTACAGACGATTTATCAAGGACTTTGCGAAAGTCACTAAACCAATGACGCTATGTTTAAAGAAAGATACGAAAATTCAACATACTCCTAAATTTGTCGAAGCTTTTCAACACTGTAAACAATTATTAATTAACGCACCCATACTACAATACCCAGACTTCTCGAAAACTTTTATCGTAACGACAAACGCTAGCAACTTTGCTATTGGAGCTGTGATCAGCCAAGGAACAATTCCTAACGATAAACCAATAGCTTACATTAGTCGAACTTTAAATGAATCAGAAACCCGATACTCCACAATCGAAAAAGAATTACTATCAATCGTTTATGCATGTAAAATATTTCGCCCATATATTTTTGGCTGTAAGTTCATTATCTATACAGACCATCGCCCACTCGTATGGCTTTTTAATCTAAAAGAACCAAATTCAAAATTAGTTAGGTGGAGACTACGACTTGAAGAGTATGACTATGAAATAAGACACCGTAAAGGAACACAAAATAAAGTCGCAGACGCACTATCCAGAATTCAACTTAATATGTACGAAAATGAATCAACAATCAATAATCCCGGAGATGTAGATAAATGTAGATTATATGCTAAACTTATCAGAAAACCCTACTCAGCAACCTTCTACTTCTCGCGAAAACACTATTCCCACAGACAATGATATACCTAGAATTAACATAATATCAGATATCACTTTAAAGCCGCCTGACTCTGATAACACTGTTCACAGTAATCAGAATACTGAGACCGAACCCGTTATGACGACACTTGATGAGATAATAAATAATAAATCACGCCAATTTTTGTTAAAGAAGAACCCTCATTTAAAAATAAAAGTTACTTTCGAACAATTTGGAAAACATGCTATAAATAATTGCGAGATTCCCGATAATCAAAATTTAATGTTTCAATTTATTCGTGATTATTTGCCCCATGACGACAAAACCGTATATGTTTATTTCCACAATCAAGATCTGATACCTATATTTACTAATACGTATATAAAATATTTTAAACGCCCTAAAATAATAAGATGTACAAAATTAGTCAATAATATTTCTGATAATGACGAAAAGATTATTTTGATTAAACACCAACATGAATCGAAAACTAACCATCGTGGAATAACCGAAACGTATGATAGGCTTAAAATAAACTATTATTGGCCAAAAATGAAAGAAGATGTAAACCAATACATTAATGATTGTGCTTCGTGTCAAACTCAAAAATATAGTAGACAAAAAGCTTATGTTCCACTAGTAAGAACCGAAACACCATCAAAACCATTCGAAATTATTCATATAGACACCTTTATATTTGAAAAACAAAATTTCTTAACGATTATCGATAAATTTTCAAAATTTGGACAAGCTTTAGCGTACGATAAAAACGCAAAATCAGCTTGTGATAAATTAGTTCAATTTTTCTCCTTCTTTGGTTGTCCCGAAACAATTACGACCGATAACGGAAGTGAATTTAATAACGAATTGATTAAGGAACTATTAAAGGCACAAAAAATAAATGTACATTTTAGAACCCCTAGTCACCATGAATCAAATTCCCCAGTAGAACGATTTCATTCGACAATAATCGAACACCTTCGACTTCTTAGAGAAAAAGATTCGCAAAAACCAATTTCGGAATTAATACCTTATGCTATTATAGCCTATAACAGTTCAATACACTCAGCAACGAAATTTTCACCTCACGAACTAATTTTAGGACACACAAACTCTCGTGATCCCTTTGATTTAATTTCTACTACATTTTACTCAGATTATGTTTCGTCACATAAAAATAAAGTTAGCGCTTTATACGAAAATGCAAAAGGTGAGACTGACAAACAAATAGACCAAATGTTAACAAAAAGAAATACACAAGGTGATAAACAATATCAGTTTAAAATTAACCAAAAAGTTTATAAAAAACAAGCAGAACGATCTTCCAAAAATCAACCAAAATTTAAAGGACCCTTCAAAATTATCCAAATTCTAGAACATAACCGTGTAAAGATACAAGACAATAAAAATCCTAAGAAAACAGAAGTTATTCATATAAAAGAACTTAAACGACCTCTTGTTACAGATACGCCTGTGCAACAGGACATACCCAAAACACCCCCAAGTACAATGACTTAAACCAAAACCCAGGCTACTACCGTATAATTCAAAAAACACAAACTTATAATAAGTTCGTGCATAGAATTGTCCCTTATCCTTTCCGTCAGACCCAATCCTTGGACGCGTTTCGCCGTTTACGGCTCTTCAGCAAGGCTCCGGGTCTGACGAAAAGGTAAGGGACCTCAAAGTGTTTTCACACAGAAATGCAAATAACCAAATGAGAATTGCAGCACGTAGCTACATCTCGTGGCAACCACACGTATCAACCCAACCAGGACAGCGAGAATCCATATAGGTTCAAACGCTGGCAAGGCGGCCCATCGCGGGCAAACTACGTTGGGTGTCGCTGGAAGCCAATGTATCGGTTCAGCCTACCGAAAGCCGAAAATTCAAAAAACACAAACTTATAATAAGTTCGTGCATAGAATTGTCCCTTATCCTTTCCGTCAGACCCAATCCTTGGACGCGTTTCGCCGTTTACGGCTCTTCAGCAAGGCTCCGGGTCTGACGAAAAGGTAAGGGACCTCAAAGTGTTTTCACACAGAAATGCAAATAACCAAATGAGAATTGCAGCACGTAGCTACATCTCGTGGCAACCACACGTATCAACCCAACCAGGACAGCGAGAATCCATATAGGTTCAAACGCTGGCAAGGCGGCCCATCGCGGGCAAACTACGTTGGGTGTCGCTGGAAGCCAATGTATCGGTTCAGCCTACCGAAAGCCGAAAATTCAAAAAACACAAACTTATAATAAGTTCGTGCATAGAATTGTCCCTTATCCTTTCCGTCAGACCCAATCCTTGGACGCGTTTCGCCGTTTACGGCTCTTCAGCAAGGCTCCGGGTCTGACGAAAAGGTAAGGGACCTCAAAGTGTTTTCACACAGAAATGCAAATAACCAAATGAGAATTGCAGCACGTAGCTACATCTCGTGGCAACCACACGTATCAACCCAACCAGGACAGCGAGAATCCATATAGGTTCAAACGCTGGCAAGGCGGCCCATCGCGGGCAAACTACGTTGGGTGTCGCTGGAAGCCAATGTATCGGTTCAGCCTACCGAAAGCCGAAAATTCAAAAAACACAAACTTATAATAAGTTCGTGCATAGAATTGTCCCTTATCCTTTCCGTCAGACCCAATCCTTGGACGCGTTTCGCCGTTTACGGCTCTTCAGCAAGGCTCCGGGTCTGACGAAAAGGTAAGGGACCTCAAAGTGTTATCACACAGAAATGCACGAACTTATTATAAGTTTGTGTTTTTTGAATTTTCGGCTTTCGGTAGGCTGAACCGATACATTGGCTTCCAGCGACACCCAACGTAGTTTGCCCGCGATGGGCCGCCTTGCCAGCGTTTGAACCTATATGGATTCTCGCTGTCCTGGTTGGGTTGATACGTGTGGTTGCCACGAGATATAGCTACGTGCTGCAATTCTCATTTGGTTATTTGCATTTCTGTGTGAAAACACTTTGAGGTCCCTTACCTTTTCGTCAGACCCGGAGCCTTGCTGAAGAGCCGTAAACGGCGAAACGCGTCCAAGGATTGGGTCTGACGGAAAGGATAAGGGACAATTCTATGCACGAACTTATTATAAGTTTGTGTTTTTTGAATTTTCGGCTTTCGGTAGGCTGAACCGATACATTGGTCTCCAGCGACACCCAACGTAGTTTGCCCGCGATGGGCCGCCTTGCCAGCGTTTGAACCTATATGGATTCTCGCTGTCCTGGTTGGGTTGATACGTGTGGTTGCCACGAGATGTAGCTACGTGCTGCAATTCTCATTTGGTTACTACCGTATAAGCTAGGCAACGCCCAGAAAGTAATAAATCATTGGACATTCATTCAAATTTTTAATATCGAAAATATAATCACAGAATTCAATATCCTAAGTACCCAATATAAAAATCTTAAGCGTAGTTTAGTCAACAATACAGGTTTTAAAGGTGAATATTATAACTCTTATATTTTAACCGATAATTTACAAAACAAAATAATTAATCAGATTAGCCAACTTTTACCTGCAAATTCTTTTAAACGACAAAAACGTGGTTTAATTGACGGATTAGGCAGTATTGTTAAAAGTCTTACTGGTAACCTAGATCAAGACGACGCTAGACGTTATGACGCCGAAATTGATACGCTTAAAAGAAATCAAAATAATATAAAAATCTCAACAGACAAACAACTATCCCTTCTACACAAAACAATTGACAATTTCGAGGAAATTGCAAAAAATATTTCACATAATCAAATGATATTAAAAGAGCTTATCGATACAACAACCGAACTGGTTAATAATATAAAAATCGAAATGGCCAACTCACGCGAGTATTTTAGAATACAAATGGTTTTGACTCAAATTACAATGATGTATCAAAATATTTATGATATACTTGACCAAATCGAAGTGGCTGGTATCATTTGCTAAATTAAATAATTTTCATAATAATATTGTTAAACCATCAGAACTCCTTGAAGAGCTTGTACTAATAAACAATAAATTATTATCTGAAAAATTGCCATTTGAAGCAATTCCCGAAAATATTTTAATCTTCGAAAATATATTAGATATAAAAAGCTATTCAAAGGGTATTCATAATCGAAGTACCCCTTGTAGAAAAAGAAAATTATAATCTATTTAATCTGTTTCCATTGCCAACGCCTACAGAACATCATTTTAAAATGATTATTCCCAATTTTCAATATTTAATAATCAATGAAGGAAATTTTGGATATTCAAATTTACCATGTAATAAAATCTTCGATAATGAATACTTATGCAACCATATTCACACTGAAATCTTTTATGATAATTTGCCTTGTGAAATTCAATTATTGACTTATCAACATAACATATCAAATTGTAATCCGATCCCTGTAAAAATCGACAGTGTTCAAGTGCAACACGTAGATGAAGGAAAGTGGATAGTGATTACTGATAAAGACCTTACGGCAGTGCAACAGTGCGCGTGTGAAAAAGAAAATATATTTCTAAACGGCACATATTTAGCCGAAATTAATTTTCCGTGTAGTTTAAAAATTGCCGACATTGTAATAAAACCTTATCGTAATATTAAGAGAAATTTTCATAATATTCCATTGCCTAGTATTAAGTTTAATTTTTCAGAAAAAGTGATTTATAATAATTTAAAATTAAGTAGCCTTAGTAATATCAATTTCAATAAATTGGATACTCTGCAAAATGAAGTAAAAAGTCAAAGGGTTGAAAATTTAAAAATGCTAGAAAATCCAGTTTATTACAGTAAAACTAGTTTTTGGACTATTTTGCTTTATATAGTAATTATATGTATTATTGTATGCGTTTTGTTCAAGTATCTACGGCCTATATTTTGTGCTAAAAAGAAAGAAACAACAAGTGAAAATATTGTTATTTAAATAAATTTAATTTTAGGCCATAGAAACTTTTAGGGAAGTTTATATGCCCATCTAAAACGGGAGGTGTTACATCTTGAGATCTGTACTGTTTCTCGTGGGAACTGCTGACAAAGCAACGCTATCCTCCTCTTCCCCGAATGTTATTAATATAAGTAGTTTGCAGGAATATGTTTAGATTTCTCTTGTCGGTTACAACGCTCTTGTATAATTTTTAATAAAGTGATTTTTTTTAAAAAGGCATTTTTCTTGGCGCAGAACGAAACTAAGGTATTGCCTATTCCAATACTTTCGCCATATACGGTAGGCCACTGATGACTCGAGGTCTTTAAATCCCTGTGGCGCCGAGGCTTTTGAAGTGGTGTTACCATAGTATTTTTCCAGATTTAAGGAAACTCTGAATTACGTTATAAAAGTTTATAATGTGAGTAATGTGTCGTAATAAAAATGGACAGTCTACTTTCAATATTTAACTGCCAATATTATTAACTACTTTAGCCCTAGATCAAATTTAAAACGTAAAAAGAAAACTTTTTTATTAGCATTATTTTTATAGTTTTTAAAAAGATGCGCATTATAAATCAAGTGAGGTTGACAAACTGCGAAACATGAATTATTAGGCTCATTGGGTTATTTTGAGAATATCTGGAAAATCTATACCACAAATAATAAGTTTTGTAACCTGGCGCCAAGAAAGGTAATTTTCCCCTTACGAATTTTTATCGAGACCAGGCTTCTAAAGCTTTTATTGTAATCCTAATGGGCACGCGATTTGCACCTTTTAAAGCAAGTCAAAGCTTTATTCTTGTTTTAATCATATCGCGTACAGTATCTGTGATCCAAGGATCGATCTTTCTTGTGAACCTAGCAGTTCGCAGTGACATGTGAATATTTAACAAGCACATAATGTTTTCGTTAAAAAATTGCACTTTATTGTCTATGGTATTATAATCGAAAATATTTCGTCACAGAATAGATTGTAAATCGGCATAAAATTGTTCATAATTAGCATTTTTAAAGTCCCTGTATTCCCTGCTTATAGCTGGGCTCAAATTTATATTTAACAAAAATTCGCCAAAGACTAGGTCATGATCGGAAGGACAAACAATAATTTTTTAAGATTTAAAGTCGGGCAAACTTGCTCATAGTTTGTATTAGTTCTAAAATCATCAATTCATACCGCATTTAGGCCATCTGTATGGTAAATAATAATAATACTTAAGCTATTTTGCCTTACCAAAGGCTACTTGGGAAATTATACCTACGATATACCTGCTTAGAGCCGATACAACCGTTCAACCATGTTTCTATCACAGTTACCACATCATAATCTCCATCTTTTACAATCTACCTAAATTCGTTTAAATTAATAACTATAGAGGCGTTTAAAATGTTGGCTCTTTGAACTAACGGACATGCTTTACTCAGCTAAAATATTTTCAACAATGCGATGTTGCCGCTTCTACTAGAAAGTGTGTTACTTTGTTACATAAGCTTATATTTGCAATCTCTAGTAGTTTCCTAACAATTCTTCTGATTATTATTATGTTTCCGTTTCCGATATATTATTTAAATTCCATTTTTTTTCAAAAAATATAACCTGCAGGAAATCCACATATTTTTGAAATACTAAGACACTAAAATCTTCGTTAAAGAAGGTAAATTAACCGATTTCGAAGAAAATAAATTTTTTGTATAACACGTTATTAAAATAATAAATCAGGATGCTGCAATAAAACACCAATCGTTTTTATTTCGTTAACAATGTGTTATGGACAACACTTTTCTAAATTGTTTGATTGATTGAGTATACATAAGACTTGAGTAATGGATGATTATTTCTATATTGAATATGCTGACACGCATCTAGTTTATGGACAAGTACTCGGCAATTGTGTGGAGGCGATACATTTCTAAATCGACGTTTACCGCACCGAAAAACTTTTGAAAGGGTTGATCGCAGTTTAAGAAAAACAGGTAAAAAATCAAGTGAAATAAGAAAGAAATGTTAAAAGTAGTTAATCTTTTGCTAATCCATTTTAGGAAGTTTCTTGCCACATCGTGGTGGAGAAGGGCCTCCGAATAGAGCAAGCAACCCTCAGTCAGAGGGAAAAATTCTCGATGAGATTGCTAAAAATCCCTCTAATACTGTAAGGGAACTGTCGGTCCAAGTTCATGTGACAAAGTGGGTTGTTCATAAAACCCTTCGAGAACAACTGCTACATCCTCATCACGTCCAAAAGGTACATGCCATCTCCCGCTGATTATCCTGCAAGAGTCAACTACGCAAATTGATTTTTGAAACGATTTAGACAAAATAATAATTTTACTAGTATTGTTTTCTTCACGGAGAAAGTCGGGTTCACCCGAGACAGATTAATAAATTGCCATAATTTGCATATCCGGCATAAAGAAAATAACAGTTCCGGCAAAGCAGCAAAAAGGTTCATGGTTAACATATGGGCGAAGATTATTGGGAATCATCTTATTGGACCGTTCTTTATTGAGGGCAGATTAAATGGTGCCGCGTATTCGCAATTCTTGCAATTAAAAAATGTGTCCTTAAAAATTAAAAATCAAATATGATATATGCACGACGGTGCACCGCCCCATTTTAGCAATTTAATTCGTCAGCACCTATCAAATACTTTTGGTAATCGATGGATAGTTCGAGATGGGTCCGAAATGTCCACCCTTCAATGGTTCCTTTATGCGGCACACTCTGATTTGGAAATATATCTGAATAAATTCTTCTGGCATCCACACAATTGCCGAGTGCTGGTCCATAAGTTAGATTCATGTTAGGATTAATGGGATGTAATAATGGCAAATTTTACTATTTTAATGCGAATTATTAGTTATGTTGTTATTTGATTAGTTACTGTGTTTAAATAACTTATGTTAATATACTTGATTATTAAATAAATTTCGAAAGTCAATGCTTAAACGTGCTATACGACAAATTTATTTTCTTCAAAAACAGCTAATTTTATCGAACCGAATGTAGAGTACATTTTTTAAAGAGGAATGACCAGAACATTTAAAAAATGAGTTTTCCGCTCTGTAAAATGACACCTGCCAGAATTTTGGCCCAACGAGTGTAGTGACAAGTCCGTTCCTCACTTCCCTGATGATGTAAAACATCTAGTGTAGTATGGTTTTATGCATAATTATGAGCTACATGAAATATTGAAATTTTATTAAATTATACATGCCGGTTCAAAAGTTAGAGCTGAAGAGGTAAGTCGCTGGGTACCCCTTTGGGGCTCTGTATCTTCGTCAAGGGCCACTTTAGGGTTATTTTCACCTTCCCTAATGCTCCCGAGAGTATGCCATATACTTACCGGACATCCTGTTTAAGAGAGGTAAAAGAAAGTAATAGGTAATAGTTCTTAGGAAACTAATAGAAATTGAAAATATGTTTATATAGATGTTATTCCGTTTAAAATATCAAGGTTCCTACTACTTTCTGGTAGAAGCGACAACATCAAAATATTGACCATACTTTAGCTGGTTAAAGCATGTCCGTTCATTAAAAAAACAAACACTTTTTCGGGGGTCCCAATTACTGGTTCGTTATAAACCTCTAATGTTCCATCCACTGCGAATCACCCTTTAAAGCATATCAAAATATAAGCTTTCTATAAATATTGTTAACTAAAAGTTCAAGTAGAAGAGGGGATGACTTAAAATACGTAGTGCCCTATTTTTATCGTTATATATATTATCTATATTACACCTGCTATAAAAAAAAAACGCAGTGTATTAATAATAACATATTTTATGCACCACTAACTCCAGAAACAATCATTATTGCCCGATTATTACCTCTTGCTAGAAACCCCTAAAAATAATAAATCCGCTATTATCCTAGGTCTATAATTAAAACAGATGAACAAATTATGACATCTTTCAAAGGTAGAGATGTACGTATAGTGGTTTTGCCGAATAGCCGAATACCGGATATTCGGCTAAATTGAAACCGAACATTCGGCCATACCGAATAATAGATGTTTTGAATGTTTTGATTGATCTAAACGCGTAGCCGCCAAGATATATTTGAGTTTTGAGGGTTGCGACCTGTAATGGTACGTATTGACGCTTACGCCGAGCAAGCCTATTTAGTGTAAGTTACGCTGTTGCCAAGGGATGAGTTGGTGGTTGATGTGAATATAGATTATTATAGATTTATATTAATAAAATGAATAAATTCAAAAAGTCAATACTTTGGATCTTCTTCAAAGATACCAAAGATACCAAGGACGATAAAAAAAGTCCAGTGTACATTATGTAATGCTTTAACTTCAAGAAGGGACAAAGAAAAAGGAGCTACGACCAATTCGCAAATAAATCATATTAAAGTAAAGTAAATCGGCTTGCCTAAATTAGGTATTATTGTAGTTAGGATTAGAATATTTCTGAGATTGTCAACTAAGATTTTAAATAAGTAAACATTGGTAGGTACAACATTTTTTATTTTTATTTAAACTGGTCCAAATCTAAGGTGGCCAGATATTTTTATCATTTGACTATTGTACAGTCTGAACATAATAATAATAACAATATATTTAGAGCCGCAAAAATAATATGGACTTGGCGGGAGGAGTGATATTTTAGATATTTACTTTTTAAACAATTTTAAGCAAAGTTTAAATGTTGATAACGTTAAATAAACCTAAAAAATAAAAAAAAATAATTTGAATTGGATATGGAAAAAGTTAACGATAGCTAGTGTTTAACAATAAATAGTGACGCACACTGTCGCAACGGGTCGTAATTTTAATTACTTTATAATTTATATAGGTTACTCGACGTTACAACAGAGTACGTCACCAATAGTAAAAATATAATTTTACATTTAACCTATTTAAAATTCCGTACATATGATCGATCACCCTATTCCCAACTGAAGACTGGTGTTTTTATTTCAGGCAAACATCCTGGGTCATACACAGAAATGACCGGACCAATACACAATCCACAGTGTGATATGCCCGATGATACGCCTAAATGCTTAAATGAACCTAAAATACAACAAAATATTAAAGAATCTTTTGAATACCAGTGGCCTGTAAATGATGCGCGGGCAAAAGAACTGCACTATTCTATCGCTGAAATGATTGCAGTTGACAATCAGCCGATATCTATTTTTGAAGATAGTGGGTTTACTAGGTTGATGAACAAAATAAAGCTAAGATATAAGCTGCCTAGTCGAAAACATATTTTCTTCTACTTATTGCGCCGTCTCCTTCCGAAGGTTGGCGATCCAAATGGCAATTGTAGTTTTGGAAACTGCAGCCCAAAAGATTTCTGTAGATGAGCGGTCAAACCATCTCCTGAGGTCCTTTAGCCATGAGTTCTGGCCTCTTCCAATTGATCTTTTACCCTGTACTTTACCCTTTATTACAAGTCTAAGTAACTTGTATCTTTCACCTCTCATCACATGACCCAGGTATTGCATTTTTCTTTTTTTGATGGAGTTTCGCAGTTCTTTTTGTTTATTCATGCGTTGGAGTTGTATCCATGGAATTCGTAGCATCCGTCTGTATACGTACATTTCAAAGACCTCTATTCTTTTTTCTGTTTGTGGGTCCATTATCCAACTCTCGTATCAATATAGTAAGACAGGGAACACATAACATCTGACCATCCGAGTTCTGAGCCCTGACCATGAGTGTCTTCCTCGCTTGTTCGATTCTTGATAGTATTTCTTTCCTTGGGTTACACTGACTGTTGATATTTGCTCCCAAATATTTTATGGAGGTTACTTGTTCTACTGTTTGTCCCTTGTCGAGCAGATGCATGTTTATTGGTGTCTTAGAGAAGACTAGTGTTTTGGTTTTGGAGACGTTTAGGTGTAAGCCGAACATTTTGCTGTGACCAACTACGGAATTTAATATATTTTGTAGCTCTTGTGCGTTATTTGCTATTAGCACGGTATCGTCGCCGTATCTAATGTTGTTGATTATTGTTCCGTTGATTTTGATTCCGCCTTGGACTTCTTCTAGTGCTTCTCTAAATATATACTCCGAATACAAATTAAACAGGAGCGGAGACAAGACGCAACCTTGTCGGACTCCTCTTTTGATCCACGTATCTTCCGATGTTGTTTGCTCTATTGCGACTGTTGCTGTTTAGTTCCAATAGAGTCCTAACATCACTCGTAAGTCCTGTTCGTCGACCCCGGTTGTTCTTAGAATTTCGATCATCTTTTGATGGTTAACGCAATCGAACGCTTCTGATCTTTGTGTCATTACGTTCAATGAGAAAAGAGTCTCTCGGGTTCCCAATCCATTTCAAAATCCGAACTGAGTGTTATCCATCTGGTATTCACACTTCCTACAAGTTCGTGTATGAATGATTCTGAGAAAAGTTTTAAGGACATGAGGCATCAGACTTAATATGCGGTAGTCATCGCATTGTTAGGAATTGTTTTTTTTGGTAGTGTTACGAAAGTTGACTTTAGCCAGCCTCTTGGTATTTTGCCTGAGTCATATATCCGGTTAAATAGTGATGTCAACAAGTCTAGGCTGTTGCTTTGATTCTCTGCAATTGATTCTGTCGGGACCGGTTGCTTTTCTATTTTTCTGTATTTTTATTGCGTGGCTGACTTCTTCTTTAGTTATTTCTGGACCTCTTTCATTTACTTGATTGTCTGTGGGTGGTGGAACACAAGGTCTATCGTCGTCGAAAAGTGTTTGGATATATTCTTTCCATCTCGCGAGTTTGCCTTCTGTCCCCGAAAAGATATGGCTGATGTAATAATTCCAGATATTTACAAAAGAACCAAAAATGCATAAAAAATGATCTGTTACAAGCTGTAGCGATATCAGCTATTACTGACATGTGGACCAGCGACAACAGTACTCATAGCTTTATGGATCTTACCGTACATTTGTTAACAGACGATTTTGTACCAAAACATTGTGTTTTGCAAATAAAACCCTTTACTGGACGCCACTAAGGTGACAACATTCGTAAAATGTTATCAGAAATTACGACCCTTTGGGAGATTCCCAATGAAAAAATTCATACTTTTTTACGCGATAATGATTCAAATGTAGTTAAAGCCCAATTATACTCCCATTCCGTGTTTTATCCACACGCTACAGTTGGTGGTTAATGATTCAATCAAGGTGCAGGAGAACGTCACTGAAATGATATCTGCTGCCAGGCGCATTATCACCCATTTTCATCATTCTGAGAGCGGTCAGGAAAAATTAAAGTTATATCAACAACAACTTGATTTGCCTTTCCATTAGCTGATTCAAGATGTCAAAACAAGGTGGACTAGCACATTCTATATGCTCGCCAGACTGTTAGAACAAAAAAGACCGGTTACAACATACATTTCTGAAAATGATGTGACGTTCCAAAACTTGTCTTCAACTCAATGGCAACTACTAGAGGACTGTCTAATACCCAAACCATTTGAAGAAGTTACCAAAAGAATAAGCAGTTCTGTCACGAGTATTTCGGAAGTGATTCTATATGTTACCGCTCTGCTAAAATACTTAGCCAGAGAAAATATTTTCTTACAAAATATTAGTGAAATGCGACTTTCTTTAATTAGTGGCTTAAAAGTCAGATTTAAGGAAATAGAAACAAATGAGAATTATTTCCTAGCCACTTTATTAGACCCCCGTCACCGCATGCAGTTCTTTACGTTGGAAAAAGTCTTTACAAATATTTTTTGTGGAATCGCTTCGAAGAGATTTCAGTTCTGACAGCAGCAGCGATGATGACAACATAAACATAGACTTAAGTGCATCGTCTGAAACAAACACTAATCAATCGCACGCCACTTTCTGGGAATGTTATAAGGAAATAGCATCGACTAGTGCTGTCTACAACCCCCCTAAAAAAAAACAGTCGCAGTTGAGTTAGATGCTTACTGGTCAGAAGAAATACTGCACAAAGACCACTGCCCGTTTTCATGGCGGAAAAAATACTCCCTCAAATTTTCAAAAATGAGCCAGATGGCAAAGGTTTACCTATCAGCTCCTGCAAGTACCGTTTACTGTGAACGCTTGTTCTCCGAAGCTGAAAATATTTATGAAAACAAGAAGAGTCGCTTATTACTTGACAGAGCTGAGAGCTTGGTGTTTTTGCACCACAATCCACCACTTATTAATTATAAGTATTACCTAAGTATTATTAAGTATTAATTATTTTTAAGTTTGTAAAGGTTTTTATTTCAGTTATGTTAATAAATACGTATTAGAATTTTTATTTGAAAATAAAAAATCATAAAAATCGGCCTTTTCCCATTTTATCCCAACCTTAAAAAAAATCGAATATTCGGGGTCTTAAACCGAATATTTGGCCGACTACTGAATAGTCAAAAAGTGGCCGAACACCGAATAAATATTCGGCTTCCGTCCCATCCCTAGTCAAAGGCAATTCTATAGGTATAAACATGAAATAAGTCGCGTAGTTAGGCAACTGCATACTCTTCTTTTGTGTGTACAGTTGCCTACTTTGTCAATGTCAATTTTAAATAACAACTTGATTGATAAGAAAATGACATAAAAATATTTAAAAATGAATTTAATGTATAAAAAATCATAAATAATATTATATTAAAACGTTAATAGTAGAACAAATATTATACTAACCACAATTAAGACACAAATAATATTAGGACCCTTATGTCCTAAATCCATTGGCGCTTCCCGCCTCTTCATTTAAATTTGACGCTTGGGTGGTTATGACATCTGTTTATACCTATAGGTTAAATAATATACTAATATTTAAATCTGATAAATGATTATGAATTTTACTTTTCAGTGCCTCCCAGTATACAGATAATGCCACCTAGTGGGGAAGTAGTTACAAGAAAAGGTGGGCCTGTATCCTTTGAATGTAAAGCCAATGGTAATCCAAGCCCAACGGTCCAATGGTCTAAACGAGTAAGTATCTTGACATTCTACAAATAAGTAAAAACCTATATGACAAAACATTAGAAGTAGAATGGCGGATAGGTATAAAATTATATTAAAATCAATTGCGGTAATTAAAAACCATCATTTCAAAGCATCCTTTTGTATATCCAAGACGGCACAACGGCAGAAACAAGCAGATCCATTTAACTTTCCAAACTTGTCGTATTTCCATTTCGAATGGAACTATCTAGTTAAATGCCCTCATCCGGGTCCATATTCGAGATTTCGAGAAGAAAGATATCTTGCAGCAATCTGAATCGAGAATCGGGGTTTCAACAAACTGAGATGGAAACGTATTAACATAATCGCTTTCACATTGTTTCTCAAATGGCTGCCCATTTGTTTCCCGACTTCGTCGAATTTTCTCGATTGCGAAACGTCTTGGAATACGGTTTGTCCCGTAATTACTAAGCATGGATATTTTTCATTATAAAAACTGTACATAGGTTTCAGAAAATATACAGGGTGTATCGATAATACAAGTAGGACGCGAGCGTAGGCAATACTATAGACCATTCTAGGCAGATCTATCCGTATCTCATTAACCATCAATTAAGGCATTATTTAACTTTATGGTTCTATTCAGAACCCAAGTATCTTCAGACTGGTGCTTCACCAAGCAAGGGATGGTGCTTAATCATTGTCAGTCGAACATCATCTAATAAATTTTCGAATTATTTTGTTGATATAACGTATAAAAAGTGCACGTTGTATAAATTCAAATAGACAATGGGCCATATTTCAGGGTTTCTAATAAATAAAATTAATTTAGGCCTGCCAAACTCACATACCGGTGTGGAAAACCGTTGGCCGCCCATATGCTAGTTATAAATTAGAAGAGGAAAAATATGAAGTATTACAAAGTAAACAGAAATGGGTAGTTAAGTTTCCTCTACTCCATCGTATCGCATCTCTCTCATTGTTCTGCTGGTGTGACGCCTCCCGCGTCGATTCAATTAATATAAAATAAATATTAATTCTTTCCTACGTTCTCGCCTGAGTAAAAGAAATTAGTTGTAAATAATTTTTATGACTCCTGTGTCCAACACAGCACATCTCCGTTCGATAGCGTAAATAGCACTAAAATTTAAAATGCAGTCCAAGCGGGAAGTATGCCACAAGCAGAATAACGAGCGGGATGCAATACGATGGAGCCGGGGACACTTAATCTATCCATTTTTGGGTTCATTTTGTAATATTTTATATTTTTACTCTCCTAACTTATTACTAGGATATGGACGGCCAACGGTTTTCCACACCGTACGTAACTGTGCTGTTGTCGATTGGACTCGAAATACAGTTTTTCTTAAAAAGTAAATGATTCCTACGTAGCACCCTAAAATGTTATTTAAATAAAGTTTGCAGCATCATTTTGGCCCTGAAGATTTAGTAGCATTTGCATATTATACATATTATATTATACCAGTAATTTACTTTTTCTACAACAATTCAGGTAATAAGAACATTAAAACTTTCCTCATTTCCCAATCCAAAATTTTCTTACACTACTTTTTAGACTTTTGGCATTTGATTTTTGGACGTACTTTGACTATTTAAAGTTATATGTGTGCCGATTTTATTACCTCTACCCTTTACATGATCATAGATTGAACCTATCATTAAGGTAAACTACGACCTAATAAATCGTTAATCCAAAGTGTACGGGCTACGAAATAAATAGATTAAATTGGTGAATTGGCACAATTGTGTTTTTTTGTGGATAATAGTTTTAATAAAACACTACAACTTGATTTACATTATTACACATGTTTTAAACAAAAGAACTGTTCAGAATTAGTTCTAAGCTACACACTTCCGCTGTTTACATAATCTAGATTAGAATTTTAAGGCATAAATTAGGTACTCAATTAAGTAAAGTTTAAATTTGGCTTAAAACTGTTTACTGCTATAGCAGTTTTCAAAAATTAAGCCTCAATGTTTACACGTTAAAATAAACGGTATTTCCAAAAATTTTATGTGTTTTGCTGATAAAGTGCGTTTCTTAATTCGGTCGCTTGAATGATTTAAAATTTAAATCATGCAGACAACCGAATTTTTGTTCACGAAGCAAACTTCACAACCGCAAGTCCTCGTTTATTTCTTGTAAATTGACGGATTAAATCTCATACTAATAGTTCGTTATTTACTAGACACAGATTCATTATTTAAATTCGGAGTAGGTTGTTTGTTGAGATTTATCGACGGAAGCGCGACTACAGAATAGTTCCGCTACTAAACTTTGAATGGAATTCATTATTATTTAATTTAAGACCGCCAATACGCACACAAAAAAACATTACAATGGCGTCCGCAATTCAAACACACGTCACACGTCGCCAGCAAAAAAGCTGAGTTCTGTTGAAACACTAAACAAAGTTTGAATGGGACATAAGCTAAGCGGGGCGTCTGGATACACCAACACGCATGCGCGTAATGTAACTGATTGGTTTGCACTTTGGTTACAAATTGCAACAGTTCCTATTTTAGGAGTGAGATTAAATGATTTGCCTTGATTGTTGTGTAGTAGAATTGCGTTAGAAACACTTATTTATTTTCAAAAAATGGCGAGACAGATACAGGGTGATGAAATTCGAAAGTGTCCTTTTTCGATTAAACTGTAAATACTGGACAAGTACAAAGTTTATTTCAAAACCCCAAAAGTTATTTTTTACGGTTAAACCAGTGATTCTTCTGAAATCAAGAAATAAAGAAAAGAAAATTTTTGGAAAGAAATGAAATTTCCGTGAAATTTTGTTAAATTCTATAAATACTTTAGGATGACTCCGGAAAAATTTAATCAGTTACTGATACTTATGCAGCGCTCTTTAACTAAGCAACATACCAAATTTACTAAAAAAATACAATAACAAACACAGGAAAATGCCGCGTGAAGCTTAAGTAAGAATCGACCTTAAGATAGAAACAAATTTTAATAAGTCACAGCATGCTCGATTTAAATTTTAGACATGTTGTGGCTAGTAAGCAGTGTAAACAAATCAACCGTGAAGGATTTTACTAATAAATTTAACTGAAGAAAGTGTTACATTAGTTATGTGAGCATAACAGCTGACCAAGTCTATGAATCCTAAGAAGCCTGCATCAGCACGAGATAAGACGAACCTTATATATTCTACTTACTATGAATATATTATTCTCATTTTTTATTCTCATGTACAGGGACATTTTTTTAAGTGTCTCACCCGATTGGCGATTTTCCTGCTGACTATCATAAAAAACAAATTACATATTTCTCAATGATTTTCGATAAGGAAGCCGAATTTAATGTCAAAAAATACATAGATTTACAAATTTGACAGATGAGACGCCATTTTGAATTTTCTTAAATGGCAACCCCCATAAATAACCACACGATTGGATTGCATTTGGCGATCCGATTCTAAAACTATAGTTGTTGACACTTATTTTCAGCCGTTTCGGAAATACGGGCGTTCCTAATTTGCCTCCATCGATTTTGTCTTTTAAGTGTCTCACCCCTTTAATAAATAGACCTTCTAAGGTGAACACCATAATTTTTTTCACAGTGACACAATTTCGCGTGAGCAAGCGATCTACGCTATAGTCAAATCCGACAGATGTCAAAAAGTTACAGATACGACGCCATCTTGAATTTTTTTAAATGGCAACCCTCATAAATAACTAGACGATTGGATTGCATTTGGCGATCCGATTCTAAAACTATATAGTTGTTGACACTTATTTTCAACCGTTTCGGAAATACGGGGGTTCCTAATTTGCCTCCATCGATTTTGTCTTTTAAGTGTCTCACCCCTTTAATAAATAGACCTTCTAAGCTGAACACCCTAGTTATTTTCACAGTGACTTTTTGACGTCTGTCGGATTTGACTATAGCGTAGATCGCTTGCTTACGCGAAATGATGTCACTGTGAAAAAAACTAGGGTGTTCAGCTTAGAAGGTCTATTTATTAAAGGGGTGAGACACTTAAAAGACAAAATCGATGGAGGCAAATTATGAACCCCCGTATTTCCGAAACATCTGAAAATAAGTGTCAACAACTATATAGTTTTATAATCGGATCGCCAAATGCAATCCAATCGTCTAGTTATTTATGATGGTTGTCATTTAAAAAAATTCAAGATGGCGTCGTATCTGTCACTTTTTGACATCTGTCGGATTTGACTATAGCGTAGATCGCTTGCTCACGCGAAATTATGTCACTGTGAGAAAAATTAGGGTGTTCACCTTAGAAGGTCTATTTATTAAAGGGGTGAGACACTTAAAAGACAAAATCGATGGAGGCAAATTAGGAACCCCCGCATTTCCGAAACGGCTGAAAATAAGTGTCAACAACTATATAGTTTTAGAATCGGATCGCCAAATGCAATCCAATCGTCTAGTTATTAATGAGGGTTGCCATTTAAAAAAATTCAAAATGGCGTCGTATCTGTCACTTTTTGACATCTGTCGGATTTGACTATAGCGTAGATCGCTTGCTTACGCGAAATTATGTCACTGTGAAAAAAACTAGGGTGTTCAGCTTAGAAGGTCTATTTATTAAAGGGGTGAGACACTTAAAAGACAAAATCGATGGAGGCAAATTATGAACCCCCGTATTTCCGAAACGGCTGAAAATAAGTGTCAACAACTATATAGTTTTATAATCGGATCGCCAAATGCAATCCAATCGTCTAGTTATTTATGATGGTTGTCATTTAAAAAAATTCAAGATAGCGTCGTATCTGTCACTTTTTGACATCTGTCGGATTTGACTATAGCGTAGATCGCTTGCTCACGCGAAGTTATCTTACTGTGAAAAAAATTGAGGTGTTCAGCTTAGAAGGTCTATTTATTAAAGGGGTGAGACACTTAAAAGACAAAATCGATGGAGGCAAATTAGGAATCCCCGTATTTCCGAAACCGCTGAAAATAAGTGTCCACAACTATATAGTTTTAGAATCGGATCGCCAAATGCAATCCAATCGTGTGGTTATTTATGGGGGTTGCCGTTTAAGAAAATTCAAAATGGCGTCTCATCTGTCAAATTTGTAAATCTATGTATTTTTTGACATTAAATTCGGCTTCCTTATCGAAAATCATTGAGAAATATGTAATTTGTTTTTTATGATAGTCAGCAGGAAAATCGCCAATCGGGTGAGACACTTAAAAAAATGTCCCTGTACATGTTAATGTAACTGCTTAACAAATAAAACGTGTTTTTTAAAAACGAACTTTGTCGTTTGAAAGACGTAACTCATTCTACTTTGCATTTTTTAAAGTGAGTAATTAACATAATTTACGTCTTCTACCGTTAAAAACGTTAATTTTTGCTTGAAGTCTGCCTGAATGATTAACCGTGAATTTGATACTTTTTCACCATGCAAATTTTTGAATAGTTGGATACGCTCCAAGCCGCGGGAAATCCAAATCAGCTGGTAAATTTCATGGTCATTATAAAATAGAAAATAAGTCATAATGAAGTATTATACATTATATAATTATAGTAACTTGTGTACATTTTTTAGGATGGACTATTACCGTCAGGGTTACAAGTAGAAACTGGTTATTTGCTCAACATCAACGATGTGAACAGACAAGATGGTGGAATATACCAATGTACAGCTTCAAATGGCATTGGTCAGCCAATCACAGGAGAAATTAAATTACACGTTTTGTGTGAGTAAACAGTATTAATTTAATTACTACAGATAAATATATTTTTGTGAGCCAAGACAGTAGCGGATAACCGATCGAGAGCAATCCTTCGTTTACTAACGAAATTTATTACGACATGCCCATCAATTTTCAGTTGACCGTTGTGCTTTGAGAGGAAACTAATCAATCCTACAATAAAATGTTACTTATTGAAGGACATTTTATTTTTTCTATAATACTAGCTCATTCCACGCGGTTTGTAATCTAAAATTTAATTCACAAGAATAGTCATCAAAATTATATTATACTGGATCTATAGTATTACTAATGTTTGATGGCATTTCACTCGTTTTCCCGAAAACTGGTTCGTACGGTGTAAAACGTGTTACGGTGTTATGAGTTCACCAATGCGGAATCCAATCGCACCAATTGTTGCAATCTTTAGCTATGAACCTAAATTTGTATGCGAGTAATCAAGTGCACCTAGCGTTTCGTGATGATAGGCTATCGAATTTAACTGTTTTATACCTAACATTTTAAACGATTCCTTAAGTTTCTGCCAAAATTTCTGTTCCTTGATCGGTAAGTACCTCACTTGGAATACATACCTTCAAACAAAATTGTCTACAAATGCCTTTGCAACTGTGTTGGCTTCTTTATCCGGTAAGAAAATCCTTCTACGAATTTTGTAAGATCGCATTGCATATCTATAGGAAGAGGACTACTAAATCTAAAGAAATTTTTTGAAAAGCTGAGGTTGCTGTAGTTGTTATTAACATTGGTTGTTTTTTAATTATTTAATATTTATTCCGTTGACAATCGTCACATCTTTTAATAAAGTCTGTTACATCTCGTCTCTGGCCTGACCAAAGAAAATATTTTTTAATATTATTATACATTCGATGTATACCTGCATGTCCTCTGGCCGGTAAAGTATGAAATTCGTTTAAAATTAATTGTCTTAATTCCTTATCTTCTATAGGTTAAACATCTCTAACTACATTCTATGTTATTGAAAATTGTGTTACTTCGTCTTTGTGTTTGCCTAATTCATTAAAAAAATTTAGTAATTTTTACATTTTTTAGAGTATATAGTTCCGGAATATAATTCTTTCCGCATAATTTTTCCAGATACCTCAGCGACGTACCTAAATTACACACTGATCGGTTGTGAATTCACATCATATACAAAATTTTTATAGTACTGATAATTTTTCCGATTATTACCTAATTAATTACCTTCGATTTGTTTTATTTCTGTCTCTAATATTGGTCTTAACTCTACTGTGTCGGGTGGGCACTTTAGTAGTTCTACAACAACAGGGTGATCAATCCTATCATCTGTAGCGGTACTTGTACTATTTGTCCTAACATCTGTTTTATTTTAGTTTGAGCACGCGTAATAACATTCACTCTGCCATTCATTACTTTCAAGTCGTCTGAGCCTAAAATTATACGAGATAATGTATCTGCAATTAAGTTATCCGTACCTTGCACATAATGTATTGAAAAATCATATTCTTCTAATACTAAACGTATTAAATTAAGATTGGTACGTCGACTTGAAGGGTTAGTCATATTAAATAAATATACTAAGGGTCTATAGTCTGTTAAAAAAATTACTGGTTATACCATAATACTAGCCTGAAATAAACTGCTGTCTGTCATTTGTTTGTTGTACGTCGGTATTATTTACATCGTGTGCAATATAAACTTGACGCTTGAAATTCCTGGTGTGACTTGACCTACCTCGGTAGTAACTTTGACTTTATCATGCGATATATTATTTTGCTTTCTAGTAAAATTTGCAATTGACTTAATTTAACTTTTAAAATATGTTTCATTAGGAATGCTTTACCACCTTTATCTAAAAATTCGCTATACAATTCTACAGCATCTATCAGTTGTTTAGTAGCTTCCTCAGTGCCATCCATTGCAGGCAACAATGATGCTGCTGTACATACGTACATTGAAGGATTTTTAACACATTTTTACTAAATTCCTAGTACCTAGTTCTTTCTGAACTAAACTTTCTAATCTTTCTAAGAGAGTTTCTTTTGGTTAAATTTCCTAACTCTAGCAATAGTTTATTTATCCTAGTCTGATCTTCACGTCGATCTTGTGGTTCTGTACGCACTCTATCATAATTTTACTACAATATCGTATAATTCTACCAAACTTTCTATTAGCACTTAATTCTACATTTAACGATCATTATTAAAAAAAAATCTAATTAATCACATTACTGATGTTCGCGGGGCCATGTGATTGCAAGACTGTGTGCCTGTGACTACACAATTTCAGGCTGTGCAACTGCGGAGCTATGCGACTGCGGGTCTGCGCAGTTGTGTTTACGTGTTGCGGGGCTGCTGGACTGCGGGACTGCCTGTGACGCAAAGAGCTGCTTTCGTACTCGCTTTGTCGTCACTTTTGGTAGTAAAGGTCTATTGTCCACTGGTTGGTCTTGGTTATGGTCAGCATCTAGATACTTACTTTGTTCACTATCACACATCACTGACAACTTTCACTTTTATCATGGAACCCCTAACCAACGTAGCGTTTTAGGCTACGAGTGGCAGGATCGCCATGTAGTGTTTCGTTGGTTCTTAATTAAAAGGCAACTTGCTTCTCTGAAATCGGTCTTGTATAATGTCTCTTATTAAGTGTTTATATAAACCAAAATGTATATAAACTATACATATAACATTTACCATCATAGTTTACATAACAACCTAGTTGATATATTAACAATCTAAAATAAATATAGCAATAATATTATTAGTTCCTACGTGATACTATAACTTAACTTATACCTACTTGAACCTTAAGTTCTGTATCCAATAGTAATAGTGGATGGAGTTTCGCCTTGACATAACAAACAGTGTGATGCTAAGGGCTAATCGTCCATCGTCGATCATCGGACCACATGGCTATCCTGCCAGTCGTAGCCTAAAACGCTACGTTGCTCAGTGGCGTTAAGGGTTACATAATAAAAGTAAAAGTTGTCAGTGATATGTGATATTGAACAAAGTAAGCATCCCCATGCTGATCATAAACAAGACCAACCAAGCGGACAATGGACCTCCCCCCCCCCCCAATGGTCAGATATTAACCAGAAGCGACGGCAAAGCCAGTACACAAGCAGCTCATGGCGTTACAAGCAGCCCCACAGTCCAGCAGCCCCGCAACCCGTAGACACTCAATTACACAGCCTGCAGTTGCACAGCCCGCAATTGTGTAGCAACAGGCACACAGTCCCGTAGTTACATGGCCCCGTAAAAATGAGTAATGTAAGTTTTAGTATTAGGCATATATTGTGATTGATTTGATTTTTTTTTTAATAATGATCGTTAAATCTGTAAATAATTTAAGCAATTCACAGTTATCTAGTGAAGATTAGAAAGTTTAGTTCAGAAATAATTAGGTACTAGGAAAGCAGCAGTTCCTTGTTGCCCGCAACAGATGGAACTAAGGAAGCTACTAAACAGCTGATAGATGTATAAAATTGTATAACGAACTTTTAGACAAGGACGGTAAAGCATTCTTAATTAAATTTGATTTAAAAGTTAAATTAAGTCAAAGCGCGGAGTTGCGACTAGATAACACGTACGATAATGTGGAAGGTTTACTTCGGGATATGACAACGTAATTAATATCTAAGAAGCTGCCGCAGTTTTATCCACTCAATTGCAGTCAGTAAAACAAAATTCAAAAAACATTCATGATTACTCTAAAATGATTGAGCAACTCTTAATATCTCTAACGTTACCACGTGCACTCTGTACCTGTTTTTGCGTTCAGATGTTGGGAATAATTTTGATATATTTGATACCTACTTTTACTTCTCCGTGATCCTCCTCCGACAGAACTCATATTATATTTTCGAACTCTCGTTGGCAATTAACGAAACGTCCTAATATATTGTTACTGATACTCGTATGTCGAGCTATATCTTATACATTTCAAAATATTATATTTTACTTTAAAACCCCAAAACACGATGCTCAATTAATAATGCGTTAAAAATACTACTACATACTATAGTTCAGTAGTTCATAGTTTGATAATTTAAACAATTTTGTATTTTTAATAATAACAAAGTTGCCAATGGTAAACACTTAATTTGAGTACTATACCTAGAGCTAAACAAAAATTCTTCAAAATTTAATATCATCTCGCCGCACTGACAGAGTTAAATTTTTATTTTAAAGAATATATGGTTTTGTTTAACTTAAGATATTAAAATTTTAGTATTGTCTTTTTAGTCACACTGTAATGTATACATTTTAAAAATTGTATGCTACCATTTAATTTTAGATCCACCCGAGGTGAGTGTATTAAGGTCATGGGTAAATTCAGGAGAAGGACTCGAAGCCAAATTGGATTGTGTCATTCATGCTGATCCCCCAGCTGAGGTGAGTTGTATTTTTATTTCGAGCAATCTCTTTCACGATCATTATTTATTCTTACAGGTCTCTACGTATGTTACTTCAGTACAGATATTTTAGAAGAATAATACGCTTTGTAATTATTCTGTTCAACCTGAACGCTCCGAGTTTTCTGAACCTCTTCCTCTTCCCATGGAACCTAATCTAAAGCTCATTTCAGTACTCAATCTTCTGGCCTATCGCCTTTCTACATCTTTAATTATTATGATAAATAAATACTTCACAAGTTTGAATCATCATGTGACATACTATAAATATGAATATGTGAGAAACCTTGTTCTCTAGTCACTTACTGAGACCTTATACAATAAATATTTAACAAATAATACTAAAATAGCGATCCTGTGAGTTCTAGGCCTCAACGAGCGCTAAATTATAAAGCAAAATTTGTCGTATCTTGTCTAACACAGTTAGATTACAGTAAACTATCTCAAACTGCAGAAACTGCCGGAAAATGAAGGAATCTTTATTTCCAATGATAGCATGCTGCTACCTACTAAAGAGTTCGAACCACTCGTGTGACATAATATTTAGTAGTACTCTTTATTATACGTTGTATGTATTCCGTTCAGTCTTCAAAGTGCTCTTATTCCTTGTTCTGACCTCTGTCGATCTTTTTGTCCCTTGTTACAATCGGGTCGAACGACCTATCTTCCCTTAAATTGTAGATTTTTAATTTATGTTGCTCAAAAGCTCCTTCTTAACTGAAATGAATGCGGATTCCGGATTTGAAAAATGCGTTATTCTTATATGTCTTTATACGATTTGGCTGATTTCTATGTGTTTATTTTATACAGGATAGAAAATAAGCCAGGGAAAAATTAACTCTCGTGATGTTATTTAATATTTCGTAATGTTTTTGACCGCCTTTAGTATACGGGGTATCCCAATAAATATGTTTGGTTTCAACAAAATTTATATTAAAAATGGGAAAATATACAGAACTTTTTTTTTGCATATTAATAATGAAAAGGATTACCTATGGAAATGTATTGATAGAGAAGGGTCAATTCTGTTAAAATACGAAAATTTACATATACAGAATGTCCCAAAATGGCGTTTTTTGTAGCTCAAGATTTTCAGGTGTGAAAAGTTCATTTTTCTTAAATTCCTTTCCACTTATTGGCTCATTTGTCTGTTTGTTGATTTTATACGGGGCTAAATAAAATCATGAAAAAATTAATAACCTTTAACTAAGTCAATTGTATATGATAATATTTTGTAGTCTTACACTAGAGCGACCGTTTTTACCGACTTTAGTGTACTGGGTATCCTAAAATATGTTTTGAAATGAAAGTCATAATAAATATCGGAAGAAACTAAGATAAAGTATTTTTTTGCATATTTATAAAGACAAGGATTTTCTATTCGAATTTACTGTTAGAAAAAGGTCAATGGTATTAAAATGTGAAAATTCTAATGACTTAATATTTGTACTTTTTTGTTTCAAACATTTAAAAAATATTGGTGCGCAAAAAGAACGTAAAAAGTGCGTGGCCGTAGTTACTCCAAATAAGTAATAATGCAGGAGTGCGACCAAAAAAAATTGGCACTTATGTTAGTAATGTCTTATTTCATTTATTAAATTAACAATCTTTATTTTATTTAAATTTTGAATTTTTGTATGCGTCTCATGTTTGATCGCAGAGCGAACCCGATTGCATCTTGCTAGTTTTATATATAAATCCTCTCGATGCTGCTTATCTGATTTTGGAAAGTACTTGGATTGCCTGGATGATTTTGTGGCTTATGTTGCTGGTCTCGAGAGCTTTCCATAGTTTCACTGTTTATAATATTTAAAGCTTACTTTTTTGTAGTTTGTAAATTAAAGGAGTTATAGGAGGTGGTTATTATATGCGAAATCATCCTGTACGTACCTATATACCTAGCCGAATGATTAATAAATTTATCAAGTTTAACTTTATATGAATTTAAACATCGGCGCATATACAATTCAAGATAAGTCCGTAAAGTGTAATTACCCCCGACATTCCCTTAAGTTTGACTGGGGAAAGTAAAATAAACCTAAAACAGGATTTCACTAATTAAAGCGAAAATGGAAATTACGAAGTCGGTTCGGTGAAACGCTCTTGAAGCTAATATCTTACTATCTCGTGGAAATTACAACTCCAATCCTTTTAAAGGTTTAATCTTCCTGATTTATAATTATATTAATGTTCCATCTCCTTCATCTGAGCGAAATCTGCAGTAGTATTTGAATATTGAGAATTTTTATACGCTGTTTGGATTAAATCCACTTACACACTACCATATAAATTATATACAAAGTGACAGAAGCTGCAATGAGCGAATATTTCGAATACTACAAAAGTTTTGAAAATCATGTTTGGCATGAAGAACGGAAACTAGAAAGACCATCATTTAGTTAAGACCACCACTTTAAAATTTTAAGTGGCACCACTCTGTTATATTATAAATGAAAAATCAGTTTAGTAGTATTTAACGGCACAAAAAAACATGATTTGCTCAATTTGTTTTCCATTTAAGGACTTAATAAAATTTAACCATATTTTTATGAATACCAAAATAAGACAAAAATCAGTAGCTACCTAAATGTTGCAAATTTCAGAGCGCAGTGAACAAAGAAAGTTGTAAATAAGTATGAACTTGCTGTAGGCGGTATAAATCATTAAAAAAAGTTGACAAAACTGATAAACTCAAACTGAAATATACTTTATTGTTGAAAGACTGTTATATTCTCGTAAATAAATGTCTACCAAAACAAAAATAATTTCCACGGTGAAAAAAAATACTACAAAAAACGAATCAACAACTGTATTTGGTGGTATCGTCTGCAAATAACGTAAACTTACCACTTATATGAATACTGGTAAAATCGTTTGAATCTAAGGGAAACAATCTTGGTTCCAAAATAAAACCCTGTGGTACTTCACAGGAAATCTGTGATTGGTAGAACATCTGTACATTCAAATTAACAAGCTAAAAACGATTGTTAGGAGTAACGCAATCCAGGCTAAGCTAGCACCGTAATTTTTTTAAAACAATATCATGGTTAAGACATTTGAAGGTCGAAGGCTGGAGGAGCCGCACAATATTGTTACCGTTAAAACATCTTGAATGCTTCCAAATTTTGTTTGTGCGGTTTGGCCACCACTAGTTCCAGCTTGAGCTATGATAATTTCTTCCTTGCTCTGTGTTTTTCCCATTCCTAGTTCTTAAGCAGGATCGCCATGCAATATTTTATTATATTATATATTTGAACTAACTAAAGGCTTGGTGGAATTGGGCAAAATCCATAAAAATACACCTTTTAGTTCATTTTCGCGAAAATTCACTATAACCCCGTTTCGAAAATACGCTTTAACCATGAATTTTTTGTGCTGTTTCGTAAAACCCATTGCGAGAATTATTCAAGAAATTGGATAAATTAGCGATGAATTAAATTACTTGTAACGACTGTTAAAGATGACGGAATAACTTATTGATTGATAATGCTGGTATTTACTGCTACCGCTACGCAGTACGCCCTTAGATGCAAAGGACACTTTGATGATTTTAGTTCGCACGGAATATTACGTGAAAGACCGAAAAGCACTATTTTACATGAAAATGCAGGCGAGTCCTGTTAACGTACTTTTCGGATGTGTAGTGTACTTTTTTTTTAATCGACAGGAGGTCAGTGGTGTACGAGAACATTTTCATTATGGCTTACTATATTGGTATAGTTTTAGACAGTCGGAAAACTCTATAGTTAGCAAAATATGTAATAAACTGAAATATTTAGACCAAATAAAAAAAAATAATTAAAAAATTATCTAGAAAGCGCTTGCTTTCTGGTCGATTAAAGAAAAATACGGCTTAGTTTTGTTAGATTCCCTATTTCATGGAACACAAATCGAGCAATTCGTTTTTTTCTTATGTAGCTAATTTCTACTCAATGAGAACTTTTATTTGAGGTATATCCGTCTTGAACCAACGTTCGGTGGAATATCTAAAAAGGAATGTTTTTATACGCAGTTGACACAGGCGCAATGGATAGCTTTTTATTCACAAATGGTGATGATCAAACTGTTCGTGGATAATATACTGATATTTTAATTTATAATTTGACGATTTTTTCAGGTAACTTGGTACCAGGACTCGTTTCCGCTTCACCAAACAGACAGACGACTTATGACGCATAAGGGCCAAACTCATAGCCTCACGATTAAAAATGTACAACTATCAGATTTTGGAAATTATAGCTGTTCAGTCGGAAATACAATTGGAAAAGACAAAAGGTACGTAATATCATTATTATACAGGGTATTAATTATTTAGTGTATATCTCTTGTATACCTCGGTATAGCTAACAAACAGCTTTAAATATAAGAAGTAGTTGATTGCTAAATATGCATGTTTTAAAAATATGTTTACCTATGTGGGGTGTTTCACAAATGCGAGACAACCTTAATTTGAATATTTTTAAATGGGACACCCTATATTTACAATGTCTCATTTATTATAAATAAATTAAATAAATAAAAACCATTACGTTTTTCTTTTCTGATTCAAATACGGGGTGTCATGTTTTAAATCATCTTAAAATATGTCTTAGTTTATTTATTGATTGAGCGTCAGGGTTATTCAAATACATTATAGGTTTTTATATAAGGTCCTCTAATTTTACTTTCGAGCTTCGAGAAGTTTATGTTAACTTTACTTGATTTTCTTAATGGAACATTCTGTATAATTTCAAAAATTCGAACTTCTAAGTAACTCTATTTTTTTTTGTTTACTTTGTTAAATCCAAAAAACAATGCATTTAGAAAGCTCAAATTTTGGGGTTTACCATAATTCGGGTCCCCTTAAAATTTTGATCAAATATGAGACGTGAGTGATGGCCCGTTTTTCCACGACCCTTCTATTTTTTTTGGAAGATGTGAAAATCGTATTGTTAGCAATTATGAAAAGTTACTAATTATCTGAGAATCATACACCAAAAGGTATTGTTATTAAAACTGAGTAGTATCTACATTGACGGTATCCTGTGTTTATTACTCATTAACTAACCTAACCTTGCTACAATTTGAAATTTAAAAAGAAAATACAATTTCGATAACTTTTCATAATCCAATCTTTTTAAGGTATATTGAACTATCCGGAAAACCAGGACCAGCAAAGATTATAAGTTCCCAATACTCAAACCCTCATGAATATGATCTGAGGTGGATAGTCCAGTCCGTATTTCCTATTATAGAAGTAAGAATATTATACAGGAGGGTTATGGTGAGTTAATAAACAATTTTCAAGAACATTTATTTCACAAATTAACAAATTAGTAAGTACTACTGCGTTTTTATCTATTCACTAAGGTAATTTTCCTTACGAGCCACCGAAAATAAATTCAATTTTAGGTTAATACATCATATCACCATCCTGGTCACTGGCACGATCTCTTGGTTAAACCAAGTCAAACTTACAACCCATCAACAACAGATAGAACCCTATGGTACCGCCTTAATAACCTTCAAGCGGACTCAGTCTATGAATGTCTAGTACAAACTAAGAACCAACACGGTTACGGAGAACTGTCTGATTTACATCAGTGGTTCACATCTCCTAAGGGGAGGTTAATACTGCAGAGCAATATGGGTTCGAGACATTATTGTTCTATTTTGAGTTTCGTGTTGCCGTTTTTGGCTTTACTCAAGATTTGTCGGTGTTAATATGAACTTACACAACTGTTAAAATAAAATACTTTTTTAGAAAAAATTTAGAAAAGATATATTTTGGTCAACTTCTTTTGTATTTCAAAAACTTTTTATCAAAATATATGTATTTTTTATTATCCACGTTCATTGCTTCTTGTTTAAATAAAAGGTCTGTTTGTTGCACTTTCAACTTTAATTCAGTGACGCAGGTGCGTGACCAATGCCAAAAAAGTTTTAAAAAAATTAAGCAGACCAAACGGCATTTAATGGGGTAGGGGTGGGCATGTTCCCGTTCCAACCTACCTTTTCTTTTTGGCTTTGAGCTTTTCGCCATGCAGCCAGTCACACAGTATTATTATATAAGTTTAAAACTTGTATACAAATATTCGCACAAACATCCATGCCCTTGCCCGGATTCGAACCAGGGATCTATCGGTTGCCAGGCAGGCTCTCTACCCACCGAGCTACCGAGGCCGGCCAACCTACCTTCTTACACATAAATTTAAAAAAAATGCATACGGAAATAAATAATTTCTCATAAATAATATATCTGTTATTGTTATTATAGTAGACAAAACGAAATTTTGAAGTTTACCCAAAAACATTTTTACCTGCGGTGTTCCTTTCCAAGATCCGGGCATATATGGGCCCTTGCAAAATTAAGCTCTGGCTACACCAATGCCAAACGATTGATTTGGTGCCAATATAGGAGAAGTGTAATTATTTTATTATTTTATTTATTTACTATTTCTTTTTTTATTCTACCACTATATTGTCACAAAGAACTATTTAAAATTATTTTACGCTATAATTTTTTTTTTTATAAAAAGTCGATAGTTCCAGTGAGCGACATGGTTTCGCTAAAAAAGTAATATTATCGTTTAAATCGAAAAACATCTAAAGTCTGTACTTAATCACAAAAAAAAATAATTTACTACAATATGTAAATAATTTTTAAATAATATATTAAAAACTAAAAAAATATTATCATTATGCTCTATGTAAATAAGCATGTCGATTATCAGTACACGCCAAACGATAGCCGACTCCGGTATTGGACGTATAGTGTGATGATTTTCTATAATCGAAAAGCTATTCATTAATTAATCTAGATTAGTTATTTTCAAGAGAAACCAAAACTGTCACTCTATTTTTGGTAATATTGCACCCAGCGGCATATCTGTGCAATTTGTTTTATACTGGTATGTTGTATATATTTTAGATATTTTAGCGCAAAAATGATTCGTTCCTTGCATTAAAAAGAAAGAACGTATGATGATATGTACCTATTGTGTTCAATTAAGTACGAGATTAGTGTATTTCTTCTTTTTATTGCTGTTTGTTTTACTAAGAGAATTAACTATTTAATTATTAATTTCAAAAATGTTGTTTCAATAATTATCATGCTGTCATGTCAATTACCCGGTATAGGATCATACCTATTTTATTCAAGAAGAATATTTTAGATCTTTCTTCACACGACTTTTTTTATTCACCATAGAAGTTTTACGATAGGTAATATTAAAAACTTATGAGGCTAGGCATATCAATGCAAAAAGTAAAAAAAGTAAAATACAATACAATATACCAACATTACTTGACAGGGTACAAAATCGAAACTATAATTAAGAATTTAAAAAATCCTCAACCGAAGAGAAACTTTCTCAATTAGATTTTAACTAGCTTTGGAGAGCCTTATGCTTTTTTTTTGTATTATGGTTTCGCTTATTTTTGTTGAAATACTTATCACATTTACCTCATCTAGACCAGGAAATTTTGGGAAAATCAAAAAACCGAACGTTACAACAATTTCGTGTATTATACAGGGTGCTTCAGAATAAGATGCTGATCCTAAACGGTGTGAATCCTTAGGTGATTTTAAGAAGGAAAGTTCAAATTAACATAATAATATATCCTTAACCTATCAACTTCGGGCGTTAAAGTTTAAAAAAAAAAATCGTTTTTCTATCATAACTTTAACAACTTTTTAGCTATTTTTATGAATTTTTCACACATGCCCTCTAAGCATCAATAGTCATTTTTTGGTGTAGAAAAATTTTAAAATTTTTTAACCAGTGGCGTCCTGAAAGGGTTTGGACTTGACATTTTGGAAAAATATTATGTACGCCACTGCTTTTTCTCAAGATAAAGATTATTTTTAAAGTACTCATTCATTTTAAGTCAAATTTAATATCTAGCCTTTTTATCGGCCGACAAAGAGTTTCCGACAAAAAAAAAATAAAAAGCATTAAATGCGCATTCGCTATGTGCCTATGGTTTATTTTTTAACATTACATTAAAACAACTAACATTAAATAACGTCTTATAGTTTCGCCCGTTACTTGATGAAAATCCATATTTAACATATGAAAGAAAACACTAATTGTTTTTTGATTTTCACTTTAATATGTCAACATGACACGTGTTTCACCGTCACAGCGGCTTCTTCAGATGTAAGGTATTAAAAGCAGATATCTTAATATGTAGGTCTAACTGAAGGTAGTGATGGAAAAACCTAAGGTAAACATTAAGGTATTAATTATTATATTGACCATAATAACTAGACGTCCTAACGACAAAGCTTTAAATTTAACTAAGGAGAGGTATAAATATCTTGTTTATCGTTTAGTAAATATGGGGAATTTTTCAGTTTGTTAATTTCCAAGGATTCAAAGAGATTTAATTTTAATCCTTTTGGTTCCAGATGTAATATGTCATAGTCTTTATCAAAATTATGATTTTCTGTTATTAAATGATCCGCGTACGTGGAATGTTTATTATTTTTGGTAAAAGAATCAAAGTGATCTTTAATTCTAGTTTTAAACTTAGCAGTTTGACCAATATATGATTTTTCACAAGAACCACAATTTAATTTGTAAACTCCACTTTTGTTATCTTTCGCTGTTTTATCCTTATTGTTTTTAATGATCTTGCTCAAGTTATTGTTAGTTTTATATGAAATATTAATGTTTTGTTTATTAAGTAAACTTTTTATGTTATCGCTAGCTCTACCTATGAATGTTAAAGTTGTATATTTAGATTTTTCTTTTGTTATGGACATAATATCATTTATCGCTTTTTTATATGACATTCTAGAGTATATTTTATCTAATATTTTATGATTGTAACCGTTATTGGAAGCTATTTATTTTATTAAATTGAATTCTTTATTAAATTTTTTTTTTTTTTTTTTTTGGCGACATAGGGACATTAATTAAGCGGTGGACCATGCTATTATATGCTGCTAGCTTATTTTGAATAGGGTGATGTGATTTATAGTTAATTGTTAGATCAGTGTGGGATGGTTTATGATAAATTGAAAATTCAAATTTATTATTGGTTTTAATAATGGTTAAATCTAGAAAATTGATGGAATTATTATTCTCGGATTCTAGTGTAAAATTAATTTTTTCATGTATAGAATTTAAGTAATTAAAAAAGGTAGTAAGTTGTCTATTAGTTCCAGAGAAAGGAACTAGAATGTCATCGACATATCTATACCAAAATTGGCAATATTTAAAAAGATGATGTGACTCAATAATATTTTCAAGATTGTTCATAAATATTTCGGCTAAAATCGGGCTTAGTGGGTTACCCATAATTAATTAATCCGTCTTTTGCAGCATAAATTGTATTATTAAATTGAAAATTATTCTGGTCTAGACATATTTCTAGCAAGTGAATAATTTCATTGATTATTATTATCTTAACATTCTTAGAGTAGAGCAGTTTTTTAACTAGTATAATAGTTTCATGAGGTGGTATACTAGGAAATAAGTTTGTAACATCAAAAGAGATTAATTTAGAATTATTCGATAAGTTAAGATTTTTAACTTTATTGATGAGTTCAAAAGAATTTTTAATACTCTATTTGGGTTTAAAATCACAATACTTATTAATTAGATAAATTAAACGATTAGATACTTTAGTAGTAGGTGCTGTAACAAAAGAAACCACCGGTCTAATTGGATGGCCTAGTTTATGTAATTTGATAAGAGAATATAACTTGGGTGGAAGAGGGGTCATAACTTTTAATTTAAGTTTTTCAAAGTCATTAAACAAAGCACTAGATTGGTCAATAGCTTTATTAATATTTAATTATTAAATAATAAGTATTGTGATTTTAAAGCCAAATATAGTATTAAAAATTCTTTTGAACTCATCAATAAAGTTAAAAATTTTAACTTATCGAATAATTCTAAATTAATCTCTTTTGATGTTACAAACTTATTTCCTAGTATACCACCTCATGAAACTATTATTGTAATCTCCTGGAGCACTCATATGCGTAAAAATAAGAATTTTAAGAAAAAAAGAAAATGACTCCAGGATCACTAAATAAATAAACCTTCGATACCTAACTCAGAGAGCTGATTGGAAGTATTTCCCTTTGACTTAATTCAAGAAAATAGCGGGCCTTTAAGGTGTCTTACCTTCTGGTAGTTCTGCGTGCCCAGGGTCTTCTGGCAGGCCTGCCACTCTCGCTCGCTTCTTGAAGATGGGTCCACACTAATTACCTTCGGACACAATGCGGTGGTCGTTTAATTTAATTTATAATTACAATAATTGCGGAGAGTAAGCGGTACTGCTGTTCACGTTCTCCTGATTGCAGTCTCGCCGGGAATCTGCTGGCGCAAACGGTAGAGTACCCTAAAGGCGGACGTAGACGCGCGTAAATTGAAAATAAATTAAAATTGGGTATTGAAGTTTTATTTAAGTAATTGAAATGAATTTGAAATGTGGTTAGCTATAGAATAAAGATAAATGTGCGAACTAGTAGGCATTAAAACCTAATTGAAATTAAAGAAAATAAAAATAAACATTTAAAGAAAATAGCTTGGACGACACAAAACTTTGTGAACGGACCATTTCCGCCCACCAAAATACGTAGTATTTTAAGAAGACTCTATCGGCAGAGGACAGAGCTTTATTACAGGTCGTTTAAACAGACCATGAGCGGTTTTGACAGTAGCGACACGCACGATACCGTCAAGTCCAGGGTAAGTCTCGATGATGCGCCCTAAGGGCCAATTAAGGGGTGACGTCATATCCTGCCTGATAACAACTAAGGTACCAGGCTGCAGATTGACAGAAACTGAATGCCACTTGGCTCGTTGATGTAATGTATGCAAATATTCCTTAGACCATCTGGTCCAAATATGTTGATGTATGCGGGTGAGAAATTGCCATCTTGACAGTCTGTTCAACGGAACATCATACAGGTCAGGCTCAGGGGGTGCAGTTAAAGGCTCCAACGTTAAAAAATGTCCTGGCGTAAGAGCACTGAAGTCATTAGGATCTTGACTGATTGGTGTCAGAGGACGAGAATTGACAATAGCTTCCACTTGAATGAAAACAGTGGAAAGCTCTTCAAACGTGAGAATATGCTCGCCGACAACACGTAATAAATGGGTTTTAACGGATTTAATATTTGCCTCCCAAAGGCCGCCAAAATGGGGAGATGAAGGTGGGTTAAAATGCCAACTAATCATCTCTTTTGCCGCAGCTTCCGAGGCAAATTGGAATAACAGTTTGTTAGCCTTTACAAAGTTGGTTCCACAATCACTGTAAATATGTGAACGACGACCAATGAAGCGTTTCAATGCAGCTAAGAAGGCATCAGCAGACAAATCTGAAACCAGTTCTAGATGCACGGCCTTGATCGACATGCAAATGAAAAGACAAAGGTAAGCTTTGGTCGTTTTGGCGCCGCGTGTTTTAGACATAGTAATGGTAAAGGGACCGGCAAAATCAATACCAACATGCAGAAACGGTTTACACTTCGAGACACGTGGTAAAGGTAAATAACCCATGGGAGGAGTGATGGAAGTAGGATGAGTTTTCCAGCATTTTACACAACGTGACAGAACACGTCGTATTGAACGTTTAGCTGATAAAACCCAGAACTTTTGTAAGAGTAAAAAGTTCACCGTTTGAACCCCAGCGTGAAGATGCTGAAGATGAATAGACTCGATAATTAGGTCCGTTAACCGACTACGGCTTGGAAGTAATGCTGGAAATCTACGATCGTAGTTCATAGGTGCTTGCCTAAGACGACCACCGACTCTTAAAATTCCTTGGTCATCAAGAAAAGAGGACAGTTTACTAAAGACTTTAGAAATTTGCTTCCCTTGGCGGATCGATTGAATTTCATGTGAAAATTTTAATTCCTGACACCGTTTGACAAAAATCAACATAGTTTTGTACAGTTCAAGAGACGTAAGTGGACCCAGAATGGGGCAATGATTAGCAAGTTTAGTTTGACAATTATAATTAAATCGTAGCATGTACGCTAAGATGCGGCAAGCTAAAATGATAGAAGAATGCGAATCGATCAAAATGTCTAAAATATTTGGAGCTATAAATGTAGAACATGCTAAGGGGCGTTCTTCTAGAGTAACTTCAGGGGAAGATGAAAAATTAAGGGGTTTGATGCTGGGAAAATTCTGATTAGAAAGAACTGGTGCCGCCCACCATAAAGAACTTTGAATGAGCTCGGACGGCAACATTCCGCGGGATCCAACATCAGCGGGATTGTCAGATGAACTGACATAAAACCAACTGGAAGGTGGTACCTTTTCCTGAATAAGGGCAACTCGGTTGCTTACAAATGTGTGCCATTTGTGCGGTGAAGATTTGATCCAACTCAGAGCAACAGGGGAATCAGAATAGCAGCAAACTTTTTCAAATTGCAGTTTATCTTGGAAAGCGTTTAAGACAAATGAAGTTAAACGAGCTGTTAAAGCTCCAGCACAAAGCTCGAGTCTCGGCAGCGAAATCTTTTTTAGAGAAGCGATTTTCGATTTGGAGCACACAAAATGAACGGAAATCGCCCCAGAGTGTGCAAAACAACGAAAATACAAAACACTACAAAATCCTCTCTCGCTCGCATCTCCAAAACAATGAATTTCGTAGTGGGAGGTTCCGTCAGGCAAAAGAAGGCGGGGTAAAGTAAAGGAACTCAAACACGCAATATCGTTGATGTATTTGTTCCAGAGTCTCAGGATATCTGGTGGTGGTTCTTGATCCCAGTCTACCTTGAGTGTCCAAAGTCGTTGAATAAGGTGCTTCACTAAGAACGTGATTGGCGACACTAAACCCAAGGGATCAAATATGCGAGCAAGATTTGACAAAAGAGTCCTTTTGGTGCAAGGTTTATCTGGAAACTTAACACAAAAGTAGAAGATATCGGATGACGCATTCCATTCCAGACCCAACACTTTTAAGGGAGTGTCTGGAGGAGCTGAAGAATCAAAACATACTTGATCAATGGCTAATTGAGACGATGGCAGATGTGTTAAAAGTTGTGGAGTGTTGCTTGACCATTTTTGAAGTTAAAACCCTCCTTTCTGTAACAAAGAAATAGGTTCTTTCTGAAGAGCTAAGGCGGACTCCACCGAGGAGGTACCTGTGATGATATCATCGACGTAGGTACTAGTGCGCAAAACTTCAGCGGCGAGGGGGTAAGATGATCCATCTTCTTCAGCCAATTGAAGCAGTGTACGAATGGCAATATATGGAGAACAAGTCAAACCATAAACAAGGCGGGTGATGCGATATTCTTGAACAGGCTCGGATGCGGAAAATCGCCATAAAATACGTTGATAGTCCTGATGCTCCGGAGTGACTACAATTTGACGATACATCTTGGTGATGTCGGCGGTTAAAACAAATTTGTGAATGCGAAAATTAAGCAAAATTGTAACGATATCGCTTGAAGTTTGGGGCCAATATAAAGTAGATCATTCAGGGAGGGTTGATTCGGTAAATGAGCCGATCCATTAAAAACTACCCTCAACTTAGTGGTCAAGCTTACTGGTTTAATGACACAATGGTGCGGTAAATAAAAGGAATTGGTCAAACAACCAGCAGCTGGTTCCATATGGCCAAGATCTAGATATTCTTGAATAAAAGCGCGGTAATGCTCATAAATCTACGGGTGTTTAATAAGGCGACGTTCTAACGAATAAAAACGATGTAAAGCAAGGGCACGGATTTGCGGAAATGACGGATTTTCCTCTTTAAAAGGCAACTTGATAATAAATCGTCCACAGTCTTCTCGCTTATAAGAGTCCACAAATATTTTCTCACACTGAACCTCGTCAGAAGACAGACATTTAACTTGTGGAACTTCTTCAATCTCCCAGAATAGTTTAACCTGATTTTCTAGTGAAAGCGAATCGTCGATGTGACAAAACATAGATGTGAGTGACGAAACAGTCGAAGACTGTTGAACAGTTCCCATTAAGATGAATCCAAAAATCGTGTTGAGCGCGTCAGGTGCTCCTGGACCTCCTGGTATCCGACCATCCAGTAGAATTCTGGAAAAAACATCCGCGCCTAGTAATACGTCGACAGAACCAGGGACATGAAACTGGTCATCGGCTAGACGAATGTTAGAAATATGAGGCCAGCTTTCAACCGGAAGGCGATAAGTTGGTAAATCTCCACAAATTTTATTTAGTATAAGAGCATCGATACAAAATATGGGGGTTTGTTGTCGAAAGGGACGAAAAGATAAGGTGACACCTTGGTTTACCAAGGTGTTCATTGGACCTAAGCCATTCAAATTGACTGTACTTTGAACAGGATAAAGCCCAAGGCGTTTGACACATTTAGAAGTTATGAAGGAAGTCATACTCCCCGAATCTAAGAGACAACGTACAGGTTGGTAAGTACCTCTACTATCCAGAATTTCAATACGAGCAGTTTAAAGCAAAACACTTGATTTGGAAGAAGTAAAACCACCTTGTACGGAGGGGAATGTGGATTGAGAAGCGGGTGGTACTGGCGCTGTGGATGTAGTATTATTATGTTGCTGCGGAGGTTTTGTAAAATGAAGCAATGTGTGATGTTTCTGATCGCACTTATGACATGTACTTTCAGATTGACAATTAGCAAAGCGATGAGTGTGACTTAGACAATTATTACACAATTTATAATTTTTTGCAATCTGATAACGCTCATAAGGCGTTTTAGCTAAAAAATTAGAGACATTTAAAAACAATATGACCAGTTTTATCGCAAACTGGACACTTTTGTTCAGAACCAGGCTGGGTCTGGGCTAACCACGCGGTCTGACGAGAAAATTGCGGTTTGTAGAATTCCGGCTTTCGAAGTGGTGGTTTTGATTTTTTAAAAGATAAAGTGACATTATCAAGAGCCATACAACTTTCCATTAAAAATTCGGATAATACCTTATAAGTTGGCAACGTTGTTGAATCATCATAGAAGAGTTCAAATTGTGTAACAATAGAAATATCAAGACGCTTGAGGATCATTTGAACTATAATAAAATCCCAATACTCAGTTGGAAGCCCTAAATTTTTTAAGGCGGCTAGATTTTCCGTAAAAATATCCAATAAATTACGAAGTTCATTGGGATTATCACCTGAAACTTTAGGAGCATTTTCGAGATTGTTCCACAGCGTAGATGCCATTAGCCAAGTATTCCTGAAACGTTTGCAAACTGTCTCATAAGCGATCAAATAATTTGAAGAGGTTACTGGTAAATGATGAATAACACCCAAAGCTGAACCTTTAAGTGATGAAAGCAAATACGTAAATTTTTCACAATTCGCCAAATTAGCATTATTGTGAATCAATGCATTGTACATGTCAATAAAAGGTTAAAACACAGTAATATCGCCAGCAAATGTGGGCAAAGTAATTTTAGGTAATTGATTTGAAGTTGGATTTCCGCTCTGTTGCGTAACTGGCTGAGAGGCAGATGGTGAATTTGCCGGTAGTTTAAATGACTTTAATGCCATAGTAAATCAAATCGAATTCTTTCCGAACACCATCTTCGGTCTGAAACGATTTATCATCAGCGGCTACCAAACAAACAATACAATGATGATTCTCATAAAAAGTCGTATGTATGGCTTCAACGTTAGCGAGCATACAATGGAACATAGCCATATACGATACATCGCCTCCTTCCACCTTTTTGGCAACCTGATAAATTTCTTTCATTTTTCCAAATTCAGTCTGACGTGATGCCTGATACTTTATCAATTTTTCAGTCATTTTGGTCGTTAAATCAACTGAATCAAGGAAATATAAAGTTGCGTATTTTTTTTGTTGAAATGAAATTAAAAAGAAAATGGAAAGTCCAGCCAAAATGCAGGAAAATATCAGTTAAATCATGAAAAGCAAAAATTGTTTACAGCGAAAATAAAACCTGCAAGTGTATGAATACCTTTAAGACTCTGCCCGCCACCGATGCTAAAAAAACCAATGGAATTCAGAATAAAAAACTCGATACCTCGCCAAGCCAGTTCCTTTAAACGTATAAAATTAACCAATCTTTAGCAGTTTTATTATAATATGCAAATTCGTTAATTAATTATTGGCTATTATATGAAAAAAAGTGGCGAGAAAATGTAATTTTACTAATTACTCTCTTTAAAATATATGCGAATGAATAATGAATAATTGATTGTATGATTTGAATTATTATTTTATAAAATGAAACAATAGAAAAAAGGTGGTTTAATTAACATGAACCCATCTAAAAAACCGTAAAATCCGGCTTCGATAGTGACCAAATGTAATCTCCTGGAGCACTTATATGCGTAAAAATAAGAATTTTAAGAAAAAAAGAAAATTACTCCAGGATCACTAATAAATAAACCTTCGATACCTAACTCAGAGAGCTGATTGGAAGTATTTCCCTTTGACTTCATTCAAGAAAATAGCGGGCCTTTAAGGTGTCTTTCATTCTGGTAGTTCTGCGTGCCCAGGGTCTTCTGGCAGGCCTGCCATTCTTGCTCGCATCTTGAAGATGGGTCCACACTAATTACCTTCGAACACAATGCGGTGGTCGTTTAATTTAATTTGTAATTACAATAATTGCGGAGAGTAAGAAAAATGACGCGAACCTCGGTACTGCTGTTCACGTTCTCCTGATTGCAGTCTCACCGGAAATCTGCTGGCGCAAACGGTAGAGTACCCTAAAGGCGGACGTACACGCGCGTAAATTGAAAATAAATTAAAATAGGGTATTGAAGTTTTATTTAAGTAATTGAAATGAATTTGAAATGTGGTTAGCTATAGAATAAAGATAAATGTGCGAACTAGTAGGCATTAAAACCTAATTGAAATTAAAGAAAATAAAAATAAACATTTAAAGAAAATAGCTTGGACGACACAAAACTTTGTGAACGGACCAATTATACTAGTTAAAAAACTGCTCTACTCTAAGAATGTTAACATAATAATAATCAATGAAATTATTCACTTGCTAGAAATATGTCTAGACCAGAATTATTTTCAATTTAATAATACAATTTATGCTGCAAAAGACGGATTAATTTTGGGTAACCCACTAAGCCCGATTTTAGCTGAAATATTTATGAACAATCTTGAAAATATTATTGAGTCACATCATCTTTTTAAATATTGCCAATTTTGGTATAGATATGTCGATGACATTCTAGTTTCTTTCTCTGGAACTAATAGACAACTTACTACCTTTTTTAATTACTTAAATTCTATACATGCAAAAATTAATTTTACACTAGAATCCGAGAATAATAATTCCATCAATCTTCTAGATTTAACCATTATTAAAACCAATAATAAATTTGAATTTTCAATTTATCATAAACCATCCAACACTGATCTAACAATTAACTATAAATCACATCACCCTATTCAACATAAGCTTGCAGCATATAATAGCATGGTCCACCGCTTAATTAATGTCCCTATGTCGCCAAAAAAAAAAAAAAATTAATAAAGAATTCAATTTAATAAAACAAATAGCTTCCAATAACGGTTACAATCATAAAATATTAGATAAAATATACTCTAGAATGTCATATAAAAAAGCGATAAATGAAATTATGCCCATAACAAAAGAAAAATCTAAATATACAACTTTAACATTCATAGGTAGAGCTAGCGATAACATAAAAAGTTTACTTAATAAACAAAACATTAATATTTCATATAAAACTAACAATAACTTGAGCAAGATCATTAAAAACAATAAGGATAAAACAGCGAAAGATAACAAAAGTGGAGTTTACCAATTAAATTGTGGTTCTTGTGAAAAATCATATATTGGTCAAACTGGTCGGTCTTTTAAAACTAGAATTAAAGATCACTTTGATTCCTTTACCAAAAATAATAAACATTCCACGTACGCGGATCATTTAATAACAGAAAATCATAATTTTGATAAAGACTATGACATATTACATCTGGAACCAAAAGGATTAAAATTAAATCTCTTTGAATCCTTGGAAATTAACAAACTGAAAAATTCCCCATATTTACTAAACGATAAACAAGATATTTATACCTCTCCTTTGTTAAATTTAAAGCTTTGTCATTAGGACGTCTAGTTATTATGGTCAATATAATAATTAATACCTTAATGTTTACCTTAGGTTTTTCCATCACTACCTTTAGTTAGACCTATATATTAAGGTATCTGTTTTTAATACCTTACATCTGAAGAAGCCGCTGTGACGGTGAAACACGTGTCATGTTGACATATTAAAGTGAAAATCAAAAAACAATTAGTGTTTTCTTTCATATATTAAATAACGTGTGAACAAAAACGAAAATAATTTCGATTAGCTGTTGAAAGTGGCCACCACCTGCAAGAATGCATGCTTAAGCTCTTCTCCTCATTGAGTCCCGTACCCTTTGAAAAATTCCTGGAGTATTCCTGATAGTGTCGAAACAAACTATTATGCGGTTTCTCAACTCCTCTTTAGTATTCATTAGGATGCTGTAAACCAACGTTTTCAGATGTCCCCACTAGACTGTTTAGATCAGGGGATCTAGGTAGCCACGATTGTGTTCCTCTGCGCCCTATCCATCGATTACTATAATGTTGATTTAAAAACTCTCGTGCTAAGAGACTGAAATGGGCAGGTGCATCATCGTGCATAAACCACATACGATGTCGGGTTAAAATAGGGACGTCGTCTAGCAAATTTGGTAAAGTGTTTTCAAGAAATTGGCGATAATTGATTCCGTTCAATCGGCTGGTAAAAAATAAGGCCCAATTAAATAATAGTGCTTTTTATTTTTTTTGTCGGAAACTGTTTGCCGGACGATAAAAAGGCAATATATTAAATTTGGCCTAAAATGGATTAGTAATTAAAAAATAATTTTTATCTTGAGAAAAAGCAGTGGCGTACATAATATTTTTCCAAAATGTCTGGTCCAAACCCTTTCAGGACGCCACTGGTTAAAAAATTTTAAAATTTTTCTACACCAAAAATTGGCTATTGATGCTTAGAGGGCATGTGTGAAAAATTCTTCATAAAAATAGCTAGAAAGTTGTTAAAGTTATGATAGAAAAACGATTTTTTTCTTAAAACTTTAACGCCCTGTAGTTCGAAAGTTGATAGGTTAAGGATATATGTTAATTTGAACTTTTCTTCTTAAAATCACCTAAGGATTCACACCGTTAAGGATCAGCATCTTATTCTGAAACACCCTGTATTATGTATGTATATCAGAGGTTCTTTCCAAATTTGTGATTAATGTACCTGATAATAAACATAATTAATTGAAATATATACGTACTTTGTAAATTGAGAAATCCGTGATGTATTGATCTATTGGCTATCAGGATTTCTTGTGTAAAAATTTTTTTCTGTATGTGAGCAGAACATCTCCATAGCAGTAGAACGTAAAACGTTGTAGATGGGAATAAATAATACCATTTAGTAACCATACGGTGACCAAGTATTGAACCTTGAAGTACTCCGATGCCATTAACCTGCGGTCAGACCTGATACCCTCGATCACAACAATCTGCTTAAGTTCCTAAGTAAGTTCTTACTCAATTATAGTCATGACCGGAGAACATATTCTTTACCATTTAAAACGTTGTAAATGTAAAAGTGTATCCAGCTGTCAAAAGTTTCCGAAATCCGTGCTGAATTAGGCTCAGAAATTGTAAGTTCTCTCGAAAATTAACCAGTCTTCCAGCAAATCCAGCATCAAATACTACTTTTTTCTATCGTATTGAATAAAATTAATATCAAAAACGTACTATCTTAAACAAACTCGCATTATAGCATAGCCTATCGATCACTGGGACATTTTTTGAAAATCTTATTACCTTATACTAATAAGTTAAAATATAAATATGTGATTCATCAACTTGACAATTTTAAACTGCTGCACCTGGTAGCACTTTTTAGTGCAGCTACACCATACATATTTCTGAATTTGGGCAACAAATGCATAAGTTAACAAAGTCTAAGCAGTATAGTGCCAATGAACAGACCTTCAAATAGAGTTTTCCACTTCTTATTGATACTAATGTTTTTGTACACAATATATTATGAGGGTAATATTTTTGTACTGTATATTAGGTTTAATGAAGCTTTTGTGATATGTATTTTGCTTAAATTATTATAAACTTAATTGTATTATAGTTTATACACTCTTCATTTCCTTATATGGTGTCCCCTGGCTAGGTTACTTTATAGTGGAACAGAATTCGCAAGTTGCATACCTACTAAACATTATGTCTGATCTGGGAACACCTCGTATAATGAGAGTTTTTAAGGAAAATATTAACAGTACGTTGTTCTTTAAATACAAACAATAATTCAACTTTAAAGTATTAAAATTACATTACATGAAGAGAAAGAGTTAGAAAATATTATTGTAAATATTACCTTAAAAATACTTTTCAATTGTCAATAATAATATATTATTCTATTTAAAAACAGTTCAGGTTAGTAGTACTTTTTAGGAGAAGCTATTTATTATTAATTTTATTAAGCCTAATTTTTTGTAATTACATTGTTTTTAATTTAATATTATGTCGTTCCTTAACATCTTTTTTGTATTAAAATCACTAAGGTGAAAAAAAAATAGTACCTAGTTACTTATTTATGCAAAAAATCTGTAAAACTTAAATATTATGAATTAATAAATAACTTTTGTATACGAACGTATGCCTATATTAGATATTTAACTACATGCCTATAAAGTTCGCCACACGGCGCCGGGTGAGCTACGAAAGGGATCCGAACAAAAAAAGCACATTGTTGCCGTAATTCTCTGTTTAAATTTCCATAAAATGTTAATTTGTATGTAATGCAAATATATTACTTAAACAATTAGACGTATGCATATCGCTGTATATTGTATACCCTGCAACATATAATATGCCATAGACCTATAAATTTTATTATAGGTCTTTGTAATATGCCGTTGATTTTCTTCTTTACATTGCAAAGCGTAATAGCTTAATATAATTTATTATATTCTTAAATAGTACAGCCAATCTGTAAAATACCATAAGCGATTTTATTTCATAAATGGTTAGGGGAGCATGTGATTAGCTTAAAACCAAATTGTCGGCCTCCCCCCTGGGCGCTTGTGGGAAACTCAAAAATAATTTTGACTTGATTTTCCGCAAAAACGGTCCCAGAGAAATATTTTGTAAACAAATATTGTAGAAAACAATATTCTCCACAATTTACCTTATGGAGTCACTGCGCTACGACTAAAAGTGCAGAAAGCAGAGGGCGCCAAAGTCGCCAAAAATCACTTTTTCCTTATTTTCGACGCGAAAAATATTTTTTTGCTCAATCGCATAAATACAAAAGTTGTAGAGCCCAAAAAATCCTATAAATTGAGTCCGCGCTTTTTTTTTACAATGCACGGTTACGGAGATATAGCGCCTGGAAGTACCAACGGAATGCAGCGTGTTAGCATTCTATTAATATTGACCCTTGTCTGGCACACTAATCACGAGTTAACTATTACGACCGTGAGAGTCTGTTTTTAAAAACATTTATTTTTGTTACAAATACATCAATTGAAAATAAAGTACAATAATTAAAGATTAAGTATTCGGAATTATGGCTTCTGACTGACTGCCTGTCTTCTCCTGGGTTGTATTCTATATGTTACTTGAGATGCACACTCAGCACTATTCAGTGTCGGACCGTGATATAACTCCTCCCTCCTCAGATTTAACTACACCTAGTAGGGGGTAGTTCAATGGGTAGACTGCTGACATCAGTTGGGGTAGCATTCTTGTGTAACCATCCTTTTCGTACCATATATGTACATAGCAGGTACACACCAATGGCAATTAGGGCGACATATACAAAAATAGTCCATACGCTGGGTACGGTCGGAACTTCGCCAAGAATATGTGGTTCGTTCTCTTCGATTTTATTTCTAAGTTCATGTAGTTCATCTAGCTTTATTTTCGGTAGGTAAAAGCTCAAATTAAGTAAAGGAAGCTGCGGCAGCGCATCTTCGAGATCTGGAAAAAGTATTGGTTGCTTTCCAGAATCGATTATTTGTTGATCATTGGTAATCGATTTTCCATCAAATTTGAATCGGCATTCGATTGGTATGGTAACCAGAAAAGTACCATATAATTTGCGCCTTTCTTCTTGTAGTGGACATTTTAGTTCTACTATTTTGTCAATAGGGAATATTAGTAACCAACTGTTTGATTTGTCTAATTGGTTCATGACTGGTTGGGTTATTGTGACGTCAATTTGTTGACATGTGGAGGTGCTTTCTGTGGATTGAAGTAGCTGTATTTCGCATGGGCTTCTCATATCTATTTCTTGAAGTTCTTCTTCTTCGCATATGAATAAATTGGGCACCATTTCTTTGCAGGGGGTTCCCCGATATGAATAGTGTAATTGATTTTTTATTAAATATTTATCGCGAGGTATTACCACCTTAAACAGACTCTGATGTATAGTTGGTACAGAATATAAATGATAATATTCAAAATCGCTCGCCTTGCAGATTGGTACTCTTAAGAGATATGTTATTTTGTTGTTTAAAATGAAACAATCAATGTCAATAATTTTTTCGAATGAAAACATATTTTCTAATTTTATAAGTAAAGGCAATTGATTAAATCCTACTAATTTTTCAAGTTTTTTAAGTTCATTTAAAAGGTCATTTAATGCTATTATACTTGGATGCATAATTTTTTGTCTAGCAAAAGTAATAGAATTTTCAAGATCTTGCAATATTGAATTAATTATTTCATATAGGTTAATAATTTGATTAAGTAGGTCCTTAATAAAATGCGCATTTTCCTTATAGGTTGTAGTTTGTACTATAAGACTAATTTGATTTATTTTCTTTTCTATTAGTTTTTCATTTTGACCTATTTGTTGTATGGTTGAGTTAAATTTGTTTATGACGCTTGTAGAAATGGAGTTTTGATTTCGTATATTACCAGCCAATTTATTTTGATTTTCTTCTAAGATTTTGATAATTTTTTCATAACGTTCTCCATCCGACGCATCTAGATTTCCTGTCACAGCTTTGAATACTGAACCTACTATATTAACTAACCCTCGTCTAGTTCTCTGAGGATGTGGTAAGATTTCTTTTATTTTATTTTCTACCCTATCTTTGGTTAAGTTTAATATTTTTAAATAGTTAGATGACTCGGTGAAATATTCTTTATGCTTTATGAGTGAATTAGTAATATTTTCCGATTTAAAATGCAATTTGTTAATTTCTAATAAAATTGGGTTTAGGTCGTAGTAATGAATCAAAGTGTGGGTGTATTCCGTAAGTTTTGCGTGTCCTAGCTTTAATGGTAATATTCCTGGGTTGCCCTTTAAAGATCTGATTGTAATTTTATCTCTGTCTCCGATAACAGTAGAAAACAACCTGAAATTAAATATAATATTTTAGTCAAAGCTGTATGTTTGTCTGAGTGGGCGTTTTAAATTGTCCATATGGACCTTAGCGCGGGATTGTGTTGTTAAGGTCTTACGGTTTTGGTTCACTGATTCAATTTTTGTTGGTTTTGCGAATTTATCGGATACTTTTTGTCTAACATGTTTTTTAATGTAAACTTGTTGATTAGGTTGAAATAATTCCGGTTTATCACGATTTTTGTTAACTTTAGAAATAATTTTTTGTTTATTTTCGGCCAATTTTTGGTTAATGTTGGAATACATTAATTTGGATTTTTCTCTATGGGCGTTAACATAATCGTTTAAGAATAATTGTTCTAATTTTATATCGAAAGGATCGCTATTAGAAATGTGACCGTTAATTACGTCAATAGGTCTTAAATTAGTTGCCGAATGGATAGTATGGTTATATGCTAATATGGCATATATCATTTTTTTAGATATTGGTGTTTTGGCAAAATTTTGATTATTTAATAAACGTATGTGTTCAACCAAGGTAGAATGAAGACGTTCCATTACTCCGTTTGATTGGGGGTGGTCCGGTGAACAAAAATGTAATTTAATTTTATGTAAATTAAGAAGTTCAGTAACTACAGTATTTTTAAATTCAGTTCCATTATCGATTGTAATTTGTTTCGGTATACTGTGGTGTGAGAAGTATAATAATAGTTTGTCAGCAATTTCCGTAGCTGCCAGCGATTGAAGTGCGTATGCCTGCGCATATTTAGAAAAAGTGTCTATTATTGTTAAAAACTTAGTTTGTTCAAGTGTATATGTGTCTAGGTGCAGGATTTCAAAAGGTTGAGATGCCGTTGGCGTTATATTCATTTCCATCTTTATAGGATGACGTTCATACTTACTTTTTTGGCAAATTTCACAGTTGTTGATGTAGGTTTGAATGGAGTTTTTAAGATTTGGCCAATAATAATTTTCTTTTATTTGTTGTAATGTCTCGTCAATACCACGGTGATTGGTTTTTGATTCATGATATTTTTGTATTACTTCCGGAATGTCGTTTTTATCAGTTACATCTATTAATTTCTTTAGGCACCGTTTTAATTTTAAAGAGGGCCATTTAAACGTTTTTCGGATCACTTCACAAAATGGTTCATACATTTCGGGTTTTTCAAAATATAAGTGGTATTGTTTATCAGGAATTATAAGTTCTTTAACAAAGTTTAATATGTCTTCATCGAAATTGTTTTGTGATATTTAAACATTGAAACGGCGTTTTTTCTCAAATAAAATAGTAATTTTTGGTTTTGCCGGAGAGTGTAATACTGGTGAAATAATTATCTGATTTGATCCATAATTTACAGGTATCTCGCCTATAGGAATTCCTACTATAGGGTCTTCGCTCTCGTTTGTATGTACGGTCATGTGCTCGTCAGGTGGTTCTTGATCAGCTGATTCGTCACTTACCTTATCGTTGATCTGCGCAAGGTCATTGTCTCCTGCTTGCGCGACTGTTGACATTTGGTCTATATTATCGTTGTATGTGGAATTCTCTCCTTGTAGTGTTTTGTTAAAATCTTCTATGTATTCCTTAAGAGTAAAATTTTCTTCTGTCTCTTTCGTATGTAATTCGATACGTGATAAAGCATCTGCATTTGTGTTTAGCTTTCCTTTTTTATATATTATATCATAGTCAAATTCGTCAAGTTTTATACGCCATCTTAACAATTTTGAGCTAGGGTCTTTTAGCGAAAACAACCATTGCAGTGGTTTATGGTCCGTAATAAGATTTATTTTTCTTCCAAAAATATATGGGCGAAAGTATTTGGTGGCCCACACAATTGCCAAAAGTTCTCTTTCTATGGTTGAATAATTCCTCTCAGAATCGTTTAACGTTCTGGACGCGTACGCCACCGGAAGATCTTGGCCTATGGGTCCCTGTGAAAGCACTGCTCCTAAACTAACCATACTTGCATCGGTGGTTAGGTTAAACGGTTGGGAAAAATCCGGGTACTGGAGTATCGGTTCGTTCATTAATAAATTTTTACATGTTTCAAAGCACATAAGAAATTCTTGGTTATGTTCTATGGTTGCACCCTTTTTTAAACATTTAGTCATAGGTTTTGTCAGCTTTGCAAAATCCTTAACAAATCGCCGATAATAACCTAGTAACCCTAGGAAGCCTTTTATTTGTTTCGTTGTTCTTGGGATGGGAAAATCTTTGATGGCTTTAATGTTATCCGGGTTTGGTTTTACGCCCTCTGCCTTTACGACATGTCCTAAGTATGCAACTTCCTTTCTTAGGAATTCAGATTTATCCAGCTGGATCTTAAAATTGGATTCTCGTAATCGTTGAAATACACTTCTTAATCTTTCTAAGTGTTCTTGTAGTGAAGTTGAATACACAATAATGTCGTCTAAATAGACTAAACATTTTTCGTTCTGGATTCCTCGAAGAATGTTGTCCATTACACGCTGAAACGTCGCTGGCGCGTTTTTCAATCCAAAGGGCATGCGTAAGAACTCATAGTGACCATTTTCGGTGTTAAATGCCGTTTTCTCTATGTCTTCTTCATGCATTTGAATTTGGTGGAACCCACTAGCCAAATCCAATGTGGTAAAGTATTGGCATTTTCCTAATTTGTCTAATAATTCCGTTATGTTAGGAAGGGGATACCTATCGTCCAGGGTTTTGGAGTTCAAACCCCTAAAATCACAAACTACCCTCCATTTTTGCACCCCCGAAGCATCGGCTTTCTTTGGAACTACCCAAATCGGTGAACTCCAGGGTGAGCTACTGGGCTGTATGATTTTTTGGGCCAACATTTTCTTAATTTGTTTTTCCACTTCCTGCTTATGAACAAATGGATAACGATATGATTTTGAATAAACAGGTATTTCATCTGTGGTCTTTATTCTATGTTTTATTTTACTAGTGAAAGTTAGTGTTTGATTTTCATTATAAAAAATATCGGTATATTCTTTAATTAAATTTAAAATTTTTGCCTCTTCTTCACTATTAAGGTGGTCAGTTCGGAATTTGGAAAAATCTAATTTTAAATCTTTTGAATATTCGTCAAAATTATTTAAATTAATTTCTTGCATTTCTACAGTGCTGAATGTTTCTACGTCAATGGGTTCTGAAAAATCTAGCGTTACGGGCTCACACGTGTTGTTTATAATTGTTGTCAAGGCGTATCCATTTCTAGCGACAGATAAGCATTCCGGTATCTCACAATTATGCAATTTTTGATGCGGTATTATTATGTCACCATTTTTTATAGAAGTTTTAATCTTAATAACTTGTTCTACACGCGGTGCAATTGTTATACAATTTATTTCACTCTGCGTTTTATGAAATTGTAGTTTAATACGAGCATATGGTGTTACTAAATATCCTTTATTAAAGTCGAGATTCGCTTGTAAAATTTTAAGATTATCAAGTCCGAGAAGTCCATCAAATACATTGTGAAATTTAAATAAATAGAATTTTAGGCTTTGATTTTTTGGTAATTTAAATAGTTTTGAAGCCGGTATTAAGGCACTATGTTGATGGGCTGATTTTTGAAATACCGTTGAAACTATAAAAGGTTCATTTATTAATTGATTTGGTTATAAACGTTTTGCAATATTTGGGTCGATAAACGATCTAGTAGAACCTGAATCGATCAAAAATTTTAAATTAGTTTCCGGAAAAACAATGTATGATAGCTCGCTATGATTGGACATGTTGAATGAAATTATCTGTGGTTCTAAGTTATTTGGTTGTCTTGTGTAACCTCGTAAATATTTCCGTTATTTTCGGAGTGTTCATAAGGGTTCTGTTGAGCTAGGTCATGGTCAGATGATGACGTATGAAAATCGGGTTGAACGTCTGTTTCATAATACACTTTGTTGGCGTATTGTTGCGGTTGGTCATGATAAGAATATTGATCAAAATAATTATACTGATTTTCGTCAGTGGCAAAAATTTCCGATCGATTTACATTTTTAGTTTCGGCGTTATAAATTTCTTCGAAAGCTAATTTTGGTGGGTTATAATTTGACGCACTCTGTAACGGTTTAAACATTGACGTTTCTACGCCGGACATAGCTGTAGGCTGTGTTAATTGTTTTTGCTGGTTTGGTCTAAAAACGTTCGTCCTGTTACCGGGTTTATTAAAAACTTGAGAGTTTGTAAAATATTTTTGCTGCGGCCTATTAAATTTAGGCCCAATATTTACAGGCTGTGATGGAAAACTATGCCTAAACGCATTATTAGGCGTGTGCGCATTAAATGGATTATTTGGTCTTGCAATAAAATTTGGCTGCCAAGAATTGTTAAAATGTGCATTTTGTTGAATTGGCCTAAAATTATTGTTAGGTTTTTGGAACGCCGCACTCGGCTTTGTTTGGTTTTGGAAATAATGTACATTATATTCTTGGGTAACAAATTGTAGTGCTTGCATTAAACATGTAGGACGCATACATCTTATTGTAGTCCCAAGGGGTTCTTTTAACCCAGATAGAAACGTTTTTAAAGAAAGCTCATTATATAGATTTCTTTTTAAAATTTTTGCTGCATCGTTATTTTCGTGTGAATCAATAAACGAACACAATAAATTTAAAATATACAATACCCTATCATAAAATTGACTTGGCTTTTCATTAGGTAATTGTTTCATCATTACCAAATCTCGATTTAAACAAGCTTCATCCCTCTGGTCGGCGAAATTACGCCTAAGGGTATTTTTTAACTCATCCCATGTACCTACATTTTGAATATTTATAACAAGTTTAGCTTGGCCAGATAATTTACCAATAAGAGAATTTAATAAATAGATATTTTTAAAATCTTGAGGCCTAGTTGCATCGTAAAAAGTGTCAATAAGTTATTGACAAGTCGCTAAATAACGATTTAAGTCATTTGGACTTCCATCAAAATTCGGTACACAATTTAAATATTCCGGTTTAAATTGAGCCATTGTACTTATTTCTAAAGAACTATTGCTAGATTGAATATTACTATTACTTTGTCTTATATTAGGAGTTTCTCTTGAATTTAATGCTTCTAATTGATTACTAGAAACAGAGTCAGCCGAAGGTGTATCTAAATTTAAATTCCATAAATCACTAATAAGGTTATCGATCGACATAAACTTCTACCAATTACACTTACATAAAGAAAAACAGGTCTACTCTGGTCATTCCTATAAGGGCAAGCTCTGGTTAGGCGATTGTGGTCCGTCCCAAAATCTTGGTCCTTGCGAAGATAAGCTATATTGGTCCTATCCTCCGATGATTAGCTGGTAGATGGTAATCCACAGATCTTCTATAGATTGGGAATTTTCGATTTTCAGAAAAATCCACTCTGCTTTAAACACCTCCACCAACGTCACAACACTAGGTTCTTTTTCGGTTAATTCGTTAAAATGAAAAAATATCCACACGATCGATTCGTATCGATTTCCCGAAAGATCCTACCGACTGCGCCAGTTAACTATTACGACCGTGAGAGTCTGTTTTTAAAAACATTTATTTTTGTTACAAATACATCAATTGAAAATAAAGTACAATAATTAAAGATTAAGTATTCGGAATTATGGCTTCTGACTGACTGCCTGTCTTCTCCTGGGTTGTATTCTATATGTTACTTGAGATGCACACTCAGCACTATTCAGTGTCGGACCGTGATATAACTCACGGAAAACTATTACGAAATAAAACAAATGAATATGGCAAATTAGTTTAACATGCAACCTTGGGTAACTTTAAGAAGAACATCCAGTATATTTTAGAAACATGTAATGCATTTTATTTTTTATTATTAAAAATATAATAATATTATGTTGTTCCAGCCGTTTTCGAGATATTTCAATTTAAAAATGCTGATTAAGTATACCACTGTTATATCAAATCACAGTTGCCATGAATGAACATACAATACGAATATTAATAATTATCCGGCTGTCATTTATTGTCTGATTTTTTACTGATTATTGTATTGTTTTACCAAATCGCTTTAAAAATATCAACAAATTTTAATCAAAATATTACTGATAATGTATGGTGATGAAATCATTTTAGTACATTTAACTCTACAAATATACTATTGTACTAAAGTAATAAAATTGCAAAAACAGCATATTTGATAACATCGGTAACTACAGATTATTGACGTCACAGAAAGACAGGCGTTTTGACCCACATTTAAAATGTTAATGTTAATTTTATTGTAATCTCGTAACACAATTGGAATTAGTTATTAACAATACTTGTATAAGGCCATTATACTGGTATTCTAACGTCGATTTGAAAATATTACTCCATTCTACGAGTTCTTATTACTCCATATCAAGATATATCTCCTAATTGTTTTAAAATATCAAGAGCATTTAACATTTTTTTAAATTTACAATTTCCTATCAATAATTTCTGTTCACTATTGAGGTTGACTTGAAGCTAAGTAAATAAATCGCCCATAGTCGATGATTCACAGGGTGGAACCGTTTTGTCAATTCGACTTTCCTTACCCCTATAAAGCATTTTTAGTTGTGGCGTAGTGGTCATATTAGACGTGAGGATCTGTAACAATAGAATGCTGCGATCCCAGGACATAAAACAAATGATGCTGCATTCGGTTGGTACTTCCAGGCGCTATATCTCCGTAACTGTGCATTGTAAAAAAAAAGCGCGGACTTAATTTACAGGATTTTTTGGGCTCTACAACTTTTGAGCAAAAAAAATATTTTTCGCGTCGAAAATAAGGTGAAAGTGATTTTTGGCGACTTTGGCGCCATCTGCTTTCTGCACTTTAAGTCGTAGCGCAGTTACTCCATGAGATAAATCGTGGAGAATATTGTTTTCTACAATATTTGTTTACAAAATATTTCTCTGCGACTTACCGTTTTTGCGGAAAATCAAGTCAAAATTCTTTTTGAGTTTCCCACAAGCGCCCAAGGGGGGGGGGGGGGCGACAATTTGGTTTTAAGCTAATCACATGCCCCCCCTAACCATTTATGAAATAAAATCGCTTATGGTATTTCTTTCCCGTAAACCCGCTTTTCCATAACAGATTGATTGTACTATAAAGCGGTGAGAATATTATGTGGGTAAATTTGGCAACCCAAGCCGAAATCAAGCTATTAGCGCGGATTTCTGTTCCCTACTAATGTTTTTTTTTTATCGTATAGGACAGTGGCGGATTTACTGGTACGCTAAGTACGCTGCAGCGTAGGGCCCCATGTAGCCTGGGGGCCCCGCAGGGGCCCTCTACATTTCATTTCAAGAATATACTCCAAATTCCAAATTAATTAAATAATCTGTTGTTATTAAATTAATTAAAATCTAACCCCCCAGTAATAATTATCATAAATTAACAACCAGGAAACTATTCACGACACACTAAAAGTTAATTACATACAAAAACTTCATACCGTATGTTGGCCGCGTGCCATCGAAGGTTCTCGGATTTACCACGATTGGCAGCATAGTTAGCCAATGCTCGCTGAAATTAGCCAAGATCAAAGATATCTTATTATGTAGAATGTACGGTAATGTACCATGTACCTGGAGTCACTTTAAAGTTATTTAATTACGAGCCAAAGTGTTTTGGTTTTGATCTCAGATATATTTTTCCTATTTACTTAATGTTTTTTATTTTGTTACGTTTCGATTTTGTTTTAATTTATCAATAAATTCTAAAACGAAAATATTTCTTTTATTTTGTCCTTTGTATTAAAAAAACAGGGTAGTTGGTAGTCATATATTAAAAAAATAAAAATAAAAAGGAGGGGGTGGGGGCGAAGGGCCCCAAAAATTATGTAGCTTACGACCCCATAAATCGTAAATCCGCCACTGGTATAGGACATGGAATTATTGGAGATACAAATCACATCATAACACCTTGAGAAATTTTACAGACATTGCCGGAATTTAAAATTATTATATTTAATTTATAATTAATCATATTTAAACGTTGATGTTAAAATGAATAAATATATAAAATGTATAATTGATGTGATGGGCTACATGCTTGGTGAAATGGATATTCCATAGTAGAGGAAATTAAAGTAGTACTTGTTATATTTCACAAGTTTCCGGACATGTGTTTCAACCCTTGCGGGTCATTATCAAAGGAATTATGAGACAGTAATAAATTCTACATGTCATTAAAATAAAAATTGACACATGATAGGTTATTTTGGTCCTTAATTTACAGGTATTGGCCAAATGTACAACTAAATTACAGGTGTGATTATAGAGGTATTTACATCTAAGTAATAAAATTAAGAAAATGATATTGTGTATAATAATTATGGGTTTTTTCGTTGGTAATTATTGACAGTGTTTATTGCATATTTATCTTAGGTTATTAGGCTATTAAGTATTATAGATAAAAACCAAAACTTCTGTCTTCCTCCACAAATGATATATTTCAAAGATTAAATTTTTACATAGCGATTGTCCCTACATGTTTCGACCGTACAAACAGTCATCTTCAGGGGAACTAAAAGGAATCTATGGAAGTACAATGACAACAGGCACCATAAAGGACTTACCTAAATCGAGTTTGGTCTCGGTTTTAGTAGTTGCTCCAAATAAATGAGTGCAACTCTTTTTAAGATTATTAGGCAATTGAAATTTTGTTAGTTGAAGACTTGTTTGGCTGATCGTGGTGGATAAATAGATGAGCACAGTTTAAAAAATATGCATTATATTATTGTATCAATTAATACTTAAAAGTGATGAAATATGGTTATATGTAGCATGATTTTAATTTGGATTTTATATTGTTATAAGAAACGTTAATCAAGTAGGTAGTATAGTGTGGAGAAATCAAAAAAGAAAAAAATAGTTTTTCATCTTAACTAGTCAAAGATGTATTCCTCAAAAGGAATTTTGAAAAATGTTATCTTAAGTACATTATTGAAATTTTAAAGTAAATGTTAGAGTTTTTTTTGTTTTTTATATATTATTTAAGTTGGGATAGGGGGCTCAGCCCCTGTTGTGTTAAATAATAATCGATCATTATAGAATTAAGAGTATTTTAGAAAATTTTTATAATAAAAGAATCGGTTTAGTGCTCACCAATGCCACGCCAAACGTGAAAAGAATTGAAGTAAAAGTAAGGTTAAGGTCAATATGTGAAATCAAAGAGATTTGGCATGTGACATGACAAGTCTCAGATTGTAGATATATTAAAAGTTTAAGTGTCGGACCAATTAGAGTGACTCGATGTTAGGTTTACAAAGTCTATAAAATAGATTACCTGATGGTTGAAAGTTGTAACTGTTAAACGCACAGAGTACCTGAATAAAGAAAAGACTGCGACATCTATAAGAGAATTGTTCAATTAATGGTTTTTAACAATTTTAAAATTTCTTTTTCAAAATAAGGGGATTAAATGTTTATAGGAGGGTAGTTCACTCTACACAAGAACATGCACTTTAAGTTGAGGTTCACTGCACTGACACTAGGTGGGAAAATTGAGATTTAAATCGAATATAAATAGAATATAATGATGTTTCAAAGGGAAATACTCATAATATAAATTCACAAACAGCTACATTGAAGTGGGAAAATTTTGTTTTTTATCTTATTAAGGGAAAAAGAGATATGGGCAGATTCACATAGGTAAAGTATAAAAATAATGTTATTGTTTTTTAAATTGTTAATTGTCTTATGAAGGTAAGGAGATATTGAGTGGAGATTGAAAGAGTGAAAATGTGTCTATGAGAGAAGAACTAAGAACATTGTAGCACCAACAAGAGGGAGCTCAAATAACCTAGTGATTTCTAAAGCCGACAAAGGTACTTGCGTAGTTGTGATGTCCAGAACACAATATAATGATAAGGTAGAACTGTTTTTATCCCATCAAGATTTTACCCCCATCACAACTAACCCAACTGATAAGTTTATGACAAAATTCAAGAATATTCTCAAAAAAACATCTGACACTCTCAATTTTTTCAACACTAACAAATTCAAATTAACACCTATAAATCCAGCTACCCCACGTCTTTATGGACTACCAAAAATCCATAAACATGACATCCCTATTAGACCTGTAGTATCATATTGTGATTCTTCCTGTTACAAATTAAGCAACTGGCTCAATAACACAATTCTATCGTTAACCAACTTTCATAGTGATTTCTTTGTCAAAAATTCAACCCAGTTAGCTAACGAACTTCAAAATCTTTATATACCAGACTCAGCTTTTCTAATCTCTTTCGATATTACAAATCTTTTCCCAAGTATCCCAACTAATGAATGCTCTCAGCTGGTACATTCTCTCCTGTCAGAATCCACTGATCTACAACAGACCCACATAAACAATATATGTCAATTAGTTGATTTAGTTCTTGAACAAAATTTTTTCCTTTTCAATAATAAATTCTACAAACAAAACTCAGGTTTAGCCATATGGGATCTGCCCTCTCACCACTTCTAGCCGAACTGTTCATGTCAAGCTTAGAATCCAAAATTAAAAACAATCATCGCTTTACACATATTGTCACCATTAAAAGATATGTAGATGACATATTTGCCATTTTAAACGGCCGTCCCGAAGATCTCAATGACTTCATCTCCCTTCTCAATTCTTTACACCAGTCAATTAAATTTACTCATGAACTTGAAGAAAATGGTTCCCTACCATTTTTAGATTTAAAACTTACCAGAATTAACAATACTATATAATTCAGTATCTATCGCAAACCAACTAACACAGATTCGGTTATCCCTTACATATCTAATCATCCACACACACAAAAGTTCGCATCTTTTCATTCCCCTTTTTCACGTTTATTCTCCATACCCCTCAACGAAAATAATTTCAAAAATGAACTGAATATCATCAAACAAATCGCAACAAACAATAAATATCCACAACAGCACATTAATAAAATTTATTTCAAACATCTTAACAAATACCTAAATAAACAACTGTTATTTAAAGAAACTAACAACAATAGATACTGTTCCTTATCGTTCTGGGGTCCCATATCATATAAACTAAAAAATATTCTTCAATCGTTTGGCTACAACATATTCTTTAAAACTAAACATACTTTAGGATCTTTCATTTGCAATGCCAAAGATGTCATCCCTCTGATGGATAGATCTGGTGTATACGAGGTCATGTGTCGACTGCTGGCTGCTCCATAGCATACATAGGTCAAACTGGCAGAAAATTCAAAATTCGCATAAATGAGCACTGTAAGGAGATTGAAAGAGCATCAAGACTTCATTTGTCACCATCTAACATTAAATCCAACTTTTCTAGACACATATCAACCAATAACCATACTTTTGATCCAGAAACAAACACTAAACTCTTACACTTCTGTCAAAAAAGTAATAAGCTGGATTTGCTTGAAATTGTTGAGATTAATAAAAATTTTAATAATGCTAATATAAACTGTGTCAACGATCAAACAATTCATAGCAGCACAAACTTTTTTAATTCTCTAAACCTAAGATAACTTAACGAGCATGTATCCCATCAGGGGGCTGCGTGGGCCTGTCATGCGTTGGCGGTGGATAGTTTGGGGCGTTCTTAGGCCCTTACAGCGGCGGTTAACAAATTAGTGTACTGGCTATAGATTAGTCTCATGGGTTTCTCCCATCATTGAGATGTGATATTGCTGCTGAGGGGTCGATGGACGGATCCTCGTGTTTTCTGTTGGCGTACTTGGCGGGACCGCGCTCCCTCTTGTTGGTGCTACAATGTTCTTAGTTCTTCTCTCACAGACACATTTTCACTCTTTCAATCTCCACTCAATATCTCCTTACCTTCATAAGACAATTAACAATTTAAAAAACAATAACATTCTTTTTATACTTTACCTATGTGAATCTGCCCATATCTCTTTTTCCCTTAATAAGATAAAAAACAAAATTTTCCCACTTCAATGTATCTGTTTGTGAATTTATATTATGAGTATTTCCCTTTGAAACATCATTATATTCGATTTATATTCGATTTAAATCTCAAATTTCCCACCTAGTGTCAGTGCAGTAAACCTCAACTTAAAGTGCATGTTCTTGTGTAGAGAGAACTACCCTCCTATAAACATTAAATCCCCTTATTTTGAAAAAGAAATTTTAAAATTGTTAAAAACCATTAATTGAACAATTCTCTTATAGATGTCGCAGTCTTTTCTTTATTCAGGTACTCTGTGCGTTTAACAGTTACAACTTTCAACCATCAGGTAATCTATTTTATAGACTTTGTAAACCTAACATCGAGTCACTCTAATTGGTCCGACACTTAAACTTTTAATATATCTACAATCTGAGACTTGTCATGTCACATGCCAAATCTCTTTGATTTCACATATTGACCTTAACCTTACTTTTACTTCAATTCTTTTTACGTTTGGCGTGGCATTGGTGAGCACTAAACCGATTCTTTTATTATAAAAATTTTCTAAAATACTCTTAATTCTATAATGATCGATTATTATTTAACACAACAGGGGCTGAGCCCCCTATCCCAATTTAAATAATATATAAAAAACAAAAAAAAACCCTAACATTTACTTTAAAAATTCAATAATGTACTTAAGATAACATTTTTCAAAATTCCTTTTGAGGAATACATCTTTGACTAGTTAAGATGAAAAACTATTTTTTTCTTTTTTGATTTCTCCACACTATACTACCTACTTGATTAACGTTTCTTATAACAATATAAAATCCAAATTAAAATCATGCTACATATAACCAGATTTCATCACTTTTAAGTATTAATTGATACAATAATATAATGAATATTTTTTAAACTGTGCTCATCTATTTATCCACCACGTTCAGCCAAACAAGTCTTCAACTAACAAAATTTCAATTGCCTAATAATCTTAAAAAAGTTGCACTCATTTATTTGAGGCAACTACTAAAACCGAGACCAAACTCGATTTAGGTAAGTCCTTTATGGTGTCTGTTGTCATTGTACTTTCATAGATTCCTTTTAGTTCCCCTGAAGATGACTGTTTGTACGGTCGAAACATGTAGGGACAATCGCTATGTAAAAATTTAATCTATAAAATATATCATTTGTGGAGGAAGACAGAAGTTTTGGTTCCTATCTATATTACCTACTCCACTGTAAGGATGGACTACTTCTTCAAAATTAAGTATTAGATTGGCACCTGAAGGTATTTCAATTTGGTTGTTAACAACATTACATAGATTTTTTAAGGCTTTTTTGATTGCTAATGTTTCTAATAGGTTGAGTTTTCTACCCTTGTGTTGAATATATATATAGGTTTTATTTTATTGAATATTGAGTGGTTATTTATTATACAGTGGTCCGCTAATCCTGTTTTATTTTGTTTTTTTCAAATGGATGTTTTATGTTCTTTAAGCCTAGTTTTAAAGTTTCTACCTGTTTGATCTACACTGCGCAACTTATTTAACGCACAATCAAAAATTTGTCTCAACTTTGATCTTATGTATTTTCGTCATTTTTTGTTCGTTTTTATTGATTTTTTTGTTAAATTGTAGGTTTTTCTATTGAGAGTGTCACTGCGTTAGTTGTTTTGGTTAAAAAAGTTCTTGTGGTATTATACCGGGTGATAAGAAAATGTTATTTTTTTTTTGGAAAATTGCAGACACCCTGTAGGGTATATTAGCTATTGCGAGTTATTCCAATTATAGCTAAATTGAAGCCTCTAGTTTTGTTTACATTTTCTTTTTTTATTTTTTTGTTTATCTCTGATACTTTATGAAATACACTGTTTTGAAACACCACGTGCTGTTATTACCTGAAATGCATTTATCGGAAACCTTAAACAGCTAGGAGGCTATGGAAAATCAAGTGACAACTGAAATGCATTTAGAAGGCTATGGAAAATAAAGTGAAATCTGTGTTATCGGTTTTTTGTTGACAGTCCAGCAAGAATTAGTTAATAATGGAACGGCAAAACAGAAATTTAACACGTGATGAATGTGTTCAGGCGGTTACATTACATGGTGAAGGGTGGAGTTACAACCGCATAGCTGGTAGGTTGGGAGTGTGGCACACAACTGTAGCGAGGGTAATTGAAAGGTTCGCAGAAACAGGAGAGCATTCCAGGCGGACCGGTCAAGGTAGACGTCGTGTTACAACTCCTAACCAGGATCGTTTTCTAAGAGTAAGCGCTGTACGACAAAGATTTACAACTGCAAGAAATTTAAGATCAGAACTTCAAGGTGCAGGTGGTCCACTCATATGTGTTCAAACTGTGCGTCGACGACTAAGAGAAGAAAATTTAAGACCCAGGATTGCTGCTCGAGGACCCGCATTAACAGTAGCTCATCGAAGAGCCAGATTAAATTTTGCTAATGAGCATGTTAATTGGTTGGAAGCAGATTGGGAACGTGTTCTCTGGACTGATGAGTCGAGGTTTAACTTGTATAACTGTGACAGACGTATCCGCGTCTACCGCAGACCAGGTGAGCGATACAGTCAATGCAATTTTTTGCACACAACTTTATATGGAGGTGGATCCGTCATGGTATGGGGTGGAATATCTTTGACGGGGCGAACACAGTTGGCAATTGTAAATGGAAATCTTAATTCTGAAAGATATATCACAGATATTCTTGAAGAACATGTTGTGCCTTATGCACCCTATATAGGGCCTAATTTTTTGCTCATGCACGACAATGCGCGTCCCCACACGGCTCGTATCGTAAGAAATTATCTTGCAGAAATTGGAATAAATTACATAGAATGGCCAGCCCGTAGCCCCGACCTAAATCCCATCGAAAATTTTTGGGACCAATTGGTCGGCGGTTACGAAGTGAAGGACGACAACCACAAAATTTACAAGAATTGGCCGAACGTCTAGTCGAATTATGGGATGGCTTAGATCAAAACGTAATAAGAAACTTCATTTTAAGTATGAATAACAGATGTCGGGAGGTCATTCGCGGAAGGGGTGGAAACACCAGATACTGATTCTGTAATGAATTTGTTTTTTTTGTTAAGTTATTTATTGTTGTTTCCTTAATTATTAAAGCAATTCGTACATTTTAGGTTGTTTTTTTTTAGTTTTTTTTAGCAATAATTACAGAGATAAACAAAAAATATCTATAATTCTTGCTGGACTGCCAACAAAAAACCGATAACACAGATTTCACTTTATTTTCCATAGCTTTCTAAAGTGTATTTCAGGTAATAACAGCACGTGGTGTTTCAAAACAGTGTATTTCATAAAGTATCAGAGATAAACAAAAAAATAAAAAAAGAAAATGTAAACAAAACTAGAGGCTTCAATTTAGCTATAATTGGAATAACTCGCAATAGCTAATATACCCTACAGGGTGTCTGCAATTTTCCAAAAAAAAAATAACATTTTCTTATCACCCGGTATGATACCACAACAACTTTTTTAACCAAAACAACTAACGCAGTGACACTCTCAATAGAAAAACCTATAATTTAACAAAAAAATCAATAAAAATGAACAAAAAATGACGAAAATACATAAGATCAAAGTTGAGACAAATTTTTGATTGTGCGTTAAATAAGTTGCGCAGTGTATATAGATTGCATCATAGTCATCACATTGTATATGGTAGACCCCGCTATGTGTTAATTTGTCTTTATTTTCAATTTTTGAATTAGGTATGTATTTACCTAAGTTATTTTTATTGACTTGTATGGGGATAAGTTTATGGTTTTTGAGTTTTTTGGAGATTTTTTGGCTTGTATGACCTGTATATCTGATTGAACTGTATTTCGCGTTTGATGAAAGGGGACGTCCTCGGTAGAGTAGTTTTGTGTTTTTTGTCTGAGTTTTTTCTTTAGCATTTTTTTTATGAATGTTGTTGGATAGCCGTTGTTTAAGGCTATAGTTTGTATTATGTCTAATTCTTTATTATATGAAGTTTCTAAAACTGGGATTTTAACTAATCTGTGGATCATGCTATTGAACGCAGCTAGTTTGGTTTGTTGAGTATGTTTTCAGTCTGATGGTACACTGAGGAAAATTTCTAATAGCCTTTATTAGAAATCGACTTACCGTTGCTATAAATCGTAATAGCATAGGGGACAGATCATGTCCGTTGTTGCCGTAATTAAAATGAAAGTGCTGCAACAGCCGACTTACCACAAGTAGCATATCACATAAGCCATTTTGAGTTTGCTGTGGTTACCTAACAGGCTTTCCTACCATTACAAAAAAAAATAGTTACCGGTATTATTTATTTTTAATAGGAGAACCATACTTTAGTTAGTACAACAAGATAAGTTGTTGTGGTTAGTATTATGCTATTTACCCTTATAAACAAAATTTAGTTATGGTAGTTGAGTTTTATAGTATTGCAGTCATTTATAGGAACTGTAAAAACTAAGTAAATTTCTGTGATAAGCAGTGCGATGACTTGTCGTAGGTAATTTTGTTTTTGCTACAGCAATGACTTTTGACTTAAAAAACGATGTTAAAGTTTGCATAATTAGGGAGTTCTTGCATACATTTTCTTTTTCGTCCAGGTTAGGTAAGATTTTTTTATGCAAAGTCTGAAAGATAACATATAGTGCGAAACCAGGGGTACCTACCCACATTATGTAGGTTATACAGGTGAGTATAAAAAAATTAACGTATGTATAGTTATTTAAATTTTATTAAGCCATATTAATAATACATTAAAAAAAAAAAACATTAACAGGATAAGTATTACTATTACTTATTGGTTAACTGACGTTTTAGTAAATTTTTAATAGAAAAATATTAAAATTTTGATGACGTTTCGGTTTATTAAATTTTTTATACCGTCCTTTAGTTTTAGTTAATTTAATAATAAAATAAAAATATTTTAAATTATTTGTAGTTCTGATGATGGTTTAAAAAATATAATAAACCGAAACTTTTGTAGTTTAAAATAATAATACCAAATAATATACCGGGTGACAACGAATGTTGTTACCCCCCTATTTCTTTCGTAGTTTTATTAATACAAAATTTCAAGAGATTGTAAGTGCATATTTTGTGAGTTTTTAGTAAAATCATACTTTTAAAATCACGGTGTTCCTAATTTTCTAATTTTAAATGAGACGCCCGGTATATTTTGACATACCTATATAAATTCGCCGTAAAATTATAACTATTTTTTAGTAAGTGCATTATTAGCCTAAACATAATAGTTTTAGAGATATTGTTTTAAATATAAATATAAATTTTTGACAATTTGAGAGCTTATAGCCTTTCAATTATTATAAGTCTCACATGTCCCTATCGTACTTTTTCATTCTTTTTCCAAATTAGTCGTGGGCCACTCTTTGTTAAGATTTTCCTTACAGTTTCTTCGTCTAACTGAGGAAAATTTTCGTCCTCGATGCCTTCTTCTAAGAAAATTGTTAAAAATTAAATAACATGTAGGTGGGTAACTTTGTTTTTAGCATTATTACCTTCGAAGGCCTCCACATTCCCTTCAGCCCCCATTCTAGAAGGGTCAACTTGTATGCCATGGTAGAAACTTATAAAAAAATTTAACCTTAAAATCTAAAAAACATAGATTTTTAAATTAACACAAAATGACATCAGCTTACGACCAAACCAACAGCCAAACCAAAATAACAAAAGTTAGGTTATAAAGATAGATAGTCGTCTTTAGTTAGTAACAGGTTGCAATAATGGCCACCTGTAAAAATTAGTTCATGCATAAATTGTAATATTTGGAACCTAACCTCTCCCGGATGACCAAGCGTCACTCAAAATTCGTTTAATACTATAGTAAACTTCTCTTTTATCAATATTTGCATTAAAAACACCTAAAATTACAAAAAAACTTACCTTCAACAATAACACAATATTAAATAAATTTTCTCGCCTGCCTGCAACACACGACCACTTCAAAAACAAAATGGAAATGAGTTCGGTCTTCGGTCAGTTCGGCACGTAGGCAAATTTGTCATTACGAACACGTCCCGACGGGTCACGAAAATATTCGAACAGCCGGCAGATCTATATCCATAGTTGTCAGATATATTTTTTTTGCTGCGGCTATTACTTTTTCGACTTGTAGCTATTTACTGGTAGCTGCAGTAAGTAAAGGGATCTTAATCTAGCTGCGATTGTAACTACAGCTGCATATTTAGGTGTGGTACCTAATAAGGAATTTACAGTTGTTACCATAATAAAAATCATGAGTAGCCATTAACAATTAAAATTCAAATAAAAAAGTTCATTAGCATAAGTAAACCTATTCAGTTATAACTATTAAAAAATAATAACCGTTGCAATTATTTAAGCTGTGATTATTAAAAATTTCCAGCATAGAAATTTAGCTGGCTCTATTTTCTCAGTGTATAACTATATTGGTTGTGGTTGGTTTTCTATAGATTTAGTAGGTTAATTGGTTGTTTTGATTTATTATTACCAATTACCTTCCTAAAAATTATCAAGTGTACCTCCAAATATGCAGTCAACAACACTTTTGAATTTATAGAACAAACTAAAAATTTAACAATACCCAATAATGCCACCCTAATATTATTCTATATTAAAAGTCTATTTACCTCTATACCAAAGACAGAACTAAAAGATATTATACATAAGGAACTAAACAATAGCCGTACTACGATTAATATAATGAGATAATTGCTCTCAACAACCTGTGCATAGATCAAAGCTACTTTAGATTTAACGATAAATTCTTTATACAAAAAAAAGGACTACCAATTGGCTCTCCTTTGTCACCATTGTTAGCGGAATTATTCATGAGGAACTTTGAATTTCACCTTTTCAATTTAAAAAATCCATTAATAAAAAATATACATTTCTGGCGCAGATACGTAGATAATGTGTTTTGCGTTTGGACAGGAACATAACGACAACTAGAACAATTTCTAAACCTTCTAAATGGCTTAAACACTAAAATTCAATTTACCATAGAAAGGGAAACTAACCACTCAATCAATTTCTTGGACCTTACAATAATAAATCAAAACAACCAATTAAGCTACAAATATATAGAAAACCAACCACAACCGATATAGTTATACCATCAGACTGACAACATCCCAACAAACCAAACTAGCTGCGTTCAATAGCATGATCCACAGATTAGTTAACATCCCACTGTCAGAAACTTTATATAATAAAGAATTAGACATATAATACAAACTATAACCTTAAACAACGGCTCTCCAACATCATTCATAAACAAAATACTAAAGAAAAAACTCAGACAAAGAACACAAAAATTACTCTACCGAGGACGTCCCCTTCCATCAAACGCGAAATACAGTTCAATCAGATACACAGGTCATACAAGCCAAAATATCTCCAAAAAACTCAAAAATCATAAACTTACAAGTCAATAAAAATAACCTAGGTAAATACATAGCTAATTCAAAAATTGAAAATAAAGACAAATTAACACATAGCGGGGTCTACCAAATACAACGTGATGACTGTGATGCAATCTATATAGGTCAAACAGGTAGAAACTTTAAAACTAGGCTTAAAGAACATAAAACATCCATTTTAAAAAAAGAAAATAAAACAGGAATAGCGGACCACTGTATAATAAATAACCATTCATATCCAACAAAATAAAACCGATATATATTCAACACAAGGGTAGAAAACACAACCTATTAGAAACATTAGCAATCAAAAAAGCCTTAAAAAATCGATGTAGTTTTGTTAACAATCAAATTGAAATACCTTGAGGTGCCAATCTAATACTTAATAGCCTAATAACTTAAGATAAAATAAATATGCAATAAATACTGTCAATTATTACCAACGAAAAAACCCATAATTATTATACATAATATCATTTTCTTAATTTTATTACTTAGATGTAAATACCTCTATAATCACACCTGTAATTTAGTTGTACCTCCTTTGGCCAATACCTGTAAATTAAGGACGAAAATAACCTATCATCTGTCAGTTTTTATTTTAGTGACATGTATAATTTATTATTGTCTCATAATGCCTTTGATAATGACCCGCAAGGGTTGAAACACGTGTCAGGAAACTGAAATAAATTGTGAAATATAACAAGTACTACTTTAATCTCCTCTAGTATGAAATATATAAAAAGTAAAGTTATTCATAGTCAAACTAGGGCAGTAATTTCCAATAAATCAGTATGTATTTGTTTTTATCTACTTTCATTTAGTAATATGAATTTTACAGTTCTGTAAATCGTTTTGTAAGGGCATCTATTACAGCACTAGTGCTGTAATAGATGCCCTTACAAAACGATTTTTAATAGCAGGTGCATTTTTATTTTTAAAAATGCCTTTTGCCAAATATTTTTATTCATAGATGAAAGTAGATAAAATTTTGTACAATATTCTTGTTGTAAATTCATATAACTACACTCGATGTTTTATTAAACTCGGCTGACGCCTCGTTTAACAACTTTAACATCTCGTGTTGTAATATGAATCTTTACAACACTTATATCGTAAATAACTATTATATTTTACGCAATTTAAGACTACCTAAACTAATTTAAAACAAAAATTATTACGCGCGCCTATACTCCAGAACCGTGTGGCGAACTATTATACCTTCCATTCTAAAGCTGATGATAATAAAATTTTAGCAACATTGAACGTAAACGTGAACTGTGCAAGTGATTTTTATCTGTGGTCATTCTTTTAACATAAGTATGTAATGACTTATAAGGCGGCATATTAGAAACAATACAAATTTTTGTGTCCTATTTCATGTGCAATATTTAATACAAACGTTTTATCATAAGTAGTGACTGAAGTACATTTATTTATTGTCTCCACGAAATTGTGCTAAAATTACCAAATACGTAGTCCCAACAGAAAGAGCCTAAAACAAATAAAACACTCTTAAAAATAATAATAAACTTTTCTGCGAAAATCAATTATTATTGTAATTTTTAACATTCATCGCAGAGCTGGGTCAAGCCAAATGACCTTAAGTGCCAAGCCCTAAGCTTTTACCCAAAGAACTTCCATTTTACAATCAAAACTTTATTACCAATAATTACTCTGGAAATTAATTGGCCCTCCAAGCACCAAACACTTTGGAAAAAGGCTTCAAAAATCCTCAAAAAATGCTACAAGTTTTCAATCTTATAAAGAAGTCAAAACGTGCTTAAAATTAAAGACAATTTCAAAAACCTTTTATAATAATTAACAATTAAAATAAAGTTTCTATAATCTTATTCAATCAAAAGACATAAATCAACAATTCGAATTAAAATAACTATACCAACAACTTCAACCATATTATTACAAATTTGTTCAAAATTCATTACAATGCACTATTTCTTTAAAGTCATCTTCAGAGGCGTCCAGCTAACCCTTGCATTTGCGGACACAAGTTTTTATGAAATGTTTGTCGTATTTTGAATTGACCAATCTGTCAACGTCTAAGTACCACTATTTAATTAAATTACAAAGCCAAAATTACATATTTTAAAAGGAATTGCAACACATATCGCTTGCAAGCACTGAAAATCTTTAAAGCACTAAAAGGGCTTGCAAGCCTTGAAGCTCTGCCCAGCTCTGCATGTCTCACATGCAGTAATTAGAACTAAACAAAAAAAAATACTTTATATTACCGATGATATGAGTCCTAAATTTACGGTAAAAAACCCTGATGCGATAAATTTAATTACATTCGATGTAGCATATGAATGAAAAACCCATAACTAAAAAAATAGATAAAGAGTTAGTAGGTAGGTATGTACCTAATAGTAGATACTACTAAAATTTTATTCCATAAAATAACCTAGAGCAAGTAAGCATACTTACTTCACTTTTAAGATTTTTATCAGTACAATCTCGTAGAAGGTCACATACTAGAATTTTTGTTAGGTCGGCCTAAAAAAAAATGATACAGGATGATCAAATGAGGGTCGGGTGGAAAACTACAAAATCTAAAAACAAAATATTTATATTTATTATAGTTAGGGTGTTCCGGACGCATGTGTTAAAAATATTGAACATCGTTCAGGGTGGCCCAAATAGTTAAATAATATAAAGATATACTTTTTCAAATTGGACATCTTATATTACATAGATTTATTTTAAATTTTAGCCCTCAACATCTAATCACCTTGATGTTGAGTTATAAGGATCAGAAATCTGACATTTCTGAAGGACCTAAAAACAAATGAATTAAATACATATACAGGGTTTTTCACTTAAAACTCCGAGGACCTATATCTCGAACACAAACGGATACATCTTGATTTCGTAAAAAGCCGTCGTTAGATAGGATCACTTTGCATTTTTTAAAGACAACATCAATGCGACCCCTTCGACATCGCGATACTTCAATAATATAAATCGATTGTAGGGACGATAGTAGATATATTTGAAAGTACTTTAAATTTTAAGACCTTTGTTAATTACCCTAATTCAATTTCTTTACTCGTTTTTAAGTAATAAAATTATTCATTTTGGAAACGAGTTCGTATTAAAACTAAAATAATTCAGTCAATTTCGTTCAAAACTCTGGCCTTCTGCGCGAACACAACTGTCAACATTTTTTGAACAGTTTGCTGAGGATAACTTTTAAAAGCCTTATTCTTGTAATAGCAGTGCATGCCGCTGTAATTTTTTTTATTAGATAGGCCATATCTTCAACTGGTGTTTTATAGACAATATCTTTCCAGTGGCCCCAAAGAAAAAATCTAAGAGTGTTAAATCTAGTGGCTGGCCACCTTATTGGTCCGTTGGCTCTAAGCCATCGATTGGGATACGATCTGTCCAAATGGTCCATAACAATCTGAGAACTATGAGCAGGAGTTCCATCCTGCTGCAGCCATATAGTTTTAATTTTTACATCTTAACTGTATATAGATCTCCATCTGGCTGTTTTAACACATTTCTTGCAGCGATGGAGGGCATTTTGAATAGAATAGGGGCTAATAAGAGAATTATTATTGCGGGAGATTTCAATGTCCAATTAGGAACAGATCAGGAGGAGGCGGTGTCTATGTGTGACTTATTTGAGTCTTTTGGTCTAAAACAAAACATATTTCTTCCAACCAGGGGTGATGCGTGCCTGGATAATATCTTTACGAGCCTCTGCATTGATGTACTTAATGCATGGACTCTTGATCTGTGCTTATCTGACCATCACGGACAAATAGTAACTGTGACCTCAGATTGTGAAGTGCCTGCTGAGCATATGTGGAAAGTATGTCGACCACTGACTTGTGTAGGTATGGAGTGTTTTTATGATCGGGTTGCCATGGAGCGTTGGGAGTTTATTAGTATGCCTGAGTTGAATATTGATGATAAATTTGAAAGGTTTGTAGTAATACTGGAAAGAGCTTACATTGAGTCTTTTCCAGAGAAGAGATATTCGGTGAGGTCTGATCAGGGATGCAACATAACTTGGTTTGATGATAGTTTGAGGGCCATACGTGAGCATTTGGCTCTATTGAGGGATTTAAGTAAGCAGTATACTCATAATATTGATTTTGCTCAGGAGTATAGGGAGTTCAGATCGGAATATAAAAGGGCAATCAAGGATGCAAAAATTAGGTCAAACGACAGACTGATTGAGAGTGCGGACAATCCATCCTCATGCATGTGGAAAATTATAAACAAGAGTAGGGGTGTATCCAAAGGGGTCTCTGGCCCTTGTAGTATCTCTGCGGACACTTTTAATGCATTCTTCACCAGTGTGTCACATGACCTGGCTGCTAAAATCTCTTGTTCCGATCAGGATCCCATTGATTATTTAAACAACATCATTCCACCACTGAATCCCTTTTATTTCAGGGAAGTAACATTTAATGAGGTTAGGGACGTTGTTGATAGTTTGAAGATCAAGAATAGCTGTGACATTTTTGGGCTAAGTACAAGATTGTTAAGAGTCGTAAAAAATTTGATTATTGCGCCATTGACAGGGCTGGTAAATTTTTGTTTTGTAGAGGCAACATTCCCAAAGATTCTGAAAAGAGCCCTGGTAACACCCATATTTAAGAAGGGGAGCCCAGAGCTACCCGAGAACTATAGGCCAATTGCCCTATTGCCGGTATTCTCAAAGGTCGTGGAAAAGTGTATGGCTCTGCAGATCGTGGAGTTCTTTGGTCGCAACGGGTATTTCTCAGATTGTCAGTTTGGATTCAGAAAAAATAGAAATACAACTTTGGGTATATTGGATCTAGTATCACACATTCTGGACTCATTTAATAAACGGGAGTTTACAGCATCTTTGTTCTGCGACCTTAGCAAGGCGTTTGATTGCGTTTCGCACGATATTCTCCTCCGAAAGCTAAGGGCATATTTTTTCAGTGTGAGGAGTGTTGAGCTTCTTTCGTCATATCTATCAGGCTGGACACAGGCGGTCAGAGTCGGGGGGGTGACGTCGGCTGAAAGTGGTGTGACTATTGGCGTTCCTCAGGAGTCATTCTTGGGCCCAATCTTATTCCTAATATATATAAATGATCTGCCACTGATAGAAGCATCAGCAAAGTTTACACTCTTCGCTGACGATACTACCATCTCGGTCACTGCTGATTCAATTGATCGGGCCATTGCAGGGTCAGTAGAACTATATGAGAGGGCTGCGAATTGGTTTGCTGTGAATAAGCTTCACCTTAACAATGACAAAACTAAGAAAGTCATTTTTTCAATGAGGGATACTGGCATTGCTAATGGGGATGTCACTGTCGTTAAGTTTCTGGGTGTGCATCTGGATCCCAAAATGCTGTGGGACGCCCATATTGGCGACCTATCAGGGAAGTTGAGGAGCAGCTTGTTTGTGCTTCGCAACCTGATAACTAATGTAGGTCGGAGTACGTTGCGAACGGCCTACTATGGAATCTTTCATTGTAAGATGTCATATGCAATACTGATCTGGGGGCATTCGCCTCAATCAAAAAGAATCTTTGGGCTGCAAAGAAGGGCGATAAGGCTGATTGCTGGTCTGGCGTATAGAGAGGACTGCAGAGCGGCCTTTAGGCAGCTTCGCATCTTGACCTTGCCATCAGTGTATGTACTGAAAAACTTGTTACATGTAAAAAAGAACGTTGAGACATATACGACGCACGACGATGTCCACCAGTACAACACCCGACACAAAGACCATCTAATGCCTAACTATTGTCGCCTAAAAAGAACACAAGATGGACCGGGTTTTCTTGGGCCGAAGTTCTTTAATGTGCTTCCCATTGCTGTAAGAAATCTACCTCTTAAACAATTTAAATCAAACGTCATTAAAATTTTATTAGAAAATGCCTTTTACGACATTGAAGAATTTCTAGCCACCAATCTATGATAAGTATTCAATGTTATGTCGTTCGTCTTGTATTTTATTTTTATTTCTATTTTAACTTTAAAATTTTATTAACTAACTTTTCAATACCATACTATTTTATTATTGTTTATTGTCAATTGTGTAATATGGTGATATATGTATGTTATTTGTTAATCTATTTTAATTTAAGCCTCATCATGCTCACAGAACGGAATAACATGTGAAATGTTTCTCTTTTTTTTTTCTATACTGACGTATGTAAACATATTTTATGTAATAGCATGAATAAAGGAATTTGAATTTGAATTTGAATTTGAATATATTCGTTCTGTACTTAAAGGGTACCGCTTCTAACAGTTCTGCAAGTGTAACTTGAAGAAAATAACGTTCTCTAGTTAAATTGCCTTCGTTAAAATGAGGTCGAATGAGATATCCATTTAATAAACTGCAACGAGGATGACTCTGAGACCAATAGCGACAATTATGTCGTTTAAGACTCCACTATTATGAAAGGGACTCTTATCGCTCCATAAAATATTGGACAATATATTTACATTTTAGCAATATAATTCGGAAAGTCTTGCTAGGAATTCCAGTCCTCGTGTGCGAATCTATGGATTAATTTGGTTTTGTATGGAGAAAACTTATTGTTGTGTAGAATCCGCCATGAAGAGCTTATGGAAACACCAGTATTGTCTTTGATTTTAGCTAGAAAAGTTTTAGGATTATCATTAACTTGCTGTAAAACTTGGGCTGTATTTTCATCATTTGTAGCAATTTTCTTCCTGACTAACGGTTTTACAAAGCAGCCATTCTAAAGTTCCTGCACAGAACTACAGAAGTTTGGTCATCAGGAATTCTACTATTAGGATAACGATGCCCATACAGCCTTTGTGCGTCCTTAGCATTCACCGTTAATCAGTAAAATATCTACTTTCTCTTGGTCAGTGAATTGAACTATTTTCATAGAATATTATCAATTCGTATAGATGACAACATCACAAATACAATGAATTCCATTCAATTTGTCGAGGTGTTTCACCTACTTTAGGGATGGCAAATTATTTAATTATGCGATTATTAAATATTGAACGGTGACATAGGTACCTATTAAAATTAATAGAAATTATAGGCTTTCCAATTTTTTCGAATCTTGCATTACTTAAAAACAAGTAAAGTAATCAAATTGACAAAATGACAAAAATGCCTTAAAATTGAAAGTACTGCAGATGTATCTACTTTTTAATTATTAGGTTTAGTGTTATTTTGTCTTTGCATAAAGGGCAATAACCTCACATAATAATGCCCTAATATCGGACACTATTGGTTGCTTAATACCGCATATCCGGTATTAGGAACCAATAGTTTATATTATTACAAACTTTTTTTTGTTTTCTTTATAGATGACTGAAGAAATAGGTAAAATAAAAACCCGTAAAAGCTGGGATACAAAAGCTGTGGAGCAAGCAGTAGAGCCGTCAAAAACAAGGAAATGGGCTACCTAAAGTCCTCCAAAACATTTAATATGCCAAGAAGTACGAAATATAAGATGAAACAAACCAATTGATGTCCTAACGAGTACTAAGCTTGGACGAAAACTAGCGTTAACAGTTGAACTGGAATAATTATTAGTTAATTGCCTAGATATGGAGAAGCGTTTTTATGGACTAATAGCGTCCGATATTACACGCTTAGCTTTTCAATTAGCTATCCGAAATAGTTTGCGACACCTTTATTCCATGGGCAAAGCAACGGCCGGCAAGAAATGCCAAAAAGGTTTCCTTTACAGGCATTCTCAGCTAAGTTTTCGAAAACCACAAGACATTTCTTTCGCCAGAATCAAGGGCTTCACTCAGGAAAATTGCAGCCTATTTGTTGACCTGTTGCCTTGGACAAAATCAATTTCAATCCGTCAAGGTTGTTTAATGTAGATGAGACCGGCGTGACCACAGTCGAACATAAACATTCAAGGGTCTTCAGTTTGCGAAGTAAGAGACAAGTTGGTGCCTTAACGGCTTCTGAAAAGGGAGCTCTTATTACCGTAGTAACATGCTTGAATGCAACAGGAATGTATATGTCGCCCATCTTGGTATTTCCTTGGAAAAATATGAAATCAGAACTCTTAAATGAAGCTCCGCCTGGGACAATTGCTAAATGGCACCCTTCTAGTTGGATCCAACATAATTTATTCACAGCCTAACTAAAACATTTGATAAAACACGTGAAATACACCCTATACTGCCCAATGCTTTAAAAATCCTCCAGATTTCAAATCTTTGCCCAGCTGCTCATATGCGACGACCAGCAAGGCAACTGCAAGACCTTTGGAAACACATCTAATATTCTCTCTTCTAGAAATAGTTTGATAAAACCAGCAGATATTCGGCCACTTGTTCTTCTGCTTCTCCCAGTAGAAAAGGAAGAGGAGATTCCACTAACATAACGGGATCACCATACAAATTGGAACTTGAAAAGTCTCTAGCTAAGAAAAATAAATTAAAAGTTGTTACTAAATCCGTTATTGCCGACTTAGCCAATCAAAGAAAACAGGAACCAAACAAAGCCTCATACCAAAAAAACAAAAAAAGATCGAGATTTCTTCAAGTTCATCCAGCGAAGATAATGAAGATGTGGAGGTGGAACTGATAGACACCGATGATGAGATGGACAGAGATGAAGAAGACGCGGAGTGCCTGTACTGCACCAACCTCTATTCGCAGGATATTTATTTATATAGTTATATATAGTTATGGATTAGATGCAACATGTGTTTTCGTTGGTGCCATGAAGAGTGCGCAGGCACTGACAAAAAGGACGCTTATATTTGCGATCTTTGCCTAGACGGTTAACTTTCTTTGACACAAAGGTCTTTGTTAATGAACAATTTGATTATTATTTTTATTTAAGCAGTGAAAACTTATTTTATTATTCCAAAAATATTATGCTATATGACATGTTATGTTTTTTAACTGATTAAAAAGTATTAAAAAAAAAGCTCTAACTATTTTTAACTATTTTACTGTCGGTTCCAATTATCGGACATATGCGATATTGGAATCACCTCCTATCCGATATTAGGAAACCATTTTTAAAATTGTGATTTTTGCATACTAAAATTAATTTTTTTTATCTGAGAAAAAAATTAAGTTTGGCATTTGACATTTCTTAATATTAAAAAATATAGGTTTTGCGACCATCTACCAACACATACCTACTCGTGATAGGTAGCTGAAAACTATTTTTCATACGCGAAAACAAAAAAGTATCCGATAATAGGCACCTTTCCTCTACATATGTCATTTTTAAGGGATTTTGGGTCAACAAATTTAAATCTGAAATTATTTTTTTTTTTATATTTTGAGTTGCAATAATATAGTAAAGAGTAAGTTGTTTAATAATGTTTGGAAGTACGATGTAGTTCTTATTACTCTTATTAAAATAAAGCATTATGCACTATTTGTTAAGGCGAAAGAAGTTCTAGATAAACCACTTTATCAATTTGTTTTAATGATATTTAGTAACTCTAGAAAATGGATAATGAGAAATATTGGGGCCTATCAAGTTTATTGGAAAAATTTAAAGATCTTGTTCCCGAGTTAAAATTTGCATAAGCCCAATATTTGGAAAGAAGACAAAATGAAAAAAATACACGGTCAACTATACGACCATATACCATGAGGACCTTTTTTACGTAAAAATGTCCAAGGAACCATAATTTATTTTAAAAATACACCGAAAATACGGTCGGCGAAAAAAGTATGACCTACCCTTTTGCTATCATGCCACTTTGCAATATGGGTAACCTGATATTTTAAAAAGGCCGACCACTAATAACACTAACTTATACTTTAAAGATCAGTTCAGTATTGTAACTAGATCCCAATAAATAAAAAAAAAACATTTTAATGGCACCATCTTCTGTAGTTGAACTTTTTTCATATTTTTCTAGTCAGATTTTAAAATTTGTCATCGTAATTTCTGGACACCTTATATTATATGCCTGTACGTTATTTACTTAGGTTAGTGGAGTCCTTTAAAATCTTTTGACTTCTGACCCTTATTATGACAGCTGCTCAGGATAATAAAGACTATATAATAATTTTAAATCGTAAAATCTAAGGTAATTATAAGTCCCATTAAAAAAAAAATGATTTCGAACCACCCTATACAATGTAAAATTGCTAGAAAGAACTTTTCAGTTATTATTAAATAGTTTTACAGTTGCTCCGCGAAATAGTCCGAAATACATACACTTCGTGCACAACGTTTGATTGGTTTGATGACTCCTGGGCTTAAAGAGATGTATTTAATTATTAATAATACATTCAATTTATTCCCAGCATTCACTTCTTGATTTATTAAATGCATTTAGTGTATAGAAACTCCCTCTTCTAGAAACAGCTAATATGGCGAAGACTCCGAGGGCCAAAAAAATTATTAAATGAAGGTAGGTATTCGAGATATATCTCTGGGTTGTTATTACAGTAATTATATAAAAATACTAGGGGGTACCCGGGATGCGTTGCAACGCCACTCATCCCGTTGCGATTCATCCCGTTGTTTCAATTTTAATTTTTTTTAATTTTTAAAAGTTAGTTTAGGTTAGTTCAGGTTAGTTGAAAACCTTCGCGGTCGTGCGCACAACAACTCACTAAAGTTTAATCGCAATCAGATAAATGGTACAGGAACGCATACGGGGCAAAAAAAGAAACAAACAAACATTCACTTTTATATAATTTATAGAAGACGGATGTTTATAAGCTTCCTTAAAGGTCACTATTTCCTGCAAGTGGCTTTCTTTCAGACGCATTTCTTTACTTGTTACCTCTTTCTGCTATACTTAACGACATTTAGAAAAAACAAAAAATCAATATTTATAAAGCTAACGATAGCCCACTTCTTTCATCTTTTACTTGGGATGCTGAAACATCGACTGCCGAGCAAGAAATTTCACGTCTCGGTTTTTTTTTTAAACAGATATAGTCATAGCGAGACAATGGATTCCCTTATCTCTATAAATTAATATAGGGAATTTGGATGGCCACATATCTTGAGATTGCTGAGATAACCTCTCACGAGCTTGAGGTCGTTTTCAGAACCATTACACGTTCACCAAATTTAGCCGCTTCATATACAGGATACAGCCCAAATTCGACCATCGCAGGAATTTATTGTCTACACATTTGGGGCTCTGCTCCCAAGCATACCATTCAGACTGCTGAATTCCATCCAAAGAATAGTGAAAAGCTTTAATTACACATAGGTTCATCAAAAGATAGCTTGTACAGCACAGGCATCCACTTTAACATTTTTTCTATATTAATTAATTTGTCTTAAAAGTAAAAATATATCTGGTAAATGAACAAAGCGATAAAAACTTACTTCTTGGCAAAGATTCTCAGAAACAACACACAGATTTGCGAATCGAATAAAATAATAAAGTCCCCAGATTCCCTGTTCAATGCTATTTTTGGTTGAGTAATTTTGACTGGTAATGTTGTCGTATCCTCCATAAATTGCAAAATAAAAATTAAGCAACGCGTTTACACCGCAAGATGTTAAAGCCACAAGAAGCTGAACGCTATATAGTTTGTTCAGGTCTGTACAACATTTACAAAGCATTCTATGACAGTCTCGTATTTTTAGGATTTCTAATGTCGTTTTGGTTAATAAGTGGTTGCTAAGGTTTAATATGAGTTCTCTTCTCTTTAAACCTATTAAGCAATTCAAATCTGCAACATATAAAACAATATTATGTGAAGAGACTGTCAGAATCAAATAAGTATATAAGATATGAAATGTGAGCAATTGTTAATGTTCATAGAAAAAGAAAAAAAAGTAGCTCAACTAGGTGTAATTAGGGCAAATATGTCTCATGAGTTGGCATAGAATCACTCATTGTGGTTTTTGGAATTCTAATTAAATTGCACGATACCAATTATACACTAAGAAAACATAAATGAAACAATTGTTTATTTTCGCAATGCTAAGTAGTTCAAGTAATTTCAGGGGAACAAAGTCCTTTTTATTTTTTTTTTAGTTTTTATCACACAAAACTGTGAACCATTTCTTTCGCCTTGGGATGCAAAAAACCTGCAAACCCATGTTTATTCGCCATGTTACAATATTTTTATTAAATTACACATTTATCAAAAATGTCAAATTTCTGTGTTTTTCTACACATTTCAAAAATCACTGAAAATTAGTTTGTAACTTTATCGCTTTTATGTTACTCTGAGCTTTAAAAATATTATAATTTGTAGGAGAATCTCCATAAGTAATTTTATAGTCTCTATTATTTTATCTAAAATGTTTGTATTAGACATGAGAAAGGCATAAAAGAAAGTTAAATTAATCAGTGAGGAAAAACTTTTTCTTGTACCAATTAAAACACTTAATTGATTTTTTTTTAATTGTGGAAATACAGCCTTATTTCATCAAATGATATATTACAGGTAAGATATTTTCCGAAAAAAAATTAGTTGATTGAATAAAATGATTTAATTTTCCAAAACTTTCTTAACTTAACGAAATTTTATCGGGACAATTAAATTTTGCTGATTTAGGCGTTAGTATGAGAATAAAATTAATAGTAGTTCCTTCAAACACTAGATGCAAAAATAATATTAATAAACTTTTATTCCCCGTGCAATAATTCCTCTATTTACAGTTGCCAAAATTATAATTTAATTCCCATATTAAAAACGCGATTGCTCGAATACTAGTTTTATGATGCAGTGGTCACGTGACCATCTTCTCTTTCGTTGGCAATAAGTGAGCCTGCGAGAGGTTGCGCGTATGCGCCATAAATGTTTTGTACAAGTTTGGTTTATAGGGTGGGCGCATTGTGTATAATTTATAAGTTTTATTTTCTGTGTGTTTAAGTGATTTGTTAGAAGACTGGGGAAAGGTATTTAGGTATATTATGATTGGGTGTGGGGGTGTACCAGTAAGAGCAAACTTGGAATAATTCAGCGCTTCCAGAAAAAATATATGTTTATATGTTACATGTTTTTCTTGTTGGCCGGTTTAATTATGTTATATTTACAATATCTAAAAAAGCGTATACTGGAAAACGATTTTTTGTACATTTGGTAGAATTTCTTGGAATAGACAAGTGTACCTAATTTAATAGGCATGTTACCTGAGTGTTACCGATATTTTTTTTCGTAATTTTTTTTATGGTATTCTATAGAATTCAATAATCTAGATAAGCTATTAAAATTTCAGCTTCCTAAGTATATCCAATGCTTAGATACTCAATGTTAAAGATCGGGTTTCAGGAAAAAGCGCCTCGCCGACTCGTGACGTCATTCTGCATAAACACCACGGCGCGAGGGTCGGCAAACGCCAACGAATTTGAGTTTGCTAATTGAAATACAGTAGTGAGTAATCCATTATAATTAATCCGTAATGAGGTGCTTGTTTGCAATGTACATGATTATTATTATTTAGACAATGTGTAGTCGAGATTAAAAGTCCAGCAACCGAAAAATCATGTCTAAATTATAACATAGATTCAAATGGATATATTAAGGAAAAATGTTTATATCAAATTCAAATACAAATGTATTTCAGTAAAAGAATGCGTGGAATTTTGGTCATTTCGAATCCGGATTTGGAACAATCAGAAAAAATTACAATAAAATATTACAGTAGGATGTTTTTAGGAAATAATGTAAAATACTATTTACATACTTTTCTCCAGAATTTATTAATATGATTTTATATTAATGTGACATGTTTCGCTGCATTGTAGCTTTATCAAAGAAACGTAAATCAATAGAGGCTTGTGGACCTTTTTATATGCAAAATCTTAACACTATCTGACATTAATGGGTTTTCCTAAATATATACAGTATACAGATTACCGTCTTAATTTGATAATGTGTTATTAAAACAAATAATGATGAGGTTTATTGTGGGTATAAGATTTTGCATATAAAAAGGTCCGCAAGCCTCTATTGATTTACATTCGTTTGATAAAGCTACAATGTAGCGAAACATGTCACATTAATATAAAATCATATTAATAAATACTGGAGAAAAGTATGTAAATAGAATTTTACATTATTTCCTAAAAACATCCTATTGTTATGGATCTCCAGCAAGTATCGGCTAATTCAATAAAAAAAAATATTACAGTTTTGATGAGAAACTTGTTAAATCTCTAATAAAACAACTACAATGACAAACAATGAATTTCGGGTGAAAGTTTATTGAAGTTAAATAATGTAAATTATTATTTTTGTTTATTTCACTACATAATATTCTAAATTGATATCATCACGAACTATTTGCACTATTAAATCTCAATATTTAACTAGACTTAAATGAAGCGTACCATGTGGTTGAAGAACAGAATAGAATTTCTTTATTCTAGACATCCGTTCTACATGTAATCATAAGCTTGCAAATTCTACATGTAATCATAAGCTTGCAATCCTTGCTTAACTTCTTGCCTAGAATCTTTTTGTCTGGATGAGATAGATGGTCTCTAACAAGTTGATTATTATTGACTGCAAGTTAATCTTCGAAATGCTTAAAGCCTCTGTAGGCAATTACCTAGGCCCCTGAATCAAATTTATTTTAAAATTTCAATTCCTCGAGTTCATTTTGTCAGTACTTCTACCACCAAAACCAGAAGAAATGTAAGAAATAAAACCATTATGTGTACATGCTATTACGTATTTCATGGTGTTACAACCTTTATATTCTGACAATAAAAGGGAGGGTACTATCGGTTCACTTGATTTTTGTATTGAGAACAGGGAATAGGAAGTTTTTTTGAACCTCAGATAATGATTTAACGTGAACAAATGAATAAAGGTAACCTGATAGTAAAGGTTCTGTTGTTTTAATAATAATATTGCATACTTTGACAACTGTTACACTAAAATCGTCAGCTAATATTCTGTAGGATAAATTTTGTTTGATCTTTTTTAGGGTTAAAAAAATATCCAATCTATCCAATTTACTTTTTTGGACTAGCATATTCACAATGAATAATGAATGGCTAGGCATACCTGAATAAAGTTTTGGATTTTTTCCATAAAAAAAAATGTTCTCTTTTGTGTTTCTTTTGGAATATCTATATGTTTTCTACTATCGGAATCTGAATCTGTCAAGCTTAGTTGCTAATAAAATAAATGTTGTTGTAGAGCGGTCACTACTACAAACTGAATCGTCACTATTTCCTTCCAACCGCATTTCCTTCGAAACATTTTCCTTAAAAGGATATTTTCTCTTTTTTCTCATTTTTGAACATGCAAATCTTCACTTGTACACTGGACTCTCTTGCTGCGAACTTCAGCCTTAAGCAACACTTGAACACTCATATCACAAATCAAATAAGAGGCCCATATCTTTAGACTTGTTAAAATTAGGGCAAGAAACTACTGAAAAAGTACCAGGGTAAAACGGGGAAACAAAACCACGTTCTACAGTTTGTGAATGCATATTGAACTAAGTCTTTATTAAAAATCACACTATGAAGGAAGAAAAACAACAACCAATATGCCATCTAGCTGCTAATAAACATACTACTTACATAGATTAACCGAAAATAGGGCAACACATTCAAAGTAACCAAATACAGATAACATTGCGAACTCATTTTAATAAGACTTCTGTTCTATTTCCACCCCATTTTCCTACTCGGCATCCTTATTTTCAATAGAAATTTCTCTAGTTTCAGGAAGTGACAATTATTAATCAAGGATTGCTGTTATTTTTTTTGTAAAAACCGTGACGATAGTTCCGACCTGTGGGTCGTAACACAATTTTTTTTTCTATCAAAAAAATGTTTTTTTTTTGTGTTTCTTTTGGAATATCTATATGTTTTCTGCTATCGGAATCTGAATCTGACAAGCTTAGTTGCTAATAAAATAAATGTTGTTGTAGAGCGGTCACTACTACAAACTGAATCGGTACTATTTCCTTCCAACCGCATTTCCTTCGAGACTTTTTCCTTAAAAGGATATTTTCTCTTTTTTCCCATTTTTGACAATAGCAAATCTTCACTTGTACACTGGACTCTCTTGCTGCGAACTTTAGTCTTAAGCAACACTTGAACACCCATATCACAAATCAAATAAGAGACCCATATCTTTAGACTTGTTAAAATTAGGGCAAGAAACTACTGAAAAAGTACCAGGGTAAAACGGGGAAACAAAACAACCTGTGGGTCGTAACACGATTTTTTTTTGACAATCAAAAAACATCGGTACCCCTTTTGGCTTAAGTCTGATATTTCATTTCTTCATTATCTTTGTGTACACATGTAATCGTATATGTCTTCTTTTATCTAAAATAGGTTATAAATATCATATATTTTGTAGTCTGCTTTCACATTGACATATATTTAAACTTACGATATCCTCACAACAATGAACGTGGGATTTTTCAGAAACAAAAACGTTTCGATGCATACCTTTCTGTCAAACTTTTCTTGTTGCAGGATCAAAAGGCACTCTTATAAACAATTTTTCTGGGGCTTTTCTGAAAGTGTTACAGTACTCAGGAATCACACAATATTTATTAGAAGCTTTTTTCTTACTTATCCTAAACCAGCAAGAAGATAAAAAATATATAATTTAACTATCAAACGCCGTTTCCATACAGAAACAAAAGAACGCGCGCCACACGCTTAGTAAATCTCGACCGTCATCCGACATCATCTGCAAAGTGACGTCACGCGAAGCTTCGCCCCGTTTTCGCACGGTCCAACTTTGGTAATCTATTTAAGAGCTTAAATGTTCGAATAAAAACCTAAAAATTTGGAAATAACCTTAAAAAGTATTCTACTTTCCATTTCTAAAATAAAAAAAAATGCTCAACGGGCCTATTGATACAATATCTTTTAATTATTTAAGTGAAAACATATTTAATTAACGGAATTATTAGCGAATTTGGTAGAATCAAACTAAGTTGTGATAAAAAGTAATACTACGGGTTTGTTACAAATAAATTATTTAAGAAAATTAATTATGAAAAAGACATAAGAAGTTGACGTATTCTCACAATAAAGCTTTAATTGAATTTCTCAATAAAATAATTTAATTCGGTGAATACAATATTTTGTTGATCATTTTCAATTAAATATTTTTATTGAACGAATTCGTTTTCGATTAGTCCAATTAAATCTTTTTCTCAGTAAGAAATTAAAATAATATAGAGAATCAAAGAGAGAATGCTGCGGTAAACTGGAGGAAAGGTATTCAGTATAAACATGCTTTGTATTAGAGCACACGAGGAGTCGAAAAGTAATGGCTAACCATGCATCGGGTTCCGGTGGACAAGTGTTTCGTAGTTATTGCCACTCGTCAGATTGCCATAACCTGGGTACACTAACTCTGAACGCGGTAGTATAGCGCTAAACTTCTTTCTTTAGTAAATATTATAGAGAATCTTGACCGCCGGCCATTTTAAGGACTGATGTGGCTCTTAGGTTTTCAGGCATAGATCTTTCTTCTTGAAAAATTTCCCAAATAAAAAAAAATAATTTATTATAATTTATATAATTTTTATTTCAAATGTATGTTTGGTTTATTCCTATGCCATCAGAAATGAAAACATGATTAGCCAAAGAACTTTTCACTTTCTTGAATTTTGTTTTTATATAGCGTGTCTTCGAAAGATATCTTACCAACTGGAAAATTTTTAATATCGATTTTGGAAGAAACGTTATGCTTTATAAAAAGTTCTGCACCTTGAGAAAATAACTTTATAACAAATAAATACTATTATACCCACTTCTTGACAAGTGAGAATCATAATTTGACATATACTTAAATGTGTATTTATATGAGAAACTATGGTTCTCCAACCAGTGAAGTATGTGGCCAGTGCGTTCCCGAACGTCTTCATATCCATCTTTGTGAAAAGTCTCATTGTGTTGATACCAAATAACCTGTCGCACGTTCAATGGCAATTTAGAATGAAATTTAACTTGATTTAATTTTAATTTGATAGAAACGTTTCATAACATAGTATTACCTTTTCTATACTTGATGTATATTTCTAAAGTAAGTATCGTTTTTCTCCAAGTAAATTTCAATTTTTAGATTTCTGATACCTATATACATAAATTATAAATTAAAAAATAATTATTAAAATTCACCTTTAGATCAAGATTTGTTGGGACTTTAACTCTACTGGACTATGAGTTTGTAAACCTATGCCAATGTTTTCGAACTGAAAGTTTGTATCATGTTGCAGATCTTTTTATGAAGGGTTACTTTTTTTCCTAAAATCGATATGAAAAAAGTTTTCCATTTGGTAAGAACCTCATTGTATGAGCAAAGAAGAATTAATGTGTAATTTCAACAAAGTATGGTTTAATTATACAAGAAATACTTTAAAAATGTACAATTTTTTCTAATAATAAATAAATCAATTATCTAATACAAGTATGTTATGCCTGGCACATTTCCCCTATATGTAGATAATAACGTGCGAGCAAAAATTATTGTGCTTTGTATCTAAGGCCGTACTGCTTAGAGGTAGAGCTTAATACCTGTTGGTTGTCAGTTAATACCGGCATTATTAATCAATCAGTTTTTAACAGTAATTTGATTTATCGCTAATTTATTCAATTTCTTGAATAATTCACGCAATGGGTTTTACGAAACAGCACCAAAAATTCATGCTTCAAGCGTATTTTCGAAACGGGGTTATAGTAAATTTTCGTGAGTGCCAATACAATCAGCGTTTGTGCATGGACGATTTTCGCGAAAATTTTCCTAACCTTATGGAACGTGCAGGAATATTCTTAAAAAAACAATTAAATTTGTTTCCTTATAAAGTGCAAGTATTCCAAGAAATACGAGCTGCAGATTTTGAAAGACGCAGGAACTGGTTGAGTGATCAAGGGTGGAGCGAAAAAATCGACTTTCAAAATTTAAAATGCCTGTATGCGGAAAAGTGGTCTCATGATTGTTACAAATCCCTGCAAAGTTTCAAATCGATCGGACTTTGTTTAGCGGTGCCCCCGCTACTCCGAACTTTGAGTTTATCGACCCCCACTTAGCAAAGCGGTCGCATTCGTAAATATTCGATTTATTCCGATGTGACGGCTAACGATGGTAGTTCTGCTGCAAAAGTGTTTATTCTATTAGTAGAAATTTAGATCCAATACAGTGAACCGTTGTTCTACTCTGTGGTGTTAAATTGTGTTTGTGAATCCGTCGAAAAAGACAAAATGCCTAAAACGAGGAAAGACGTTGATTGTTGTGTTTTTGGAGCACCAAGGAAGTTTAAAGACAATATGTTACCGACTTGTGCTGATGTTATCAGAAACTTTTTGTGTATTCGTCAGTTTATGAAAGACGCTGCAGCAAATAATTCTGAGCCAACTGTTGGCAACATTAATGAAATTCTTCTTGGTGAAATAAAAATGGCTGTGGGTTAAAGCATCCATTTCGATAATATCAGATTAACAAATTCAATCTAAATTAAAGGAATTACACCAAAAATACAGAAATATTAAAAACCTATGAAAAGTAGAAACTCTGACAGTATGAAAAGAAAAGTTGAAGATTTTAGAGATTCATTCGAAAAGAAATTGTTTGATATTGCATCATGCAATGGAAAATTGTGGAAACAAAATCTCCAATTGCTTCAACATCAGATTAAGGTGTCACAAGTGTCTACGAGAAAAATACAAAAAACGGACCTAAAGAAGATTCACCGGAAACAAGAAAAACAGAACAAATGCGAATAAGTTTGCCTAAGTTAGCTCAAGCATGCGATCGCACGAGAGTATCTGATAGAGCAGCATCTATAATAACAAACTCGGTTTTGCAAGATTTAAGTATGATCTCAGTGGAAACTCATAGCAAAATCATAGATCGGAATAAAATTAGGCGGGAGAGAAAAAAAAGGCGAAACCAGATTAGAATTGATGAAACAGAAAATGTACAATTTCTTCATGGGATTTATTTCGATGGTAGAAAAGATAAAACACTACAAAACGAAATGAAGAATAAGAAATACTATAAAACCACTGTATCTGAGGAACATATTGTCTTAGTGTCCGAGCCCAAGTCAAAATATATAGGACATATTAGTGTATCGTCGGGTAACGCAGAAGAAATCAGCAACAAAGTGTTGGACTTCCTGAATAAAAATGTGGACCTTGACAATTTAGTAGCCGTTGGATGTGACGGAACTGCCGTCAATACGGGTATTCACAATGGTGTGATCCGTAAAATAGAACCAGCAATTGGTTGATCAATGCAATGGTTTATTTGCATATTACATACAAATGAATTACCTCTACGACATTTAATAAAGCACTTGGATGGAGAAACTACAGGACCACGTCGGTTTTCAGGGGAGATTGGAAAATACCCACAAAACTGTGAGCATCTTCCTGTAGTTGCATTTCAACAAATCCCATTCGAATTACCCAAATATAATGCAAAAGATATCGATCGGCGTAGCACCGATCAGAAATATCTGTATGAAATTAGTAAATCCATATCGAACGGTGAAATTTCCAGTCACTTAGCGAGCAGACAGCCGGGAAAAATTTCACTTGCTAGATGGCTTACAACTGCCAACAGAATTCTCCGACTTTACATAGCAACAGTTTGTTCTTCGGAAAATCTAAAATCTTTGGTATGCTATATACAAAACGTATAAGTTCCACTGTGGTTCGAAATTAAAGCAAGGCCGTTTTGTAGTGATGGACCAGAACATTTATTCAATTTAATAAAAAGAACCAGATATTTGGCACCTGAATTGCGAAAAATAGTGGACAGAATAATACAAATTAATGGATTTTATGCACATCCTAAAAATTTGTTGATAGCAATGCTTTGTGATCAACGGCAGCATATCAAAGAATTGGGTTTGCGGCGAATCTTGAAGTCCAGAAACTCTGACAAATTAAGAAAATTTAAAGTACCCAAAATCAGCTTTAACGCCAATGACTACAGTGAAATGATTAATTGGCAAACATCTACGATAACCGAACCTCCAATGACGAAAAAAATTACAACAGAAGATCTGACACAGATGATTAAATATGTTCCTGAAAAAATGGAGATACTACGTTTTCCCTGTCACTCTCAAGCTGTAGAAGCTGCGTAAAGTTGGTAACAGAGGCATCGTTAAAAGTATGTGGGCCAGAAGCAAGAGATGGGTTCATAAGGTCCCGAATAGCTTCTCGGCAAGCATTGCCTAAATTTAACACAAAAGTTGAATTTTTAGCTAATCTCAAGTAAAGCATAAAAAATTTTAAGGTGGGTGGGCGGGTGGAACTCGAATTGCAGCTACCTCCTCGTGGTGAGTTCTGGGTTGTTTTCACGGAAAACAAGCGAAGAGTTGCAAAAAAAAATTCACCTTATCTTAATTTTCAGTTGGCTTGGGGCACCGGAAAAAATTATCTAATAAATTCAATTTTTTGCAAGCTACTTACACTCCACATGAGACCACTTTTCCGTATACAGGCGAAATCATTTTGCAAAAAAAAATTTTTTGCTTCATTTTCACTCCCCCCTAGACTGATCAGTGGTTTACCCAAAATTTATTGGAAATAAATGCTTTATTAGATCTGACATATTTTTCTGATGAAGCCTGGTTTCACCTCACCGGTTATGTGAATTCTCAGAATACACGCATGTGGAGTAGTGAAAATACTCATTTTTTTATAGAGTCCACATTACACCCTCAAAAAATTGGTGTCTGGTTGGCCGTTTCCCGAAGAAAAATTGTTGCTCCTATTTTTTATTCGTGACACAGTTACAGCACAAGAGTATAGGGACAATATTTTAAATTCATTTGTGGAGCACTTACTTGACCATGAACTACGTTTTGGTTATTTTCAACCGCCCATACATCCGCCGAAACTATTAACTACTTACGTAATTTTAACAGATATCGAATTCCCACCCAGATCACCTTGTTTGACGGTTATGGGTTACCTCATTTTTCCTTATTTAAAGAACAATATTTTTAAAACACCAGTTGAAAATTTAGAACAGTTACAAATAAGGATTATCCAAGAATTTGGTAACATTTCTCCAGAGATGCTGGTCAACGCTTTCGAAAATATGAAGAGACGTATGAATTTATGCTTGGAGCGTGACGGTGGCCAATTTCAGCAATTTCTACAATTTTTATTTTCCTTTCTCTATATTCTTACATTGTTAATTTTGTAAATAACAAACATAAATTTGTTTATCTACGACTATTTAATAATAGAAGCATAATGTGTTTGTTAGTACATATATAATGTGGTTCATATTACCATAGTTACTCATATTCCACAGCCGTGGAATATGAGATTTCATATTCCACGGTCCCAACAAAACAAAGTTACCTGAATTACGATAAAAACGCACCAGATCTAGTTTAAGCAGGCGTGAATGGTATTAATACCATAGCAACCGATTGACAAGTAAACGAATCATTTTTTTCCTCAGTCATTTAAGTTTCGCTGTGACATTTTGTTGTTGATTTCAAAGTAAAATATCATGATTTCGGATGACGAAAACGAAATTCAAAGTACCCCTCCAGAAATTCGGGCTGCAATTGTATTTTGTTTAATTATGGTTAACATCGTTGAATTGTATTTTTTAGTTAAGAAATACCATTAATAATAATCCTATTGTAATAAAATGTGTTGCTCTGAATCCATTTTCTAACTTCTTGAATACTGAATAGTCGTAGATAAAGTATAGTATTTGACTCGCGTATAATGGCTATATTACACTCGAATCCTTAAAACACTCGCCTTCGGCTCGTGTTTAAAAATCTCGTGTAATATAGCCTTCATTATACGCTCGTTAAATAATGTACTAATTTGTTTACTTATTTTAATATTCATCAGTTCGGCATATCATGTCATAATATGACTTTGACACGAGTTTAACCTAGATTTGGTTAAATATATCGTCCCTTTATAATTGTGATCTAAACCAAGCCCTACGGTTTTTAGTCCAACCCCTCTTGGATGAAGATAATTTTTGCTCGCACGGTATTATTCTTATAATATTTCAGGAACTCAAAAAAATAATCAAAATATAAATGAAATTTGGGAAGAAATAAAGTTAAGCATACTTAAAAAATCACCTTCTTTTGTTTTATTAATTTGTTTCAAATGTTCATTCAACACTCTAAATCTCTTCTTCAAAACGTAACTTATATAGGAGTATTGAGATTCCAGGCACACTACTGAGAAATTATTATAGTTATTTATCGCAAAAATGGCCATTAATGGGTAATATTCCATTACACTAACAGCATAAATTTGAAACGGTAATGAAAGCAATAATATCCAACATGTCCTCATCTTTACGTGAACATTGTCTCCATATTTAACGTTTTTAAATCCAATCACTTTTTCTTCATGATCAATATTACTAAAAATGTTGGGCAGACGCTTGTGCAAGACGATAAGATTAGTTATTCTTAAAACTAATGTACTTGCCGATATTAACGCAGGATTTGCAATTCTTGTTACATAATCAGACATGTGAAGATTATATATTGTGTGGGTATTGTTGTTCAGGAAATCTTGTTTTATCTAAAATCAAATTTAAAAAAACGAAGTAAAAGTAACTTATTCTGTTTTTCTATATCTCTGTCATATATTTTTTTGGTATACAGGGTGTCCCACTGGGAACCGCTTCGATCTATAATATAATATGGAACACTATACAAGTACATTTTTGAAAATTTGACAGTAGGTATGCTAATATTGCTGGGGGCAACCCGGCTAAAATATTTTCAATAGGGTGACACTTCCAGTTATACCAGAAGTAGGTGTCAACTTGCTTATTTTAAATGGAGCACCCTGTACATTATTACATTTTTGATTTCTACGTAAGATTCTAGGCATATTTTGTATATCATGTCCTATACCCAAGTCTAAGCATTTTGTTATTTAATTTGGGTTCGATTCCTTGATAAAAACGACCTGTTTCAATAGATTTTTTATAATATTTTGATAACTATTAATACGTTCAAACAATAAGATTCAAAATTAAATTAAGGAGGCTGCAAAAAATCTACATTTTCAAATAGAAACCCCTAAATTTTATAATTATTTCTTATTTAGCATTAAAAATAAGGGCAAGTTTGTATAAGGTTGTCCGTTCGGAAAATTTGTAGTTTTCGGAATATTGCCAATTTAATATTTTTATATGGCAATTTTGCTGCGGATATTAAGTTTACTTATTCCCAGTTAGCTATGAGTTTAATTACTCCTAGTTGGCTATGACGGCGTTAAGAACAGTCAAATTCTAAAGAAATGTGTCACTTAATCACCATTAAAAAAATATTAATAATCATGCCGGGGCGCTTAAGTTATATAAATGAAGATTATTTAAATCTATTTATTATTTACGTAGAATGTGATAAAGAAGCCATCACAATGTGCTGTTAAACAAACTATAGAAAATTTCAAGAACTTTGTAGGGTGTGTCTAAACAATACGATTAAATGTGAATTTAAAAAAACTGCAAAAAATCTACATTTGCAAATGGAAACCTGTATTTATTATTTTTTCAGTAAATGTTCAAACTGACGTCCTTCAACTTCCAAGCATCACTCGCTGCAATTTTCCATAGTTGTTAGGGGAGTATTATATACTCGATCTTTAAAAGCTTACATACACCGACGCGGCCACGGCCACGGTAGCGGTGGCGGCCGCGGTGGCGATCATATTAGCGGTCGGGCGTATTCACACCAAAGCGGCGAGTGAAGCTGTAAGGTAGTGACCGTTTAAAGATTTTATGTATACGAAAATATATTTTTAAACGTCCAGGTTTCATTTTTATTTCTATTATTTGTTGTTATGATAGACGATGTGGAAGAAGATCGAGACTTTGTTACTATTAGCTCTTTATCACATATCTTGTTTCTAGCCCTGATATTTCTTGTCAACGAGAGGAGACTCTCGAGCCTAACGACTTTGATGTAATGTGATTTAAAATATCAACGCAGAGAATTACTAAATTCATCTGCTGCCTTTACTGGCCGGCAAGCGACACCCATTATTGAGAGTTGTTCTCCTCACTTGCTAATACTATCGACTTATTGCAAACACACCATCCCAATTCCGAAGTTATCATTCCTGGCGACTTTAACGTTCATAAAGTCAACTGGCTCAAATACTCGAATACAACCGACGAGCAAGGTCGCGAAGCCGAATCCTTTGCCATCAGTTCTGGCCTCACCGCACTCGTGGGTGAACCAACTCGGATTCCAGCCGAGATGGTGGTTTTGCTAGTTTGTTGGATTTTTCTTAACTTCAAATCCCGATTTGTACACTGTCACCGTGAAGCCTTCGTTAGTTACCAATTAGTGCCGATCAGCCTCCTAAACCACGCAAGATCTGGCATTATACATCAGCTAAGTAGGATGACCTAAAGGATTATTTTCAAACCTTTCCTTGGCGGGACGTTTGTTTCACCTCGAATGACCTATCCATCTGTGCTAAAGAGGTATCGGAGGTTATCCTTACTGGCATGAAAGCCTTCATCCTTTCCTCAAAAAAGTGCCCTTCTAACGGCAAGCCTTGGTTTACTAAAAATTACGAACAAGCTCTTAAATCAAAAAATTACTTCTACCAAAAATGGCGTCAAAACCCTACCGCCGAAAATCGAACCATCTTTGTTAACGCTCGAAACCAATGCAAGCAAACGATAAACCAAAGCAAAGGAGCAAACAATCAAAGGACCAAAGACAAACTTCTTGAATGTCCTAACGGCTCAAGATCATCTTGGTCGGTAGCTAAGGCCGTCAGTCAGAACTTTACAAAGTCAACAATTCCACCTCTGATACGTTCTGATGGCACCATTGCGACCAAAGCACAGGAAAAGCAAACTTACTACTATTCTTTTCACATTCAATGGTTAATTTTTAGGGAAAAACTACACCGAACATTCCCCCGGTAGAATCGAGAATGCCCGAGATTGTTTTCCGGCACCGCCATGTTAAACGAGTCTTAACACCAAAAAAGCTTCTGGTCCTGACGATATTCGAGTCGTCGTAATTAGGATATGCACTGACGAACTGACACCGGTATTTTGTAGGCTTTTTAACTTATCTTACAAAAAAGGAATATTTCCTTCTTGCTGGAAGACTGCGCGAGTCTAGCCCATACCCAAAAAAGGCAAGAAAACCTTGCCAAAAAATTATCGTCCAGTCGCATTGCTTTCGGTTATATCAAAAGTTAGGGAGAAGGCTATCAACAAAAAATTATTAAAGTACCTGGAAGGCTTCAACATTATTAGTGACCGCCAGTATGGATTCCGTAAGTCTAGATCAACAGGAGACCTACTCGCTTATGTTACTCACGTTTGGAACAACGCAATAGAACATCATGGGGAGTCCCGGGCGGTAGCACTGGACATTTCCAAGGCCTTTGACCGAGTATGGCATGAGGGGCCCCTAACTAAAGTGAGAGCATATGGAATACCGGTTCAGTTTTGTTCATGGCTGTCAAGCTTTCTTAAAGACTGCTTTCTGCGAGTGGCGATGGACGGATTTCTTCCAGACACATTTAACATCAACGCCGGAGTCCCTCAAGGTTCTATATTGTCGCCCACCCTCTTTTTACTATACATTAATGATTCTTTGGAAAATACTAAAAATCCTATATATAGCTTCGCTGATGACAGCACACTTGTTGCATCTTTTACTTTGGATGCTCGAACATTGGCTGTCAATGCACATCTCTATAGGCAACAAGAGGTCTCACATCTCCACAAAGACCTGGAAGAAATTCTGTATTGAGGTGACAGTAACCAAGTAGAATTTAACGCTAATAAAACCCAGGCGGCAGTTTTTCTAAAAAAGTTAATGTTGAGGAACGGGATATAGTTATGGCGGGACACTCGATTCCTTTGGCTTCATCAATTCATTTATTGAGCGTCAATTTGGATAGTCATATGATGTCTTGGCATAGTCACGTTGCGGCTATTGCTAAAGCAACCTCGCAGAAGCTTGGAATACTCTTACGAACTAAGAAACTCTATACACCCAACAACTTTTGATGCCCTCTAAAGCCCAAATTCGACCATACTGTTCGCATATTTGGGGCTCTGCTCCTAAACATATGCTGAGATTGCTAGATTCAAAGAAGAGCAATTCGCTTGATCGGTGACCATGATCTGACAAACAACCTGGAAAGCCTTGAACGTCGAAGGCAGGTTGGCGACTTGAGTCTATTTTATAAATATTTTCATGGCAAGTGCTCGACTAAGGTTGCCCGCTTGATTCCACCTAGAGCAGTGCATGGTAGAAATACACGTCGAGCCACTGCAGCCCATCCGTATGTGGTTCAGGTTAGTGTCCTTTCTTTCATCTGGAGAACGTCATCATTCTGGAACGACCTACCTGAGGCCGTGTTCCCAACGAGTATAATCTCCAGAGTTTCAAGACCAACGTGAATCGTTTCCTGGGCACACGCACCGCTCGCAAAGCGCCATAAAGAATTTATCCTGCAGTGCTATGCCTTATCATAAAAAAAAACTGTAACCGAAGAGATTGCTCCTAGTGATATATTGATTATTGAATTTTGTAATTGTAAAGAAGGGTCATGCGGCTAAGCGTGTTCTTGCAGAAAGTTGGGTTTAAACTGTTCCTCTAAGTGTGGGCAAAGCTTCGGAATTACGTGCGGCAATCCCTGCACCGCATATGAAAATGAAAAAAAAAGAAGATCTAATTTTATGTTAAATAAATTGTTTTGTCTTTTCTTTACCAGGTATATAATAATATGCATATATAATTTAAACTTTTTGTTAGAAGTATTGGCGCTTATATATCTAAAAATTACTCTTTTATAAAATATATATTAGTAATTTTTGCTATTAATATCAATGGCTGCTTAATGTTTTTTTTTTGCAAAAGCAGTGTTTATTGAATTTTTTTATTTCTTTCGAAAAATGTATAGTTTTCAAAGAATGTACAAAAACATCGACACAATGGCGGCCATTATTTTCCAACTTGCCATTGTCATATTTTCCGGAACTTTCAGTATGTTATCTAAGACCTTACTACCTATTATGCAGTAGGTAAAGTAACAGTTGGAGATTGGAAAAGATACCGCAGTAAAATTGAGCAGTAGTGTATAAAACAAGCCTCTTCGTCTTTGGGGAGAGAATCAATGAAATGAATGATCAGTTTACCTGGAAGTTCTGGATGGCTTGACCGCTGGAAAAAAAACGGTATGGTGTACAACAACCAACCGTATTCGGGGAGAAACTTTCCACTGATATGTCATCAACTGAGAAATTTAAGCAGGATTTTAAAATGCAAATCGAAGACAGTGGGCACACTTGTGATCAAATTTATAAATGTGGCAAAAACCTTGGCATCTCAACAGGAAAAATCTGCTCCTGGGCAGAAACGAAGTAAGGAAAGATTAACCAAAATGGCATAATCCAATGCATCTGGCAAGCATAAAATCTTACTGATGGTGATTGGAAAGAGCTTTAAAAGACATCTCACCTAAAGACCTGCCATTGTACTACAAAAGTCAAAAAAGCGCATGGATGACTGCGAACTTATTATTATCGTTGAAAAATACTTGTATCTAATTATTTGTTTTACCTCAACTGCCAATTTGATCCCACTAAAACCCTATATCTCGATTGTTGCGAGCTTTTGGATTAGGTAGGACTGGTAGATTTGGTTAAATACTAATTTGAAGAGGGAACGGGTGAATACACAATGTAGAGTAGAAAATGACAATTTTTTGTATTTATAGTGCAAAAAAAATTTAATTCGGCTATAAAGCCATCTTCAGCGCTCTTTTGTGAGGTAATGGGTCTCACCTTATTATTAAACAATCATATATAAAACAGGGTTCAGACAGCCATTATAAGCACCGACAAATTACATTTAAATATCAAAATAAAATATGAAATATACCTATAAGCAGGTTGACAAGGAAACAAATTTGATGGTAGCACTGAAGATTGCTTTATAGCCGAAAGCGCTTTACTTAAATTTGTTTGCACTAAATACAAAAATTGGTTACTTACTTTACACTTGTAACCTGTTTACTAAGCAAACCCGTATGTAATGTAAAGTTTACCTAGAAGGTTTATCTCGTTCAATTGTACACATAACCCTTGCTTGTAAAGACAAGTAGTAAAGGCATTATAATTATTATTATTGCTATTTTTTAAATACTTCTATTTTTACATAGGGAATCTGCGGCTTTGCTGTTTAGCATTAATTAGTGGAAATACAGATACGAAAACCAATGATCTTTATAATATGACAACGCTGCGAGTAAAAACGCAGGGAATCTCTATTTTTGCTAGGGCTACCCTCCGGCTGAGACGCTCCCTTCCCTCTGTTAAAAAAAATTAAAATTTAAAACTTATTCATCGACTGCATAGTCGCCATAGTCGCTAGAAACATACCTTTTCCGTATAGATGATTACCCGAGGTATAGTAATCAAGTGTATTATGTTGGCCAAAATTACAACCACATGAAAAACTGTTAACCAGAAGGATACTATATACCTGCCTGCGTGTTTTTTTAAATTGCACACGCCACCTAGAGCAGATAATATTAAAATCGGCTTAAAAGACTCATAAATTGTGTTCCTTGGTTTATTTTTTCGAAAAAATGTATCATAGAAAACTGTCATTTTTATCCAGCGATGCACGTACCTCTAAAATATTTTAATAGAATATAGTAGATATATCGACACCACAATTTTACCCTACAGATATTTACTTACCTCAAGGCAACTAAAACACAATACGATCCATGAAAGTTAATCGCCATAATAATATCCCGTGTCTATCTAATAATAAAATGAAAAATGCATTAATTTCATCATGTAAATAAATTTCTTCTAATAACAAACAAGCCACTTAATTACCAGAACGATTAAAAAACTTAAAACCCCATTATTTAAAAAAATATAACCATGAATTATTACAAAGTACTTTGACTAGATCAGCCACAAAAGCTATTTAACGTAGCAAAACATTTTACCCGTGTCACGAAGGGGATAGTTAAAATTGTTAATGACTGTAATACCTAGATTTTTTTAAAGATTACGTAGTTTGTGTTACGTAATAAGTAATTGGTAAATCGATAACAAAATATTGCAACTTTATTTAGTAATAACAATTTTAATAAAATTAAGGGTTAGTCAAATGCAATTCTGGCGGTGCCCGGTGTTCTAAGCTGCAACAACCATCTAACTTCTGCCCACTGGCCTATAGCTTTAAGCAAATTAGAATATTATGACTAATCACTGAATTATCACAGTGCCAGACCATGGCAGAATAAATAAACGGTAGATGCAATACCCCATATTTCTAATTTTGTCGACACCGCTCGAATTTGAACCGAAACCAGCTCTAACTGATTAGTGGCTAGTACGAGCACTAATCTAGGACTTTTCGCTTAACGAGGGAAAGTTGAAAAATTATTCTGTTTGAGTGGTCGCGTCTGATGAAAATAATAATTTAGAGCGCTACGCTACAATGGTAATTTATTGTTCGGTTATTTTAGGTCAATTCCAGCAATTTACAAAACTTTAAAGTTTTTAAGGGAACTGAAAAATAACTTAAATTTAAACACCTAAAAAATGTCAACTGTACACGGAAAAATGTAACAAATACTATGAATTTATTTACGGTTGCGAATAACTCTTTCATCCTTTTTACATTTACGGAAAATATTGAAAGACAAAACCGATTATAAGTTATGTTAACACGCCATATAAATCAATATTGTTTAGAGAATTTCTTCGGGAAAATTAGATATTTTTGCGGAAATGCAAAAAGATCCGACACCGATACAGTTCTCGAGCAAAAACTTGCCCTAAATTTCTATGAGGAGATGGAGAAAACTGTAGTCTGTTGCTTAATGCGAGAGAATAATAAATCATTATTGAACTATAGAACCCAGTGGTCTTCGCCGTATTCCATAGGTGTAGTCCAATTATCATTATTTAATTATGTTTATTGTCTGGGGTCCCGAGATCGGGAAGGTAGAGGCACAGGTAGTTTAATTACCTATGCCTCACTGTTTTCAAACATTTCAAATGTTTAGTTACTTTCCGGTAGTTGTTGGAAAACTTCGTTCTTAAAAATGGCTAGTGTTTCTGAATTTGTTGCTGAGAAACGGATTAGTAAAACTGCGCTTTCTAAAAATGAGATTATTATTCTCAATGTGTTCAACGCTCTTCGCCACCAAAATTCAACATTCGGAGTTGCAAGAATAGTTGAAATGTGTTCGAATATGACTGGAGTCGGACAGTCAACAATATACGGACTTGTGCACGAGGATAAACGCGGCCCCATCAGGTCACCAAAGAGAAGTACAGGAAGAAAAGGAACTGTAATAAATGAGGATTAAAGACTGCCATCAGAAGAATGAAATACTCGTTTCACTTAAAAAAAAGAATACCTACCTTGGACAAAATACTGTCTGAAATGAAAAAGGATGATTTCATTTCACCCATGGGTAAAACGAAAATACGGAAACTTTGAAGGAAATGAATTTTTGTTATGAAAAAATTCCATACAGAAAATCACTTTCAATAGAGAAAGATGAAATCATCTGCTGGCGACAAAGACATTCTAATGTCTTTGACTGGCGACGACGATATTTGAGGACAGTTAGACAGTTTCGAAGGGACATCAGGAATATCTATTATATGGACGAAACTTGGTTAAATGAACGATATACCGTTGATAGAATATGGCAGGATAAATATACAGGGCTGCCCAGAAGTCCGGAATAAAATTAATATAGCCTTAACCTGTAACTTTTGGGGAAAATGCTCGGAAACGTCAATTTAGTTTTATATATGCTCACATTTTGACGGTATTCGTTTGTTTTTTTTATAGATATATGTCAAAGATATGACGTCATTGAACTTTTCTTTTAAATAGAAATATACAGCTTGTAATACATCATTTGAAAGCTATTATCTCGTACAGTATGCTTATAAATTTTGGCGCAATTTTGTTAAGCTATTTCAAAATGGCGACTGCTAAAAGTTTTAAAAAAATCCCTATTTAAAAAAGCGAAAATGATAAATCATTGATGTTTTTTTTTACCTTTCAAGGTAAGAAATCTTCAATGTTTCACGTTCTGACATTCTGTGACATTGTGAACTTGTAAAATTAATTTAAGTATTTCCGAAGTATTATTTTACAATTTTCTAAACAAAAATGGTTTTGTCGGAAAGGCAGCGTATCGAAGTCTTGATATTGTTAGGATGTGAAGATAAAATAAGAAGTCAAAGTGAAGTGTGCACTTCATTTAATGCTAAATATTCGGAAAATCAAATTTCACAGGGCACTGTTAGTAAAATATTCCACAAATTTGATGAACATGGCACAGTAAAGGACTTGCCTAGGAATAGACAGCCACGTGTTTTACGTGACGATGTAAAATTGGATATTGCATGTTTCAACAGTTTCATTGGTTCAAAATCATGATACATCTAGAGGTACTATTGGAATATTTTTGAAAGCAGAAAAATACCACCCTTATAAAGTATGTCTTGTCCAAGAGCTTTTAGAAGATGACTATGATAGGCGTTTGCAATTTTGCGAAGAAATGATGAGACGGTGTGACGAGATTAATAGGTTTCCACAGAACATATCATTTTCGGATGAAGCTACCTTCTATTTAAACGGGGTGGTTAACAGACATAATTATCGTTTCTGCATGGAGTCAAGAAAATCCACGATGGATATTTGAAGCGCATACTCAGCGGCCCCAGAAAGTAAATGTATGGGCAGGTATCATTAATAACCGAATTTTAGGGCCTATCTTTTTAAAAGGAAACCTCACAGCTGAACGGTACCTGGAATTCTTAACCTTCGAGTTGAGTTCTGCTCTAGCTGTAATTTTTCCCAACGAAGTAGATACAGATATACCTAATGAAACAATTTGGTTTCAGCAAGATGGTGCTCCCCCGCATTTTGGTGTCAATGTGAGAAGATATTTAGATCAGATATTTCCAGGTCGCTGGATTGGACGACGTGGTACAATTAAACGGCCACCGAGGTCCCCACACTTAGACTATTTTCTTTGGGGATATTTAAAAGAAAAAGTTTACCAAAATAAGCCAAATAATATTGAAGATTTGAAAAACAAAATTAGATTGGAGACATATAACATACCGGCTAAGGCCATTCGAAATTCCGTCGACGGATTTTACCATCGTCTGGGAGCATGCGAAGTAGAGGGTGGAGGACATTTCCAGCATTTGCCACGTTAATCCACCTTCTTGTTGTGATTTGTTTTGCTTCGTTACATTTTAATTTTTTTTGACAAAATAAATAACAAATAAACCATAATTATTGTTAAGTCACAATGTCACAAAATGTCAGAACGTGAAACAATGAAGATTTCTTAACTTAAAAGGTAAAAAAAACATTAATGATTTATCATTTCCGCTTATTTAAATAGGGATTTTTTTAAAACTTTTAACAGTCGCCATTTTGAAATAGCTTGACAGAATAGAGTCAAAATTTGAGCATACTGTACGAGATATTAGCTTTCGAATGATGTATCACAAGTTGTATGTTTCCATTTAAAAAAAAGATCAATGTCGTCATATCTTAGTCAAATGTCTATAAAAAAACAAACGAATAACGTCAAAATGAGCATATATAAAACTAAATTGACGTGTCCGAGCATTTTTCCCAAAATGTACCGGTTAAGGCTGTATTAATTTTATTCCGGACTTCTGGGCAGCCCTGTATAAAATGCGCAAGGCAAGCTTTCATGGAAGGATGGTCCAGTGGAATAAAGGCACCCTCGGGAAAAGGATAAAGATTAATAATTACTCACATTGGTAGCAAAAATAGATTTGTCGATGGCGGCTTACTAGCATTGAAATCAAAACGGACTGGAGACTATCATGAAAACACGAACGTTGATGTCTTCGAAAAACACTTCCAGCAAATGCTAGATCTTATTCCTCCTGGGTCTGTTATAGTCATGGATAATGCCAGCTACCACTCAAGAAAATCCGAAAAAATACCAACGTCTTCTTGGAAAAAAAAAATTACATCATTCATTGGCTTACTGTACCTAAATAAGAAGCCATTTCATAAAGATACGCTGAAAGATAAGCTACTAGATATTTTAAAGTTAAATAAACCTCTTTGTACGAAATTTGTTGACGAAATCGCTTCAAAACGAAATATAACGATACTTCGCCTTCCGCCATGTCACTGTGAATTAAACCCCATAGAAACGCCCCTGTCACCTTACTTTCATTCACCAAACTCGTCTTTCTATTCTATGCAAATTGGGGTGACCCTAATTTAGAACCGATTCGGGGTCTGTAGGTCTTAAATATCTAAAGTACGGAATTTGTAAAAACTATCATTGCAATTTACCTGAAATGCAACAATGCAGCCTTTAAGTTGTCCACCCTGCTTAATGGGTCCTGTCATTGCAACTTTAAATTTTATTACCCTCTCGCATTAAGCGACTAACTAACCTGAACTGACCTGGAACAAGAAACATTTTTTTTTGTAGAAAGGCGTATAGAATAGGAAATTGCTAACGGCCAAGTTTTTTCAAGTCTGATTTTCTCATCCTTGTACTAACTTCCCTCTGCATACTACGGTTAGAATATACTGTGTAAAAATACTGTAAAATTCGCCAACAAAGAATTAACCACACAAAGAATTCACAAAAAATCTGCTAAATTAACAGCTTAAAATAACCTGTAAAGTTTCGTTTTTAGATTTGCCTGGTTATTAGTTATTTTGAGCTTTTGCTATATATTTTTTATTTAATAAAAACGTGAACAACCACTAAATAAATAGTTTTAATTGGGCCCCTTATGAGTAAGTATTCTTTATAATTTTTGGAACAAAAATATGTTTTACCATTTTTTACAAATTTCTTTCATATTTTCTATTGACTAAATAATTTTTAATGGATATCTATCAAACCCCCGTATAGAAGCTGACGAGAGACTGCACGCGCTGCAGTTGTCCGCTCGGCTTTTTGCTTTTGATGTAAAAACATCAAAGGATTTTAGGTGAGTGACTTTACTCGGTGATATTTATTTTGTACTCTGGCCAGACGGAAGGAGAAGATGTGCGTTACCATCTTTCATGATTCAAAACGTCGTAGAGTCAGAATCAATCATAAAAGGTACAATGACGTAGGTGACGGCGGAGAGAGCTGTAGTTAAAAATGTCTGTCGTCATTCATTTGGTGGCGAAATATCCAACAGTGTTGCCAGGTGAAAAAAATACAAATCGCTAGAGGTTAATTATTTAATAGTTAAACTATTATTTCCAAACAGTTATAAACATACACTAAATACATTATGGATAATAATATGGATACACATTATTACACATACCTACTACCTAACGCTATTTTGACTTAAAGTTGTGTAAGTACAAACCAAATCTTAAATTTTTTTAAGTAGGTACCTATTTGAAATATTAAAAATTGGTAAGTTTTTTGAAATAATCTAAAAAATATCAGTAAAAATAACAGCTTTTTACCAATCACCAGATTATTCATTAAATCACCAGCTCCGGTGAAATTTCACCAAACCTGGCAACACTGATACAAATTCGGTCCACTGGAGACGCTCAACAATCTCTCCGTCGGTCACCTACGTCATTGTACCTTTTATGATTGATTCTGACTCTACAGTGGTAAATGCAATTTAAGACTGCACTGCATCGCTTATTTTAAGCCTTTTCACACAAACGGAGAAGATTAAATGCGATTTTTTTTCATGGGATGTGTCTAGTGGTTCCTATGGGTACGGCCTTTTTAGAAAAAAACATTGATTTTATGTTTTGGCTAAATGAGCGTTAAATCAATGTTTATTAATATACCCATTCGCGAAAATCACGTGTCACTAGATAGCGCTGTAATTTTTAATATGGCTGCTATAAATAGCGGTGAACAACATTAGAATCTTAAGGGTGTTTAATGTTGTTTAGTTATTCTATGGTGTTTTTCGAAGATTTGTATTGATATTTGCTGACTTTCCTTTTTAAGTATAATTACTTAAACGTTTTTGTGCTATTCGAGCAAACTTTTGTGTTGTTGCGTGAGAATAACGTGGTGAAAAATGCCGAAAATTGAAGTAACTCTGTGTAGTATCTTAGAGTACATTGGAGTCAGAAGCAGACCACTAAAATAGGGCGAAGCGGTTTTTAAAGCAGGCCATATAATATTATGTGGGGTAGAAGGAGCAGATCGAAAAACATTAAAAGTTTGTGTTTACAAACATCAGGTCTAACTTCCCAGCCTCATGAAATATCTATTAATTTGCATAATGATGTTGAAGCTTGGAAATGCATTTGTTCATGTAAGGCTGGAATGTCCGGCTTCTGCAAGCATATTATTGCAACCTTAATTTATACAAACAGGTCAGTAAACTTTTACCTAATGGCAGATATAAAGATTTATAGGCCGTAGGTACCTATATTATTATGGTTTCGATAGCCTTTTAATAAAAGTTGTATTGTTTTAGAAATGAGAATTTGGAAGTGGTAAGCTGCACTGATTTAACTCAAAAGTGGGGAAAAGAAAATGACAATATTATGCCTGCGTAAGGCAACATAACATACTATGTCGTTTGTTGTCTTAAGGGATTTTTTATGTTTTTTGTAGGTTTACTTTAAATATTTTATTATTATATATTTGTAACAAATATTTTGTGTTTTTATATTTCCCATTACTTGCAATATTTTAGAGTGTATGTCATTTTGGCTACACCCTGTTGGGCAAAATGACACATTGAGGCCTATGTTTCTATGCTCACATTTAAGTGTAAATGTGAATTTTTACTTATAAACAAAGTCCAAGTTAGTTAAGGTATGTCAAGTTCTAGAAAAATACTTCCAACTCTTTTTATCGGGATAAAAACATTGCCATGTTGCCTTACACTCCCCTAATATGATTTTTATCAATAAAGAACATTATAGTTAAATAAAAACATTCTAATTTGATACTATAAACTACCTACCTATATTTTATTTACCGCATAAAAAATAAAAGTCAAGTCAGAATTCATAAGAATTTATTTAATTGAATTAATTAAACAGATATTTCAAAAATAAAGTTTTCTGGTGATAAAAAAATCAATCTTTATTAGTTCCTCTAAAATTTACTCATAGGGTGCAGAATATCTTAAAAGTCAATAAAAAGTATTTATATAGGCAGTACAATTAATAAATGTAAATAAGAGTACAGAATACAAAACTAACGAATAAAATATGATGGTACTTATGAATATAATTTTACAACTTATAATAATTTAGTTCAGCGTACTACAAAACAACTTGTTTGCAAAAAAAAAGCAATAATAGAACATAATATACATAGGTAACTATTCCTAATCTATTTAAAAGAAAAGAAAATTATAACAAAAAAAAAAGTGGCGGTCTTATTGATTCAGCAGTTTTTCCAAAATTGCTTGAGTTGGAAATCTGCATGTACCTATTTTGATTTTGAAATATCTTATTTTGTCATTTATTTCCTCCTAATTTGATAATTTTTTATTTATTTTACTTGATTTCCTCTAAAACTTAAACACTTACCTAACTGTGGAATTTTTTTACTTGGAATTACATGTTTCTTTAATCTTCATCTTTTATTTCTCGCTAAAAATATAATATTTAGCTATAAGTATAGTAGTTTCTGAAAATTTTACTTCCACTTTAGGCACCTACCTATCCTATAGTAAAATCATCCTTTGTAAAATGCTGACTGCAAACTAACATATGTTTTGTCACAGATTTTCCAATTTTCAATGCAGTTTTCCAAGTTCGACTTAACTTAGGATCTGTTGGAAAGGCATGCAACGATATATCTTTCGTACAATATGAAGAGCACAGTGGTACAGAACGTATTTTCCTAGATTTGGTTTCTATTGACTTATGAATAGCTTGCATCTTTACCTAAACCTACAAAAGATAGGTAACTCATTAGTATCTTAAATTTTTTTTAAAAAATAGCTGAACTAACCTTAACTAGGTAGGTATTTGGTTGTGATTTCTATCGACTTCTTTATGCTGCCTGGGCCAATCTGGGCACAAAACAACCCTTCAATATCTAAACGAAACTACCAGTATATAGATATATATAAACAAACAAAAGTTTTACAAGCCACTTTTAACTAGTGCACTAAAAGTACCTAACCTAACCACTTTTACCACGTTATTGTTATGCACCTGATGGATAATAATTTGTTAATACCTCACAAAAGTACTTTAAATACATACACTATTTTGCTATTTAAACTGAAACTTTAAATAAAACTCTCTATGATATGTAAAAACAACATAATAAATCGATATTCCTATATCGGTGCACGTAATCTGGCTTTGTTGTTTACCGCTATTGAAGTTTCAATATAGACTAACAGATGTCGCCCACTTTGCAGTTTTCGCGAATAATAAAAATATTTTAAAAATTCAATTTTTTTTAATGGGTTAAGTGACGATAGATTACTATTTTGTTTATTATATTAATATAAATTTAACAGCATTAATTGTTTAATTTATTTTTGGCATTATCTACATATCCCAGCTTTAATATTCTGTGATGCACGCATATCACAAATATGAACCCTACACTCAAACTTGTAGCACCATATATAAAATATATTTAAGAAACGCTACGGAGCTATCTTCACATTGGAGCGGATAGGTTTTTTTTCTGGTATACTTTTAAATAGTTACAAAACATTGTGCTCGAGTGCGGCCCTGGCGAATATCTTAACCACATTTTAACCCACTTGTCTTTGTTTACACAAGGCGTCAGGCTTATTTAACATGCGCCTTCTACCTACGGTATTGCTAAAGTTTACAGATATTGATTCTGTAAACTCTGGTATAACTTTCTAAGATATATGCTAATATTATACGCTTGAAAAAAAAAGCCATTTTTAATATACCGCCTAGTTTACAGTCTAACCTGAACTAACCATAGACCAACTCAACCAACAGGTGCGTTTTTTTTTAACCTCGAGACAGAATTTTACCTCGAATTTTACGTACTATTATTTCAACCCCAGGTTAGAACCTCTTATACTGTGTTAATACATTAATATGATTAATATAGTAACTAAAATACAAGTATTTTTATCAAGCGTCTAGAAAGACTAAATCTACTTTGACTTCGGAGCGGAGTTTATTTAAACATGGTTAAAACTTGAAATTTAAAATGTATTTCTAAAATGTGCAAGTCGATATTTTGGGCACACACTCACATTTATACTATTTCAATACATACGGGTGAAAAACTTCTAGGTAAGGTGTTACCAAAAATGAGATTTTATTGAATTATTTTTAATTGATTTGATTAATTTAAATAACTAAAATAAATTAAATAACTATAAAATAAAAATAAATACTTTGTAATTGATTAGGTTGAAGAAAACTGCTAGATATGGTATATTTATAGCTCATGTAAAATGAAAAACGTTGTCTGTAACTGTTGTTGTTGTAACTGTCAAAACTACGTATTTTTTTAAATTTATTTATTGCACTGATTGACATTAATTAGACATCATCTCTCTTTATTTGTATAATATATCCACTATTATTTTATATTTTTATATATTTTTATTTATATACAGGGTGATTCACGGTGGATGGAACATTAGACGTTTCTGACGAACCAGTAAAGGAATCGTTGCGAAAATTTGGTTGCTTACATAAACGGACATGCTCTACCCATCTAAAATATTTTTAACAATACAGTGATGCCGCTTCCACACAAAAATAATAGTAACTTTGATTTTTCAAATGGAACACCCTATATTTTATTTTATTTTCGAAACACCCATTACTTTTCTTACAATTTTTGTTAACTCTATTCTACACTTATCTCTTACCGTTTCTAAGATATAAATTAATTTCCGTTTTTTTTGGCCGAAAACTTCACTTTTAAAAATGCTGATAATTTTGAACTCTAAAATACTGAAACCCTGAAATTTGGTAAATAGTTAACTAATACCATAGGGCTCTTTGCCCTACCCTCAAATCTTAGTTGCAATATACAGGGTGGTTAAAAAATACACTTATTCTGGTAACTTGAAAAAGTGACCATAAGTCCTTTTTTTGAAATGTAACACCCTGTATATTATTACGTATTTGAAAAGCTGCTGAAATTTTTCCTAATTCTTGTATATTCATACCTGCACCTAACTAACTCGTTTAACCATTTTTTTGACGTATTAAGCATGATTTGTAAAATTTTCTATACAATTCAATTTTCATTCGGTTATTAGTAAGTTAGCCATGACAAAAACAATGATGTTGACTTATGTTACTATGGTTATCGTTTTGACATTTCATTAAGTTTAGATACAAGATAGTTACAGTACAAGACAGTTTAAAATCATGGAAGAAACCTATACAAATGCAGTTATTATGAATTTATTTATTTTATTTGGACAATGTGATAGAATTATCACCAGGACATGTATAAAGTTTAACGAAATGTACCCTAATTTACAGCCAATGTATCTCAGAAAATTCATAAGGATCCAGAACAATTTTATTAAATGTTAACTAGTGAAATAATAAAAGACTACTAAAATTATAACTAATAAAATGCTATTTTAACAAATGTTCAAAACGCTGGCCGTTTACATCCAAACACTTTAATATGCGGGTGTTGACTGCATTTGTCGTTGCAGATCTAATTTCGGTTGGGTTTAGATCTCTAAATACTTGAGTGACTCGAAGTAGCAGCTCTTCTTTAGAATTTACGGGTGATTTGTAAACTTTTTCTTTGAACATGCCCCACAAGTAAAAATCCAATGGATTGAGATCGGGTGACCTTGGAGGCCAATTCCAAGGTCCCAAACGTCTTATCCAACGATCGTCAAAAATCCTATCAAGTTCTGCACTAACTTCCCTAGTGCAATGTGCAGAGGAGCTCCATCAAGTTGATACCAACAGCTTCGATAATCTGCAAGTGGCAGATTATCTACAAAATTTTCGACATCTGTCCTCAAAATATTAACATAGTTTCTCGAATTTAATGACTCCTCGTATATTACATAATTTAATTGATTATCCATTAACATGCAAAAAACATTAAAACTAAATTTTTCTTGAAATCCGGCTTCTTTTGTTACATGCGGGTTTTCTCTGGACCAGAAATGACTATTTCGTCTATTAAAAATCCCTTCCCTTGAAAATTTTGATTCATCGGTCCAAATTATCCTATTTAAAAAATTTGGATCTTCTTGAATGCGCACCAATATCATTTCACAAAATTGTACTCTCTGTTGAGGATCTAGAGGCTTCATGGCTTGAACTTTTGTAAACTTGTACTCATGCATGTTATGTTTTACTAAAATTCTTTGAACTGATGAATATGTTATACCTAAATCGTATTGAGCACATCGTATTGAAGATTGGGGAAATACATGAAAATATGCCAAAACATTAATCTCGTTGTCTTCGTTAGAAGTCACGGGTCGAGGCAAGTTTCTTGGCGCTTTTAAAGCTGAACCAAAGGCAGTAAAATTGTTCTGGATCCTTATGAATTTTCTGAGATACATTGGCTGTAAATTAGGGTACATTTCGTTAAACTTTATACATGTCCTGGTAATAATTCTATCACATTGTCCAAATAAAATAAATAAATTCATAAGAACTGCATTTGTATAGGTTTCTTCCATGATTTTAAACTGTCTTGTACTGTAACTATCTTGTATCTAAACTTAATGAAATGTCAAAACGATAACCATAGTAACATAAGTCAACATCATTGTTTTTGTCATGGCTAACTTACTAATAACCGAATGAAAATTGAATTGAATAGAAAATTTTACAAATCATGCTTAATACGTCAAAAAAATGGTTAAACGAGTTAGTTAGGTACAGGTATGAACATACAAGAATTAGGAAAAATTTCAGCAGCTTTTCAAATACGTAATAATATACAGGGTGTTACATTTCAAAAAAAGGACTTATGGTCACTTTTTCAAGTTACCAGAATAAGTGTATTTTTTAACCACCCTGTATATTGCAACTAAGATTTGAGGGTAGGGCAAAGAGCCCTATGGTATTAGTTAACTATTTACCAAATTTCAGGGTTTCAGTATTTTAGAGTTCAAAATTATCAGCATTTTTAAAAGTGAAGTTTTCGGCCAAAAAAAACGGAAATTAATTTATATCTTAGAAACGGTAAGAGATAAGTGTAGAATAGAGTTAACAAAAATTGTAAGAAAAGTAATGGTTGTTTCGAAAATAAAATAAAATATAGGGTGTTCTATTTGAAAAATCAAAGTTACTATTATTTTTGTGTGGAAGCGGCATCACTGTATTGTTAAAAATATTTTAGATGGGTAGAGCATGTACGTTTATGTAAGCAACCAAATTTTCGCAACGATTCCTTTACTGGTTCGTCAGAAACGTCTAATGTTCCATCCACCGTGAATCACCCTGTATATATTATAACTTTTTTATACATAATACTTGTATTACATTTTTAAACAAAAAAATGGATTTCTCTCATCATCATTTTTACGTGAAAAGCGTTTACTTGGTAAAAGTCGCTAGGAGCAACCGTCCGCAAGAAAAAGAATAATAAAAACATAAATGATATTTATTTGCATACCGCTATACCCATATAAGAGTTTCATAAAATTCCATTTATCTCCTAAACAAAGCAAAAATCAAAAAATTATTTAAAGGTACTTTATAAATAAATAAAACACAATTTGTTGATAATTTTCAACACGCGTCGTTATTTCGATAACTACTGATATTGGAAATAAAGTAGGTATGTTATATCAAAAGTGTAACAAATGTATGAATTTATAAACTCAAGAAGTTCGCAAAGGTGACGTTCAGTTGGCGTTGGAAGAGTTCAATTAAAACTAAAGGGAACACTCAGTTCATGCAAAGTTTGATAGTTTCGAAAAGTTCCCGGGTAGTTCAAGATAACCAATCTTTATGTTCGGAGTCCGGAAAGTTCGTTCCGACCAATGAAGACGCTGTTTTAAAGTCATGTGGTTCGTTGTTTACGTCGCCATTCCGCCATTTGTATTTTCTTTTTGTTGTAAGGTTAGTTTGTGTTTTGTGCCGAAAAATTGGAAAAGAAAAAATGGATAGTATGGAGAGTGATGGCACTAATTTGTTAACTAAGGAATCAAATAACGTATCGTCCTTCAACCTTCTTTATTTAAAGCAAAATTATCGCCAACGCGTTTCGGTCAAAAGACCATCATCAGGGTCGACCTGCAGCAAACAATAATATCCATACAGTATATTGTAAAGTGACAATAAAAGAGAAACAAAATTATACAACTGAATATAAGAAAAACTTATTTTGAATTATACAAAGGAGAGAAAGAATTTAGATAATATTATATTACTTACATGCAGGAAAAATCTAATCCACATAGAACAATCAAGACACACAAATCATTATAAGTCAGCTTAAAATACAAATAAAACGTAAAAACATTTCAACTTAACAATCTAAACCACGTCTCGCGGAGCCGTGAGAAGCAACTGCCTAAAATATAAAATATGCTTCGCGGTAGGAGTAAAACGATATATTTTCTGTATCATTATAAAAAATTCAAACTGATAAGATTCGTCATCAAGGAAAGGTTGACTGATGGGCTAAAAACTATTATTTAAAAAAACTAACCAACCTAGCATAGGTCCTGAAAACATTTGAGGAAGGTTCATTTAGATTGACAATATTTGGGGTAGACTGGGAGACAGCAATTTCAATGTTTTCTAAAACATTAAGTTTTAGACTTTTATTATGTGTCTGAAGGACCTTGAAGTTAGTTAAAGGATCGAAAGAATGGTTTTCCAATTTTAAGTGGGTACCAAAACTAGATTTATTATCATGAACAAGCCTTTGTGATCTCAAATGTTCTTTAATTCGTTTATCAAAGGTTCTACCCGTTTGTCCGACATACTCCGCGGAACAAGAACCACATTGTAACCTGTAAACCCCACTTTTATTCAAATTATTGACTTTGTCCTTAAGGTGTGAAAAAATTGAAGAAATCGTATTGTTAGACTTAAAGGAAATAAACAGATTTTTATTCAGACTTTTTAACATTCTAGCGCAAGTGACAGAAATATGACCAAGAAAAGGTAGTGAAATAAAAGTTTTATTAGAAAGTTTCTCCTCATTAACAAATTTGACATAACAGTTATCAGAAAATCTTTGTCTATCTTTTTTAAAAAATATTTTATTAATGACATGCAAAGGAAAACCATTTCTTAATGCCATCTGAAAAATAATATTTTTCTCCAAAACAAAATTAGCTGTGCTGAGGGGAATAGAAAAAAGTCTATGAAACAAGGAGTGTAAAGCGGCTAATTTTTGAGAAACATGGTGTTGAGAGTCCCAGGGAATCATGTGATCTGTTTGAGTAGGCTTACGAAAAATTTTAAAGCCGATGCTATTATTATTTTTTTGAAAAGCGTGAGGTCTAAGAAGTTAATCTGTTCATTCTCCTCCAATTCCATAGTAAACTTAATTTGTGAATGAAGACTATTTAGAAACTCAAAAAATACATTCAATTCTTCTCGTGTCCCAGTCCAACCTACCAAAATATCGTCCACATATCTATACCAAAATTTAATCTTATTAAGAAGGTCAAAATTGGAGTTGAAAATACAATTATTCTCAAAATTATTCATAAAAAACTCTGCTATAAGAGGTGAAAGGCAAGAGCCCATCGGGAGACCATCCACCTGTTGGTAAAAAATATCATTAAATTTGAAGAAATCTGCCCCCAAACACTTCTTCAACAACAAGCAAATAACCCTAATTTGTTCCAGTGAAAACTTTTTATTATTAGGAGTATGTCGGACAAACGGGTAGAACCTTTGATAAACGAATTAAAGAACATTTGAGATCACAAAGGCTTGTTCATGATAATAAATCTAGTTTTGGTACCCACTTAAAATTGGAAAACCATTCTTTCGATCCTTTAACTAACTTCAAGGTCCTTCAGACACATAATAAAAGTCTAAAACTTAATGTTTTAGAAAACATTGAAATTGCTGTCTCCCAGTCTACCCCAAATATTGTCAATCTAAATGAACCTTCCTCAAATGTTTTCAGGACCTATGCTAGGTTGGTTAGTTTTTTTAAATAATAGTTTTTAGCCCATCAGTCAACCTTTCCTTGATGACGAATCTTATCAGTTTGAATTTTTTATAATGATACAGAAAATATATCGTTTTACTCCTACCGCGAAGCATATTTTATATTTTAGGCAGTTGCTTCTCACGGCTCCGCGAGACGTGGTTTAGATTGTTAAGTTGAAATGTTTTTACGTTTTATTTGTATTTTAAGCTGACTTATAATGATTTGTGTGTCTTGATTGTTCTATGTGGATTAGATTTTTCCTGCATGTAAGTAATATAATATTATCTAAATTCTTTCTCTCCTTTGTATAATTCAAAATAAGTTTTTCTTATATTCAGTTGTATAATTTTGTTTCTCTTTTATTGTCACTTTACAATATACTGTATGGATATTATTGTTTGCTGCAGGTCGACCCTGATGATGGTCTTTTGACCGAAACGCGTTGGCGATAATTTTGCTTTAAATAAAGAAGGTTGAAGGACGATACGTTATTTGATTCCTTAGTTAGCTATGGCCCTTCTGGAGAGTAGTTATGAACTAATTTGTTGTTACTCGACTTTATTTAAAATTATGAAATATTTTAATTCATTCTATTTGACACAAACTTTAACCAATCAAACAACAATTTTTCGAACTTCGCTACTGACTTAATAAATACAATATTTTGAACTCTATAATATCGAACCTCACCAACTTAAACATAACTTCAACCTAGCCAACTTTTCGAGTTTATAAATCCAACTTAACGGCGTTCCAACTTGGAAGCACATCGGAAGATTTCGACCAAAAAGGACTTTTCCTATTTAGAATTACCATGCCCAGTGTATCATGTATTACAGATGGCCTAATTTAATCTGACGTGACCCAGCTGATGTTATCAAAAACTGACTGAAGGATAAGAGTGACAATGACAGATAATCCTTTGATCGACTTTGACGTCTTGATAAAAACAACATCACTAAATTCTCGTAAATTAGTTAAAACAGCAAAAAGACATGGCCGAGGAACAAAATGAAGAGGTGTTAAACCTAACGGATAAAAGAGGAGCCACTCCTACTGTATTTGGAAACTTAACCATAGAAAGAATGATGGACGTGATGTTTATGGAAAACCAGGGTCGCGACAAAATGTTGGAGCGACTAATTGACCAGATAAATGAACGACCAGAACAAACCGAACAGAAGTTTTAAATAATGCCAGACATGTCTAAAAATATAGATTATTTTATAGGAAGCAAAAGCGAACGTAGTTACATATAAAAACTTAAAATTCGTTTGCTTTCCAGACAAACAAAACAGCTGGCAATAACGCCAATATCGTCATTCGGTGCGTAAGATCCTCTTAGACAACTGTACCAAATTTGGTTTAAATCGGTCAGTAAATTGTGAGGTTATTAAGCCGTTTCCAGACTTTATAATCACACTGTATGTAGCATAATATAGCATGATACAAGGTGTTTCATTAATATTACGAAAAAATTCAGGATGACTTTCGCTGCTTACAAATATGAAAAAAAAGTCTCTTAGTTAATTTTTGGGCCCACCTACACTCTTTTCATTCCTTAAATTATTGGATGGTCATCCAAGCATAGCAAACCATATACAATCTTCATCGTCGTTGAATTTCTGCAATTATTTAGAAATTATTTAATTTAAGCCAACTGAGGCTCGCAATATTTACTTTGTTAATTGATGTTGTCCATGTATTAAAAAGCGGGAGAATATAAATATAGGCTCGCAATTTGGCTAGAGTTTTAATTTTGCTGATGGGCCTAACATATTTAAAGTGTCTGGGGTCTTTAAGTTAAAAATTTGTTTTATCTATCCAAGTAAAAATAAAAACCCATATGGAACGACAAAAACAAATCTCAAACAACCAAATAAACATTTTATTTACCTACTTAACAAAATTAAAAAAAAAAAAAACACTGCACATATTTCGTTAGTTGTACACTACTAGTGGGACTATACGTCAAGCTAACACTCAAGAACTAGAACTCCATTCAGGATCACAATGAATCAGAATTTTGAGAAATGGTTCAGTCTTTTTACATGCAAAATCAAATGCCTTGTCAGCGTCTTTTAGCTTAAAATGATGCGACACCAAGCACTTCGGATCAATCCCCCCCGAATTTACCACTTGAATTGCTCTAGGATAAGTATTGCATGCTGTATTGCTCCCGTACACGTCCATCTGACGAAAGGGAAAATCTGGGCCAGGAAGGGCAACTAGTTTCTGCTTAATACCTACAATCGTCACTTGGCCCCCAGATCGAGTTGAATAAACGCTTGTTTGAATTATTTTCTCCTCGCACGAACAATCCAATGTTTTGTTTGGCGAGCGTCCAGCTAGCTCCTCAATTTTCTTTTTCACATCCATATATTCCATTCCTGTTACATTAAGGGTGCATGTTGAACCCAGTTCCTCGGCCTTTTTTAGGTTATGTCCGTCAATATCAATGACAATAACCTTATAGGCGCCAAAAGACTTTGCAACTAGAAGTCCAAGTAAACCAAATAGACTGGCACCACTAATTAACACCGTATCTCCGCCAGCTATTCCAATTCTCTGGCAAGTATGCAGAACAGCGGAGAGAGGCTGAAGCAGTGTTCCCTGGACCGGGATTCTGTTATACGAGTCGTATCGTATACGCCATGTTTTTTAAGAAAAGCGATTCTATTATACGATTTATCGAATAAATACGATTCGAGTTACGCGATAGCTTCCGAGCTGTCGTATTACTAGTATTCGGTATTATTTACCTTTCTTTAACCTAAGATTTTTGCACAACAAATGATATCGGTTTATCGTCTCTGTTGATTTGAGTCTAAAATTTATTTTTAATTTATGGTAATAATTGGGTATGCTTCCTGTAGTTAAAAACCGTCTGTTGGTAGCAGATAATGATTTAAATTTGGGGCGCCGACGACAAGAGCTTAGAAATAGCAGCGATGCTTTTTCCTTACCAGAACAGTATAGTTTATGGAATTTCTCCGTTTAAATACTATAAATAGAAGGTACATATAAGCAAGGGCATATTTAGAAAAGTTTGTTAGGGGGGTAAATCAGTTAACAACGACATCAGGCATCAGGCGAAAAGCGCCGCAGGTAAAAAATTATTTGGAGATGGGAGATTTTTAAATTTATTACATTCTGGGAGGGGTACCTACCCCCCCCCCATATAATCCGCTATTGCATATAAGTACCTAAGTTTAACAACCACTTTTTAAAACATAAACAACCAAATTGGAGAAAAAAAAAATGAATTTATCTTTATTTCTGTTATGCGGCCTCAGCTTCTGGAACATTTCAATGTCAATTTGTATCAAAACTACCTTCTTTTGTAATATGCTATACGATCGTAAAACAGAATCGCCTTCTCCATCAAACTCGTATTCGTAATCGTATTGATAGTCGTTTCGATCGATAGCTATGTATCGTATAACAGAATCCCGGCCCTGTTCGTAATCAAGGTTGCAAGGCAGCTTGTGACAGCCATCAGCGTTGAAGGCGCAGTATCTGCAAAGGACGCCGTCTTGTGGGGGGTGACCACAGAATTTGATCCTCTTACATAAGTTATAACGGCCTGAAAAGGTAATTGATATTTTTAGGAATTTATCAAGATTAAAATTTAAGAATCCATTAGTTTATAGAAACAGACTGGATATACTCTGTGACCCTACAACGTGACGTTAGACACTCTTCGGTAGTCCTATTTAAATACCTAATATATTTTGAAAAAAAAAAAGCTGCGATGTGAGCGTCATTAACGCGCACGGCTGTTTTTTAACTGTGTATAGAAGTACTTAAAACAAATAACATTTTCAAATAACTTTTTTCAAAAAAACTAAAAAATAAGAAAGTTACATTAATTTATTACAAAATACGTCCAATGCGGTCCTGTCTGACCTAAATAATGTGTTCGAAGTTCTCACCATTAACTTGAACACACCGGTCTGCTCAACGTAACCACTGTCCCGTAACGGCCCGTAATAGGGAAAGGTTTACCTCTAATCGTTGCCGCAGCCTGCTCCATGCGAGCATATAATTCTTCTCGTGTGTTTACAGGCGTCTTAAAAACTAAACTTTTTATAAATAAAAAATCACACGGTTTGGTGACCTCGGTGGCCATGCAACTGGTCCACTTCGACCGATCCACCTGTTCGGAAAAGTAATGTCTAAAAACCCACGCATTTCCCGTCTGAAATGAGTAGGTGCCCCATCCTGCAGAAGTCACATATTTTGCCTTATCTTTAGTGGGACGTTTTGTAACAGAGCAGGCAGCTGATCTAGATAAATGTCGCCCGCCAAATGGTTTGGTAAGATGTACGGCCCTACAAATAAACCATTTACAATGTCTGCCCACACATTTACGGAAAATCGGTGTTGAAAATTGGTTCCTCGAATTACACGGGGATTCTCAGCAGACCAAACATGCGTATTTCGGAAATTGTTTATTCCATTTTAGGTCAATGTTACATCGTCCACAGCTAGAATTTACGCCGAAATATGTTGATCATTTTGATGATGTTGTTAGAGCCATTCACAAAACTGAACTCTGCGAGAGAAGTCTTCACGCTGTATAGTGCTTGGACACGTTGAACGTGAAAGGGATACAAGTGATATTCCCGCAATGTTCTGCACGTTTTTTTTTAAGTTACTCCAACCGCTGCAGTCACCCGAATACTTGTTGCTGGATCTTTCTCGATAAGAGTTAAAATGTGTTCTTCCCTTTGCAACTTTTTAGGTCTTCTCGGTCTTTCTGCATATGCTACCACGATGTTCCCGTAAATCACCAGTATCCCTAACCCGTTAAATAAGATTAATGAAACTTCTGGGTGTAGGATGAGCCCCTGCAAGGAAAAACGTTCTGCGTATAATTCCGAAGCAGCAGTCGCACTTTCACGACACTGCCCGTAACTAAGCACCATATCCACTTTTTTATTGTTTTCATAGCGTACCATTTTCACGTTTTAACAATGTAAAATTAACTCACGTCAGACTGACTAGTAACTGACCGGTACAGTATACTGACTTGATCAGACAAAAAAGATAGACATAAACAGGCTTCTAGTGACCATATACCTAAATATGTTTTTTTCCGTGATTTCGTATATAAGTTTTAAAATATCGGCCAAACTGATATTCATTTTGGGCAAGTGATAGTTATCTTCCTTTCTATTGTAGATTTTTAATTAATGTTGCCTCTTAATTGAAATGAATAATGATTCTGGATTAGAAAAGTGGGTTATTCTTAGTTGTGTTTCAACAATCATATATAATTACAAATATATCGTAATGTTTTTGATCGGCTTTATTGTACCAGGTGTCCCAATAAATTATGTTTGACTTGAACAAGATTGATATTAAAAATGGGAAAATATAGAGAACCGTTTTCTTTTTTTCATTTTAATAATGAAAATGATTATCTATGGAAACGTACTGGTAGAGAAAGGTAAATTCTGTTGAAATACGAAAATTCACATATACAGGATGTCCCAAATTTCCAGGGTTTATAATTTATGAAGCTCAAGGTTTCCAAAGTTACAAAATTTGTTTTTCTTACATTTCTTTTGTATTTTTGGCTCATTTTTGTGTTGATTTTATACAGGGCTGAGAAAAGTCACGGAAAAATTACAAGCCTTTAACAAAACCAATTGATATTCGTATGTTGTAATGTTGCCTCTTAATTGAAATGAATAATGATTCTGGATTAGAAAAGTGGGTTATTCTTAGTTGTGTTTCAACAATCATATATAATCACAAATATATCGTAATGGTTTTGATCGGCTTTATTGTACCAGGTGTCCCAATAAATTGTTTGACTTGAACAAGATTGGTATTAAAAAGGGGAAAATATAAAGAACCGTTTTTTTTTTTCATTTTAGTAATGAAAATGATTATCTATGGAAATGTATTGGTAGAGAAAGGTCAATTCTATTGAAATACGAGAATTCACATATATAGGATGCCCCAAATTTTCAGGGTTTATAATTTATCTAGCTCAAGGTTTCTATATAGGTTTGAAAAGTTTGTTTTTCTTACATTTCTTTTGTATTTTTGATTCATTTGTGTGTTGATTTTATACAGGGTTGAGAAAAAGTCGCGGAAAAATTAAAAGCCCTTAACCAAACCAATTGTATATAATAATATTTTAATAATGTAATCTTACACTAGAGCCATGTTACTTTAATATTTTGAAACGTTTTTGACAGTTTTTAGTGTACCTACATAAATATACAACACGCCCCCTAAAGGCGTTTTTTGTGGCTCAACGTTTCCAGGTTTGAAAAGTTCGTTTTTCTTACATTTCAAATATCGAAATAACTAAAATATGCAAACTCTAATGCCCAGTTTCACAGTATGTGGTGACCTTTTTGGTCACTTATCAATGGGTTTACAGTAACCAATTGGTTAAGACATGGAGCGTTTCACAGTGAAACAATGGGTGCTGGTCAAGTAACCATTATTTTGTTATACGTTGTCAGCAGGCTTTTTAGTTATTGAGATTGGGAAGTGTCAAATTTGACAATATTGACAAATAACACAAACTATAGCTATTTTCCTAACAAGTGCAGAAAATCGATTTTTCCGCACGCAAATGCCGTTGACAGCACGACGCGTAGCGGAGTGGTGTCAAGCATTTAAGTGCGGAAAAATAGGTTTCTGCACGTGTTAGGAACAATAGTTTTTCTACTAGCGTGAGGAATCAACAACTGGTTATATACACCATAGCAACTAAGATATTTCAAAGGTAATATGATGAACAGTGACTTCAAATCGTACAGCATTTAATTTAATTAAATTTAATTTCAAAATATAACAGTGCGGAAAAATCTTTGCCGCACGGTGCGGAAAAGTGGATTTTCCGCACTAAAACATGTGCGGAAAATGCGTTTTTCCGCACGCTAGTAGAAAAAGTATTTTTCTCTTTTCTAATCAGTTATTTGGAGTGCTTGTTTATACAAAACGGGATTTTTTCATTTTAATTTGACGGTAAGTTAGAAGGAATATGAAATAAGTATATACTTTTGTTAAATACCTATACAGATTTTTTTCACACGCTTATTTGAATGTATTTTTTTTAGAGAAAGAAAGTTGAAGCTACTACTTTTATACTAAAAAGAAATATTCAAAATACGCTAATATTTCGCATGAGGAGGAAGAACTGTTAATAAATGTGATACAAAAGTACGAGAGTTTATCGAATGCAAGAAAAGTAACGCTGTGTCATGGAAGGAAAAAGAAAATGCTTAAAAAAATATTGAATCCGAATTCAATAGCTATAGTAGAAAGAATTGTTTTAGATCCCAAAAAAATTTTAAAGAGAAATATAATAATATAAAAAAGAAAACCAAACAAAAATGTGCAGATGAAAGAACGGAAGTTCTAAAGACCGGTGGAGGGGTTTATAAACCTTCTTTAGAAATACAGATCGAGGTAACAGTTCAAGGTATTCTGGGGGAACAATTACCTGGGATAAAAAATAATTATGACAGTGACTACATAATATTAAAACAATCAACAGATGATGACCCTGCGATCTTTACAGTAGTTAAGGGATGTGTTACTAATGATCACGACTATATTGTAAACATAAACTCATCTGATAATGTTTTGGATACAACATGTCCGAAAAATTCTGAAACCGTACCAGTTGCAATAAACAGCACCACAGTGACTCCTACATGTAAGAGTGATAACTGAAAATCCTACACAAGTAAGAACTTGAAAAAACCCGTGTCTAAAAAGTTGAAATCAGGTACTGCAAAATTACTGCACCATAAAATTTGCCAAACAAGTGTAAAAAATTGTCACTTGTGCCAATGATCTTACTGAAGATAAAAAAAGCCTGTATAAAGTTTCAAAAGGATAAATTTCTAGAATAACATAATTACTATTAACGAAAAAAATTGAATTAGTAAATAAAAAACTTAAGGTAGAAAAAAAATTGGGAAGTGTTAAATAAGCTCATTAATATTTGATTTGGAAAGTTCTGTCTATTTAACACTTGATTGGCCAATCTGTTGTAAGTTTGTTGTAAGAGGTATTTTTAATAAGTAAGAGATGCTGCCAATATTCGTCATTCATTTCGTATAAGTCCATATACATAAATATGTCAAAAACAAGACGAATATACAAATACAGAAAAAGAACCCTTTAAGAAAACAAGGCTCTAACAAAAGTGTGATTAGATTCTTTCACACTCGATACATTAACTTTAACCAAATTTTAACCGCAGAATTTTCTTATGGTGTACTTAACCTAAGGTTAACTGAAAGAAAATGCTCAACCATAAGATGTAAAACACTTTTTATTCATTAACCATTGGTTTTCTTTTAACTATTTGATGACTACACTATAGATCAATAGAAAGGATATGAAAAGGGCTTTATAGAAAATTAAAAAAGAAAGGAGATTTTTAATATTTTGCATAATTTGATCGCCCTGTATAATAAATGCACTGAATACAAATATGTTTTATTGTAAAGATATGCAACATTCTAAAATATTGTTTCTTAGTTTATTATTTCATTCAATTGTTTTTAGTAATTTGGAAATGGTTACTAAACTTAGGCAATTTTTAAGATAAAATCGTTATTATTTTTTAAACTACTAAAAACCACCCCACATGACCCTATTTTAAAATTATTAGCAGCTCTATGCCCATCTTTTAGGCCAATAATAAATAGGGTGTTCCATTTCAAAAGTTCGCAACACTTTTTTGCGGTAAATTTTTTAAAATATGATGCCGCTTTTAATTCCGGACCTTGTGCTGTTTTAGTATTTTTGATAAGTTCCTCGATAAGGATTTAGTTTCGCGTTCCCGCTTCGTTGGCGGAGCCAGTACATATTTGAGGTAGCAAGATCAAAATTCTACCCCTTAACCGTTTTTTCACAAAAATTGACTAAATAAGCTACTATTGGTTTAAAAAAAAAACATACTGGTTTTTTCTAAAGCAGTTTGTAAATACATATCGTTAATTAGGATGTCGGCTGGAGGGATAAATATAATCAAAATATAATGGTAAATATTATTTTCTTGTAAGAATCGCGCCATACTGTGGTGCCACAAAGTTGTCCATGATATTTCTAGCTTAGTATTGGGAATATAAAAACACAACATTTTTTGTGTAAAGTTTCGCACTGTTTTATAGGTTATACCTGTTTTGCAGGCATAACATCTTTTACAGCCTATCTGAGGTTCTATAGCGACCTTATCGCCTGGTTTGAACTTTTTAACGTTTTTCCCACATTCCACGATAGTACCTGATGCCTCGTGCCCTACAATAATTGGTTTTGTGTTTGTGGAATTTTTGAAGAAATTGATGTCACGCGCACCTACTCCTGCAACCTCAACTTGAATAAGTACCTGAAAAAATATTAGAAATAATATTAACCTCTTAATTACCTACTTTAATATTAAAAAAATATGTCTAGAAAAGCCCTGGGTTTCGACGGCATCAGGAATACAGCATTGCGTAACCTGTCAGACGCAGCTTCGAAAAACATTGTAGGCATATCTTAGGCTATTATCAAAGAAGAGGTCATTTCCCGTGCGCCTGGAAACACGCGAAAGTCATCCTCATTCACAAGAAAGTGGAGGATATTACGGCATCGGTTAGCAACCGACCTATAAGCCTGTTATCAGGCCTGGGTAAGGTAGTCAAAAAAATTATCCTGTCTCGTATAAACGATTTCGTTTTTAATAACAATGTATTGCCTAACGAACAGTTCGGCTTTCGTGCCGAACATTGCACAGTTAGGCAAACGACGAGACTCACTTCGAACATAGTGAAAGGATTTAACAGAAGGGCGAAGTTTTCTTTGACGTCTCCAAAGCTCAGGTTTACTAATAAAGTTGATAAGGCTGGGTGTTCCAAACTATCTAGTTAAGATGGTAGACTCATTGTTAGAGAATCAAAGTTTTGCAGTCTCGTCGGAGGAAGCGATTGCGAGTGCCGCAAGGCTCACCTCTGTCTTCGATGTTGTACAACATTTACACTCACGATATTCCGAGAGAATCGGCTCCATCTGTTCGCCGACGATACTGCAATAACTTCGACTTCTAAACAGCCGTGGCTCGTCGTCACACGTATGCAACGCCATATAAACCAGCTAGAAAAATGGCTTTTGGATTGGAAGATTCGTTTGAATTCCGCCAAAACAAAGGCTATTTATTTTTCGAAATGTAGTAATAGAACCAAAGTTAACCTCTACAAGGTCCTGGTCAGGCCGGTACTTACCTATACTTACCTATGGAGTGCCATCATGGTGCAAAATAAGTAAGTCCGAGCTGAATAAGATCCAGGTAATTCAAAATAGGGCATTAAAGACGATATCAAATGTCCCTAGATAAACGATAAACAGGGTTCTCTATAACGATTTTAAAATACAGACGATTAACGAGTTCTCTTTGAAAATTATAACTGATTTCTACAAACGAACGGACGTATCGACAAACGAACTGACAACAAACTCACATACAAGAACTAGACCAAACGCAACATACAAACTACCGAAAGACTGGCTCCCTGTGCGTGAGCCCAATATTCAGTAGAGAAGCAGTGGAACCAGTAGAGAAGCACTATCCGAGAGCGTCCAAGAGATGAAGAAAAGGCGCCAGCGCATTGCTACACTAAACTGAAATGAGTTAAAAGGGCGCTAACCGATTCTTAATTCGTCATTTTGTTTCAAATCAGTAGATAAAGCTAGGCGGATTCGAGCCCAAAATCTCATAAGAAATAACATGGGACCTAAAACCTGCATTTTTATCGCCATTTTAGGGGCGTGGCACTTTTCCTGGAAGTCGCCATCCTCTCTTAACCCGAGCGGAACCCAGCTACTATAGCCATCTAGTGTCTGACGTCATAACTACTCGCAGTAGATACAGGATCCGTATTAACCTAAGTGGCCCCCCTGGTATTACCAGGGGGGCCCCATTATTTGAAGATTCTAACCTAACAGTATTCCCCATGGAACCCAAGTACCCGCGGAGCCCCCCAAATCCCCTTTAGTACGTGACTGTGAACGATTAATTGTAGAGGCGCCACCTAGCGGAGGAGAGATGACATACCACGTTCTCAATAGTACCCAAACCCAAGTATCTAACCCGAACATCTATCTAAATAATCAATATTGAACAACATAATGAATAAATAATAACAGAAAAAAAAGTTTGGGCAGTCAGCGGGAATTGAACCATAAACCTCTGGGGCCGAACCTCAAAGCCTTGCAAAATACGCTACGAGAGCATATACCTTAAAACTGCTAAACAATGTTTGACAACGTGAAGCCGCGGGGGCACATCTGATTAGATTGCTGGAACAAAAGGTCCTTAAGTGGGATTATGATGATATTTTATAATGTACAAAATTAGGGTAAACCATACACATATACTTAGTAAAACAAACTAATTGATATCTGAGTACTACCTGAAGTTAGGCAACCAGTGTTTCACATAAAAATAAATATTATAAGCGTAGGAAAATATTAACAATCTTGTGCATTCACCTATCTGTTATGCAACACAAGCATCAGCTTTCAATATTATTTTACAATCATTTACCCCGAAAGGGCTGCAACGTCTCTTATAGATAGATAGTATAAACTAAAAATCAGTAATTAGTCGAAGCGTCAAGTCTTTTAGCCGATTATTAAAAACAAAGACATCAGATTTAACAAAAAAAGTATTGTAATATAAACTGCTTCGTGTGGAATCAAATTAAACGTATCATGAACCCTGTCCAACAGACCCTGTTCCCCCGGAACAGACCTGTTCCCCTGGAACAGACCTGACGAACAGACCTGTTCCCCCTGGAACAGACCCGATGAACAGACCTGTTCCCCCCGGAACAGACCCGATGAACAGACCTGTTCCCCTGGAACAGACCCGATGAACAGACCTGTTCCCCCGGAACAGACCCTGTTCCCCCGGAACAGACCCTGTTCCCCCCGGAACAGACCCTGTTGGCCTGAACAGACCTGTTCCCTTGGAACAGACCTGATGAACAGACCCTGATGACCTGGAACGGACTCTGTTGGCCTCTCTGTTACAGAAAACAACCCCGATAAAGAAACAAAGACGTTTATCCCCCTTAAACATAAATTGAAAATAAAAACAAAATAGTTAAGTACATCAAACAAATTTATTACCAAAAAAATATATAGGTATACACCAAACAATACATACAGGGGTGTATTAAAAGTAGTTTTGTATAAAAAAGGAACATTTTACCATGCACAGTATTAAAAATAAATTATCTTATTATTATAACCAAAAACTTATCAGTCTAACTAAAGAATGATTGCATACGAATTAACGATTATAGAAAATTACCAATTGTTTAAAATCATTTAGGAAGCTAGCAAAGTTTGGATAGCTAGCCAACCAAGTCAACTCAAGTTCGGGTGTTTTGCTTTATTTAGGATTCACAAGAACACCAATATTATTTTATAATCATTAACAGCAAAAAATGTAGCATCATTATGTAGATCGTCAGCTACACACGAGGCTTCTAGATAATGCTTTATTTATGCTAATTGATACTGGTAATTTACAACAACAAATATTGGGACACTTATATGCAAAAATCTATTTCTTGAACAGATAAAAATTACTTGCATAATTTTATACAAAAATCTATACAGGAAAGATATAAAGTAAGTATACAAAGACCTTCCAGATCCCCCACAAATTCCCTAAAATATATATTCACGATGAAATTGTGACCTTTCAAGAACACATTTAACACAATGTTATAAACAACATAACACTATCACTTACTACCACCCTGGTATATTACATTAAAGGAATAAAAAAATCGGCGTAAATAAAAATTTTAAAACTTTTTTATTTACAACATAACAATATCACTTACTACCACCCTGGTATATTACATTAAAGGAATAAAAAAATCGGCGTAAAATAAAAAGACATATCTGTAATCATTTAACAACGTTTTATGCCAGAAATATATGCAGTTTTCAAGTCAAATACGCCATTACAGCACTAGTTAGCAAAAATATTTAAATAAGACAAGTATCTTGCATCAAAAATAATACCTGAACGAAACAAAAATTTGGCACAAGACACTTATCGCCAATCTTGTATATAGGTACAATATATTATAAGTTCAAAATTTAGCGAAAAATATTTACAGTTAAAACTAAGGATTAGAAACATTTACCGTGCAAGAATAGGTATATCTACATACAATTAAAAAACTAGGACTAGAAACATTTATATTAGGAACATTTACCGTGCAAGAATAGGCATATCTACATACAATCTTAAAAACTTACAAAAAAATGAATGGAAAAAGACATTGGCGGGTATGGGCATTTGAACAGAGTAGGAGTAATGTGCAATATTCGCTTATAGATAGAATATTATCCTTAACTTATACATACAACTTGAAACGAGGGCAAGAGCAAAATTACCTGAAAAACACTACACTTACCAGAGGGCTCTCCGTTTAAACAGGGGCACGACGTGAACGTGGCCCTTTGAGCCCCCATTTGATTTTTTTAAAGAAAACATGAATTTTCTTAAGGAAAAAAAACAAAATTTCAAAACAAAAACCTTTTTAAATTGGGCTCTTTTGGTTTTGGCATCTTTTTTCTATCATCTGATTTGATGGCTCTTTTTAAAATCAGACAACAGTTAATTGCTATACGAATATTATGGCTCTTTTTTAGATTGTATAGCGTTTATATGACTCTTTTTTTTATGCTCTATGATCTATTATGGTTCTTTTAAAAATCATAAGAGCAGACCGCAATTGACTCTTTTAACTTACTCTTAATTACGATGTGTAAAGGCTCTTTTAAACGTTATAAGTATCGCTTGTTACATTTTTGGTTCTTTTTAGGCCAACAATCAATAAATATCCATAGATGAACAATGTCCCCATGGTAATGTGACAGGTGAAGTTTGAGATATTTGGCGTTTATCATCATGAGGGCTGAGACCGATTTTATTTTGTTTTATAGTGTGTAACTCGTGCTTTCGGGACTGAATTAGATTTTGAGTAACAGGCTTTGTTATAAATGATTCCAAGCATGCAACATAGTCATCAAAAGTAATTTTATTTTTAATAACAGACTTTTTAACACCCTTTATCTTTTTGGTGACACCTAAATTTAATAAGGTTCTCTCAATATCGGCTTTCTCTTTATTTTCGAGTTCCATTTTTAGCCGCATTTGTTCAAACTCTTCTGGTGAATATTGTACTTTAGTGGCATACATCTTTGAACGAAGGCCAATAAAATGAGTCAATATTCGCCCACTGTTCTCATCTTTCATAAGCCCAAGAACTTTCTTATTTACTTTCGGAATTCCATATATGTTATCCTCTGGGTAATCAAAAGTATCAAAATACTGACGACAGTCGTTTTTTATTACCTCGTACATATCGGGGTGAGTTATTTCATAAATAAGAGAATCCGTATCTGTGTATAAGATCTTACACTCAGAAAATCTGGTAATCATATAGTTATAGTGGAAATCATATATAGTTGTTTTAGCAAGATCTAGAATGCACATACCCACATAAATAGGCTTGTTAAAATATAAATTGGTTTTGGCAAGCTCTATAATCAACAGATTTTCATTAATCATAACAGCGCTTCGAAATTCTGGACGAGCGATTAACGATTCAGCACCATATCGTCCATCCCATTTAGTTATTAATTTAACGGTAGAATGCTTTCTAATATTCTGCATGGTTTTACCGAAAACAGCATTAATCATTAATTTAAAAAAGTTCTTTTCAAAATCGTTTTTAGCATTTTGACGTAATTCGATATTTAGATCTATATACTGTTTAAGCCAAGGAGCCTGTTTAAATGCAAGCACCCGGTGTATTCTCGTTAATTTCACACCTAAACTTAAGGCTTGTTTTAAGTTGCGGTAATGAATGACATATTCTTGTTTATTATACAAAGTCGTCAAAAGCTTTGAACATTTTGATCCAACGGGGATTTTATGTTCGGGACAAGGTGGAAGATCAGAAAATTTATCGTGTAACTCATATGGAATCTCGAGGTCAACCTCCAAGATACAGCCTTCATGAGCATCATCTAAAATATCTAGAACATTTAACTGAGTAATTTCATCTTGAGAATACCATCTAAAACCTCCATATGGTAGATATTGCGACATCGCCCAGCCATATTGATTATTAATATCTAGATATGAAAGATATTTCGATTCCTTGGAAGGATCATAATCAGGCATGTATTTATTATTTGCTTCAGCATATCGTTTAGAACACTGACTTACGCCTCCCCGTATGCCCTTTTCAATAAATAAAACCATCTCATAATCTGTTAGAAGTTCAAGTTCATACGCATTTTTATATAGCATTACTTGCCATGCATATCCGGGCAATGTATACGCATGGGTAGGACAAAGGCCATATGTTTTATGACTAATAAATCTAAATTCCTCAAAAACATCAGCCAATAGTAAAACATCGGTTTTTAAATATAAGTCTGAATAATCACCAATATTTTTACACTTAAATGCAGCCCACACCTGCTGCGCATGCTCATAATCGCTGCTAGTTATATGTCTATCCTCAAGACTGCTATAAAAAGTATATTTAGGTGGAAAACATTCATCCTTTAATTTCTCCCAACCGTCCATATATTCATAAGGGAAAACACCTTTTCTAGTTAACAAATTAAAGTGTTCCTCTGACAAGTCCCGAAATTCTGATTTAAGTATAGGATAATTCTCTTAATAAGAAGCCAATTTATCAAGTCCAGCAGCCAAAAATCGAAAGCTGTCAAGGAATCTGAATTCTATTAGACTGTTGGGTATTTTTTTTGTAAATGAAATATATTTTTCCTTGTTCACTGGTAATACATCTATATTTCCAGGTATTTTGGCTAACGCTGTTATCAGCAGATGCCCATCGTAGCAGCTAAGATTATGAAATATAACAGGTATGACGCGTGCATCTTGGTAATTCAAATTACAAGTTTCATGGGCAGCTCCGCGCCATTTTCCAGTCAAGTGACAATGGTCTCGAACTCTTTTATGTTCTTCGGTGAACGGCTGCTCACAAATATGACAATGTGTAGCGTGATTAAATTCATTCCACTCTTTTGACGATAAATGTGCCATAGGCAAAGGGCACAGGAACACAGTTTCGACATCTTCGGCAAACTGTTGAAGCTCACGCATAAACCACTCTATGCAATCCGCACCGGTATATGACTTATAAAACGAGAGGCTGTCATCATAGCTACATTTGACATAATACCCAATGCTAAAGGGCACATGTTTCTGATACTTTTGGGTGTTTTTATTAGTGTCGTCCTCGATAGGTATTAAGAGACACTCGGTGTCGGCATAGATAACAAATGGTGCTTTTTCTTTAAACGAGTAATTTTTAAATTTAATAAGTGCACACTCTGGACTAGGTATTTCAGGTACTACACAATTATTAATTTTAATACACTCTTTAGTGTGACGTGCCAACTTATCTGCAGAATTAAAATAATGTAAACATCTGTCACAGATAAACTTTTGTCTTTTGTTTTTGCTCAGTTGACGAGATAAGAGTCGTGAGAGACTTTTTATCCAAACATAATGAAACCTAACAGGTGCTAAATTATTATCTAACTCGTCAGCCACTACGTAACTATCCTGTAAAAGAAGCAAGTTTATATGTATGGTTTGTTTATTTTGAGTTAAATATGTTGGTAAAATTTGAAAACCCTTGCTCATTTTCTGTAATCTATAAACATTTATTGAGATATTATTTTGATTCTCAAATCGCTGAATTAAACCAGGTGTAATGGGAAAATGCATCCCTTTTAAATTTAAAACATCCTGCGGGTTTGGATAAGATGATGTTCGCTCAGAATGTTTGAAAGCTGGATATAAAGCGGAAACAATGGCCCAAACAAAACACATGTCATCAGTATTCTGAACATTAATACATGCCTCTTTCAATGCAATTTCTTTTGGTAGAGGTATGTAACTTCCGGCTTTAAGAGGGTTATATTGGTTGATATTCACTGTTAGACTTATTACTTTCCTTAACGCCCACCCGGAATCTCTTTCTTGGAACTCCCCCAAATCGGTAAGAATTATATCTAGTATTTTATCTTTAAACCATGCATCTAAATCGGTGTTCTGATAAATTGGAGCATTAGCAGTATTTAAATATTTAGTCTCCTCCAAAATCACATCAGCTTTTGAAATTTGAAATTCCCCACAGAGAACTGCGTTGACCTTGAGAGCTTCACTCTTTTTTAAGGCAATTTTAATTCTACGCTTAAACAAAGCAGCACAGTCCTCGAGAAACGGTAGCACATCGGTATGGCGTATATTGGTTATAACGCCGGTTCTAACTCTCGATTGAAATGCTGAGCCCAAGTCGTCCCATTTAACCCTATGAGTAGCTGTCTCAGCCCGACGTACACCGCTTCCTCCACCAACCTTTTTATCCTTTAAATATCGCTGAAAACCCTTAATCTGCCCCAAACAGGCTGAGATGTGCGTCTTTTCGGACACATACTTGGCACGTTTTAGGACTTTATTCAAGTTCCAAAGAGCACGAGTACACTCCCTTAAAACATTGCTACACATCTCAACAGTTAAATTAGGATTCTGCACCTGAATCCTAAGCGCTTGAACTATATCGCTGGCAAAAGGCATGATTGCTCTGTAACAAAATAAATATGGCTCAAAATACGTCTGCTCTCTCTAACGTACAAAGACAGAATGGGCTCTGGAGCTCCTGCGTTCTGCTTATAATGCACCCCTATTTATAACCTCGATTCTACTAGAAAATAACTTGGGAATTCCCAGAACTACAACACTGGGTATACTAGATATGGACTTTCTTGATATCATAGATGCATTGAGCTCACTTTTGATTTTATTTCTATCTAAACCAAATTGCGTTGCAAATGTAAATCATCAAACGCTATACCTCCGTTAGAAAACAACCCTATTATTTCGACTTTGAATTGAACAGTACTATTCCTCCTACTTTGAATGATTTAGAACTTGATTACGATAATGAGGTTAATAAGTTAGTGGAAATGTTTAAACAGTTAGAGAGCGATAATTTTAATCATAAAAACGACGATAAAATATGGTCTATATTACTAGAATTGGAAAAACTTGGGGTAATCGAATTTTAAAAATAAATACACTACCCCTTATTTATGATCTCAGTATATATCTACCTCTCGAGCAGAATGGTTGTGTTAATTTGCCTCATTTTATTTCTCACTGTTACTTCTACAGCTGTACAGGCAACAGACGAAACAGCTGCCCGCCAATATTTAACAGACTATGGTTACTTGGAAGAAAATGCTACAGATAATGCCTTAGTGTCGATATCAGATGGGTTACGGGCATTTCAAGAAACTTATGGTCTCCCTGAAGATGGAACCTTAAATGACGAAACTATTGCCCTAATGCAAAGACCTCGCTGTGGCGTCAAAGATATTGCAGATTGGAAAAGAGGCTCTAACTACTTATGGAAAGATTTAAAGCTATCCTGGTCTATCTACCCTCCAAATTATTCAGTATATCCATATAGAACAGTTGCTGAAAGAGCTTTTCAAGCATGGGAGGATGTTTCTAATTTCCGCTTTAAATATGATAAAAACATCCATAATATTACAATTTCGTTTGCCGGCCAACGGCATAAAATGAAAAATGACCTCACCTGGTGTCCCTACAAATTAGATAAACCTACTTTAGCGCACGCATTTTTTCCAGATGGAAGTTCCAATGTAGAGATTCATATGCATTCAAAAGAGCCATGGAGTCTTTCCTCCAAAAATGGTGGGACAAATTTACTAAGCATTTTAATACATGAGATTGGGCATACTCTAGGTTTAGCCCACACAGCTGACGAGAGCGCGATCATGTACCCGTATTACAAAGCGGAAAATGTGAAAATAACTCAGGACGATATTTATGGTATCGAGTACCTTTATGGCAAAAAATCTTTGGCCACAACAAAAATACCCACGTCACCGAATACAACCCCACAGACAAAAACCACGACAATACCTACAAAAGTTACAACCACTCCACAGATAAAAACCACAACTATGCCAATAAAAGTTACAACCACCCCACAGACAAGAACCACAACTATACAGACAAAAGCTGTAACAACAATCCCCAGCGTACCCCCGACCCCTGACGTACCCTCGGTACCCGATGCGGCACAGTTTCCGACTCTATGTGACTTGGACTCGAAAACAAATAAAGCTTATTTAATCGTTAAAAACAAATTATTTATTTTTTATGAGACATTTGTTTGGATGTTGAATTTAGAGACGAAGCAAATTTCTAATACCCCGTTTCTATTAACAGATTATTTTAAATTTTTGCCAAAAAATTTTAAGAAAATAACTGCTATATATGAACGTCCTAATGGAGACATTGTATTGTTTGTCGGTGATCTGATTTACTTTGTAGAATACGGTACGTTCGCGTTAATAAAAACGGAATCAATAGATAGTCTCGCTACCACAAATGTAAAACCCAGAGTTCAAGCTGTCGTGAACACAAACAAGGGAAAAACCTATTTATTTTTCAATGATATTCTAGTATGGAGGATAAATGAGTGTATGTTTAAGCCAGACAATTATCATATAACGTCTGAATTATTTAACGGGATTCCCGCAAAGATAGACAGTGTATTTCGTTACACCGACGGCCGCCTTTATTTTATTCAAAACGACATGTTTTTTGAATGTAATGAATTTACCATGAGCTTAATTCGCATCGGTAAAATGGATCTTTCATTTTTTGGTATATCTTGCCCTAATGTAGGCGTTTTGGTGCAGCTTAAAGATTTATTACATAAGATTGTATCTCGTAATATAAAATTTTAGTTATGTAAAAATAAATAAAATGTATATTATTATAAACCCAATAAAAATATATTATTATTATTAGAGTCCTCGTTTTCTTTAATCAACCTATGCCAAACCCGTTTTCTTTAATCGGCCTATGTTCCAAGTCCTATACAAGTTGTAAAATAAATTACTTTCCCTATATCTTTTTCGATGCATACGGAGTGTTATGGTCATTGTAATTTACTAGCTTGCTATCACTTGTTAAATTAACTTTTACGACACAGTGGCGTAGAACAGCTGTTCACCGATTTCTTCTTTTCTCGAATTAAGGGCCTGAAAAAACTAAAAATGGCTGCTAAAATTGCTGTTGTAAACGGTCTAGACCTGGAAGAGGGTAAACTTTACCGTATTCTTGACATCGAGAACAAGGACGGTGCCTACGGGGTTCAAACAGTAGTTTATCTGGAAGATGATAAAATGGTATATCTTCCTAAGAGGATGCTAAAAACTGATGCCGAAGTAACTAATATAGCCTGTCGCCAAACATATCTTGTCAGAACAGGAAAACATTATGTAGAAAAATATGGGTGTACCACCCCTATTTTAGAGATACGCAAGTATTGGTAAGTAAAATATTATTTAACTTTTACGCTTGAAATTACAAAGGTTCGTTTCTTTTCTTTCAGATGCAGGCCTCTTTTAAAATTAATCACTATTTTATCAACCCCATATCTTTAGTTTTTATTATAAATTGATATAACGTTTTAAATTGTAAACTTATTTTTACTAATATACCTTGGGATGTCAAAATGTTTTTTTTAATTTTCTATGGCCCCTTTGAAATGAAACACAAAAATTAATTTTAAGCATTTAATAATTGGGATAAATATATGTAATTTTTTACACTGGGTCGACCCATTAATGATATAAATAAATATAAATAATTTTTTGTACTGGGTCGGCCCAGACTATTACCCCCCTCCCATGGAGGGGGCCATGCCACAGTTCTATGAGGTTCTCTGGCATGGCGAACTCCGGGTGGAAGTTATGGTAAACATATGTCATCTGAAAATACCGTAATTAGGCATATAAAAATAATTGTATTTTTTAAAAACATACCGCCTCGCCGGGAAACATCTCCCCCACCAAAAATTCAAGGAAGTTATTGATTTGACTTGCTAAAAGAAAACCCCGAATTAAAAAATTAAAAAATTTATAATAAAAAGAACTTACCAGACATAATTTCACGTTTGCAAGTAAACGGGTGTTCAATCTATATTTATATAAGTTTTTCCTACTATTAAAGAATTAATTTTTATGATGCATAAATGTATGTCGATTGGAGTACGTACTAATTAATTCAAACACTAATATAATATCATCATATACAGGGCATTTTGAAAATGTAGATACTGGGCTTGTTTATTCTTTACACTGATTTTAAATACATATACGAGGCTGGTAATAACTACTCTGTTGGGATATTTTAAACGGGGTTAATGGTGGATTAGACAGCTTAACGGGAGATTGATCCGCCTAGCCGGGGCTTGAGGGAAACGGAAAATAATTATTATATGTTCTCTTCCAAGATTAATTTTAAATATATCCCCCAAATACGTACAATCAGTTAAAATGTAGTTGGTCTTCAGCTACGTCATTGTACTAAAATATACCATTTAGGTCGAATGTTATGGCAGTTTTATAGATATAATTTGTAATTTAAAGGCGTAATTTAACGGTTAAAAGTGTTTCATACCCCCTGTATACAGATCCCATTAGTAGTAATATATGCTTGCTTTTATTCGCCCACATTATGCATTAATTATTTATTAAAAGGATAATTATTACTTTCAATGCAAAATTGCATTAAAGCGATCGGCATACAATGTCGTTGAAATTTGCATATAAAATCAATTCTACCTCGCGTTGTGACTCGATTTTATATGATCATTTTATTGAAAGATAATTAATTATGTATTCTGTTTTTTATTACGCGGTTCGGTAAACATATCCTTAAAGTTGCGATAAACATAATAAAATTCGAAAATTGTCTTATTTTCTCCGATATGACCTTTATATATTACCATAATGGTGTATTTGACTTGAAAACTGCATATATTTCTGGCATAAAACGTTGTTAAATGATTACAGATATGTCTTTTTATTTACACCGATTTTTTTATTCCTTTAATGTAATATACCAGGGTGGTAGTAAGTGATATTGTTATGTTGTAAATAAAAAAGTTTTAAAATTTTTATTTACGCCGATTTTTTTATTCCTTTAATGTAATATACCAGGGTGGTAGTAAGTGATAGTGTTATGTTGTAAATAAAAAAGTTTTAAAATTTTTATTTACGCCGATTTTTTTATTCCTTTAATGTAATATACCAGGGTGGTAGTAAGTGATAGTGTTATGTTGTTTATAACATTGTGTTAAATGTGTTCTTGAAAGGTCACAATTTCATCGTGAATATATATTTTAGGGAATTTGTGGGGGATCTGGAAGGTCTTTGTATACTTACTTTATATCTTTCCTGTATAGATTTTTGTATAAAATTATGCAAGTAATTTTTATCTGTTCAAGAAATAGATTTTTGCATATAAGTGTCCCAATATTTGTTGTTGTAAATTACCAGTATCAATTAGCATAAATAAAGCATTATCTAGAAGCCTCGTGTGTAGCTGACGATCTACATAATGATGCTACATTTTTTGCTGTTAATGATTATAAAATAATATTGGTGTTCTTGTGAATCCTAGATAAAGCAAAACACCCGAACTTGAGTTGACTTGGTTGGCTAGCTATCCAAACTTTGCTAGCTTCCTAAATGATTTTAAACAATTGGTAATTTTCTATAATCGTTAATTCGTATGCAATCATTCTTTAGTTAGACTGATAAGTTTTTGGTTATAATAATAAGATAATTTATTTTTAATACTGTGCATGGTAAAATGTTCCTTTTTTATACAAAACTACTTTTAATACACCCCTGTATGTATTGTTTGGTGTATACCTATATATTTTTTTGGTAATAAATTTGTTTGATGTACTTAACTATTTTGTTTTTATTTTCAATTTATGTTTAAGGGGGATAAACGTCTTTGTTTCTTTATCGGGGTTGTTTTCTGTAACAGAGAGGCCAACAGAGTCCGTTCCAGGTCATCAGGGTCTGTTCATCAGGTCTGTTCCAAGGGAACAGGTCTGTTCAGGCCAACAGGGTCTGTTCCGGGGGAACAGGTCTGTTCATCGGGTCTGTTCCAGGGGAACAGGTCTGTTCATCGGGTCTGTTCCGGGGGGAACAGGTCTGTTCATCGGGTCTGTTCCAGGTGGAACAGGTCTGTTCGTCAGGTCTGTTCCAGGGGAACAGGTCTGTTCCGGGGGAACAGGGTCTGTTGGACAGGGTTCATGATACGTTTAATTTGATTCCACACGGAGCAGTTTATATTACAATACTTTTTTTGTTAAATCTGATGTCTTTGTTTTTAATAATCGGCTAAAAGACTTGACGCTTCGACTAATTACTGATTTTTAGTTTATACTATCTATCTATAAGAGACGTTGCAGCCCTTTCGGGGTAAATGATTGTAAAATAATATTGAAAGCTGATGCTTGTGTTGCATAACAGATAGGTGAATGCACAAGATTGTTAATATTTTCCTACGCTTATAATATTTATTTTTATGTGAAACACTGGTTGCCTAACTTCAGGTAGTACTCAGATATCAATTAGTTTGTTTTACTAAGTATATGTGTATGGTTTACCCTAATTTTGTACATTATAAAATATCACCATAATCCCACTTAAGGACCTTTTGTTCCAGCAATCTAATCAGATGTGCCCCCGCGGTTTCACGTTGTCAAACATTGTTTAGCAGTTTTAAGGTATATGCTCTCGTAGCGTATTTTGCAAGGCTTTGAGGTTCGGCCCCAGAGGTTTATGGTTCAATTCCCGCTGACTGCCCAAACTTTTTTTTCTGTTATTATTTATTCATTATGTTGTTCAATATTGATTATTTAGATAGATGTTCGGGTTAGATACTTGGGTTTGGGTACTATTGAGAACGTGGTATGTCATCTCTCCTCCGCTAGGTGGCGCCTCTACAATTAATCGTTCACAGTCACGTACTAAAGGGGATTTGGGGGGCTCCGCGGGTACTTGGGTTCCATGGGGAATACTGTTAGGTTAGAATCTTCAAATAATGGGGCCCCCCTGGTAATACCAGGGGGGCCACTTAGGTTAATACGGATCCTGTATCTACTGCGAGTAGTTATGACGTCAGACACTAGATGGCTATAGTAGCTGGGTTCCGCTCGGGTTAAGAGAGGATGGCGACTTCCAGGAAAAGTGCCACGCCCCTAAAATGGCGATAAAAATGCAGGTTTTAGGTCCCATGTTATTTCTTATGAGATTTTGGGCTCGAATCCGCCTAGCTTTATCTACTCAAATCCACGGCATAGAAAATGTTGTAAATCATCAATGTTGTCAATTTACAATTTGCGTACATTCGCGAAAGAAGTAATCGCAAAGCTACTGCATTGCTACACTAGACTTACACGGGTTAAAAGGGCGCTAGCCGGTTTCTAATTCGTCTTTTTGTTATAAATTCACGGTATTAAAAATGTTATCAATCATCAATATCAATTCATAGTTTGCGTACATTCGCGAAAGAAATAATTGCAATACTATTGCAGCGCTACACTAGACTTACATGGGTTAAAAGGGCGCTAACCGATTTCTAATTCCTCTTTTTGTTTCAACTTTACGGTATAAAGAATGTTGTTGTCAATCATCAATGTCAATTCACAATTTGCGTACATTCGCGAGAGAAATAATTGAAATGCTACTGCATCGCTACACTAGACTTATATGGGTTAAAAGGGCGCTAACCGATTTCATTTCTAATTCGTCTTATTGTTTCAACTTTACGGTATAAAGGATGTGGTGGTCAATCATCAATGTCAATTCACAATTTGCGTACATTCGCGAAAGAAATAATTGCAATGCTACTGCATTGCTACACTAGACTTACATGGGTTAAAAGGGCGCTAACCGGTTTCTGATTTGTCTTTTTGTTTCAACTTTACGGTATAAAAAATGTTGTTGTCAATCATCAATGTCAATTCACAACTTGCGCACATTCGCGAAAGAAATAATTGCAAAGCTACTGCATTTACACTAGACTTACATGGGTTAAAAGAGCGCTAATCGCTTTCTGATTCGTCTTCTTGTTTCAATTTTCCGGTATGAAGAATGTTGTCGTCAATCATCAATGTCAATTCACGATTTGCGTACATTCGCGAAAGAACTAATTACAATACTACTGCATTGCTAGACTAGACTTATATGGGTTAAAAGTGCGCTAACCGATTTCTAATTCGTCTTTTTGTTTCAACTTTACGGTATAAAGAATGTTGTTGTCAATCATTAATGTCAATTTACGATTTGCGTACATTCGCGAAAGAACTAATTGCAATGCTAGGTACTGCATTGCTACACTAGACTTACATGGGTTAAAAGGGCGCTAACCGATTTCTAATTCGTCTTTTTGTTTCAACTTCTCTTCAAATATTTACGTTTTTTTGTGATAGTTTTCGATTTTTTTGACAAATAAGTGTATATTATGACTTCTACAAGTGATATTTTAGTGGAAATTTTCCTAGTGTCAATTTAACTGGAAATTTTAAACGGAAATTTTAAAAAATTGATAAGTGGAAATTACATCCGTTTTGAAAATTACATCTAGAAATATCCCGGGGATAATTGTCATTTTTGACATTTATAGTTTCAAAACATCAAAACAGTCCTAGTTCTAACAGTATAAAGGCAGAAATTTAAAATTTTATCAACTCGGGAAATTTCCGATCAAAACATAACACGTGCCTAAAATATTTCCTAATGGAAATTTTTCAAAATTTGGTCTTCAGCCAATTTTTTAAAAAAAAAAACATTCGTGCATTGCACCAAAGAAAAAATCCCTCACCCTGCGGGTAAAAATTGGTTTGAGACAAAATTTTCAAAATTTTCCGGAAATATTTCATGCACTAGTTATATTTCTACTGGAAATTGCAATATTTTAAGGATACATGACAAATGTCGTGTAAATGAAAAAATTTTAATATTATTTTTCTCAAAAACTACTAAATTTCGGCTTCTCAAAAGATCCAAAAAAGTTACGAGATTCGAGCTGACCTATAGGGCACAAGAACCCAATGATGTGCTTCTTGACAAAAATCATTGTTCGTCCACCCCTCCTATATAGGCGGTTGTTACGGTGTAGTTAGGGAAGGAAAATCGTTCGCTTTTAAACCATATTTCTTGTACAAGAACAACTAATCTGAGCATGTTTAAAAAGTTTAGAAAGAGAAAACAAAAAGAAAACTGAAAACATTTTTGAAAAAAATAATGGTAATCGAGATGCTAACGAAAGAAAGAAATAAAAACAACATAAGCAAAGCAAAGAAGCTGTATCTATGAAATTAAATTATTAAAATGGTTTTTACCTGATCTGCAGTTATTTTTGGAATCGTTCTTTTTCCAATTTCTAATTCTCTTTTTTTATGCAAAACTGCAGCCAAATTCTATCCTTGTTTATTTTCATTATTGCGTGTAGTACTATGAGCCCATCTGCACAACGTCCGATTTGTATTTTGAGAGTATCCTAAATAGTTCGTGCCATAATTTGTTATAATTTTGACAAAATTATGATTATTTTGATATAAGCACTTTATAAATTTGGAATGCATATTTGACCTACAATTTTAAAATAACTTTATTTGTTAATATCAACGTCATTTTCTTAGTTTAATGTCAACAATTTTAACTAGCTAGATGCAATCGGTTTCCCTCTACGACCAAACATGGGGTGCATTCAAAAATCAAATAAAATAAAGATTGCTAATTTAACAAAAAAATTAAATAAAATAGAGATGGAATTTACCAAAAAATTACTAAAGTTTGATTTTTTTTGAGCTTACTCCCGCAGACTATGATCAGGAAACAATCGGGTTTTTAGTCAAGTCAGGATTGTCATTTTAATGCGTGGTCTACTGTTAATTATTTGGCGTAACTGTGCGAGGCCTACGGCCATGCACTTTTAGCGTTATTCTTTAACGCGGATATTTTACAAATTTTTTAAAGCAAAAAGTGCACAAAAAACTAGTTATTTTATATAGGCAAGGTCGCGGTCAAGGTTTTTAAATTTCAAAAAGTTTTTTAATTTATTAAAATTGAATGCCTACTTATTCCTCGACCAATTCCAAATTTGCTTTAGTATTTGTTTTATCGTGCGAGGCCTACGGCCACGCACAGTTTGAATATCTATTTCTTGAAAGCATGGACGTCTATTATTTATTTAATTATTATTTTAAGCAATATAAATAATCAACTAAGTACAGGGTTATCTAACCAAGACTAGACAAGGCGATTTTTTGACTTTTCCTGTACTTTTATAAAAAAACTGAAATAGCCATCTTAAGTCATTTTCTCCCGCGAATTCGAATATCTTCAGCAAAAAACAATTGAACATCAAACAAAAGTACAAGGGGTCACTTTGATATTTTTTTAAATGGGATGCCGTATTTTTAATGAGCTTATCCGATTTCTCATATAAATTTTGATCTAAAATGTTGGATTTTTAATTCAAAAACGCCTTTTTTCTTCAGTTTTAAATTCGGAAAATGTTAAAAATAAAAAAAAAAAAAAAATTAAAAATCCAACATTTTAGATCAAAATTTATATGAGAAATCGGATAAGCTCATTAAAAATACGGCATCCCATTTAAAAAAATATCAAAGTGACCCCTAGTACTTTTGTTTGATGTTCAATTGTTTTTTGCTGAAGATATTCGAATTCGCGGGAGAAAATGACTTAAGATGGCTATTTCAGTTTTTTTATAAAAGTACAGGAAAAGTCAAAAAATCGCCTTGTCTAGTCTTGGTTGGATAACCCTGTACATATTTTTTAAAAATAATCAGATGAAGATTTTTATTTTGGTTCGCAACTTATATGTTTTTCATCTATAAGACCGACTTTTGTTTTACGTTTCTTTTCAAGCACATTTGCAGTTTCTTTTAGGTAAGGTATCGTTTTAGTGAAAATATCGAATAAACAATAAATATACAGGGTTAGGAGAAATTACCAGAACGGTCGATTATTTCAAAAGATATACGAGTTAGCAAAAAATGTCTTTTATAAAAGTTGTAAGGCTTTTAAAAATCTACATATCTGTAATAAATTGGAATATACAGGTATGCCCAAAAAGTTGTGGAAAGTCAAGGTTATATTTTTTAAAATAGAACACCCCTATATTATTACCAATTTTGATCGTCCAGTAAATTTTAAACATTTTCTATTAACCATATGCTATGCCTAAACTTATTAGTTTCCGAGATATCGGCGTTTTAAATAATAACGGATAACAATGCTCTATTCGAACTTAGTCGTATTTACCTTAGCAACAAATTAGGTATGGTCTTTGACATTTGTCAGAATTGAGCAAAAAAGAAAATAGCATGACGTTTTCACTTACTGAAACAGAGAGAATTTATATTTTAATTTTAAGGGGATATGGCGATAAGCAGAGATCATATCAGGAGGTATGTGATATTTTTAACAATTTGCACCCAGATAGGCAACTTAAAAAAAAAATGCAGTTTTTCGAACTGTGGAGCGTTACAGAATGACTAGAAGTGTAAAAAACGGTAATTTTCCAGTTTATCGGCTTATGCGAAAAATGGCGTAAAATGAAAATCGTTTCTTGCAATATGTAGCACGTACTTTCTAAACGACAAATCCGCGAGTGAAAAACCATTTTTTTAATTGGAAATATAAAAAAATGTGAAAATAGTCGACCGAAAAGCACAGTGAGAGTGACAAGTAGTGAGGTTATGTTTCTCTAGCTGTTAGTCAGTCGACAAAAATTGTAATAATTATAGACTTATATTGGTTAAACAGGCGCTAACACGGCATCTAATCCACCTTTTTGGTTCCAATTCGGTATATGCTACATAAATCAACAAGAGTTTTTCATTTTTTTTTCATTTTTGTCACAAGCGGGTACCCTATTTTTACATTTTTTTTATATTTGCAATTGAAAAAATGGTTTTCCGCTCGCGGATTTGTCGCTTAGAAAGTACGTGCTATATATTGCAAGAAACGGTTTTCATTTTACGCCATTTTTCGCATAAGCCGATAAACTGGAGTGGTACCTAAAAAACCGACCAAAATCTGGAAGACCTAGAAGTGCTACCGCCGATGATAAAAAAGTAGACAGTCTGCTTTCGATACAAGAAAATCCCAGACAATCCACCAATCAGCTTGCTTTGGATCATGAAATTGATCAAAAATCTGTAAGAACCGTTCTTCATACTGAGAAAATGCATACATACAAAGTTCATGTTGTACAAGAACTTTGTGATGTTGACTATGATCGAAGAATAAAATGTTGCGAAATAATTACGAGAAAGATTGAAGAGAATCCGCATTTTCCAAACAATATTGTTTATCATTTTTCTCGTAAAGTTAGAGAATTTTTGGATGTCACGTTCCCAAATAGATGGATAGGAAGAAGAGGGCCTATCGAGTGGCCTTCACTATCCCCCGATCTTTCGCCCTTAGATTTCTTTTATTGCGATCACCTGAAAAACAATGTTTTACGGAACAAATCCAATAATTTAGAAGAATTAAGAATTCAAATTTTAAATGAAAGTGAGAGAATAACAAGGGAAATGGTTTTAAATACCCAAAGACATTTTTGCGACAATTTGTATCATTATCAGTTAGTAAATGGGGGCCATTTTCAACATTTATTAAAAATTAGAGCTGTGTTTCCATGACTTGTTATACGGACTTTTTTTCATGTTAACTTATTAAATTGTTTATTAAAATTTATTTTGTGTTTTGTAACTGATCAAAATGTCATAATATCTCGGAAACTAATAAATTTAGGCATATCATATGGTTAATAGAAAATGTTTAAAACCGACTGGATGATTAAAATATACGGGGTGGGGTGTTCTATTTAAAAAAATATAACTTTGACTCTCCACAACTTTTTGGGCGTACTTGTATATTCCAGTTTATTACAGATATGTAGATTTTTAAAAGCCTTACAACTTTTATAAAAGATATTTTTTGCTAACTCGTATATCTTTTGAAATAATCGACCGTTCTAGTAATTTCTCCTAACCCTGTATATACCTCAGTCGACCAAAACCTAATTTATATTATTTGGTAAATAAAACATTACTTATTTACTCGACTTGAGTCACCCACATCTGCCATGGGGAGTAAAAATGTGCTACTATCATGAATAAGGAATATGTGATTTATATTTTCTCAAATCTACCTTTTTGCATAGGAATAAAAAGAAATGGACGTGAAATTAAATAATTTATCATATATTCTGTTTAATGCAAATATTAGAATAGTATACCAAAACGAAATTTGGGCGTGGCATACAAAAATGTTCACCTGCGCCGCTATTTTTCCGTCTCTTCGGCGCTTGTAGCTAGGTATATCATATATATAGTATCATCTATAAATTATCCCATTAAGAATTTTGGCCTCTATTGCTTATTCACATTTGATTTCCTTGATTGCTTAAAGTAGCATCACGTTCATAATTATCTGCTGTCGAATCCATTGGCCGCACAAGGTACACGTTATGACCGTATATTGTTGAACCACTCTTCCCCTCTTCCAATCTGTTTTAGTTTATTTAGGTTCATCCTAAAAAACATACTTCTTAATTACTGGGTTGCTGAAGATGACTTTTTCTAAAGTCGAAACTAGTACAACCTAATGTCCAATTTAAATTATGTATACTCTTTAACCCTTATTTCACCCTAGAAAGACAAATATATTTACTTTGGTGGTATAGACAGACCTTGTTTTCTTTCATAATCTCGCCACAGAAAATGGACTACTTCCTGAATCTATTATTATTACTTTTAAAACTCAAACTTTGCCCAAATATGTAGCGTTAGGTCATGTTAGATTAGAAGTGAACCCTTACGTGCAAAGGGTTATTCTATGTTACAACTATTTTCGATACGTACATACTATTTAGTAAACAGTGTAGAAGTAAAATGCGTTGTTTGAAATGTACAGACGATCACAAATTAGAAAAATGCAATAATGCGGAAAAGGAAATTACATGCTTCCATTGTAAAGGCTCGCACGCCACAAACGAATCTAAAAAATGCGCGGAATTTTCTATGCAAAAAGACATTAAATTAGAAATGGCTAATCAAAATCTTACGTATAAGGAAAAAGAACAACGTTTTCCCTAAATATCTTATGCATCTATTGTAGCAAGAAATCTAAACAACGACGTTAACCTCAGTCAGCTCGACGAAATATTAGTAAATAGTTCTCAGCCCTCAAATAGCTGCAGCAAGCAAACATCTTGTTCTTATTTTACACAAATAAAAGCTCCTATAAAAAGAACAAGGCCCTCATCACCTAATATAGTCCTAGACCAACATTAACAAATATTATCTCAAAGCTTTTCTTCCCAGACTAAGAGCAACCTACTAAATGATATCACATATCAATCTAATTTAAACCATGTAAGGAATCAACAAAGCACAACATCCCATAAAGATTTAAACTTTTACGAAATTTTCGACTTAGTTATCTCAGTCTTAAATATATTAAGACAAAAAAATACGTTTGATATTAATAAACAAGAATTTACAAATCTCATAAATTCGAAACTCTTATCTAGTTCATCTTATCTACCACAGTAAACCAGTAAAAAATGGAAAATCTTAATATTTGCCAATGGAACTGTCGTTCAGCTAGGTCTAACAAGACAAACTTAGAAATTCTATTGGATCAAAATAAAATTAGTATTGCATTATAGTAGTATAGCAATGTGACTCTCAGCCCAAAATCCCATAAGAAATAACATTGCGCTGAAATCTGCATTTTTTGGTGCCATTTTAGGGGCGTGGTCACTTGGTCCGGCGCGAGCCCCAGAACCGCGGCGGAGGAAGCCTCCACAACAGGCGTTGAACGCGCATGATGATAGAAGGCGATACCGCGAGACCCTATGCATAATTCGCGAGGCTAGCTCAGGCAGGTCAGCGACCCCGAGCGGTGATCACCCGATGGTTACCCGATGATCGCCCGAGGGTATCCGATGTCGGTAATATAGGACCCGTCTTAGTCTAAGTGGCGCCCCCCTGGTATTATCAACCCTCATTATTTCAAGATTCTAACCCAACTTTATGACCCATGGTCACGTGTTATTACATTTATAGCGGAGGAGAGATGACGTACCACGTTCTCAATAGTACCCAAACCCAAGTACCTAACCTGAACATCTATCTAAATAATCAATATTGAACAACATAATGAATAAATAATAACAGAAAAAAAGTTTGGGCAGTCAGCGGGAATTGAACCATAAACCTCTGGGGCCGAACCTCAAAGCCTTGCAAAATACGCTACGAGAGCATATACCTTAAAACTGTTAAACAATGTTTGACAACGTGAAACCACGGGGGCACATCTGAATAGATTGCTGGAACAAAAGGTCCTTAAGTGGGATTATGGTGATATTTTATAATGTACAAAATTAGGGTAAACCATACACATATACTTAGTAAAACAAACTAATTGATATCTGAGTACTACCTGAAGTTAGGTAACCAGTGTTTCTCATAAAAAATAAATATTATAAGCGTAGGAAAATATTAACAATCTTGTGCATTCACCCATCTGTTATGCAACGCGAGCATCAGCTTTAATATTATTTTACAATCATTCACCCCGAAAGGGCTGCTACGTTTCTTATAGATAGATAGTATAAACTAAAAATCAGTAATTAACCGAAGCGTCAAGTCTTTTAGCCGATAATTAAAAACAAAGACATCAGATTTAACAAAAAAAGTATCGTAATATAAACTGCTCTGCGGGGAATCAGATTAAACGTATTATGAACCCTGTTCAACAGACCCTGTTGGCCTGATGACCAGGAACGGACTCTGTTGGCCTCTCTGCCACAGAAAACAACCCCGATAAAGAAACAAAACAGTTAAGTACATCAAACAAATATATTACCAAAAATATATAGGTATTCACCAAACAATACATACAGGGGAGTATTAAAAGTAGTTTTGTATAAAAAAGGAACATTTTACCATGCACAGTATTAAAAATAAATTACCTTATTATTATAACCAAAAACTTATCAGTTTATACAAAAATCTATACAGGGAAGATATAAAGTAAGTATACAAAGACCTTCCAGATCCCCCACAAATTAACTGGTCATATAATCAAAGTCATTAAATGCGTAAATTATAAGCCACACTGTATGTTTCATGAAGAAGAAAATTATACATTATTACTGTTAAATATCAATAAGATCTCGTGCAAAAAATTATTCAAACAAACGGCCAACTTTCACTACTAAACACACTGTATTTTCTGCAAACATTTGATGATGTTATAGAACCCAACATTTTGACTAGTGACTATGGGTTAAGTTGCAAATATTATCGAAACACACAATCACAAGCCATTACGTAGGGGCTCAGTATCTGTTTTGTGCGTTGTACAGCTCCCATTGCATGAGGAATTAAGACATAAATGTAATTTATATTTAAATTCCAAGTACTAAAGGCTCCAAATATTCTTTTTAAATTTTTGAAAAACCTCTCAGTGACATCTTAAATAGTGTAAAAAATATAATTTATATGCTCCAGAACTAAATATATTATACCAACAAGAACAAACTTATTACCAACCTCGTATAAAATAATATAAATACTTATTATTAGGAACTTATCGACAGGGTGATTAGAATTTAGCCTAATAATACCAGTTCAACAGACCCTGGTCAACACCCCCCTATTTTATCACCCCTGATCCCAACAGCATTCACCCCACATCGCATTGATAAAAATACCCATATAAGCACCCTAGCGGAATACCATTCATGAGTGTATAATTAATTAAAAATCAATCAATTTTAAAACTTTTTATTCACAACATAATAATATCACTTACTATCATCCTGGTATATATCACATTATAGGAATAAAAAAATCTGCGTAAAATAAAAAGACATATCTGTAATTTTATACCATCGTGTTATTTCAGAAATATATGCAGTTTCAAGTCAAATCCACTATTATAGTAATATATAAAAGTCATATCGGAGAAAATAAGACATTTTTTGAATTTTATTAAGTTTATCGCCGTCAAAAACAACTTTAAGGTTATGTTTTCCGAACCATGCAATAAAAAACAGAATACATAATTAATTATCTTTCAATAAATAATTAGATAAATTGGACCACAACACGAGGTATAATTGATATTATTTTACCTTATTAGCGTATTTAATATAACTGGTTAATTGATATTTTTTAATAATATTTTATGCCGATCGCTTTAAATGCAATTTTTGTATTTAAAGTAATTAACTTTTTTTAATAAAATTATAGCGTAATGTTCACGAATAAAATCAATTAATGGGATCTGTATACAGGAGGTATGAACCACTTATTTAAAATCAGTGCAAAAATAAACAAACCTATTATCTACATTTTCAAAATGTCCTGTATATGACGATATTATATTAGTGTTTGAATTAATTAGTACGTACTCCAATCGACATATATTTATGCATTATAAAATTAATTCTTTAATAGCAGAAATAATTTATATAAATATAGATTGAACTCCCGTTTAATGGTAAAAGTGATTAATAATGCCATCCGGTGAGTACCTTTATTATTATAAATATTTTAAATTTTAATTCGGGGGTTTTCTTTTATAGCAGCACAACAAATCATTAATTTCATCGAGTTTTTGGTTGAAGAGGTTTTTCCCGGCGAGGCGGTATGTTTTTAAAAAATACAATTATTTTTATATGCCTAATTATGGTATTTTCAGATGATATACATATTCCACAATTTCCCTCCGGGGTTCGCCATGCCAGAGTACTTCATGGAAATATGGCATGGCCCCCTCCATGGGAGGGGGGTAATGGCCTGGGGGGACCCGATTGAAAAAATAGTGTATGTTTATTTTTATAATTAAATGTTTTAAAATTAATTTTTATGTTTCATTTCAAAGGGGCCGTAGAAAATTAAAAAAAAAACATTTTGAAATCCCAAGGTATATTAGCAAAAAAAAAATAACTTTACAATTTAAAACGTTATATCAATTTATAATAAAAACGAATTTAAAGATATGGGGTTGATAAAATAGCGATTATAATAAAAGGCAGTTTGCATCTGAAAAAAGAACGGGCTAATGAAGTATTGAATTGATATAATATAAAAAAAACTCACCAGAACTTCAAAATCTCTATTATAGGGGTAGTGCATCCGTATTTCTCTACAAAATGTTTGCCAGTACGGACAAGGCCTAATTGACTGCAACGTATGGTAGCCACTTCTGCCTCGGTTTTGGTCATCCTTTTAGGGAGATATACCATTTTATCGTCTTCTAGATAGACGATTGTGGAAATGCCAAAGGGTCCGTCCTTATTCTCGATGTCAAGAATACGGTAAAGTTTACCCTCTTCCAGGTCTAGACCGTTTACAACATCAATTTTAGCGGCCATTTTTAGTTTTTTCAGGCTCTTAATTTGAGAAAAAAAGAAATTGGTGAACTAACTTTCCTGCAGTGTTTTCTGGTATTTTTAGCTTTACCCCACCTTAACAGACAATATTCTAGAACGATTGAAAAGTAAAAATTCAAGTAGCCCCACTCCAACAAAACGTTCAAGGATTTAGCGTCACCCTAGAAGGGTTTATAAATAGTGCAGAAATGGCGAGAGCACTTAATTGTTTCTGTTATAAGTTTGCAACAGGTAAGTTTTTGAATTTTATTATGGTGTCGGGGGTTTTTAAACCGACTTGGTATTTTTATTCAAAGTGTTTGTATCTTTTGGTTTTCTTTTTAGTGTATATTTCGGGGGCCACCCTCAATGTTTGCGTGTCGATTTTGTGATAAACCCTTTAAGTTTAAATGTGAAGGGGTGTATGATTTTAATTATATACTATCGCTATATGGTTTTAAATATATTTATAATGACTCCATGATAGACCGCATTAACAAGATGACAATAGGTCTTGCTACCGATAATATACTTTTAAATCGGGACTTCATAAAAATTTAAACATTACTTTTGAAAAATTAACAGTTTTAGTTTTGAAAACGATATTAATTATATATGTAAAGAGTGTATAATATTAATAGTAGAAGTTGAACGCGATTTTTGATTTTAAATAACATTGCATTCTTCCTGGGACGTATTAAACTGATGCAGTCACCATTTTTCAAAGTTATTTTTCGTATGTGAAATTTTCCGTACACCAAATTTGCCGAGAAAATCCACGCTATAGGCTGAATAAAAGGTAATAAGATAAAAAATATAGGTTTTTATAAATGCTTTATTGATTGCATTTTGATACATCTTAATTAAAAATAGTAATTTTATTTGATACAATTTTATCTAACAACATTTTTAATTGTTGCATAATATTTATATTAGGGCAAGATATACCAAAAAATGAAAGATCCATTTTACCGGTGCGAATTAGGCCCATGGTAAATTCATTATATTCAAAAAACATGTCGTTTTGAATAAAATAAAGGCGACCGTCGGTGTAACGAAATACACTGTCTATCTTTGCGGGGATTCCGTTAAATAATTCTGACGTTATATGGTAATCTTCTGGTTTAAACATGCACTCATTTATCCCCCATACTAGAATATCATTGAAAAATAAATAGGTTTTTCCCTTGTTTGTGTTCACGACAGCTCGAACTCTGGTTTTTACATTTGTGGCAGCGAGACTATCTATTGATTCCGTTTTTATTAACGCAAACGTGCCGTACTTTACAAAGTAAATCAGATCATCAACAAACAATACAATGTCTCCATTAGGACGTTCATATATAGCAGTTATTTTCTTAAAATTTTTTGGCAAAAATTTAAAATAATCTGTTAATAGAAAAGGGGTATTCGAAATTTGTTTCGTCTCTAAATTCAACATCCAAACAAATGTTTCATAAAAAATAAATAATTTGTTTTTAACGATTAAATAAGCTTTATTTGTTTTTGAGTCCAAGTCACATAGAGTCGGAAACTGCGCCGCATCGGGTACCGAGGGCGCGTCAGGGGTCGGGGGTACGCTGGGGATTGTTGTTGTAGCTTTTGTCTGTATAGTTGTGGTTCTTGTCTGTGGGGTGGTTGTAACTTTTATCGGCATAGTTGTGGTTTTTGTCTGTGGAGTGGTTGTAACTTTTGTAGGTATAGTCGTGGTTTTTGTCTGTGGGGTTGTATTCGGTAACGTGGGTATTTTTGTATGGTCAAAGATTTTTTGCCATAAAGGTACTCGATACCATAAATATCGTCCTGAGTTATTTTCACATTTTCCGCTTTGTAATACGGGTACATGATCGCGCTCTCGTCAGCTGTGTGGGCTAAACCTAGAGTATGCCCGATCTCATGTATTAAAACGCTTAGTAAATTTGTCCCACCATTTTTGGAAGAAAGACTCCATGGTTCTTTTGAATGCATATGAATCTCTACATTGGCGCTTCCATCTGGAAAAAATGCGTGCGCTAAAGTAGGTTTATCTAATTTGTAGGGACACCAGGTGAGATCATTTTTCATTTTATGCCGTTGGTCGGCAAACGAAATTGTAATTATGGATGTTTCTATCATATTTAAAGCGGAAATTAGAAACATCCTCCCATGCTTGAAAAGCTCTTTCAGCAACTGTTCTATATGGATATACTGAATAATTTGGAGGGTAGATAGACCAAGATAGCTTTAAATCTTTCCATAAGTAGTTAGAGCCTCTTCTCCAATCTGCAATATCTTTGACGCCACAGCGAGGTCTTTGCATTAGAGCAATAGTTTCGTCATTTAAGGTTCCATCTTCAGGGAGACCATAAGTTTCTTGAAATGCCCGTAACCCATCTGATATCGACACTAGGGCATTATCTGTAGTATTTTCTTCCAAGTAACCATAATCTGTTAAATATTGGCGGGCAGCTGTTTCGTCTGTTACCTGTACAGCTGTAGTAGTAGCAGTGAGAAATAAAATGAGGCAAATTAACACAACCATTCTGCTCGAGGGGTAGATATATACTGAGATCATAAATAAGGGGTAGTGTATTTATTTTTAAAATTCGATTACACCAAGTTTTTCCAATTCTAGTAATATAGACCATATTTTATCATCGTTTTTATGATTAAAATTGTCGCTCTCTAACTGTTTAAACATTTCCACTAGCTTGTTAACGTCATTATCGTAATAAAGTTCTAAATCATTCAAAGTAGGAGGAATAGTACTGTTCAATTCAAGGTTTTTGTTTATCATGCCCACTCTGCTGTTCTTTAAATGAGTCCTTTTTGGCGGAAAAAGCTTAGAAATAATGTTTGTATACTTCCAGCTTCTGCTAGAATTTATGTGATTTTTACTATTAAATTCCCTTCGGTGTGCGCTTGATAAAAGAAGGATTTCTTTATATTTATCCAGCTCTGTATTGGAATAGCCCATAGGGCGTTCTTTTGTCAATAAATTCAGAAGTCCTACAGTTAAAGTATATTTTTCATTATCAATCACTAGGGTGTTATTTTCAAATTCTACGGGCTTATTCCCAATAAACCATTCATTTTCAATCATTTTAAAACCAAAATCTAGACCGTTCGGTAAAGACAAAAGCGCTAATTTAATTTTTCGATTCGCCATCTTATCTCGCCGAACTCTGACATTCGAATGACGTACTCATCAACGGAACGGGTGTTTAAAACACTACCTAAAACACAACACTAAGATAACAATATCTTAACTGAAACAAAACAGTGTCTTAACGGAAACAAAACAAACATATAACGCTTATATATCAATCACAACGTCAACACTGAAAAAACAAAACAGGTCTTATATACCTATAATATTGTTTCAGATCATCTGAACACAAACAAAAACACTAATATCACACTGATACGCTAATCATAATGATGACGCTGTATACCCATAAACAGGGTGTAGTTCTGAGAAGCCCTAATATATTTTCTAGTAAAACACTGTTTCTTTTGGGTAAAAAATGATATGTATGTAATAATATTAATACGATTGTAAATATGCATAATCTTTATTAAATACATCTAGATACACTTCTATGAATAATTTTCCTAATCGTTTTAAGTTTATCTGGAGCTTTTGAAAAATAAAAGTGAGTTGATTTTGTTTCTAGGAACTGATTGAAAATATTTAACATTTCTATTGAATCCAGGTCTGCACCCAATTTATATTCTTTATATTGGAACTTGCTAACGTTGATAGAAGGCATCATATGTTTCATCACTTTAAGGGTAGGATCATAAGGTTTTTCTTTAAACACATTCCAAAAATGAATGTTGCTTCCCATTTCGTCATACAAGAGTTGTCCACATTTCGGGTCAACATCTACATTATATTTTTCAGCAAGTTCCCAAACTATTAAGGTAGCCGGTAGACAGGATGCGTAATATTTGTTCTGTATAAATACTCTTTCAACATTGTCGAGAATAATGTTTAATGTTTCTACCATGTTTAACACCTCGCTGTTGACTATGCAATGAATCCATTATCCTAGCTGCAGCCTTTAAACGGACTCGTTGGGTGCAGCAAAACCTTTAGCGGTAAATAATAATAATAATAATAATAATAATAATAATAATAATAATAATAATAATAATAATAATAATATAATAATATAGTAGTTTGGGAGGGTTGTGACGTGGAGGGAATAAAATTTTTAGAGTCTGTTTTTGTTAAACATTTTTACGACGATTAAACTTATCACAGGTATCACTTTCAGTCAGTAAAATATTAGTGTTTTCGGCAGGTAATATATTCTAAACTAATAACGCGTAAAACTGCTTGTTGTATATACATCTACTGCATACTAAACCTTGAATATTAATTCTGAACGCGCCTTATTTTTTCAAAGGCATGCTACTTTTCTGAACGCACCCCAACCGAGGTTATAAATAGGGGTGCATTATAGGCAGGACGCAGGAGCTCCAGAGCCCCTTCTGTCTTTGTACGTTATAGAGAGCAGACGTATTTTGAGCCATATTTATTTTGTTACAGAACAAAAAAAAATGCCGTTCCCAAGTGAGTACGTCGAGTTAATTAGGGCCCAGATGGATACCCATAACTTAACAACGGTTACCTGCGGTAAGATATTGCAGGACTGTACTCGTGCAATTCGCAATTTAAATAAACGTTTGAAACGCGTTAAGTCAGTGGCCGAAAAGTCTCATATAATAGCGTGTTTAGCCCAAATTAAGAGTTTTCAGAGGCATTTAAAGGATAAAAAGGTTGGTGGAGGAAGCGGTGTACGTCGGGCTGATACAGCTACCCATAGGGTTAAATGGGAAGATTTACATTCAGCATTCCAATCGAGAATCAGGACTGGTGTTATTATTAACAAGCGTCATACTGATGTGCGATCATTTTTAGAGGACTGTTTGGCAATTTTTAAGCGGCGAATTCAAAACGCATTAAAAAAAACTACTGCACTCAAAGTTAACACCACTCTTTGTGGAGATTTTGAAATTAGTAAAGCAGACGAAATTTTAAAGGATACAAAGTACATTACTACTCCGAATGCCCCTATTTTAGGTAACACAAACTTAAATGAGTGGTTTACCGATCATGTTAAGAACCCTATTTTGGATGAATTAGACACGTTCCAGGAAAGAAATTCTGGGTGGGCACTACGCAAAATTACACATTTAATGGTATCTATTAATCATTATAATCCTCTTCGGGTCGGAACTTACATCGAACTTCCAAAACAAATAGCTAAAAGAAGGGCATGCATCAATGTAAAAAACAGTGATGAAATGTGCTTTGCGTGGTCCATCGTTTCCGCTTTATATCCCGCTTTCAAGCATTCTGAACGAACATCGTCCTATCCAAACCCTCAGTCAGTTCTAAACTTGGAAGGTATTAAGTTTCCCATGACAATTAATCAAATTTCAAAGTTTGAAAAGCAAAACCTAATATCCGTTAACGTATATCGACTACAAAAAATTGGAAAAAATTATCTGGTTGTGCCATATTATATACCTGAAAATAAGCATCCTAACCATATAAACTTACTACTTTTACAAGACAGCTACTTTTCCTCAGATGATGATATTGATTTAAGCCCTATAAAATACCATTTTGTTTGGATTAAAGACCTTTCACGCTTACTATCAAGGCAATTGAGTCTTAATAGGCAGCGAAAATTTTTTTGTGATCGCTGCCTTCATTATTTCCACACGCAGATAACACTAGATAAGCACACGTCCGAATGCTCTAAAAACAAGACCTTAGCAATACCTCGGATGCCTATAGAAGGCAATAATATTTTGGAATTTAATAATTTTAAACATAAGGAAAAAGCCCCGTTTGTTATATTCGCAGACTCGGAAAGCTTGCTAATACCTGTAGTCGATGATATAGAAAAAAACACGCAAAAGGTACAAGAGCATATCCCTTATAGCGTCGGTTATTATGTAAAATGTAATTATGACGATTCTCTATCATTTTATAAAAGTTACACAGGCCAAGACTGTATGCAGTGGTTCATGCGCGAGCTCAACAATTTGCTGAAGACGTCGAGACGGCCTTTTTATGTGATTTTCCCATGGAACCGCTTACGTCTGCTCAACAACAAAGTTTTTTAGCCGCTACTCACTGCCATATATGTGAGAAGCCATTTACGGAAGACGATAAGCGTGTTAGAGATCACTCACACTTCACCGGAAAGTATCGAAACGCTGCACATGAGCACTGCAATCTACAGTACCAGGATTCACACACCATACCTGTCCTATTCCATAATTTGAGTTGCTATGATGGGCACATGATAATACGGGCACTATCTGAAATAGAGGGAAAGATTGATATATTACCTGTAAATAAAGAAAATTATATCTCATTTACGAAGCATATAATGGATAGTACTGTTCATTTTCGATTTATAGATAGTTTTCGCTTTCTTGCTAGCGGTCTGGATAAGCTTGCATCATACTTATGTGAATATCCTAACCTAAAAGCAGAGTTTGAATACCTGGGAGAAGAACTGAACTTACTTACTCGATAGTGCGTTTTCCCTTATGATTATATGAACGCTTGGGAAAGATTGAATGAGACTGAACTCCCTCCTAAAGAGGCGTTTTATAACAGCTTAGAAGATGCAGCATATACGCAATATTTAAATGCGCAGAAAGTTTGGCAAACTTTTAATTGCCGTACCATGCAAGACTACTCTGACTTATATCTTAAAACGGATGTAATGCTTTTAACGGATGTATTTGAAGCATTTAGGGATATATCGCATAGGACATATGGCCTTGATCCTGCATGGTCGTATACCCTACCTGGTTATGCGTGGCAATGTTTATCCCTCTTAATTCATCGAGAAGATATGATAAAACTTGAGCTGCTTACTGATTTAGAGATGCTAACATTCATAGAAAAGGGAGTTCGCGGGGGGCTAAGTCAGTGTTCAAAGAGGTATGCAGAAGCCAACAACAAGTACATGCCAAATTATGATCCGACTAAAGAAGACTCCTATCTCATGTACTTTGATGTCAATAATCAATACGGCTGGGCGATGTCGCAATATCTACCTTATGGCGGCTTTAGATGGCTTTCAGAAAACGAGATATCTCACTTAAACATTAGTGAAATTTCAGATAAATCTGCCGAAGGGTTTATTTTGGAAGTGGACTTGGAAATACCTGAGAATTTGCATGATAAGTTTTCCGATTTTCCATTATGCCCTAGCCATGAAAAACCGCCCGGGGCAAAGAATGAGAAACTTTTGGCTACGCTACACAATAAAACAGAATACGTAATACACTATAGAAACTTAAAGCAAGCTCTAACTTTGGGGGCAAAATTGGGCAAAATACACCGAATATTAACCTTTAAACAATCTCCTTGGTTAAAATCATATATCGACCTCAACACGGGGCTGCGCCAAAATGCCAAGAATGAGTTTGAAAAGAATTTTTTTAAACTTATGAACAATGCCGTATTTGGAAAGACGATGGAGAATATCCGGAACCACTCTGACGTTAAACTTATAACAAAATGGGACGGAAGATATGGTGCTGAAGCCTTAATATCCCGGCCAGAATTTAAAAGCAGCACAATTGTTTCTGAAAATTTAGTAATTGTAGAGCTTGCAAAAACACAAATTTATTTTAATAAGCCGATTTATGTTGGTATGTGAATTCTTGATTTGGCAAAGACTACGATTTATGACTTTCACTATGAGTACATGGTTCCACGTTTTGATACCTGTAGTGTATTGTATACAGACACTGATAGTCTTATTTACGAAATTAAAAACCATGAGATAATGAGAGAAACCATCAGATAATGAGACGAGACTGTAACGATTATTTTGATACCTCAGATTATCCCCGTGATAACGTTTATGCGATTCCACAAGTGAACAAAAAGGTGCTGGAAATGATGAAAGATGAGAACAATGGCCGCATTATGACCCATTTTATTGGCCTTAGGTCTAAAATGTATGCTATTAAACTGCTTTATACTCCAGACGAGATTGAGCAAGAACGGGTTAAACTAGAGAATTTAAACAAAGAGCGGGCGGAAATTGATAAGGTTTTATCTAACTTGGGTGTCACCAAAAAGATAAAGGGCATTAAAAGGTCTGTGATTAAAAATATAATCACATTTGAAGATTACGTCACCTGCCTTGAAACTTGGCTGGAAAAGCCTATTTCGCAGCGCCTAATTAGATCCCAAAAACACGAGCTACATACTATACAACAAACTAAAATCGGTCTCAGCCCTTATGATGATAAGCGACAAATATCTAAATCTTCACCCGGCACATTACCATGGGGGCATTGCTCACTTATGCATATGGATGACTAGTTTTAGTATTCACATTAATATTAGTTTTATAATTATCCATATTATTATAGCATTAACATTCATATTATCAGTACCTATTATAATTATTCATATTATTATTAGTATTAAAATTATTTTTATTACTAGAATAATCTACTAACGCACACATATTATATCCTAACCTGTATAACTTTCAAAAAGAGCCCATATTGATTATACAGTAAAAAGAAGGCCAAAATACTAACACACACATATTATAAACTAACCTGTATAACTTTGAAAAGAGCCCATATTGGTTATACAGTAAAAAGAAGGCCATAATACTAATACACATATTATAAACTGCCCTGTATAACATTAAAAGAGTCCATATTGGTTATACAGTAAAAAGAAGGCCATAATACTAATACCAATATTATAAACTACCCTGTATAACATTAAAAAAGAGCCCATATTGGTTATACAGTAAAAGAAGGCCATAATACTAATACACATATTATAAACTGCCCTGTATAACATTAAGAAGAGCCATATATTATGTTATATATAGAACTGTTTTCTGATTTCAAATCAGTTAACGAAAAAAATTATGCCACTCTAAAATGGTTTTGCTTTGAAATTTCGTTTTTCCATAAAAATCGAATGGGGGCTTAAAGGGCCACGTTCACGTCGTGCCCCTGTTTAAACGGAGAGCCCTTTTCACACATTTTTATGTATTCAAATTTGTTATAATTTTACGTCTGAGGACTTGTTAGTAATGATGTGTTTATTTTTATTTGTGTGTCGCTTGAAAACCAAAAGCGCCTGTAGTTGAGTTTTGGTATTATTAGGCTAAATTCTAATCACCCTGTCGATAAGTTCCTAATAATAAGTATTTATATTATTTTATACGAGGTTGGTAATAAGTTTGTTCTTGTTGGTATAATATATTTAGTTCTGGAGCATATAAATTATATTTTTTACACTATTTAAGATGTCACTGAGAGGTTTTTCAAAAATTTAAAAAGAATATTTGGAGCCTTTAGTACTTGGAATTTAAATATAAATTACATTTATGTCTTAATTCCTCATGCAATGGGAGCTGTACAACGCAAAAAACAGATACTGAGCCCCTACGTAATGGTTTGTGATTGTGTCTTTCGGTAATATTTGCAACTTAAAACATACTCACTAGTCAAAATGTTGGGTTCTCTAACATCACCAAATGTTTGCAGAAAATACAGTGTGTTTAGTAGTGAAAGTTGGCCGTTTGTTTGAATAATTTTTTGCACGAGATCTTATTGATATTTAACAGTAATAATGTATAATTTTCTTCTTCATGAAACATACAGTGTGGCTTATAATTTACGCATTTAATGACTTTGATTATATGATTAGTTGTTTATAACATTTTGTTAAATGTGTTCTTAAAAGGCCACAATTTCATCGTGAATATATATTTTAGAGAATTTGTGGGGGATCTGGAAGGTCTTTGTATACTTACTTTATATCTTCCCTGTATAGATTTTTGTATAAAATTATGCAAGTAATTATCTGTTCAAGAAATACATTTTTGCATATAAATGGTCCAATATTTGTTGTTGTAAATTACTTGTAGCCAATTAGCATAAATAAATCATTATCTAGACAAGCCTCGTGTATAATTATTATTATATAATGATGCATGATAGCATAATGATGCTACATTTTTTTTGCTTTTAATAATTATTAAATAATATTGTATTCTTTTGATTCCTAAATAAAGTAAAATACCCGAACTTGACTTGTCTTGGTTGGCTAGCTATCCGCAAGCTTCTTAAATGATTTTAAACAATTGGTAATTTTCTATAATCATTAATTCGTATGTAATCATTCTTTAGTTAGACTGATAAGTTTTTGGTTATAATAATAAGGTAATTTATTTTTAATACTGTGCATGGTAAAATGTTCCTTTTTTATACAAAACTACTTTTAATACTCTCCTGTATGTATTATTTGGTGAATACCTATATATTTTTGGTAATATATTTGTTTGATGTACTTAACTGTTTTGTTTCTTTATCGGGGTTGTTTTCTGTGGCAGAGAGGCCAACAGAGTCCGTTCCTGGTCATCAGGCCAACAGGGTCTGTTCAGGCCAACAGGGTCTGTTGAACAGGGTTCATAATACGTTTAATCTGATTCCCCGCAGAGCAGTTTATATTACGATACTTTTTTTGTTAAATCTGATGTCTTTGTTTTTAATTATCGGCTAAAAGACTTGACGCTTCGGTTAATTACTGATTTTTAGTTTATACTATCTATCTATAAGAAACGTTGCAGCCCTTTCGGGGTGAATGATTGTAAAATAATATTAAAGCTGATGCTCGCGTTGCATAACAGATGGGTGAATGCACAAGATTGTTAATATTTTCCTACGCTTATAATATTTATTTTTTATGAGAAACACTGGTTACCTAACTTCAGGTAGTACTCAGATATCAATTAGTTTGTTTTACTAAGTATATGTGTATGGTTTGCCCTAATTTTGTACATTATAAAATATCACCATAATCCCACTTAAGGACCTTTTGTTCCAGCAATCTATTCAGATGTGCCCCCGTGGTTTCACGTTGTCAAACATTGTTTAACAGTTTTAAGGTATATGCTCTCGTAGCGTATTTTGCAAGGCTTTGAGGTTCGGCCCCAGAGGTTTATGGTTCAATTCCCGCTGACTGCCCAAACTTTTTTTCTGTTATTATTTATTCATTATGTTGTTCAATATTGATTATTTAGATAGATGTTCAGGTTAGGTACTTGGGTTTGGGTACTATTGAGAACGTGGTACGTCATCTCTCCTCCGCTATAAATGTAATAACACGTGACCATGGGTCATAAAGTTGGGTTAGAATCTTGAAATAATGAGGGTTGATAATACCAGGGGGGCGCCACTTAGACTAAGACGGGTCCTATATTACCGACATCGGATACCCTCGGGCGATCATCGGGTAACCATCGGGTGATCACCGCTCGGGGTCGCTGACCTGCCTGAGCTAGCCTCGCGAATTATGCATAGGGTCTCGCGGTATCGCCTTCTATCATCATGCGCGTTCAACGCCTGTTGTGGAGGCTTCCTCCGCCGCGGTTCTGGGGCTCGCGCCGGACCAAGTGACCACGCCCCTAAAATGGCACCAAAAAATGCAGATTTCAGCGCAATGTTATTTCTTATGGGATTTTGGGCTGAGAGTCACATTGCTATACTACTCATTATTATCGGAGATGTGGTTTAAGCCAGGCCATTATATATCGTTCCCGGGATATAATGTTGTTAGAAAAGATAGAAATGATGGTAAAGGCGGAGTAGCCATTTTGTTAAAAAGAAATATCCAATTTTCCGAAGTTTCAGGAATCCCAATATTGAGTATGTAAATGTTAAAATCCCAGTAAGTAATAGTTCTTGTTTATTTCTTGTTTCGCTTTATGTTAAGCCACATTCTAGAATATCCAGCTATAATTATTGGAATAGATTTTTTGCCTTATTTGAAAAGCCGCTGTTAATATGCGGTAATTTTAATGCTCATTACTCTGCATAATGATGTTGTGAAAGCGATGCTGCGGGAAACTCCTTATTCACGCGACTGCACCCATCAGGTGGAAATAACTCCGCCATTGATATTTCACTAGCTTCTCCATGTATACAGGATAAACTAGAATGGAGCACTTTGGACGATCCTTACGGATCGGATCATTTACCTATAAAAATTACTTGCCAGATTACACCTAGGTTTGTGTCTAGTTCTATTCACAAAAAGTGGAATACAAATAAAGCTGATTGGAGATTATTTTTTATAGAATTAACTTTAAAATTTTCTGAGAATGACATTATACAATATGATCAGATCACTAAGACATTAAATGAAATTTTGGAAAAATCCGTGCCGGCCAATCCAGTAAATAAATTGAAGAGAAGTGGAGGTAAGCCATGGTGGAATGAAAAATGTAATGATGTAGTAAAAGAAAGAAAACAATTGTACCTACTGTACAAATTACACCCAAACTTAGATAACCTAATTAGATATAAAAAATCAGACGCTCAAGCAAAAAAAGTTATTAAAAAAGTCAAGAGGGAAAATTGGAGGTCATTTTGTCTCTCAATCAATCAAAATTCTCCAATCTCTGATGTTTGGAGAAAAGTAAATAGTTATAAGGACAGGGCACAAGAAAATAGACTCCCAATTCTGTCTACAGATTCATGGATTGAAGAGTTTCATAACAAGTTAGCCCCACCATCTGTAAGTTTTCCACCAATAAGTACCTTATTAAACGACAACTTAGAGCAGTTCTTAGTCAAACCTTTCAGCTTAAATGAATTAACTAGAGCATTGAAACAAAATAACAACTCCGCTCCAGGAAAGGACTAACTACAGTATTCAATGTTATTCAATTTACCATATACCGCAAAATTGCAACTATTACAAAGATTTAATGAGATATTTTCGGGGTCCCAACCAATGCCGGAAACCTCGAAGGAATATATAGTCGTTCCCATTAGGAAACCTGGAAAAGTGACAGGCTCTGCTGTATCTTAAAGGCCGATTGCACTAGCTTCACGTATTCTTAAATCATATGAACGAATTCTAAAAAATCGACTGGAATTTTGGTTGGTTAAAAATCAATTATTTCCAAAAACCCAGTTTGGTTTCAGAAGAGGAACTTCTACTCAGGAAGCCATAGCTAACTTGGTAACAGATATACAAATAGGTTATACAAAAAAACAGTGCACATCTGAGTATTATATTTGTGAGAGTTCAAAAGTCACTCATTTACTCATTTCACTCAATATGCTTGAGAGTTCAAAACAGTTATCTCACTCCCCTTTCCATTATTATTCGCTTGAGAGTGCACACTCTAACCGTACGAATTTCACAATCGCTACGACGTCATCGGGCTTGGAAGCCATGCCATCGAACTCTTAAAAGACAATTAACCTTGATATGTGCTCGGTTGAATATAATTTAACAGCAATTATAAATTGTGTGTGGTGGCCTTTAGCTACATGATCGTTAGAAGTGTCGATCCTAGTGAAAATCCGGCAAAGTGAATAAATTTGAAAGTTAAAATTTTCAAAAAGTGGAAAACTGGAAAAAGCAACGCAAAAACTTTATGTACACAAAAAGTTTTTTATACTTAAATCTTAATAACACAGATTATACAGAAATATCCATCTGGGAATGCTAAAGTGGACGAACCCATTTATTTTATTATCAGTGCCAAGTCTTATCTTATCAGTTTAGCTTAACAATACGTTCTAAAGCAGGCCATATACTGCAAAACCTGTATCTTAATATGAGCGGTGATAATGCAGAACTTTTTAATAAATTAGCAAAATTAATAGAAGATAAAAATAAACAGCAGACGTCCGAATTAAAAAAAGGAATCCACACTGAGGTGTCTCGTCTAAGGGAACATATTTTGCAAATGCAAAAAACAGTAACAGATGAACAAGGTCAAAGAAAGCTTCTAGAAAAACGACAAATTCAAACTGAAGAAAAGACTCAATATTTAGAAAAAGTCATTAGGAAAAATAACATAATCATTTTTGGCTTGGAATATAGAGAAACGGAGGAGTTGTCACATTTTATAATTCAAAATTTAAATTCTCTCCTCGATCAAAATTTAACAGTTAACAGCTTAAATAATGTTTTTGTATTAGGGAAAACCGGAGGAATCAAACCAATACTAGTACAGTTTTTGTCCTATTTAACAAAAGTCCAAATTTTAAAAGCTTGCAAAAAATTAAAAGGGACTACAATAAGCATAAGTGAAGATCTGACCAAAGAAGAAAGAGAAATCAGGAAAGTGTTGGTAAAACATAAGAAGGCTGCCCAGAGTGGTCGAAATAATGCATACATAAAGGGAAGCGTACTATATATAAACGGTGAATCCTACACATACAAAGACCTTGAAAAAAACTCTGCAACGGAAAATACAGACGTTGAAAAGGCGAATAGTGCGCCAGCTACACCAACTCCGGCTCGAATAAGAGAGTACGAAAATTTTTTTAATGAGGATAACCCTGTAGAAGCAAAAGAAGATTTAAACAAACAAATCCCTAAGAAGACTGTAGAAGAAGCTACAGATAATACTCCGGAAGAAAAGAGTCTCAAGTCAAAGAAACAAGTAAATCCTGTTTTTACTGGAAGAGTGACTCGCCAACTAAACTGCTTAAATAAACAATCGCCACTGTCGCAGCCTGCGGCAACTCCCTCATCAAACTTGAGAAAATAAGAAAAATAGATACCTACGAGTTTTTTTGTTTTTTTTTTTAATGTGTATGCTGGTTGGATGTTCGAATAAAGGCAATTATATTATAAGGGTGCAATAATAATAACTATAGTGGGTGTATAGATAGATATATTTTTTGTTTTGGTGTGTTTTTTTTATGATGAGGTAATTAATTAATTAAACTGTATGTCTAGGTATTTTCCGTCTCAGTTATTTCTATCCAGTTTTGGATGTAATGACTATTGTGTAGTTCAGCGTATTTAGGTAGATTTGGCACATATTTTGTTATATTGTAGAGAGGGAAAATCTAGGTATTATACCCAATATGGATGATTATGTCATTGATTTCGATACTAACATTATTGAAACGAGGACTGCAGAGTTAATAGAACAATGTCAACATCTATTGAACACAGAACAGAATAGTTTCACTGTTTTCCATAATAATATTCGAAGTCTTGCAAAGAATATTAATGAACTACAGGTGGTCTTGCAACGTTTTGGTGGCGTCTTTGACTGTGTTGTTCTGACAGAAACTTGGCGGTTGTACTCTCTGGACCTTTTGCAGATTTCTGGGTATGATGTGTTTTATAGCGATGGTAATGTCAATAGATCGGATGGGATTGCCATATATACAAGAAATACTCTTAGTTGTAAGCATCTCGTAGTGAATATTGGAAATATAAGGGCAATAAAAACAATAATTTATAAAAATGACAGGAGTATAGAAATTTTGTCAATTTATAGATCACCATCCCTATCTCAAGCGGAATTTATCGACAACTTGCATGCATTTTTAAGGAGTAACAGGAGTGGCTCGAATATCAGTTTGATTGTGGGAGATTTGAATATTAACATATTGGATGCTGAATCGCGAGAGGCAAATGATTATCTTAATTTACTTTATGAATATCAGTACATCTCTGCAATAAATAAATATACAAGGGTTGAGGGCGCTGGCGGGACTTGTATTGATCACATCTTCGTTAGGGGTCGGCGTGTGCAGGACACTTGTCAGTCTATTGTCTTGGAGCTCCAGATCACTGATCACTATCCGGTTATTCTTCAGTATTTCGATGATATTGAATCGAGGCCTCCACATGGCGTGGTAAAAACCAAGACTTACCTGGACCATGGATTACTTAAAGCCAAATTTGTAAGTGAGAACTGGTTAAATGTATATAGTGCTCCTAATATTGATTCCTCATGGAACGAGTTTATCTCTAACATTAATAAGTATGTTAAGGATTGTAGTAGGGAAGTAAGAGTTAAAAGGAAGTACGTTCCTCGGACACCATGGATAACTGGGGCTTTAATGACATCTATAGACGTAAAAAATAGATTATATAAAAACCACAAAAATAATCCAGATGATAGAAACTTGTTTAATAAATTTAAATACTATCGAAATAAATTGAATGATCTAATAAAGCATACTAAAATAAATTATTTTAAGAATATTATCAATGAGAACAGGAACTCATCAAAAAATCTCTGGGATTGCGTAAAGAAGATGCAAGGGAATGAAAACCGGTCACAAATAGAGTCTCTAAAAAATGAAAACGGTGAACTACTATCCACGACTAATTCTATCTGCGAGCGTTTTAATATATTTTTTACTGAAATTGGGCAAAACCTGGCTTCCAAAATCAAACAAACCTCACATCCAATTCAAAGGAGAGACCAGGCCCAGTCAATTTATCTTGCACTAACTTCAGAGAATAAAATAAAGAACATAGTTAGAGAGCTGAAATCTCACAAGGCCCCGGGTGTAGACGGCATTAGAGCTGAAATATTGAAGGAGTACTCAAATTATCTGGCAGAACCCTTAACCTGGTTAATAAATACTTCAATCCAAGCTGGTCTTTTTCCAAAATCGTTAAAGATTGCAAAGGTAAAGCCTTTATATAAGTCTGGTGATAAGGCGGAGGTTGGCAATTATAGGCCAATTTCTTTATTGTCGACTTTATCTAAGGTATATGAAAGGATTCTTAAAAAAAGAATTACAGATTATATAGAAAAATATGACCTAATTTCTGAAAGACAATATGGATTTCGGCAGGGTCGTTCAACACAAGATGCAATAGCTTACTTAATTGAAAAAATTAATAAAGCCGTTGATACCAGCACTCCTGCCTTATGCATCTTCGTGGACCTGGCTAAAGCATTTGACACGGTAAATCATGTCGAATTGCTTAGTGTCTTGGAGGGTATTGGTTTTAGGGGTGAAGCTTATGACCTGTTAAGAAGCTACCTCTCAGATCGAGAGCAGTGCGTTGAGATAGAAAAGTCTTATGTCAGAATAGAGTAGTCAAATGTGGTGTACCTCAGGGCACTGTTCTTGGTCCTCTACTTTTTACCCTGTATGTAAATGATCTTTTCGGCTTGGATTTGGCCGGTGATATCGTTAGCTTTGCTGACGATACAGCAGTGTTTTACCGGGCCAAAGATTGGCTTGCGCTTAGGGAGGTTGTCGAGAGAGATTTTGTCCGTGTTGTGGAATTTTTTAATGCAAGGAAATTGACAATAAATTGGGAGAAGACTTGCTATTTGCCGTTTACGTCATATGGTCGATATCTACCCGGTTATTCTTCGTTAGATGTGCAAATTGAAGGTAAGGCCAAAACAATAAGATCTGCTGAACATATTAAATATCTGGGTGTGGTTATTGATAGGCATCTTCGGTGGGACGAACATATAAAACATATTGTCAAAAAAATAAGATTTCTTATTTGCAAGTTTAAGTTCTTTGGGAGTGTTTTTGATGTGAAGCATCTTAGGATATTGTATCACGCTCTTGTTCAGTCCCATCTGGTCTATGGTATCATAGCATGGGGTGGAGCAACGAATAATTATTTAAGTAAATTGGAAAAAGCACAGAAATGGTTAATTAAAATTATGTATGGCAAGCCCTATCTATATCCTACAGAGAGTCTGTATGAGGAGAGCGGTTTATTTGACATTCGTCAGCTGTTTTGTAGGGAATTAGCACTGCAGCAGTTTAAAAAAAGAAAAAACAATAATAACATAAGACATGAGTATCAAATCAGGAACAATAAAAATAAAGTTGCGGTGCCGAGGATCTGCAAGACCATAGGTCAGAGATGTCATGCTTTTCTTGGTCCTCGTTTCTATAATTGCTTACCAATGGAAATAAGAAATATAAATTCGTATTCACTATTTAAAAAAAATGTTATCCAGTTTATAAATAGCCAAACTAGGGATATTATAGCGAGGTTCATTGATATAAAAAACGGTTAATTATGGTAATTTTGTTGAAGATTTTTTGGTCTGAAACTATTATAAGGAAACACTGCTGTTTTAGGTCGAATTCTAGGTCTTAAATTTTAGAGTTTTAACCATTTGGGTATAAGCTGTTTTGTGATACATTTTTATATATATGTTTGTAATTGAACTTATATCCTTCTTGTATGATTTTGTTTTTAGTTTGTTATCATTATTAATATTCTGTAATGTCCCACGAACAAGGTCTTCCTTTGTGGGCGTACTGTTTATTTGTGTTCTCAAATAATATTGTAAATTGTAATGAATTGTGTAATTCTTGGATAACAAATAAACATTATTATTATTATTATTATTATTATTATATCGTTAGCATAATCCGATATTGTATATATATATTGCTTAAACAAAGAATGAGATGGACAGACAGAGACATACATACAGCAGATAGAGAGAGATAAAATAGGAATTTAACAGTAGAAAACAGGAATCCAGACAGAGACATACCGACAGCAGATAGAGAGAGAGAAAAAACAGTAAAAAACAGCATTTAACAGTAAAAAACAGGAATCCAGACAGAGACATACAGACAGCAGATAGAGAGAGAAAAATAGGAATTTAACAGTAAAAAACAGGAAACCAGTAACAAAAAAAAACAGGAACAACAGCTGTACTATATCATTCATACACAGAGTAACTTTTCAGCAACTTTAGGGATAAAAAAATAAACAAAATAATAACATAAGTAACAGTTTCTATAATTATATAGTAATTTTACATTTGCCAAAGCGCAATGCCAACAATTATCATTCTTATGAAAATAACATTCTGGAATTTTCTTAAATTCACTTAACTTTGGCTCTTTACCAATAGAAATACTGTATATAGTTTCTTCATCAAAGAATTTTCCTAAGAAGTTTGCCTTTTCATTTCCTTTCACGTAAATCTTGGGTGACAGATAGCATTTTACTACACGGTTTAAAATACTATTAATTTTATGGAGACTTATATATCCGCAGTCCCATTCAAGACCATGATAATACTCTTCTGCCCAAGTCACGATTTTCAAATCTTCAACAGTTAACAAATGTTTCTTAAATGGGGATTTAAATAGATAGTTTGAACAGCGAATCCCATCATAAATCGCTTTCTTTTGGGTAACCAAAGGAGCAGTGGTATCCTTGAATGTCCATAAAAACAGATGTATCGGCCTCACTATAGGATCATGATTGTCTCTTAAGTTAGTCTGCGACTATTACTTCTATTTCTTAATAGGTTGCTGTTCAGCGGGACATAATTTGGGGGTTGATTTCAGAAGATTGCTTCATAGTTAATTTAAAGGGGGGGGGGCAGCGGGGAAGTAGTTACTTTTAAGTTATTTTTGGTCCGGTGTTATATTTATTTATTGTAGTGGAAGGGGGCGACGAGGTGGCACAACAGGAGTGAGCCAGTCTCTCGGCAGCCTGTATGGTTTGTTGGGATTGGAGTGGATGTGTGATCGTGTAATGAGAGGATTCAGGGAAACGTCCGTCCGTCTGTAGTAATCGATAATGAGTTTGTCTATGTGTTCAGTGATTGTCGGCATTTGTAGGTCATTGTGTAGAGTATGCACCATCGTAAAGCGTGGAGCACCCGTCATGATTCTAAGGACTTTGTTCTGAAAGGTTTGAAATTTGCGGAAAGCTGACTTATTCAAGGTGCACCAGGAGGCGACACCATAAATCAGAACTGGCCGAATAATTGTCCTGTAAAGTAATGTCTTTGTCCGTAAGTATAGTCTACTTCTACTGTTGATGAGAGAGTAGATGGCACTGAGTTGACCATTTGCTTTTTTCAAGCGTTGGTCAGCGTTGTCTGTCCATGCCAGCCGCTTATCAAAGCTCAGACCCAGATATTTAACTTTCTCACCCCAGTTTAGACTGGTGTTTTTGACTTTCAGTCTGGTTTGTGGAAATTTGCTTCTGGCTCTTGAAAAGTAGATAGCTTGGGTTTTGGCATCATTAAGGCGAATTTTCCATTTATCTAACCACGCCTCGATAAGTTTTATGTGACGTTGCAGCTTAGAGACTACCAACCTTGGCTGTTTGGCGGTGGCGGTAATCGCGGTATCGTCAGCAAACAGATACAGCTCTGTTTGACCGAATTTAGGAATATCGCTGGTATAGATATTGTACAGAGCCGGCGCAAGGGGGGAGCCCTGCGGTACTCCGGCTCTGACGTGTCGCACAGTTGATATCGCATTCTCTGACGAGACCGCGAAAATCCTGTCCGTCAAAAATGAATGAATCACCTTTATTAGGTAGTTTGGCATACCTAACCTTATTAACTTTAAAATGAGTCCGTCGTGCCAGACCTTATCAAAGGCCTTGCTGACGTCGAAAAAGACCGCTCCCGTACTGAATCGTCTGTTAAAGCCATTTCGGATATTTGAAGCCAGTCTAGTCGTTTGGCGAACCGTGCAATGAGCAGTCCGAAAACCGAACTGCTCTGGTGGTAAAATGTTGTTGTCAAATACAAAATCGTTAATACGATGAAGTACAAGTTTTTCAACAACCTTGCCAAGACATGACAGAAGGCTGATAGGCCTATAGCTGACTACCAATGTTTGATCTTGTCCTGGTTTAGGGATAAGAACCACTTTGGCCTTTTTCCAAACCTTGGGGAAATGGCCTTTTTCGATAATAGCCTGTGCGATGTTTACTACGTCTGTTATCACATTGTCGGGCAAGTTCTTTAACGCCTTCGTCTTTATGCCGTCGAAGCCCGGAGCCTTTTTGACTTTAATAAATTTAATAAGGTCTTTGACTTCTTCCATATGAATATTGCGAATATTCTGAATGGGGTGCCCGATAGACCTATAAATTCGTATCGTTCTGGAGACCCGCGCATCCCTCTCTGGATCCGTCGTGGGGTTGTCATTGAACTGTTCGTGGAGGCTGTCCGCGAACAGTTCAACTTTTTCCCTGGGATCGGAGACTAACGCGTTGTTAAAAGAATTTTTGATAAAGGACATAGGCCTTTTGTCGCCCCTTGTTAGAGATCTAGTCATTTTATATAAGCTATTATCCTCAATACTGAGGCTAGCAACTCTATTCTCCCACAGAGAGGACTCTTGAGCTTTCAGTAAATCACGAACATGCTGCATGGCTCTGTTAGCCTCTGCTTTTATGCGTGGATCACCAGTGCGATACGCCCGGTTCATAAGTCTATTTTTGGCTCTAATTTGTTCTTTGATTTCATTAGTTAAGAGTCCGTACTTAGAGAATCTGGATACTTTTGTGGTAGAAGCTCTGGCCATTGATGAGTTAATGGCGTTAGTGACTTTCATTACGGCGAAGTCAATATCTGCATCCACCTGAATTGGCGGCAGCGGATCTGCATTTTCCAATAGACGCCTGAACATGGTCCAATTGGTGGAGGTAACTGAAATAGACCCATGCCCCTTCTCTTGAGGATTCCCATACTCTACTACAACTGGAAGATGGTCGGAAGTCAGGTCGCAGAGAGCCACAGGTTGAGAAAGCAGATCCGTATTTTTTACCACGAAAATATCCAGAATCTCCGGGAGCCCATACGAACACGAATGAGTGTGCTCCCTCGGCGGAATAATGTGAAAATTATAGTCTAAAGACTTGTCATACAAAGTGCGACCTCTATTATTTTGGTTCCGACATCCCCATATGCGATGTTTTGCATTTAAGTCTCCACCTATAATTATCGTTTCGTTAGTATCAAAAACCTTGCCCAGACATATGCCATCGAACTCGATAGACGGACTGCAGTAAACAGAGCCCAGGTGAACCCATTTGGTTTTTGTTTTAACACGAATGAATGTGCCCTCGATGTGCTGGCAGTTGCACGGGCCTGGCACGGCCTGAGCAATAATATTCTTTTTAACAAGAACCATGGTACCCCCTTTTTGCCTCAAAGGTCTGTCGTTTCTGAACACATTGAAATTGGGAAACGTGAGGCGCTCCCCTTTGAACCATGTTTCCTGAACAAGCAGAATATCAATCTCGTTTCGCTCAACAAAGTCAATAATTTCAAGTTTTTTGCCTTTAAACCCGTTAATATTTATCGTAGCCAACTTAAAGTAGACAACCTCGCACTGCAAACTCATTACTTTTTAGTTAAGGTGAACGACGACAGCATATTTTGAATTTGCAGCTGCATTTGCTGCTGCATCATTTTGGTAAATTCACCCATATATGATTGCAATGTGGCCTGCAACGCTGTCTCTAGCGCCTCTGATGCTGGTTTTTCGGTTGAAGACTTATCGCTCAAATTTGCGTTATTTTGAGTGCCCCATTGAAATGTGGGCGGAGGAATGTTTGGCCTGGCGGAAATTGGAGGCTTATTACTACTGTACAAATTGCGTGGGTGCTTTGCGCATCCCTGGAAGTTTGCGGGGTGATCCCCGCCGCAATTTGCACATTTTAACTGTTCCTGAGTGAAATTTTTACACTCGAAACTAAAATGATTTTTTGCGCACTTTAAGCACCTGATGGGTGCCGTACATTTAAATTGCGAGTGGCCGTATAATTGGCACCTGTGACATTGTGCAATATTTGACTTCGATCTCTGGGACTCAACCCTGATCTTCAAGCAATCCAAGTCCGTTAGGTCAAATATACCTTTTTCTGTTTTAGGCATAATAACCAACATTAAAGGCAGTGGAGAACCATCCCGTTTATTCCACCTGATCACTCGGGTCGGGTGGAAGCCCAACGCCTCTAGATCCTCTTTAACCTTAGACTCGGTCCAGGTTTCGATGACGCCCCGTAGAACGACATGTAAATCTTTCTCCTCCGGGAAGCGGAAAGAGTGATACGGAATTTTTTGGGCGTCAAAGAATCTCACGATTTTGAAATAATCGTTTGGTGTCGAAGGGTGGAGCTTCACGCCTGCCTCAACAGTAATTGCTTTCCCAAAGTCAATTTTGTTGACTTTGAGGTAGCCGGTTACGTTGTTGAATTTAGATTTGTCTCTTAAAACTAAAGGGGGGACCCGGAGTTTCTTTTGAACTCCCACTATGGCATTGCCTGCGATATCGGCGGTGGTGGTAAGAGTTGGAGTGGGCGGGGAAGTAGCTACTGTATGGCCGGATTTAGTAGGACCTGCAGAGTGGATCGTTTTTTTGTCGAAATGCTCTTTAAGAGCTTTGTTGTTTGTTACAGGTAAGTTCGGCCATTCAGAAGTTCCGACCTGTAACTTTTTTGCATTTGAAGTAATGTTGTTATTAATGGGTCGCTTTCTGTTTGTTTTGGCTGGTTGGAATGGTGTGTCTGCTGCGTCATCGTCGGATTGAATTTCAAAATCTGGAATTTGTGTGGGGGTTAATGAGTCGGAGTTTTGTGTAAACGTGATTTTAGAGTTTTTTGTGTTTTGTGTAGTAATCTGTGAATTGGTACTGTTAGTATTATTCTGTGAAGGCGAGAGCTGACTCACGTACCTGTCCAACTTTTGCTTCAGGGATTGAATGATTTCGTCCATCTTATTCATTTTAATTTGATGCTCGGTGTTTAGTTTGTGTACCGTTTCCTCCAGACGGCCTTTCCAGTTCATTTCCTTCTCGTGAATCAGCTTCATGTACTTGTCTTCAAGAAACTTCTCCCTTTCTGTTAGTGAAGTTTGGTGATGGATGGAGTCTTGACAATCCATGATTTCGTCTTCTTCCAAATCGGATTTATCTGGTGCTAGTGGTGGGCATTTACCACCACTACTATCACCCATTGCGGTACTATTACCTTATTTTGCAAGAACTCACAAGAGATTGCACTGAAAAAGGCGAAAAAGTCGAAAATTTGATAAGAATTCAAAGATTCTGACACTATCGGCCTCACTCATGTTAAGTCAGTAAATGAGGTTTGAAAGTTACGGGATTACCCTGCTCACAATTACCCCCACTCAAATATTATCTAACCTTTTGATTAAATATTAAAGTATGAAAGGAGATTTTGCTTTAAAACGAGACTTGCAAGGCATTTAGTTATTGTTAATAATGGATTCTTTAAGTAGTGCATTAAACCGGCATGTTAAGAAATTACATAAGACCTTTTGTGAGAAGATTAATGAGCAATATTATTTAGCTATGCAAAGTAATCCGCAGTGGTGTAACTTCTATCAAGAGCAAGTAGAACATTATGGAAGAGGTGCTGACGCATGCGTAGATTTTTTGAAAGTTTCAACTTGGTGGATCTGGTGCAAGAATTCAACAGCCATGGGTTTTTTGCGGAACTACTCAGTTTAAAACCATATGTTGCGGATCCTACAGTATTGGAGGCAATCAATACAATTGATGAAGAAGAGGAAGCTCTGAACATGTCGGCTTAATATACTAATTATAATGTAGACTAAAATTAAAAATAAAACAGTAAATACAAATAAATTTCTTTTATTCATTCATCAAAAAATTTTCGTACAGATAAAACACGTCAGATAATTCACAAACTGAAGGTGACCTTGAATGATATATACATCTGGGTGTTGATTGAGGCAAGGCTGGTTCTTCGTCTAGTTCGATTTTGGGCTTGGAAGAATATTTTCTTACAAACTTTGCTTTTTCTGGTCCTTTAACATAAATAAATTCACTATTTTCAGTATTTTTCTTAGCTATATCGCTGCAATGATGAAGAAGGGTAGGTCCTAGGTTCCAGTTTATACAATGATGATTTTTCATTAACCAGGTAGCTTGCTTGTATTGTTCCTTAGGAAGCAAATTTATTGCAAAGGGTTGTTTGAAAACATAGTTTACAAATACACAACAGAGTCACAGACTCCAAATGGTACAGGTGTATAAAAAAGAAATACATATACAATCATCACAATACACTACAATTACATCATAACAGGAAAAGCCATGCACGCAACACTATGTCTTCCGAAGTACGTAATAGTTCACTTTCCTTTTAAATGTGTCGCTACTACATTGCATATTGAAATAATTTGGTAAAAAATTATTTAGACTATTGACAATACAATTAATACTACAATTCTTTCCAACATCGGTTCGCCCATAGTTTGGCGAGAATTGTGTGCATTGCCTTGTTGGGCGAGAAGGCACTCTGAAATTAATCAGGGCCAGAATATCAGGACAATTTATTATATTGTTAAGAATTTTGTGCCCCAGTGACATTGAACTTACGCTCAGCATATGTCAGTCGGTCCCTATCCATGTTTAACTTAAAGAGCAGGAAATTTGCAAATTTTGATTGGACACGCTCGATTCGCTTAATATGAACCTGATAATAAGGTGACCACACTATAGAGCAATATTCCAAGCCACTTCTAACCAAAGCGCAATACACCGTTTTTAGTACTTCGATGTCTTTGAATTCCCAACACTGCCTCATCAAGAACCCAGTCATTCTATATGCCTTAGCAACAACACTATCAATATGCTGAGTGAAACGCAACTCGGCGTCAAACAGCACCCCAAGGTCATTTACTAAATTAGTTCTAGGTAATTCCAAATTCTCCATGTGATAGGCTTTTAACATAGGTACTCTTTTCCTTGTGAATGATATTACCTTACATTTGGAAATATTCAAAATCATTTTGTTTTCCTTACACCACACAGACAACTTGGAAACCTCATTTTGTAAAGAAACAAAATCGTTAGTATCACGTATTTGGCGATAAATCTTCAGGTCATCTGCAAAAAACAGATAATTACAATCTTTAAATATTAGGGACAAATCATTGATAAAAATCAAGAACAATATGGGTCCCAGATGAGATCCCTGGGGAACTCCAGAACATACATTTATATTTTTAGACAGAAAGTTATTAAATTTCACAAACTGGACGCGGCCACAGAGGTAGTTCTCAATCCAAGATAACAAGGGATTGCATATTCCATAAAAATGTAACTTTTTCAGCAATATCGAATGATCTACGCTATCAAAAGCTTTTTTAAAATCGAAATAAATAGCATCGACCTGTGTGCCCTCGTCAAGTGATCCACTCAAAAAATTTGAGTACAGTATCAAGTTGGTCTGACATGATCTCCCAGGAAAAAATCCATGTTGGTGACTTGAAATGACATTGTTAAAATTCAAAAAAATTTCATTACTTATTATTGATTCCAAAACTTTGGCTAAACAGTTTAGGCCCGATATTGGGCGATAGTTATTTATATCAGTCCTATCTCCTCCCTTAAATAGAGCAGTAACAAAAGCCGACTTCCACAACTGAGGAACCCCACCAGACATAACGGAAAAATTATATATGTAGCTCAAAGGAAGTGAGAGTGTTGGACTACAGTTTTTTAAAAAGAGAGGAGGTATTTTATCAGGCCCTGGGCCTTTATTGATATCAAGATTAATTAATTTATGAAAGACCACATCACTGTCCAACCTTACACTGCTCAAGCATATGTTTGTCTGAGGTAACTGCTCGCTGTCATAGCATGGCGGACCACCCTCCCTGACATATACCGACTGGAAGTAATCAGCAAGTAAGTCGGCAATTTCCTTTGGATTGGCAGATGATACGCCGTTATATATTATATTCTTTGGATAACCAACAATAGATCTTTTTGTTTTTAAAAAAGACCAAAAAGTTTTTACATTGTTTAAAATGTTTTTCTGAGTTGTTTTAAGAAAAATTCTATGATCATTTTCGATTGCTGTTTTCGATTCCACTCTTAATTTCTTATACTCTACATGAAACTTCGGCAGTTTAGTTAGCCTAAACTTCCTGTAAACTTTATTTTTCGCTTTTATGAGTTTTATTGTATCACAAGAAAAGTATCTAGGAAACTTTATGTCGTCACATAATCGTTTTGGGACAAACAAATCTATAGCAGTATAAACAATGGAGTAAAAGGTCTCAACAATTCCATCGATATCAAATTTACTCTGCAACACAATATTCCAGTCAACATTTTCAAAAAAGTCATTTATACGATCATAATCTGCCTTACCAAATTTTAATGCAAACAACTCAGCTTCCGGTGACATTAACTGGGGAGTACCCACCGATAGATTAATAATAAGGGGAGGATGATGGCTGTCCACATTTATTATGTTCGTCCTTAAACCCTTGCACATCATCCATAACAATTCTGGAACCCATCCTTAATTTTTAAAGCAGAAAAAATTTTAAACATAGAAAACTTTTTAGAATAGTCTTCGATATCCTTTTTAAGTATATTTAACTTATACATAAATTTTTGTAATCGTTCAGAAAACTCCTATTCTAAAGACATTCTCACTACTACTAAGCTTCGCAAATAACTGAATATATTATATAAAACATTAGTCCGGGTGGTAGGGGATTTAAAGTTGGTTTACTATTTTTGTTAGCGGATTGTAACTGAATATTTTATCATGAATAATGAGACAATACGCGGCGGTTTTGGCGGGCATTTTTTCTTTTGTTTCAAATTCAATCCTCATAGTTACGGGACCAGTTTGTAATAAATCTCTTTGATGTGAACAATTTATGTAGGAAATAGGCGCATTACTCTTAAACTCGGTAGGACTAAAAACTGGTTCCATCGGAGAGTTATAATATACTTGACGAAAATCACAAAACATTTCATAGAGTGTAGCGAATTTGTTGTTTTTAAAATCGAGTTGAAGGTCATTATAGGGCTATCGTTCAGGGTTTAAAAATACATTTATATTTCTTAATTCACAGTGATCAAATTTACTCATATCCATTTTTATATTGCCACGCCTATTCTTTTGGAAAGCGATTAAAACATGACGAGGTGTTTCAACCTTGGTAAAAGTTTTTACAGGCCAATTATGCCTTGTAGTTTCTAGTAAATCAGGATATTCAACTAGCTCCCAACTTCGAAAAGTAATTAGTATGTCACTGTTTTTCTCGACAAGTTTCGTTAATGCCAATTCTTGGGGGATTGCCGGAGTAAGATGTGGAACCCTCCAGCAAAGCCTTGTGATTACAATTTTTGCTGTTCCCTCAGCCTCGATAGTGCGCAGTAGCGAATCAACCGAATCATTAATTTTAATTAGGATAAGCTCTTGTTGGGAATTCAGGATAATTTTATTGTAATCTTCAAAGAACCCTGAATACATCTTTAATGGAATGCACAAAGAGACGTTTCCTTTGTCATCTGTCATAATTTTATCAGTTTCTTTCGCTTTTGGATACCAGCCGGCATTTTCCAATTTTGCGCTTTCGTTTTGGTTATACGACGTATAACCCTTAAGTGTAGAAGTGATGCCGATAATAACACCGTTTAAAACATAACGCATTTCTTTAAACAAGAAAGCTGGGGCGTTGTTGACTAAAACAGTGTTGGCTAACGGTGCACCATCCTCTTTGGTAACTTGTAATTCCAAATATATTTCACTTTTGCAGGGCAATGCGAATTTCATCATTTGGTCCGAGTTTTGTTGGATTAAAGGGATCGAAGGAAAATACCTCCCAATTTAATATTGAATCATCAACAAGAACATTTTCTTTTGACGTTTAGATACTCCATATTTTATTTAATTTTAAAACCCAAACTTATAAGAAACTGTCTATTTAACGGTGTTAGTCTTTGCGAGTTCTGTTTATTACTAAGAAAATTACGATTGTTTTCTTTCTTATTAAGCTTTCCACTAAAATATTGATTTTTCCTGTTATAAATAATTACCATTGTTCATCTAATTTTTTAAGATGTAGTCTTAAAGTTATGGTTTCTTCTCTAAAATTAACACGTTCTCCCTCTTGGTCTAATATTTTAATAATGATTTTATCTATTACCTTGGCAGTAACTGGGAAGTATATAACGTTATAGGGTGATTCTATTATTTTAAAACCAGGAGCCACACTGGGGAAAAATTGATGTATCATGTGAACTGGATTACCATTTAAGTATGAACCTTCAGCGATACTGCAATCGATATTTATTGAGTTTACTTTAATTATTTCTGCAGGTCGTTCAGAAATATGAATTTCTCTCAAATCTAGTATCTGATTTTAAAATCCCAACAATGTGCTTATAGAGCCGTCTCTAAAAATAAGAGGTTCGGAGCATTTAATTACTAAACGCAACGTATTATTATTAGCGTGAAGATAAAATGAAATTTGTTTTTCTTCTAATTTGTCTTGCAGTAATTTGTTGATATTATCAATTTCATAACTTCCGGGCGGGATAGTTATAAATTCACCAGTTTTACCGTAAAAGAAACGATTATTACTCTCATCAATGTTGGGAATTGCATTAAATGTTTCAAAATTTACAAGTCCAATAACATAATCAATATTTTCTTCTAGATATATGGGAGGGTGAAATTCAGTAGTTAAGATGGCTGAATTGCCGCTAATAACAAAACTATAGGACATGTCCCTTTAATATTTCGCAAATTAATAAATTTTTATAAAAAAATCATGTGTTATTATAAAGAAATATTAGACACAACTGTCCACAGTTTGTAGCGTTAAAATCTTGAAACCTGTTATAATTATAATTTATAACATTTTTATTTTTATCGCTGAAGAAATATGTTATTAATTCAGCGGGTGGTCGCAGATTACCATAACTATCAAAATATGTTAATTGTTTTTCTTTTTTTATGTAGGCTGTCCAATGAGTTCCATCACCACTATAATCATCTACTTGTAAATTCGTTTATTTCCTATTAATTACAATGCTACCCTTAATTCTAACCTAATCTATCTTAACCTAGTTTCCTATGCTAATAAAGACTATTTACAGATTTCGGCGCATATGGACCGTAAGCATACGGCCCAGAATGCGCCCAGAGTACCTGGCAGAGCCAAGCGGCCGTTGTTATGGCATATTGGAATGGGTGCAGCACTTAGGTCATGATTTGCGCACTCGCGTTCCGGCTGGTGCCTTAACGGGTGTTATTGTGCATGTGTCGCCTCAGCGCATACCATTTGTTTGTGAGTTTATTGAGTGAATCGAAATACCAATAGCAGAGCATTCTGGGAAAAATACTAAAAAACCCAGTCAAATTATATCAGGTACGATGTTTTATATCCGCCCATAGCAGATAATTTGATGCTAGCAGCAGATGACCCCTGCCCAACCGTCAGGACGGTGGAAAGCAGCCATCATTCAGGGGGTGGTCCTTGTGAGTATGTCAGTCAGAGTCTTCTCCCACTGGCGTGTCCAACTCCGTTGGCATGCATTTCGGGCTGGTCCGTTCAGTTTTCCGTAGAGTACGTCACAGATTCAGCCCTTGTGCATGCTTGTCTTGTTTTATTTTAATTTATATTTATTTTAATTTACTTGACTGTCTAATGTACGTTCGTTCGTCCGTCCGTACATTTAGAAAAATTTGTTTTTGTTTGATCTATAATCATCTAGATTAATAATACCACTTCCATTGTCTTTTATTTTTTTATGAAGCTTATTTCTCATAAATATACCTCTAAACTTGGGAATTTGTAGAAATTTTATGTATTTTAGTTCATCATTAGTAAGAGTTATTAGGGGTATATGTTTTAGCAGTTTTTTGAATAGGGTTTCAAATACAAACCACACCCCGATTTATAGGGTTTTAAATACAGCCCGCTTCCTTTTTGTCCTATTGCTATAGACTCTATCGTTTGATTATGTCTTTTATCTTCTTCTAATTTTTGCTTAGCAGCTTTCGCGTCATTTATGGCTTTCGCTACTCCTGCGGCGCCTCCTCCTAGGGCGCCTAAAGCTGACAGGCCCGCAAATAATGGTATAAGTGGTAAAAATCCCCCACTCTTTGGAATAGGTATAATTCTTTTTTTAGGAGCAATCACCTTACCACTTTTCCTAATTGCCTTTACGGCTATTTTAATACCCGCTTGTAAACTTTTAAACTGCTTTCCCTTAAGTCCTTTTGCAGCTTGTGCAATGGCTCGATGCAAGGTTATTCCTTTTCCCTTCGATTTTTTCTTTTTAGACCCATACCTAACTTTCTTTTGACGTTCATAGTGCCACTAATGCCTAACGCTGCCACTTTTTCTCCAAAACTAGCGTCCTTTGCTCTGAATCGGGCTATTGCTTTCTCAGACAGTAATTTATCGGCAACGTTCCTTCTGTTTATATCGTTTGATTGCGAATATACAATGTCGTGCTCTTTGCAGGCCTCGTCCAATAAATTGATTCCCTTGTCACCTCTTGATAATCTTTTTTCTAATTTTGTCCCGGGTCCACAGAAATTGTAACCAGGAAGATGTAATTCAAAGGGTAATTTATTGATAAGAGTGTTTGGTAAACCAGATCCTCTTTGCTTGTCGTTCGATTTGTAAGTAACACGTTTGTTGTGTGATTGAAACATTATATAGTTAAAGTCTTAACATAGAATGATTAGTTTTAGTTTGACAGTGAACCTAAGTACTTTTATATAATATGAAAGTTGAAAAGCAACCCTACACTGTAATAATTAAGAATCATGATACATCAACAAATATATTAAGAAAACACGGAAAATTGTTTCAGGGAAGTAGCAAAAGATGTTTGATTATCGGTCCGTCAGGTTGTGGTAAAACGAATGTTGTAATTGGCTTAATTGAAGATCCCAACGGTTTACGATTTGAAAATTTATATATTTATTCAAAATCTTTATATCAGCCCAAGTATGAATATTTAAGAACACTTTTTAAGCCAATAAAGGAAATTGGTTATTACGAATCCGAGGATGAAGAAAATATAATTTCACCCCAAGAAGTAATGTCAAACGAATTTTTGACGATATAGTTTGTTGTAATCAGACAATTGTAAAGGATTACTTTTGTTTTGGAAGGCGTAGAAATACCGATTGTTTCTACTTGTGTCAAACATATTATTCTATTCCTAAGCAGCTAATTCGTGACAATGCAAATTTAATTGTTATTTTTCAACAAGATAATACAAATTTAAAACATGTTTATAATGATCACGTAAACGTTGATATGACATTTAATCAGTTTAAAGAAATGTGTTTATTGTGTTGGCGAGAGAAATTTGGATTCATGGTAATAGATAAAGATTCCGGTATAAATTCAGGTAGATATCGAAAAGGTTTCGATTCATACATTTACTTATAAAAACAACAACACTAGACAAGAACAGCTATTTCAAAATATACAGTCATGAATGAACAATTAGCAAGACAACTTGTTAAATCAAGGAAGGCAGTTAAGAAAAAATATGAAGCTTTAAAAAATGGGGAATTTGAGTCTCATTCGAGGCTGGAAGAAACTTATAAACCAATAACACAACCTTTGCAAGAATTAATTTCAACCATTGGTAAAATTGAACCTGTTGTCATAAAAGACGAGGAGCCGTCATTTACCAGATTTTATAAAACATCAACCCCACAAAGGACAAAAAACATAAGGAAAACTTGGAAAACCCCAGTTCTGCCAACAGAAATACCCTCCTTTTTTGATACTAGCGTCGCCTCAGTGAGTCATATCCCAACCATACAAGAAACGAGCGTTATAGCTGAAACAGAGCCATTATCTTCATCATCCTATTCAACGATAGGGAATCTTTCAGATCTATTGGAACAAACTAGACAAACAATCCAGACTTATGTTGGTACACCTGGGTATCAAGATTGGCTAAACGACCTTCACGACTTACCTCGTAAATACATTGATGAAGGTGTCAAGAAAAAAAAAGAAGAAGAGGCTTTGAGGTTGGAGGTGGAATTTGGAATTATGAGTAAAGTGGGCAATTATTGTAATAAAAATGCTGTTACCAATGTTGAATGCGTTACCTGTAAAGCAGTTTACTACCACGAGAGTTGTGAAAAAAGAGTTGGTGCCACCAGGGATCGGATTACGAAATGTTTAACATGTGTCAAAAGTGAGGTTATGAAAGCAAACAAAAATGATCATAACAATGGTTTAGGATTCGATAAAAATGAAATTAATATTAGCAGTTTGCCGCAAATGTTTAAAACATTACAAGAATCCATGGAGTTTTTGTCCTCGAAATTTGATGATCTCGCAACTGAAAACAAGAAAGTTCTGGAAGAGATGCAAGAACTTAAAAGGGAAAATAGATCGTTAAGAACAAAGATGAGCGACCTAGAAGATCGAATCAACATATTGGAAAGCCGTGAATATTCCTGTAATTTGGAAATGGCTGGTACACAAATATCTTTAGATGCTGAACCGAAATCTGTGGTGATTGACATTACAAACAATTTACTGGGATGTGGGCTGAAAACCACTGATGTACTCGAGTGTTATAGACAGAAAACCAAGATGGGAGATGTTATTTGTATGAAATTGGCAAACAAAGACCTAAAGAAACAGATCTTGAAAAGCAGAAAGGGTCGAAAATTGGACTCAACAATGTTACAAGCTAATGCAAACAGCACTGTGGCCAGTGCTAAGTGTCCGGTCTTCATAAATGAACAACTAACATTTTGTAACAGGAACCTCTACAATATGGCATATAAAATGAAGAAACAGTATAATTATAAGTTCTTGTGGACCACGGACGGAAAAGTTTTTTTGAAAAAACGAGCACTGCTAATTAAGAACAACGAGGTAGTGAGTCAGCTCGAAGAGAATGAAAAGGCGCTGTTGTGACCGCCGAGATCTTCTAAAGTGTGCGTGTTTCAAAGAATGGATGTAAGATAGAAGTATCAAAATGGCTATCAATGGGAACTAAGTTATTTATTTTAACTGTGTAAACGACTATATCACTAACATTGGGAAAGGTGAAAAATGTTCGATACTCTACATGAATGCTCAATCAATGCGAAAAAAGTTGGAAGAAATTGAGATTTTAATAAAGCAGGCGAATGCTTCTTTTCGAGTAATTGCTGAGACATGGCTTGATCCAGGTGAGGAAAATTATTTTAATATATAGGATATGAATCAGTGCATGTTAGTAGGGAAAAAAGTGTTTTTTTTTTTTTTTTTTTTATGATAAGGCACAGCACTGCAGGATAAATCCTTTATGTCGCTCTGGGAGCGGTGCGTGTGCGCAGGAAACGATTCACGTTGGTCTTGAATCTTTGAAGGTTATAGTCGTTGGGGAACACGATCTCAGGGAGGTCGTTCCAGAGTGATGACGTTCTCCAGATGAGAGAATTTTGAAACAGTGTCGTTCGAGGGACACTAACCTGAACCACGTACTGGTGGGCTGCAGTGGCTCGTCGTGTATTTCTACCATGCACTGCTCTGGGTGGTATCAAGCGGGCAACCTCAGTTGAACACTTGCCATGAAAATATTTGTAAAATAGACTCAAGTCGCCAACCTGCCTTTGATGTTCAAGGCTTTCCAGGTTGTTTGTCAGACTATGGTCACCGATCAAGCGAATGGCTCTTCTTTGAATGGAATCTAGCAATCTCAGGGTATGTTTAGGAGCAGAGCCCCAAACATGAGAACAGTACTCCAGCGATGGGCGAATTTGGGCTTTATAGAGCATCAAAAGTTGTTGAGGTGTATAGAGGTTCTTTGTTCGGAAAAGTACTCCAAGCTTCTGCGAGGCTGCCTTAGCAATGGCCGCAACGTGGCTATGCCAAGACATATGACTATCCAAATTAACGCCCAATAAATGAATTAATGGTGGAGTTTGTGTTCTTTTAAAGGACTGTTATTCTTTTAAAGAAATTAGTAGACATCAGGACAAATGCTCGCTATTGTTCGTTCAGGAAAGGGAAATAGATGTGATCATAGGAGGAATATATAGACCTGCAGATGTTGATTGTGAATCATTTTTCAACATACTGGATGAAAAGTTACAATTGATTGCTAAGAAAAATAAAACTTGCTGGACTTTTGGAGACTTCAATATTGACTACCTATCAGAAGCTAGACAGAAGAATGATTTAGAATTCCTAGTGAATAGCAGTGATTTTATTAATATAATTAAAAAAATACCAACTAGAGTAACTAGTCAAACAAATTCACTTATTGACTATACTCTGGGTAATGGTCGGAATTTGAACCGCCTTGCTATTATAGACAGTGCATTGGGAGATCACCGACTACAAATTCTGTGCATTAATCAACATATTTCGAGCCATAGAGTGAGGGATTGTGTATTTACAACACTGGATAGAAGAGGTTTCAAGGAGGGATTATAAGAGGTTTTGCTTCAAATGTGGGATGACCCAAATTACCTGTGTGATGAAATAATAAGGACTTTTCAAAAAAATGTGCATACGAAAAAATTAAAAGACAAATTCCGAAAAAATAGTGCACCTTGGTTTAATAGTCAATTACTGGACTTGGTGAAGCAAAGAGACTTTCATTATAAAAGGCATAGGCAGTTTCCAAACAGTGAGTTGTTGTTGGACAGGTATAAAGATTCCCAAAATTCGTTACAAAAAGCTCTTGTTTCAAGGAAAAAGGATTTCTATCGAGCAGAAATGGTGGTAGCAGACAATGATCCAAAAAAGATATGGCAAGTACTTAATAACATAATAACAAAATAATCCACATATGTTCCACCACCAACTTTCTTTGCTGGTCCGATGTTTGGGTGGGAACCAACGACATGGATGGAAGTAGAAGAGATTATCAACAGCATGAAGCGAGGTAAAGCGCCTGGAGCTGACAGACAGGCTGTCAATGGATACAATCAAGGATTTCAAGTACGAAATGTCTAATATAATTAGCAGACTAATTAATCTTACGTTCACGACAGGTTGTATCCCAAATGCTCTAAAAAATGCAAAAATAATTCCTATATTCAAAGGGGGAGATCCATCATTACCATCAAATTATCGTCCAGTGTCACTTTTGTCTGCAATTTCTAAAGTAGTGGAGACCTGTGCTAATAATAGACTAACCACTTACTTAAACCAGTTAAACTTTTGGTTTGATGCCCAGTATGGTTTCAGAAAAGGAAGCAGCACCACCACAGCAACAACAGACTTAATCACTAGAATAATTAAAAAGATAGATAAAGGCTTCGCATGTATATTCATTTCTTTGGACCTGCGTAAGGCTTTCGATACAGTAAACCATAAACTTTTGTTAGACCTATTACAGAAAATTGGGGTTAGAGGTACACCTTTGAGATGGTTTGGGGAATATTTCACTGGTCGAACACAATTCACCTTTACTAACAATCACAATAATAGCACACTATTAGACATGAACTGTGGTGTCCCACAAGGGTCAATCTTGGGTCCAACCCTCTTCCTTATTTATATAAACTCCATTTCGCAATTACCAGTCAAAGGCCAACTACAACTTTATGCTGATGATACTACTATAATATACTATAGCAAGAACGCCAATGAAGCTCAGCAGGAAATTCAAAGTGATCTTCTCCATATAAAGAGTTGGCTTGATTTTCATAAACTAACTCTAAACACAGAAAAATCAAGCTTTATGGTAATCTCAAAAGATGCTCAGTGGAACAACTTTTCTGTATCAGTGGGTCAGGATCGATTGGTAAGAACAGATTGCTCAAAGTATCTGGGGCTATACATAGATGACAAGCTAAATTGGGAGAGACACATAAGATATGTCTGCAAGAAAATAGCTCCGGCGATTGGAGTCTTGGGAAGGGCTGCCAACTACCTCAATTTACCACAACGAAAATCAATTTACTATGCTCTTATACATAGCCGCCTCACATATCTAACACTGATTTAAAGCAGAACTTCCCACATCAAGTTACACCCACTTTTGGTACTGCATAACAAAGCACTTAAAAAGTTGTTCAAACTTCCACGTCTTTATCCCACAGATCAGCTATTCCTTCCAAACAAAATCATGGATATTCAATCTATACACAATTTTCAAGTCTGTACATATATTCACCACTGTCAAACTGGGACCACACATATAATCTTACAGCTGAAAACATCAAGGGAAGTTCATGATTATAATATTCGGTTTGGAAATAATATAAGAACAGCCGGTATGAAAACATCAACTGGGCAAAGAAGTATTTTAATGGAAGGGGTACAGCTGTATAACAAGATACCCGACCAAATATAAGACCTGAACCCTCTCGCATTTAGAAGACAACTAAGAAACCTTATATTTGCGAACTTCTTCTGATCTCGTTTTTGTTTTCTGAGTATTTAAAGTTTCATTTCCTATTTCTTGTTTCCCTTATTATTGCATAAGATAATATATATTTGCATAACCCGCATAGCAAAAGCTCTGGGTTTATAAAATCGAGTAAAAATTTTTTTTCTGTACTTTGTTAAATATGAAATAAATGGATTATTATTATTATTATTATTATTATAGAACATACGTTTGATCACCATTATGGTATAGTTCATGATTTAGAAACTGAAAAATTTTTTTTGGGACTAACACAACAACCTGCAGAAATTATTGGGAAAGATATTAAAGTACAGGAGATTACCTATCAAGGCACCCCCGGTTTATATGAATTAATATTTAAAAAAGATCCAAAAGGTTATAGTGCTAAAGACTTGGATAATTATATGGATATTCTAGAACTAACGCATACCGTAGGAATAATAGTCCTGAGGAGCAAGTTCAAGGGAATGGGTCGCGTAAATATGTTACAATAATTGGACCATACTTACAAAAAAAAGGAATAACAAAAACAACAGCTTTTAATCCTGCAGCCGAAAGGTTTATCTCAACATTCACAAGACGTAAGGCTCCATATAGAGTTCAAAGAACAACTACAGAAGGATCAGGTTTAACTCTAAAAGTTAATAAAAATAATACTGATTATGTATATTGGGATAATGTTAACGAGCTTGTTGATAGACTTCGTTTTGGTGGCCTCAACGAATGCTGGCCATACCGGTCATAATAATGAAGCAATATCAATCATTGAGGAGCTCAAGGAGGCAAACGTCATCATATAAGGGAATGTTACACCTGTTTCAGAACACTTACAAAACGACTATCGACAAATTTGGTAGCCACATTTCAAAACAGTTCAAAACAAATAGTACAGAAAGTTAAAAAAGTTGAAAATAAAGTATCCAATAATATTTGAAAAAATTGAAATTATATTGAAAACAAGGTAGTTGAACACTTTAAATATGAATTGCAACAAAATCACTTGGAAACTTCAAATTTAAAAAAGAATTAATGATGCAAAATAAACGATCACTTGAAAATGTTGAAAATATTAGCAATGTGACGAAAAAGTTGAAATTTTGTAAAGATCAAGTAATAACATTGGAGCAAAAATATACACAGGAAGAAAATTACAGCAAGGAAACTGTAAAAAATATCAACAAGAGAATATTAAATTCTGAGGTTAAGGTAGGTCTTGTAGAGCAACAGATAAGCGTCCTTGATAGTTTACAACAAGAAACTCAGAAGATACTAGTTAAATTACAAACTAATATAAAGGATGTCATAAATATCAATGACATTCAAAAAAAAGTTAACAAGTGATCTTATAACAAAGTTTGAAAAATTTTCAAGTGCTGTTTACGATAGGATTTCTATGGAGGTGGAAAATTTCAAAGATCTTCATGATGGAATGAATAAGAATACAAAAAATATTGAAAGGACTTTAAATTTACACTTAATGGTTCACAAAAAGGACGATGAAAAATTAGTAGGGTTAAAAGAACAATTCAACATTATGTCACAACAAATTTCAGAATTAAAATCCATAGAATATTTAAATAAGGAAGAAATAGAAAATATTAGAACAACTTCACAAAAGAATAACAATATCTCATTAAAAATTTCAGACATTGAAAAAAAAGTTGATGAAATAAAAAACTTGGGTACAGATTTGAATATGAATGTAAATCTTAATAAAATTATTCAAGATATTAAATTATTGGAAGAACTCGTTACAAGTGAAAATATAACTTTGAAAGCGAATATTGAAAGAATTAATCAGATAATGGGAACAAAAATTAAGGAAGTAGTATTTTTCAATGCAAAGGAAAAAATTAAAGGCTTTAGAGAAAATGTTGAAAATTTAAATAAAACTAAAGCAGAAATAGTGGATAGTTTTCTTAATGGTCGACAAATTTATGAGCTGCCTTTATCAGAAAGGCAGATTGTCACTAGTATTCATTCTGTCTTGCAAAGTATCATTAAAAAGTTAACTGAGGAACTGAATAAGGATCGAGGAATGGGTGAACTAGATACTATACGTAATCCTACATCACTAAAATATTTAAACACTAAAATTAAAGATATACTTGATGATGTAAGCAAAAATATTGATAAAATTGTGGAATATTTTAAAGAAGAGGATAAAGTAATTTTAAGTGAAAAGCTTAAAGAATGGGATAACACATATAAAAGCTATTGGGATAGTTATTATCTTAAAACATAATCTCTCGCTAAGGAAACAGTTGTCGACGAATTACATAAACCTGCTCGGAAAAATTACAAGAGAAGAATGGTTTTTATTAAGGGGTTACACGACTTATGGCAGGCTGATTTGGTAGAAATGCTTCCCTATGCTAAATTAAACAGAGGATATCGATATATTTTAATAGTAATAAACACATTTTCAAAATACGTCTGGGCTCAACCCCTTAAAAGTAAGCAAGGAAAAGAGGTTACTCGAGCTATGAAAACAATATTAGACCAAACCAGTAAGCCCACAAATTTACAAACTGATTTAGGCAAGGAGTTTTACAACAAAGATTTTCAACAGCTTATGAACGAGTTTAAAATCAATCATAGCACTTTTTCCAACCTGAAAGTGTCCTGGCACAATGATGCCTTCGCTTCCTCCTTCGAGGGGCCTATCCCTGGAAGTTCTTAGTACCTCGGCTAGCTTACAGTCGTTTTCTCAGGGGCGGCATATTGTGTAGGGCAGTTTGAAACCGCACCCAAGCAGCGGCTTAGGGGCGGCCTCGGTAGGATAGAGCATCTTCGCCTTCTGCCGTCTGGGCTGGCGGAATTTCACTTTGCCACGTGGTTTTTACGGCTTGCCGACCTGGTGCAGGTTATGCCCAGGTGGTATACACTCGTACAGGTCTTCTTGGTAGTGGCACTCGACGCTGGAGGACTGGCAACGGTCATCCAGGCCTGGCATCGGCGGATTCGCACTTCATTAACTTCAAACCATCTTTAATTCGGTTTGCCACGTGGTTTGTACTGCTTGCCGACCTGGTGCAGGTTATGCCCAGGTGGTATACACTCGTACAGGTCTTCTCGGTAGTGGCACTCGACGCTGGAGGACTGGCAACTGTCATCCAGGCCTGGCATCGGCGGATTCGCACTTCATTAACTTTAAATCATCTTTAATTCGGTTTGCCACGTGGTTTGTACTGCTTGCCGACCTGGTGCAGGTTATGCCCAGGTGGTATACACTCGTACAGGACTTCTCGGTAGTGGCACTCGACGTTGGAGGACTGGCACCCATCATCCAGTCCTGGCATCGGCGGTTTTGGTACTCCATTAACTTTATTCTTCCTTGATTCTTCTTCGCCACTCAGTTTTCTTTGCTTCTCCACCTGGAGCAGGGTATGCCCCAGGTCCAACCCTTCGTACGCGTCACCCAGGGCGATGGCGTCCGGCGCGCCTCCAATCCAATAGCGGCACCGTCGGCCATGTCGGTATCCGTCGCACACCACTAGGTTGCCGACCTGGTGCGAATTATGCCCAGGTGGAAAACACTTGACTTAGGGTCCCATTCATACGTTGCTGGCATCCACACGTTAAAATTGATTCATCTTCTTTTTTTCTATATTTCTTCTTTCGGTACATGCCCGTACTCTAGGTACGAACGCCTCGGAACGGCTAGGAACCACTGCACCCTCGCAGTATCGGGCTCGACTACGGCGCCCTTCACCGGTGCTACTTCAGCACGCCAAACTTAACAACTTGAGGTTTCCCAAGGGACTTCCCCCCAAATGAAACAACCTCCATGCCGCTTTTAGCCAGTGACAAAGGCCCAGCACGTCTTGCCACTTGCAAGGTACGACACCAACTGAGCTCTGTCTTGAGAAACGTGTCCTGGCACAATGATGCCTTCGCTTCCTCCTTCGAGGGGCCTATCCCTGGAAGTTCTTAGTACCTCGGCTAGCTTACAGTCGTTTTCTCAGGGGCGGCATATTGTGTAGGGCAGTTTGAAACCGCACCCAAGCAGCGGCTTAGGGGCGGCCTCGGTAATTGAGAGCATCTTCGCCTTCTGCCGTCAGGGCTGGCGGAATTCCACTTTGCCACGTGGTTTTTACGGCTTGCCGACCTGGTGCAGGTTATGCCCAGGTGGTATCCACTCGTACAGGTCTCCTCGGTAGTGGCACACGACGCTGGAGGACTGGCAACTGTCATCCAGTCCTGGCATCGGTGGTTTCGTACTTGGGTAACTTTATTCTTCCTTGATTCTTCTTCGCCACTCGGTTTTCTTTGCTTCTCCACCTGGAGCAGGTTACGCCCAGGTCCAACCATTCGTACGCGTCACCCAGGGCGATGGCGTCCGGCGCGCCTCCAATCCAATAGCGGCACCGTCGGCCATGTCGGTATCCGTCGCACACCACTAGGTTGCCGAACTGGCGCAAATTATGCCCAGGTGGAAAACACTTGACTTAGGGTCCCATTCATACGTTGCTGGCATCCACACGTTAAAATTGTCCATCTTCCTCTTCACTATATTTCTTCTTTCGGTACATGCCCGTACACTAGGTACGAACGCCTCGGAACGGCTAGGAACCACTGCACCCTCGCAGTATCGGGTTCGACTACGGCGCCCTTCACCGGTGCTACATCAGCACGCCAAACTTAACTACTTGAGGTTTCCCAAGGGACTTCCCCCCCAAATGAAACAACCTCCATGCCGCTTTTAGCCAGTGACATAGGCCCAGCACGTCTTGCCACTCGCAAGGTACGACACCAACTGAGCTCTGTCTTGAGAAACGCGCTATTTATAGCCGTTTCCCAAGATCGAGCTCCAAAACACCCCCACCCTCAAGAGCCTTTGTCACTGGTGATCTATTTAACCATGCCCATCTGGCATGATTATACACCATTTATAATACAACATTCTTTCAACAAATACAAAACTTAACAACTAATACAACAACTTAACAACTAATAATTCTTCGTTTCTTCACTTTCTTCTTCCTTAGCATCGTCCCGGCGACCTCGGTCTGAGGGGCCGTGGTCCGGTTTTCATCTATTCGTTCACAGCGTGCTGCATGCGTCGTCTCAAAGGATCCCTCTAAGGCCAAGACCGGTGATTTCTCATCCCTCCATAGGAGATCCCCTTGATAGACGTCTTTGCATAATGACTATTCAATATTTGGTCCATCTGACTTAACAATTCTGTCCTCATCAGTTCTTGTCTATGATATTCGACCCAAATTCAAGCCTCCCCACACTTTTCGCTCTGCTCTGATGTTATTTGCAAGGCGATCAGCAGGTCGGGTTGTCAACGTTCAACGATAGCTTAGGCCCAAAGGACCTAACTCCGTTAGTGGGTTCTTTTTCACTCCTATCGCCTGAGTGAGTCAACTAGTTGGGCGCCATGTCCTGGCACAATGATGCCTTCGCTTCCTCCTTCGAGGGGCCTATCCCTGGAAGTTCTTAGTACCTCGGCTAGCTTACAGTCGTTTTCTCAGGGGCGGCATATTGTGTAGGGCAGTTTGAAACCGCACCCAAGCAGCGGCTTAGGGGCGGCCTCGGTAATTGAGAGCATCTTCGCCTTCTGCCGTCAGGGCTGGCGGAATTCCACTTTGCCACGTGGTTTTTACGGCTTGCCGACCTGGTGCAGGTTATGCCCAGGTGGTATCCACTCGTACAGGTCTCCTCGGTAGTGGCACACGACGCTGGAGGACTGGCAACTGTCATCCAGTCCTGGCATCGGCGGTCTCGTACTTAATCATCTTGAATTCATTTTTCCACGTGGTTTCTGCTGCTTGCCGACCTGGGGCAGGTTATGCCCAGGCGGTATACACTCGTACAGGTCTTCTCCGTAGTGGCACTCGACGTTGGAGGACTGGCAACTGTCATCCAGTCCTGGCATCGGTGGTTTCGTACTTGGGTAACTTTATTCTTCCTTGATTCTTCTTCGCCACTCGGTTTTCTTTGCTTCTCCACCTGGAGCAGGTTACGCCCAGGTCCAACCATTCGTACGCGTCACCCAGGGCGATGGCGTCCGGCGCGCCTCCAATCCAATAGCGGCACCGTCGGCCATGTCGGTATCCGTCGCACACCACTAGGTTGCCGAACTGGCGCAAATTATGCCCAGGTGGAAAACACTTGACTTAGGGTCCCATTCATACGTTGCTGGCATCCACACGTTAAAATTGTCCATCTTCCTCTTCACTATATTTCTTCTTTCGGTACATGCCCGTACACTAGGTACGAACGCCTCGGAACGGCTAGGAACCACTGCACCCTCGCAGTATCGGGTTCGACTACGGCGCCCTTCACCGGTGCTACATCAGCACGCCAAACTTAACTACTTGAGGTTTCCCAAGGGACTTCCCCCCCAAATGAAACAACCTCCATGCCGCTTTTAGCCAGTGACAAAGGCCCAGCACGTCTTGCCACTCGCAAGGTACGACACCAACTGAGCTCTGTCTTGAGAAACGCGCTATTTATAGCCGTTTCCCAAGATCGAGCTCCAAAACAAACGCGCTATTTATAGCCGTTTCCCAAGATCGAGTTCCAAAACAAAAGCAAGTATAGTTGAGCGCGATAATCGAACTCTTAAAAATATTATGTGAAAATATTTTAGTAATCAAGGTAGTTATAAATGGTAAACAGCGTTGCCAAGTATTGTTGAAAAAATTTAATAATACCACTCATAGCACTACTGGTTATAAACCGGTTGATGTTAACCCAGGAAATGAAAAAACGATATTACAAAATTCTTTCACATTTAAAAAAATACTCGACTTGGATCGTAGAAAGTTTAAAGTTAATGACTTTGGTCGCATATCGAAGCAAAAGGCTATACACCCAATTGGTCGACTGAAATTTTTCAAATAAGAAAAGTAAACCTGACAAACCCCACCACGTATCTTCTGAAAGATGAGAAAAATGAAAATATTGAAGGTGGATTCTATCAAGAGGAGTTACAAAAAGTGCAATATCCAGACGTATATTTAGTTGAAAAAATATTAAGAAAAAAAGGAAGTCAAGTATTTGTTAAATGGTTGGGTCTTGACAAATCCAACAATTCATGGATTCCCAAAAAAGATGTTTTGTAATATATTATGTATAAATCAAGAAATAAAACAAGTATGTTAATCAAATGTATTTTATTACTTATTAAACCTATTAGCATATATTCTATGTTTTTCATTTAAAACATTAAAAAGTTCAATTTCAAATTGCTGAATTCGTCTTTTGAATCGTAGTTGGTCCAGATATTGGCTTCAAAAATTACTCTTTCGAGCGCTCCTATAGGCAAAGGACCATACCACAAGCATATGAACTTCATTTTGCTCCCTGAAAGTCACTGTTTTCTTCATATTTTCTTCTCTGTCCATTTTTCGCAATCAAATTTTCCAACTCGTTCGGAAATATTGTCAGCAACTCGAACATTGTGCATGTGCATACATTTTCGCTGTTTGGATTATGACTTGGATTTAAAACATTACATATATTTGCAAGCAGGTGCCCTGAATGTTTCAGACTAGTTTTAAACACATTGAAATATTGTGGAAACTCCTGTCTTTTAATTATTTGAATCCTATAATTATTAGTTCCTTAAGAGCCCATAAATTGTCCATGGACTCGCAAGCAAGAGTCACGTAATAGCCATCACTTTTTTTAATTTTTATTACAGGCTGTTGTTGATACATTTCGAAATAAACTGTGAAATTTTCAAACTTTACAGGAGTCGTGTCCTCATTAAGTGAATAAAAGTACCCCATTAGAATGCCTTCATAAGAAAGCAAATTTTTCCAGTCTTCTTCGGACAGGAATATTTTGAAACCATTGTGACCGCCAATAATTACTTTCGGGGCAAAATTCTCCAAATTTAACCCAATGCTTATAAATTTTGTTGAGGACTTGTTCAAGTAATAGATTTTAGCATTTAAAAATTTTCATTAAATTTATTTTCACTGCTAACCTAACTTTTGTTTGGGGGATACTCAAAGCCTTCATTAAATGTATAATACATCTTGTTTAGTGAATTGTAAGACAAAAATGCATTCTTATTATAACCGTCTCCCCACCAACTTTCCTTGAAAGGTCAAGGTATGTGAACAATAATTAAAGTACAACAGATTTTTTTTCTTAATACATTTATTTCATAATAACATAACTAGGTATAAACATATTTAGTAAAAATAACAGAATAATAATAAACAGTTGTACTAGTATTTTATAATCATTTTGGGTCCCTTGTAATATTTGGTCTTTCATTTTATATCGCCACATACACTCGATTAGATCGCAGTTTTTATGAAATTTATAATGTTCCTCAATGGGAGAGTCCTCAGATCTCCAATCAAATATCTCTACCCCGCAGTAATAGCATCGACAAGAATCCTCAATCATCAGATAGTAAAATCCACAGATTGCTAATATTTCAGGTGAATTTTCCTGGCCTTCTTTTAAACGAGCGTATTCTTTGATCGTATGTTCTATAAGAAACATCGTCAATTTCCTTATCAAAGGATTCTGCACACATTATTAATAATTGATTAAAACTGAAATATTTCACAGTTGTGGACCTTAATATACCCACAATTGAGGAGGGAATTACCAATTTTCTTGATACTTGGACCACTCGTAGAGAGGGATATCCTGGTGACCCCATGCGAGACTATCGAAAGAGTTTGGAATCTTATAGCGCTTATCGTCGGTCGACGTAAGGGCTACTTTATTAACGAGCTCCGTAAAAATATTATGTGACCTAGATCTGAACAAATACATACTACAAAAAGTTTTAGAGTTATTTTCAACAACATCCTTGTAATGAGTCAAATTCAATTGTTTATTAATACTACTTTTTTTTTAATTCCTTTCGCTTTTTTAAGTAACGTTTTTTTAGTTTTAACACAATAAGCTTTAGCACCGGTGCCATAAAAGCTTTCTATGGGTTCGCCAGCATATTCGTCTTTAAATTTACCTACTACAGCTTTTGTTATTGGCATGTCGTGCATGTTATTAGGTTTGTAATTTGAGGTGTCAAAGTCTTCGATATGATGTTTAATATCTTAATATACATTTTCAGTCTCGATTTCCAAGATAAACGAGTCAGTATCCGTGTACAGTAGTTTAACCTTTTCTTGATATAATGGTTTTAAGAAATCGTAAAAGAAACTATACATAACCGTTTTAGATATGTCCAAAATAGAGAATCCTGCGTACACGGGCTTATCGTAGTTGATCAAAACTTTTTGGATGTGAATAGCAGCCAAGTTTTTATTATACACAAATGAGTCTTTAAAATATGGTTTTGAAATAAGGTTTTCCGCACCGTCCTTTCGTACATTTTTTGACCACTCTGTAACCAACCTAATGTCAGTTCTTTTTTCAACATTTTCCATCGTCTTCCCGTATATACTGTTATTAGCCAATTTATACGTACTTCTTTCAAACTCGGTTTTAGATTCGTTTCTTAATTTTGTGTTTAAATCGATATACTTTTTTAGCCAAGGTGATTGAGTAAACTCTAAGATTTGGTGAATTTTAGTTAATTTTAGTCCATGTTGAAGGCACTGCTTAAGTAACATGTAATGAATCACGTACTTTTCCTTGTTTTTTAAAATTGGAATTAATTTTAAACATTTAGAATTAGGCAGTTGATAACTTTCAGGGCAAAAAGCAAATTCACTATGTAGATCATGTAGCTCACCCGGGTAGGTCAGATCCACTTCTAAAACATACCCCTTATCAGACGTATCGGAAATGTTTGTGACATTCAAATTTGCAATTTCTTCTGGAGATAACCACAGAAAGTCACTTATAGGCAATGGGTTGACATTGCCTTTCCGTACAGGTTATTTGCATCCACGTATAAAATATACTTATCGGGTTTAGACTTATCGTGATTTGGCATGAACCGATTATTTGCTTCGGATTTCCTACAAACACAGGTACTGACCCCTCCTCTTACACTATCTTTAAAAAAATGTAACATGTTAACGTCCGTCAATAATTCTAATTTCGTTCCTGAGTGTAAAAGAAAACTGTCAAAACTGTAACTGGGAAAACTTACGTAGGCCACTGGATCGAGACTGTAAGTATTAAGACAAGTTTTCCTAAAGTTTTGAAATACATCTGCAAAAAGTAAAACGTTGGATTTCAAATAGATATCAGAATATTGCCCAATAGACTTACACTTAAACAAGTTCCATACCTTCTTTGCGCGTTTGTACTCTTGGTCACTAATATGTTCCTCTATCAAGTCATTATAAAATTGTTCTTTTTCGGGCAATGAGGCTTCTTGTAATTTTGCGTAACTATCGATATATGCATACGGAAAAACACCTTTTTGACGAATAAAATCGAACTGTTCCTTATCCTTAAAATATTTTGATATTTCCAAGCATTGCTCATCTTTTAAAGTTTCCGCAAGTTTTGACAAAGATAGGGTAAAAATTGAAAAGAGTCTATAAACCTAATGGATAAAAAATTTTTCTTTTGTTTTCCAGTTTTTTTATCGAAATACAGACCTACCTCAAGAAACTTCTCAAAGGTAATATACTTTTCCTTATTTTGTGCAATTACCTTCAGCCGTTCCTTGTTCTGGCAAAAGTTTTTTATAAATAGATGGGTATCGTAATTTTGTAGGTTATGTAAGACAACAGGAATGAAATTTGGTATCTTAAAATTTAAGTTACACACTGAATGTGCGGGCCCCCGGTACTCCCCAGTCAGATGACAGTGATCCGCAACTTTTTCTTCCTCTGTTTCGATTATTTTTTTACAAATGTGACACTCGTTTGTATAAGTATGACGTAATTTTTCCAATTCACTTAAACGGTTCATTGGTTTTTTGTGTTGTAAATATTTATTATAAATAGAGTACACATCTCTGTCTAACATATTTATAAAAACCTTTGCACAATCAAGGCCCTGTTCAAATTTTAAAGCCTCATCGTCAAAAGAGCGCTTTATGTAATACGCGAAGGAATATGGAACATGTTCGAATTTTTTCAGCGTGTAAGGACGGTTTGCTTCCAAGTCATTGGTCTCATTATTTAAAGGTATAAGAATACATTCGAAATCTGCATAAATGACGAATGAAACTTCCATTTTTTTTTCAATATTAGTAAATTTCAAAATATTTCCCGGTACTGTGTTGCCTAATTTATCTATTTTATTTTCTATGCTTGGTAAAGTAACACGTATATGACCGCAGTCGTAAATGGAATGTTTGGTTAATTCTTCATTAGATGCAAAATATTGGAGTCAGCCGTCACAAAAATATTTTTTTTCATTGTGTTTAGTTATTTGACTAGAAACTAACCTAGACAAATCGGAAATTAAACAATATTGGAAATTCCCATCGTCATCGCTTATTAACAATAAATTAATATGTTTATTTTGTTTGACTTTCGTATAATGTAAAGGTTCATACTTGGATTTAAAATCTGTTTTTAGTTCTTCTAAGCCATAAACGTTAATCGATACATTATTTTGCAATTCAAATTTTGAGATATTAATAATTTTAACGGGAGTCTCAATACCTGAAATATCCAAGACATCTGCAAAATTTGGGTATGATGATGTTTCAAACGCTAATCCCGTAGGGGGGTGCAAGGCTGCAACGACTGACCAGAAAAAACAAAATTCATCATTGTTCCTGATATTGATTGTAGCACGTTTCATCCGAATTTCCTTAGGTAGTTCAATATTCGAAAAAGCTCTGAGGGGGTTGTATTTATTAACGTTAACTTCCAAATGAATAATGTTAATAAAGCTCCATCCTGTAAAAGACAACTTTTAGAACTATGTTCAAAACAGAGATGTTACCTTAAAATTTAAAATAATTTCTCTTTCTGCCATTTCGTCAGTTTTTGCGTCGATTATCTTGCACATATCTGCAATATACTGGGCTAGGCCCAAAGTTTGACAGAGTGTTTCAAATCTAGTGTTAAAAGACTTTATCTGGCCATTTGGTTTTACCAGAGCCACAAACATACATACAAAAGACTTCACACTATGAATTCCATTAACGGGATTTACATATAGTCCAAACAACTCCAAATTTGATTTAATGCACGTATGTTTTTGTACTTCTGCTCCTAATAAGTCCATCACTTTTTGAAATATGTTACCAAAAAATGTATTCACGTTAATATGGTGCCCCTCAGGTTTGATTCGGTAGGATATGATTCTTCCTTTAAAGGCCGCCTTAATCGTTTCAATACCATCTGAAAATATTGCAACATTATTTTTATGCTCGTTTGTGCGCAGATGGCTCGTAAATAACATTGTTGCGCAGAATTTTTTACAATCGGCACAATATTTCGATGTTGGTTCTAAAAACAAATATATAATTTACAGTCTTGCAAAAGCGGAACATTATATTGCATTCATAACACTCTTATTATCAATACAAATATTATTCTTACCTGTTTTCTTAGAAGTTTTCTGCCTTTTCGCTTTTTTCATCTCATCCAACTGTTGTAGGTTTTTGTTCCGATCACAGGACTGTTTCAAGTGACGCAGTAAATTATCTCTTCTGGTAAATGACTTCTTGCAGGTGATACAAACGTACGCCATTTCCTTTTAATTACAATTTGTAATAAATACAACTTAGTGAACCTCTGAGTAACCGGTTTCAATTAACTAAGAAATATCTTATGTTATCTTTTAATACTACCGAGGGTGTGTGGGGGAGGGAAACTATAATTAGAAATTAATTAACTATTGAGAAAAATTCTGTTCTAAATTGTTCGCGCATTTTTCAAATACTTCCACTATTCGATTTCATTTCTGTCTTTCTCTTAAGGTCATATTATCCGTACGATACTCTGAAAAATCTGTTAAACATACGCGTAAACTCATTAAAGTAGCTTTAATTTTACGTTTTTTCCTTTGTACTTCATCTTTACTTATCTCAGATTTTTTAATTGAAAAATTTTTATCTTTAGTTTGTGTTCCTAGGTTCAAAAGATTAGTATTGTTTGTTTGTACTGAAACGGAATTAAATTTTTTCTTTTTAGAAGCATTATTTGACACTATACCAAACTTCTTACAAGGAGTTAATTCATTATGAAGCCCCTCAAAATTACTAGCAAGATTACCTAAACTAGCATTTTTTGACAAGAGATCTTTAAAATTGCTCGCTGTTGATTCTAAACCTTCCTCAGCCCTAGTTACTTCTGGTTTAAAAATAATTCCTGATTGCTTTGGTAATTCTAACAACCCATTACCCTCTAAATATGTTTGCCCCATGTTATCTAATTCATCTACAATTTTTTTAATGTCCTCTGCAGAATATAAATCTTGATCAAATATATCATTATTCAACACCGGATATAAACAATTAAACACCCTGTCTATACAAGAATCAACAATAACCTTTTTTGCCGGAATTATAATATTTTGTAATACCTTAATAACTGATTTCACTGGGTTACACGACGAGGTATTCGTTACACATACGTTTAGTAAAGATATCAAACTATACTGACTATTTATAGGATTAACATCATATGTTGTCTGCGGAGATTTCTATTTTTATAGTAGATAGACAGCACCGTCTGTGAGAAAGTGAAAGGATTGATGCACCCAAGAGGTAAGTCTGCTAATTATAAAAATCACAAATTTCTTCTAATCAAAATTATTAAATAATCTGTGTCTTGAAATATATTCTTATTGTTATTCTAATTGAGATTTCAAAATAAGTTTTCCACCGCGTTCTTTAATAAATTTTTTGCAGTAACTATTTATAAGGGTTGCTGTTTGTCTATAAGGGCATGAATCATAATCCTTCCTATTTTCCTCCCTTTGTCTAGTAGTAGTAGTAACAAGATTTATTTTAGCAATACTGCTACAATATTATAAATTCTAGTTTTTTTAACAATAATAAAACATTTAAAATTACAAGCAATTTTATGCACCAAAAATATTTTAAAATAAATTTTATCAGATATTTTGTTTTCTAAGTAATGATATTTTTAAGGATTTTTTAAATTTACTTAAGGAATTTTGTTTCTTAATTAAATAATCTAAATTGTTATATTCATGAAGTCCTTTAAAAAAGATTGATTTATATGTCAAATTTTTTGTCACTTTCCCTAAACAAAAATTTTGATTGTTTCTGGTTTGATAGTTATGATTTTCAAAGTTTTGCGTTATAAAGTCTTTTAAATGAGATGGTAATAAATTATTTTGAATTTTATAAATAAAAATACAAACTAGGAAAAATATTAAATTTCTTATATTCAACCATTTAAGTTTATTTAACATATAATTTATCTTTGTGTATTTATCAACATTTAATATTATTCTCATCGCCTTATTTTGTAAAATTTGAAGTCTACTAAAAATTTCTTCATTTGCAGTATATAAAATTGTAGAGCAATACAAATAATGAGGTAAAATTATTGTGTTAACTATTGTTTTTTTTGAAAATAAACTTAAATTTTTACTTACTCTTTTGAAATAATTAATTTTTTTTCCAATTTTAGATATAGTGTTTTCAAAATGAGCATCAAATTTTAATTTAGAATCCATTATTATCCCTAAATATTTAAAAGACTGAACTATTTCTAATTTTTGGTCATCTATAAAAATATTTACATTTTCATAATTTATATTATTTCCTATTGCCATAAATTTCGTTTTAGAAATATTTCATTTCAATTTATTTACTTTTAGCCAGTTTGATACCAATTTTAATTCAGAATTTAGACTATCTATGCAACTTAAAATATTTTTACCTTTTACGTATATTAAAGTATCATCAGCAAACATTTGAATATTAGTATTTGACAAAATATTTGGCATATCATTTATATATAAAATAAATAATAAAGGACCTAAAATACTTCCTTGTGGTACACCGATATTATTAAATTCCCTTTTTGAAAATGTTTCATTTATTTTAGTTATTTGTTGTCGAAAATTTAAATAATTTTCAAACCATTTATATACAGTACCCCTTAAACCATACTGATATAATTTATTTAATAATTTGTTTCTGTCAATAGTCTCAAAAGCACGTTTAAAATCCAAAAATACTGCCAGAATGTAAGGGTATATTCTGTTATTTTTTTTTATACCTTCTCTTTGTCCCTGTTTAAAAGATTTCCTTTTTTTTTGTGAGAGAGAGTTGTTATGCTAAGTTAAATAATAAAAAAAGAAAACAGAAAGTGTTCCTTTTGACCCTGTTTGTCTATGGTATATATGGCTTTTTGTATTCAATAGTTAGTTACAAGCAGTTTTTCTTCTAAACTACTAATACTAAAGCAATATATCATTTACAAATTTACAAATCATGAATACGAATTGGGACAAGTATCCCAAATTTACGAGTTGGAACGGGTCTGCCCTAGTTCATGTGGCCGTTGATGTCCCAATTCTGAGTTGGGACGACTGTCCAAATCACGTTCGCTGGAATGGGTCAGCACTCGTTTCTACAGATGAGGACACAATTGACCATAGCTGGGATACTGCACCACAATGTTCTATCTACGATCCGACCACCTATGTGATGGAAAACAATATAATCCGTCAGATGCCCCCGAAATTGAGTAAAACCAATAAGAAAAAATTTCGGGAGGCAGAAAGGATTCGGATGTCCAAATATAACACATAATGGTAAATATAACTATTTTATTGTGTTGTAATTTTTTTTTATTTATCTTTTCTTACTATACAGTCCGAGGTAGTACATAAAACATAATCATTTAATCTTTCTTGGTCATATATTTTTATAATATTCTAAAACAAGTTTTTAGTTTCTAAACCAACTGTGACGAGTCAGCCGCTCCCATTGGTCTAATCTTGAACGATCCAGTCGCTCCCATCGACCAGGTCTTGCACCAACCATAGTTGAGACGCCCTTGCCGTTCCAGTGGATAATAGTTGTAATGTTGATCCCCTCGAATATGAGATCCCGCAGACGCCACCCAAGCAAGCCCGCTAGGAGAAAATCTCGAAATACAACATATATTATATAGATATAATGGCAATAAAACAAATTACTTTAATGTGTTGTAATCTTTTATTTCTCTTTTCTTACTATACAGTAAGTACATAAAACATAATCATTTACTCTTTCTTAGTCATATAATTTCGAATTAAACCAATATTTTCTTTTAAGTCTGATATTCTAAATTCGAGCATTAATTAAATATTTAGGAAGAATACAATTAAGTCCCAAAATTATACTGTGACATAATTTCATTAAAATGATTAATCGAGGTCATGTTGATGTAAGATCTTCGTGATCTGTGTGAAAGCTGATCCGTTAGACGTCGTAGCGATTGTGAAATTCGTACAGTTAGAGTGTGCAATGGAGGGTCTGCTCTCAAGCGAATAATAATGGAAAGGGGAGTGAGATAACTGTTTTGAACTCTCAAGCATATTGAGTGAAATGAGTAAATGAGTGACTTTTGAACTCTCACAAATATAATACTCATCTGCCCTCTTCGTGGACATACAAGGAGCATATGACAATGTTGCCTACAATATACTTGCTGACAAAATGATTAAAATAGGAATCCCGCACAAAATTGTCAAAAATCTATTTGACATAAAATATACCACTCCCGACAGATTTACATTCGCACCAACGCAACGAGGGAATAACTGGAGCAAAAGAAGCAAGGATCGGACTCTCACAAGGTAGCATTTTAAGTCCATTTCTCTACACAATTTACACTCATGACTTGGAAAACACTGTGGAGGGCAACATTAGAATTTTACAATTTGCCGACGATATATGTATATACACGACAGAAAAATCTTCAAAAAATTGCATTAAAAAGCTGCAAGATCCCTTTGGAAATATTTTAAATTGGCTTCAAGATAATGGGCTCAACATATCAAAAGAAAAAACAGTGTTATGTAGTTTTTCTAAAAGTCGGAATCAAGAATCAAATGAAATTGAACGGGGGGAGGAAAACAATTCCACAGAAGAGTACAGTAAAATACTTAGGGCTTTATCTGGACAGAAAATTAAACTGGAAGGATCACATTCATTATCTCATAAAAAAAAAACAGAAAATAGTATGAACATCATTCGAGCATTTACTCACAAAAAATGGGGAGCTGATCCAAACATTGCTCTGCTATTCTATAGAGCTTTTGTTCGATCGATTATTGACTATTCTAGAATATTCTATTGAGCAGCAGCTAAATCTCACTTAAGAAAAATTGAAAGTATCAAAAATAAATGTATTAGGCAAAGTATTCGACTCCTAAAAAGTACATCCATATCGGTAATGGAAGCGGAGACAAAAGGACCACCCTTAAAATTACGAAGAAGTTTTATATCGGATAAATTTACACTAAAGTTAATATCTAAAAATAGCATCCTAGTAAGTAAAACAAATCAGCTGTCAATTCTATGCTTTACACATCCTTATTGGAAAGTAAAAAAATACCATTGATGGTAGAGAGTTATTCCTGGATAACCCAGAACAAAGAATTAATACATAGTAGTGGCACACTACCTTACTTTCAATCCAATTTTGAAGTCTTCGATATTAGGTCGCCAGTAATTATCCTAAATAATGACGAAGACAACCAACTTAGTGCAAAATATAATTTCTTAAAAGAACAGGCTACTATCTGGAAAACACATGAACAAATATTCACTGATGGATCAGTATTAGCAAAAAAAACCGGCTGTGTTTTCTACCACAAAAATACTAACACCACCAAGAAATTTAAGTTGCCTGACGGTTCTTCCATATATTCGGCCGAACTCTGGGCTATCCTGGAATCACTTAAGTATTGCAGGGATTATAATGCTAACTATAAATTTGTTATTTTATAGTATAAATGTTGCTCCCGCTAATTACCTCATTAGCGAAATACTGAATCTCTATGGCATCTTGAGAAATTTAAACAAGCAAGTTTCATTTGTATGGGTTAGAGCTCATATCGGCATACCTGAAAATGAATTAGCGGACAAAGCTGCGAAAGAAGCTACGAATATCGGCTCTCAAACGATTTTAAAATTCGATATACAGACATAGTAAGTCAAGTTAAAACAAGAATATTAAACAGTTGGCAGGAGCAATAAATTCAGATAGGGGACTTGGGTATAAAAATAATTTCCAAAATTTACGTAAAAAAACATGGTTTTGTAAGGAATCAAATAAAAACTTTGTCAGAATTATTTCTCGGATCAGGACTTTTCATGCCTTGTATCCCAAGCATGCAAAACGAATCGGTTTGCAGGATGGGGAAGACTGTGAATGTGGCGAAACAGGAGATCTTGAACATTATGTATTTAGTTGTAATAGACTTAAAAATTTTAGAGATAAACTATATAACAATTTGAAAGGATTGGTTCAAATGCCATTCAACTGAAACTATTTAATAGCACTTAGTAATATAAATGTATATAGAATTTTGTATCAATTCATACTGGAAGCTCAAATAAAACTATGAAAAAAAAAACAAACAAAAAACATCATAGCACATATTACTTATATAAAAAGAAAAGAAATAGAAAAAAAAACAAAAACAGAAAGCAAACAAAATCAAAATCAAAATCAAAATCATTTATTATGTTACTACAAATACAATTTGCTTACACTCGTCACTAATTAAAAGTAAATCAGTAAAAATAGTAATAGGTGAAAAGAGAAAAAACAAAAAAGGATAACGAAATATAGGTAAAAAAAACAAAGTAAAGCACACAGAAAATTAAAATATATCAACAATATTGTCAACTAGAAACTCAGATATCTGGTAATAGGCTTTTAGTATAAGAAAATTATGCATTTTGGTTTTAAATTTCTTTATCTCTAGGTTTCCTATGCATACTGGCAATTTATTATAAAATTTAGGACCATAAAAGTTTACCCCATTCATTGATTTATTCAATCTTAAGTAAGTCAAGTCAATATCATTCCTGTGGCGCGTAAGATAATCATGAGTAATTGAATGACTGTTATATTTTTGTATATTGCTTTTTGTATAAATAAGACATTCGAGGATGAAAAGGGAGGGTAGCGTCAGTATTTTATTTTTAACAAATAACGGTTTACAGTGAGCTCTGCTATATGCGCCCGACAGGGTCCGAACGGCTGCTTTTTGTATTCTAAAAATTGGAAGTTGATTTCCACAGTGACCTCAAATCAAAATGCCATACTGTAAATGTGTGTGAAAAAAAGCAAAGTATGCCATGCGAACCATCTCCAGAGAAACAGTTTTTTTCAACTGTCTTAGCATAAATAACCCGGTTGAGAGTTTTTTTGAAAGATGGTCAATGTGGGATGACCAAGTCAGCTTGAAGTCTATGTAAAAGCCCAAAAGCTTTACTGGACCCAAATCTTCGATGTCAGGTTTAAGGGAAACAGTTAAATATTGCGTTTTACTTTCATTTAATTTTAATTTATTACTCGAGAACCATTTTTCTGCTAAACTCAGCAAGTCGCGCGTTGCCAAATTAAGCAAAGCCTGATTGTCGGATATGGAAATAAGGGTTGTGTCGTCAGCAAAAAGGCACGCTTTTCCATCCAGGATATTATAGGGTAGATCATTAGCGTAAATGATAAATAGAACCGGTCCCAATATAGAGCCCTGTGGTATATCATACTTCATTTGTTCTTGTGATGACTCATTACCATTAATTTCAACAAACTGAGTGCGTCCCGACAGATAGGACTGAATTACGGATTAAGCCTTGTCTGAGATATGATAGTGTTTTAATTTTTGCAAAAGAAAATCATGAACAACACAATCAAAAGCCTTGCTCAAGTCACATAAAGTGACTGAAGCAAGTTTACCCTCTTCAAGGGCAGTGGTTAGAATGTCAATTACATCAATCATGGCCAAAGTTGTTGACGAACCAGGACGAAAGCCGTATTGGTATTTAGTAAATAAACCATTTTGACTGAAATATGAGAGTAATCTCCTTTTTATAGCTGATTCGATTATTTTTGATATAATAGGCGTGAGTGAAATAGGTCGGTAATTGGAAATATCATCCAGAGGGCCTTTTTTGTGAACTGGTATGACTTTTGAGCACTTGATTGTATTGGGAAAACATCCACTCTCAAAGCAGAGATTGGTGATATAAACAAGGGGCTCCAAAATAGGTTCCAATACAAATTTTATTAAGGAATTGCTAAGATCAAACATATCTCTAGCAGACGAATTTTTTAGTTCATAAACAATATCCACAATTTCCTCCGGACTGACAAGATGGAACAGCTTTAGATTTATTTCATTATCGACATGAATGCATTGGACGTATTCGTGGGGTAATATATTTGAAGGGGGGCAGCTATCAACAATTTGGTGGGCGATGGTTGAGAAATAGTTGTTAAAATCTTCGGGTGAAAGAGAGCTCACCTTATTCTCGCTATTTGATTGACAATTTTGCCGTATCATCTGCCATGCGGTCTTGTTTCTGTTATTACTATTGGCAAGAAAGTGACTGTTTGCGTCAATTTTAGCTAATTCGATTTGCTTTCTATATACTTTTCGGGCATTCTTTATATCATCTTTTAATCCGTGATGATCGGACATTTTATTGAGTTCTATAAGAAAATGAAGCCTATCACGTAGGTTTCTTAGGCCATCATTGAACCAGTTGACTTTGATAGTTTTGTCATTTAGATATTTAGTAGGTTTCTCTGGAAAAGCATTATTAAAGCAAAATTGCACATAGTCCAAGAAATTTGAGGTGACATGATTAACATTGGAAGAGAAGAGTGGCCTCCAATCTACATTACCCAATAAATTGAGAAATTCTAACTTACCCCTCTGTGTGATAGGTCTAGTCATTTTTATTAAAGGTGGGGCTCTTTTGTTGTTAACTTTAAGATTTATTTGTTGACCATAGTGATCCGATATGTTGACAGTAATCACACCTGCAGAATACTCGTCAGGCCGTAGGTTACAGATTATATTATCAATACAAGATTTATGGGTTTTTGTTACTCTAGTATGATCATTAATTGTTGCAAAGAAACCATAAGACAATAGTAAGTTTGTTAGTAGTAATGTATTATTACCATTATGTACTTTAAAATCAATGTTAAAGTCGCCACATATAATTGACTTTTTGTTCTGTTTATCTAAAGATTCTAAGAAGAGATTAAATATATTAAAAAAAGTGTCATAATCGCCTGAAGGGCTTCTATAAATGCAAGCCAAGAATATATCCGGGTTTTTAATTTTTACACAAGTAATTTCACAGTGTTTCTCACAGGAAATGCTAGCAGCTTCATTAATAGGACAAAATTCAATAGTATTTTTAAGAAAAATGGCAGTTCCACCATGCTTAGAGATTTTCCGACAAAAAGCATTTCCCTGCAAGAAACCATCAAATTGATGTATATTTAACTGATCGAGTTTTAGCCAGGTTTCTGAGAAACAGAGGGCATCAAATGTTTTAGTGCAACTTAAAAAGGCATCGAGCTCATTATATTTACAATTTAGGCTTTGTATATTTAAATGGAAAATTTGGAAACTCTGTCGATCATTCACCCAGCCATTATCATTATTGTTATTAATAGTTGACGTATTTATTATTGGTAGCGCCGACATTGTTGATGTTGTCGAAAATTTCCCCTATCTGCTGTACGTGGGGAACCGGTGGGTCCCCTGCGATTGGATCCTGAGTCAGGCTTTAGTTGTTGGTTTCTTGGCTCGGTCTTTGGTTTGTATAGATCCACGTATGCACCATCAGGCCAGAAGCATGAAGAAAGGTATTCATTGACCAGTTGTTCCGGGACTCCCAGCTTAAAAGTTGCGCTTTTGGGGTTTTCAAATTTGGAAGGCAGTTTTACACAAACGTAGAGGTGTTTATACTCGGGATTAAGAATTTCGGTAATTGCTTCTGGAGATGTATTAACTTCCAAATTGGCCAGATATATCCAAGAGAGCTTCGAGAGACGCTCACCTATATTTGGATTTGCAACTTTCAGCTGTGGACGCTGCGGTCCATTACATATTTTCCCCTTTGCGGATTCGAGTTGCATAGAATCTTTAACTGCTTGGGAGGTATTAGCTGTCGAGGTAGGTGCAGAACTGTGATTTTTGTGGTTATTCATGTCAGCACTGATCTTTGCTAGATCGTTCTTAAGGCACATAATTTCAGCTTCTTGAGCATGATATTTGTTCTTTAGGTCTTCATAGGCTTGATTTAGAAATGTCAGTTGTTCCTTCTCATTAGAGTTATCCTCAGAATTGACATTATCTTTATCAGAGTGACTCTCGCGCTGCTTTATAGATGTTGGATTTTTGAATGCCTTTTCAAACTTTACTTCAATATTCCTTTGACTGGAGCTTATTGAACTTAGGTTTTTATTAGTGGAGTCTAGGGATTTTGTAATGATATCAATTGTTCTATCATTTTTAAGAAAGAGAGACCTTATTTCTTCAAAACCCTTTTGTACGGTCTTTGACAGTGATAAGAAATGCTTTTCATATTCGTTGGCATTTGTGTTCGATTGCAAGCACTCCTTACAATTGAAAGTGACACCCAGAGAGCGTTTCTTGATGGATACGCCCTTATGTTCGGAAGCTGTGATACCGGAGCGATTGACGCAGAGTAACGTTTTACACTTGTCGCATTTAGCCAATGCATATGAGTCGCTTTCTTCTGCTTGACATTTTCTGCAATTCCCCATAGTTATAAATTTTCCTACGCCGCTGGATTTCAACCTGGAGCCAGACGGGTTCAGTTTGAAAAGAAGAAGAATTGGTACTAACCTTAAATGACAATTGGGTTTTGGCGGGAAATAATTCAGTAAAATTGGCAATTATTTTATCTATTTTAACTCACAGATCAGAAGCAATGACTTTATAATGAGAAAAAACAGTTAACAGACACAGCACAACACAACGACTAATTAAAACTTGTGAATTATCGCATATATTTATAACAGAAAACAGGACAACAATAACACGACTTATCAGAACAGTTCACAAAGAAACAACATAGAGCATATTACTTATATATATAAAAAAACAAAACAAAAAAAAATAAATAAATAAAAAAAAGAAAGAGAAAGAAATGTAAAAATAATAATACAACATCGCAAATCTCAAATAAATATAACGGTATTATAGAATAGGTATGTTATAATAGAGTTTATGTAAAAAAGAATACAGAAATGTCGGAAAATTGGATATAAACGCGAGACAAGAGAAAGGAAATTCTAAAATAAAGAGAGAAGCTGGCTATTTGGTTTTACCAGAGCCACAAACATACATACATACATACATACAAATGTGCAATTATTGAAAGCACAAGTATTATAAACCTTTTCATTGGGTAATGAAGATACGCCAGTTGACGAGCTGCTCTGTTCTATACGTGTAATGTAATTTTCTGTTCTGCTTGTAGGTAATACTATGTCGCTTCTTAAATTTCTCACTAGTTTCTCATAATGCTCGGCATCTAGTTGTAGGTATGATTTTATGGAGCTAGAATTATTATGTCCAGTCATTCTTATTAACTGTTCGTCACTGACGCCTGCTTTAGCCAAATGAGACACCAAACTAGCGCGGTTTGAGTGGTTCGTAATTTTGTTATTCTTTACATCTAGTCCAATTCTAGCTGCTGAGGTTTTTGTCCATTGTGATATTGTGTTTACTCCTAGAGGTACATTTTTGTACCAGCCTTTAGAGTTCTCTTTATTCCAAAATGAATTCGGCGTTAAAAATAATCGTTCTGTCGTCACATTTTTGGCTCGCTTTTTCATGAGATTTCTAAATAATGTTACGGGACATACACTTTCATCGTTTTCATATTTAGTTAGCCATTTACTATCCATGCATTTCTTTGACCCACCTTGTGTTGTTTTGGAAAATATGGGATTATATTCAATTCTGTTTGTATATTTTCCATCATGTCCTGTTTCTTCTTTGAAATAACATACTTTGCAGTTTGCCGCTTCCCCACTTCGCCAAGCCAATTCATAGGCAGCTATATGATAAAACTTCATTTGTAGTCCTTCCCGGGTTTCTTCGCACCATAATTTTGCCATTTTAATTATTTCTGGTTGACTCAAAGCACGCAACTTATTTTTCGTTTCTCTGGCATAGTTTGTAATTGTTTTCTTTTTGCATTTTTTGCATCACGGGCCTCTTTAAATATAATGTCGGTAAAAGGATCAAAATTTATTTTAAATTCGTTGAAATATTTCATTTGCACCATTTTTGCTGTAGAGTTCCACATTGTCGACAGTATACTCTTTGTAATTCTCGCCATTTACTTTTTTCATGTTATATGGCTATATGCCCAATCAGTTAAAAACATCGCAATTTCTGTTACTGGAGTCGACGCTAATAGTTCATAATTTCGTTCCTTACAGAATACAATAAACTGTCTCCATATCGATGATTTAGTACTTTTTGTAGACTTAGGAATGCTTTTTTCGATGTTTTCTTCTATCTCGTTTATTGAAATGTGTTCAAAACCGTTCATTTTTAATAATTTAATCGCAAATCACTAAAAAAATGTTTGACAGCATCAAATTAATTTGTAACAATATGTCAGGTTGCCAAGCAATGAAAAAGAAAAGCTGCTCGATTTTGAGCTGGAGAGGTTTTTACTATTTAATTTTTAGCTGGAGAGGGTTTTGTCGCGACTATTTCACTAGAATGTTTTACACTGGCGAAATGTCATAGCAGCATGTGATTTTTACAGCGACAAAATTTTAATATTTGATCGAAAGAAATTTTGTTACCATGGTTCTGTTAATTATTTAAAATGTCATTGTATTATTTCTTGTTAACAAACGTCAGATTAGTTCAGTTCAAAAATGAGTGTTTCCGAAGAAAAAAACAGATTTGGAATACAATCCATTACAGAAATTAAAAAGGTAGTGTCGGAGAATATAATTTTATTGTTCTTTGTCTTTTTCTCGTGAAATAGTTCTTTAGGTTTGTACGTAAGAATACACCAGTTAACTGTTACATAATATTCCAACTTTAGTCAGGAAAAAGTTATAATTCCACAAAACAATGCAAACTGGAAAACCCTGTATTATGTTTTAAATGACATATTTTTGAATGACAAATTTGACACGTAAAAGTTGGCTAGTGTGATTATTGTTGTTATGAAATTGATTAATAACAAAAATTTGAAGAGAGTAAATCAAATTATTATTTTTGCCATTTTCGATGGTGGTTTTTCAAAATATAAAAAAACTCCAGCCGAAATTCAAAAAGAAGCTGACCTAGCGTGTTCATTTATTATTCCCCACAAGTCAAGAGATAGTTATGATAAAACCGTTAAAGAATTTATCGACTGGTCTGATGAAAGATGTGCCTGCGTGAGTTATAATCATAACCCACTAGTGAGTTATGATTATAACCCACTAGTGAGTTATGATCGATTATAACCCACTAGTGAGTTATGGTTATAACCCACGTGTGAGTTATAAGCTACTTTATTAGTCGAAAATCGAACTAATAATGTTCACATTATATGTAAGTGTTGGATAAAATTTAATAAAAGTGACAATTCAGAAATTAATATTTTTGCCTACGCTGATTCCGATTTTGCTAACAGTAAAATATATAGGAAAAGTATAACTGGATTTCTAATTAAAATCAATAATGTTTTTTTTTATTTACTATTTTTTACGGTCGTCGGCGTATCAGAGGCCATCTTGAACCGGTCATCAACCGTACGGTTTTTAATCGTGCGGTCTACCGACTGGGGAGTCTGAAACGGCACCTTCATCCTACGAGATATCCGATCTCATCCGGCCTGTCCGGCGTGAATAGGATGGTTTTGATGTCGATTCATTTTACACTCAAAATCAATAATAATGTTATTGAATGGAAATCACGTAAACTTAAGTGTTGTAGCTCTATCCAGTGCAGAATCTGAATATATTATATCTTTGTCATCATGTGTGAGTGAATGTCTATTTCTAGGGCAAATGTTGTCTGAAATTTTAAGCAGTAATTTATTTCCAATTAATGTCTTCGAGGATAACCAATCCTGTATTAAAATGGCGTCAACAATGGAAACAAAAAGAACTAAGCACATTGACGTGAGACACCATTTTCTACGGGAGTGTGTTGACCAAGGGAAAATCATTTTGAATTATGTTTCGACAGAAAACCAGCAAGCAGACATTTTAACTAAGGCTTTGCCGAATCCAAAATTCAAGTATTTCAGAAACTGTTTGAGCGTTGTTGAAATGAAAGAATAATCTTACTGATTTTCCGTACCAAACCGTATTTTGATTATCAGCTGTTTTCCATTTTGATTTATGGGTTTTTATAGGTTAAGGTTATTCACAGAATTGCGGGGGAGTATTGTTTTATTAGTACAGGGTTATCCAACCAAGACTGGACAAGGCGATTTTTTGACTTTTCCTGTACTTTTATAAAAAAACTGAAATAGCCATCTTAAGTCATTTTCTCCCGCGAATTCGAATATCTTCAGCAAAAAACAATTGAACATCAAACAAAAGTACTAGGGGTCACTTTGATATTTTTTTAAATGGGATGCCGTATTTTTAATGAGCTTATCCGATTTCTCATATAAATTTTGATCTAAAAAGTTGGATTTTTAATTCAAAAACGCCTTTTTTCTTCAGTTTTAAATTCGGAAAATGTTCGTCTACCGTAAGATTAATACCTGATAGATGGATACCCGTTTCACCTGTTCACCCTTTAACCTGCTTTAAAGCGTCCGTCAGTTAGACAAAATAATCAAGTTTCAAATTTCTATATATTTTTCACGAATTAATTACAAATTTAGTAGTTTTTGCAAATCTATTATTGCTTACGTATAAAAAAAGTATGACATATTAGAAAAAACTATAAACTAAAGTGAATAACTTTAATCTCAATAATATAATTGTTCTATGTGTCCTCCATTATTTTCAAAACATGACCGATGCCCCCTTTTCAATCTCTCCAAAGAATCTCTTACAATATTTTGGTCCTGGTTAAGTCTATTAATTTCATTTATAATTTTTTGCTGAATGTCCTCCAGACTTCTGTTGGGTCGTTGATAAACTACATTTTTTAAATGACCCCATAAAAATGTATCCATTGGCGTGATATCGGGGCTATCTGGTGGCCAATGAATTGTTCCGTTACGGCCAATGCACTGATTGTAACGCTCGTTTAGGTATGTTACCACTTCTCGAACTGCATGAGGCGGAGCACCATCCTGCTGCCAAATGATATTGTTGTAGGCTTGCAATGGCAACCTTTCCAAGAAATCCTCGATATCGTTATGAAGAAAATGGAGGTATCTTTGGCCTGTTAAAGAGCCACGATAAAATAGTGGTCCAATAATTCTCCAGCTCAAATTCGAGTAGATTTTCTTTTTCATTGCTTGGCAACCTGACATATTGTTACAAATTAATTTGATGCTGTCAAACATTTTTTTAGTGATTTACGATTAAATTATTAAAAATGAACCGTTTTGAACACGTTTCAATAAACGAGATAGAAGAAAACATCGAAAAAAGCATTCCTAAGTCTACAAAAAGTACTAAATCATCGATATGGAGACAGTTTATTGTATTCTGTAAGGAACGAAATTATGAACTATTAGCGTCGACTCCAGTAACAGAAATTGCGATGTTTTTAACTGATTGGGCATATAGCCATATAACATGAAAAAAGTAAATGGGGAGAATTACAAAGAGTATACTGTCGACAATGTGGAACTCTACAGCAAAAATGGTGCAAATGAAATATTTCAACGAATTTAAAATAAATTTTGATCCTTTTACCGACATTATATTTAAAGAGGCCCGTGATACAAAAAGAAGACAATTACAAACTATGCCAGAGAAACGAAAAATAAGTTGCGTTGCTTTGAGTCAACCAGAAATAATTAAAATGGCAAAATTATGGTGCGAAGAAACCCGGGAAGGACTACAAATGAAGTTTTATCATATAGCTGCCTATGAATTGGCTTGGCGAAGTGGGGAAGCGGCAAACTGCAAAGTATATTATTTCAAAGAAGAAACAGGACATGATGGAAAATATACAAACATAATTGAATATAATCCCATATTTTCCAAAACAACACAAGGTGGGTCAAAGAAATGCATGGATAGTAAATGGCTCACTAAAAATGAAAACGATGAAAGTGTATGCCCCGCCCCGTAACATTATTTAGAAATCCCATGAAAAAGCGAGCCAAAAATGTGACGACAGAACGATTATTTTTAACGCCGAATTCATTTTGGAATGAAGAGAATTCTAAAGGCTGGTACAAAAATGTACCTCTAGGAGTAAACACAATATCACAATGGACAAAAACCTCAGCAGCTAGAATTGGACTAGATGTAAAGAATAACAAAATTACGAACCACTCAAACCGCGCTAGTTTGGTGTCTCATTTGGCTAAAGCAGGCGTCAGTGACGAACAGTTAATAAAAATGACTGGACATAATAATTCTAGCTCCATAAAATCATACCTACAACTAGATGCCGAGCATCATGAGAAACTAAGTAGTGAGAAATTTAAGAAGCGACATCGTATTACCTACAAGCAGAACAGAAAATTACATTACACGTATAGAACAGAGCAGCTCGCAACTGGCGTATCTTCATTACCCAATGAAAAGGTTTATAATACTTGTGCTTTCAAATTTTTGTTATTAATCAATTTTATAACAACAATAATCACACTAGCCAACTTTTACGTGTCAAATTTGTCATTCAAAAATATGTCATTTAAAACATAATACAGGATTTTCCAGTTTGCATTAAGACAATATAATTTTCTATTTTTTATTAATATCATCAAGTGTTGGATAAAATTTTGTATGGCACTCGTGTGTTAGGTCATATAAGTCACTCGGGAATTAGCCCTCTCGGCCTACGGCCTTGAGGGCTAAACATTTCCCACCGTGACTTATACCTATATAACATAACACACTTGTACCATAATAACTATAAAACCAAAACTTTTAGTTTTATTTAGGTACCTCAATGTATGTTTGAGATATTTAAAATGTTCAATGGTGTAACAGTTTTGAAATTGACTAAAGTAGCTGATACAAAAACTTAAATCAGGTCTTGTACCAAGCATTACATACATTAATAAACAAATTAACTCCCTATAAGGTAAATTTTTATCACAAATAGACACTTGATTCTCACAATCAATTTGAAATTAGGGTTGCATAGGCAAGCATATCGAACCTTTTTAAAATCTTTTTAATTAAATCGGCTTGATTAATGTAAATGCTATTACCCAATTTAAAAATTTCAAAACCAAGAAAATGTATGATGTCACTTTTAAATTCGGTCATTTTAAACTCACCTGACAGAGAATTTTTAACAAAATTTAAATTTTCCTGACATTTGGAGAAAACAATTATGTCATCTATAAATATTAGAATAATATATGTTATTTTAGTGAAGTACAAACAGGGATTCTTTTTAGACCTCTGAAAACCTAGTTTAATTAACTTATCATTAAATAGTGAATTCCAGCATTTTGGCGACTGGCGTAACCATACAGTGCTTTTTGTAGTTGGCAAACTAGATTTAGATTTTTGACATTAAGTCCTTCCGGAGGATACATAAAGACAGGATCTTTTAGCGTTCCATTAAGGAATGCAGATTTTACATCTAGTTGACATACTTGTAACTCAAATCCTACATACAATGATAAAAGCATCCTAATACTTGACATTCTTGCTACAGGAGCATAAACCTCATCATTAATCACACTCTGTTCAAAACCTCTTGCCACTAAACGAGCTTTCTTTTTTACTTGTCCTTCAACGATTTTTTTAGTAAACACCCACCTTGAGTCTATTATTTCAGCATCTTTTTGTGGTTCCACTAACTTCCATGTTTCATTCTCTTCTAAAGCATTTAATTCTTCGATCGCATCTTTCCAACCATGATCTTGTACAACAGCTTCTGAATAGGACCTTGGCACTTCTGCAAATAAATTTCCCACTAAAAGTGCTGCAAAGAAATTCATATCATCATCTAGTTCATAATCTTGTAAATATCTTGGTGTGTTTCTGTTTCTATTACTTCTCCTTGCTTGTGTTTCTTCCATGTTTTGGTCTCTTTCCATTTCCTTATGTTCTTCTATAACTTTTTTCATTTTCCTGATTCCTTTTGTGTAATTTTTCATAATTTTCAGGTTTATGTTTATCACTCTGACTTTCAATGGGTATAATTCGGTTGTCTATTTCCCTCTTCTGTTCCTCAAAAATTATATTTCTTGCATGTACAATCTTTCCTTCTTTTTCATTCCACAATCGATATCCATTGTCAGCATATCCTACCATAATCATTTTTTCTGACCTCGGGTCCAATTTTGACTTTCTCATCTCTTTCGGGATTAAATTGTAGGCATTGCATCCAAACACTTTTATTTTTTCTAAATTAGGTTTCTAACTGTTCCAGATTTCTGCTGGGGTTTTATGATTTTCTAATGCTCTTGTTTCTGTTCTATTAATCAAATAAACACTTGTCCTTACAGCTTCTCCCCAGAGCTCTTTTCCTAGTTCCGCATCAAAAATTAGGCATCTTGCCTTTTCCATGATTGTGCGATTTAATCTTTCGGCAACTCCATTTTGTTCTGGATTGTATCCACTGTGTATTGAATTTTTATCCCCTTATATTTTAATAGCTTAAAATCTCTGGAAATATATTCTCCCCCGTTGTCACATTTTAGTTTTTCAATTTTTGCATCAAATTTTGTTTCCACTGTTGCCACATATCTTTTAAATTTTTCCAGAGCTTCACTTTTGTTGCTCAACAAGTAGGTATAACACAAAAATGTGAAAAATGGTCCATGAATGTAATAAAATACGACTTACCATCATAAGTGGCTGGTTTATTTGGCCCACAAATATCTGTTGAAACTGTTTCTAACACCTTTTTAGCTTTTCTTTCTTGGGGAAGGTCTTCATAGGGTATTTTTGTTTGTTTAGCCTTTACACATACTTCACATAAACCTGGAGCTGGAAATTTTGAGGAATGTCCCATTTTTCTGTGTTTCAGCATTTTTTAACTTTAACATTATTGTTTAACTTAAAGTTTACAAAGTACAGCTTTCCTTTTAACCTTTCTTCTAGCACACACTCTTTATTTTTCATAATGCTTACTTTTCCCTTGCTAAAATTCACTTCTAGTCCATTTTCCTCAAGTTTTCTTACCGATAACAGATTGTAAAGTAAGTTCTCACACGCCCACACATCCTTAATTGTAATATATCTTCCAGTGTCTGTTTCTAACATAAGATTCCCTTGTTCGGTTGCTGTTATTGTCTGTCCTTGTTTAGCCACACTTATTTTATGTTCAATGTTCTTGCTATCTTTTAAAAACTTACACAAATCTTCTCTAATCAAATGGTTTGTTGCCCCACTGTCTATTACAAAACTTATGTTTTCTTCATTTGTTGCAGTTAATGAGTTTTCTGTAGACAAAAATGATACGTGTTCCTCTTCATTTTTTTCCGAAATTTCTTGAGCACCATGAGCATTATTCCCTTGATTAAAGCCTTTTCTAAAATTACCACGATAACCACTTTATCTGCTTCTGTTCATAGGACAATCTGAACGTTTATGACCAACTTTATCACATAAATGACATTTAAATTGAAAAATTTTCCCATTACTATTCCCTGAGCTATTGCCTGTACTTGAACTTGCATTATTCCCACCATAACTATTACTGAAACTGCCTCGATACATTCCACCAGGTCTTTTCCAGTTTTCTCTTCCCCTAAAATTTCTTAACATAAATGCCGTATTCGGATTTTCTTCTTCCTTTAATTTTTCCTGTCTTGCTTCTTCCATGAGCAATTTATTTTTTACAAAATCTATGTCAATTGCATTTTGATTCTGGCAGAACATAATGTCAATATCGGTCGTGACATTTTGGAAAGATTCAGGCATAGTATAGTCGATAGCAACGGTAGAATAAGTTCAGCCTCATCAATTTTTCCACCAGCTGCCTTTAACTCACACATTGTGTTATCAAATTCAGTAATAATTTTACTCAGTGGTGTTCCTTTCGTGTATCTTAAACCTCTTAGCTTTTTCTGTAGCATTACTTGTATAGAAATACCTTTCTTTGCATAATATGTATGTTCCAGGCTTTTCATTATTTCCGCTGCAGTGACTTTTGTTTTTACTGATTCTAAAATGCTGTCGCGCATTTTTCCGAACCATGACGATTTGAGCACAAATTTGTGCACTTCAAACCATGTTTTCGGCAGCCACATTTTAAACTGCTACATCCAGTTTCACAACTGCAGCAAACAGTTTTGAGCAATACTTCCGGAATTAATTCCTTTTCTCTAAATTTGGGCATAATGCCACGTTGATGTTGTTTCCAGCCCCAATCTGTTGCTGTCAGTTCGTTACCCAGCCAAGCTTGGAGCTGATAATATGCCCTGTAGCAGTGTTGTTCTGCTGCACCTTCTGTGGGTGGGAGATTTGCCAATATGAAAGATGATTTAATTTTTGACAATTGATATTTTTGAAATCTTAGTTGATTCAGTGTTATATTATCATTTTTACATTTATAAATAGATTTGATTAATTGTAATCCATTTTTTTCGATATTTGTTTGCATCTTTTTGAAAAAAAATATTGGCCAAATTTGACAAATTTTTATCGTCTAATAATGAATTTACGATACTTTTCTTTCCTTTTCCGGCAAATCCAGATGTTGTATCGCAACCAGAAAAACAATGCAGAAATGCAACGGTGTTTTTGAAAGATTCATATTTGAAACTATTAGACGTGAAAATAGATAACTTATTTAGTTGTCAATTATTGTAGTATATTTCAACTTGCAATTTTTTGTTTATCAATGTAACATGGAATAGAACGTTTTTTGAGTAATTAAAGTGTAAATTTTATTAAATAGCTCAAAATTGTACTCAGTGACAAAAAGAAAAAATCCGGATTCGAGTTTTTTTCGTTTTTTGCATTTTTTGAGAACATTTACCATAGTAATGTATTTTTTTTACACCATCAGAAAGTAGAGATTTCAACGAACAAAAAGCTCACCAACTTTTTTAAAAAAGCGGATATTTTGGCGCGAGAATTTTCGATTGGAAATAAGGGTGATTTTTCGATATTAAGTCAAAATAAGGTGAAAAAATGAATATTTTAAATAAAAAAAATTACAGTGTGTTTGGGACATGAAACGCGAAATTCACCAAATTTCGTTAAAAAAAAATTTTTTTTTATATTTTTTTATAAAAGATAAAAATATTAAACCAAAAACTTGGTTATTTGAATTTTTCACATAAATTTTGAGGTTATGTGGAAAAAGTGTTAATACAAAAGTTGTAGATCTTTTTATTACCTACAACTTTGCTATTTAACTTTTTTCCATAAGACTTGTAGTTTTGCCGCAAATCGAAATAAACCGTTTTTTACCCTTAAAAACTCGCCCCCTTCAACTTCCCGACATCAAATCGCCCGTAAATTATTTTTCCTTTTATTTTTGTTATATTCTCTTCCTTTTCCAATGGGTTTCATCCTACTATTATTTTTTTTCACTTTTTACCATTGTCAAAGGCTTCTACCCTGGTCTATTACAATTTGAAGGATTTTAAAAAATATAAGTTTGTACCTTATAAGTACCGACCAGTGCAAACATTACTACCTGGTGACACTGATAGAAGACTCATTTTTTGCCAATGGTTACAAGATATGTGTAGGCAAAATCCTATCTTTTTAAAGAAGATTTTATGAAGCGATGAAGCGAACTTTTCAAATAGGGGTATGTGTTTAATCGTAAAAACATGCACTATTGGTCTAGAACAAATTTGTTTATTGCTGTTCCCAGAAATCCGCAAGTAAGATTTAGCATTAATGTTAATTTGGTGTGGTCTCATAGGCAGCCAAATTACTCGGCCAATTTTTTATGAAGGTACTCTGACCGGCAGGGGATACGTTAATATGTTGTCAGAATTACTAGAAGAATATTTAGATGATGTGAACTTAGAGGACCGTAACCAAATTTATTTTCAACAAGATGGAGCTTCTCGATCCTCATCAGTTTCACGAAGTGAGAATATTGTTAGAAAGGCTTTTCAGAGATAGGTGGATGGCAACAAATGGTCCGATACGTTGGCCCCTAAGGTCTCCTGACGTAACTCCATTAGACTTTTACTTCTGGGAGTAGGTCAAGGACGAAGTATTTAAAACGAGATATGCGAATCTGGTCGAACTTCAAGACAACATTAGACGCATTATAGCATCCATCGATGGCAGAACAGTATTAAAAGCTACAAAACGTGTATTAAAGAATGCCCGCAAATGTATTGAACAAAACGGTGACAAGTTTGAACATTTAATATAGTCTTTTTTTATTTCTTCCGTTAAAAATAAAATCGACTTTTAATTTCTGAAATAAATAAATAAATTCGTGGTTAAATTAATATTAAATTTGGTTTTCATGGCAGTCTCGATGGAAACGCCAAAGGCAAACCATTTTTTATTTCAATGGCTGTGTTGATGTTTTTCCAATTTTAGGCCAATATTGCATATAAACTTTTTTATTCCGTATACGATTTGCAAACGTTTTAGTAAAAGATATACAGGTGTGCCATTTAAAAAAAATACATTTTCCTCATTTATTCAGAAACGTTATGTCCAATTGTTTTTCTGCTTTCATCATTTTAATTAACAGAAAAAAATGCTACTACTTTGTTAATTTAACCGACTTTGTATCTCCAATAATTAAAAAGTTAGCAATGGCGCGCACTTAATTTGGTACACCCTGTATAACTAATGCAGTGTTTGATTTACCAAGGGGAAGCCGAAGGCCGGATTAGCTACAAAGAAAAATAGCTAACAATAATGTGTCGTATTTTTTTTTATGTAAGTATTCAATGTTGTTCTTATGTAGTTTTCGTAGTTACAATTTTTGAAATATTTTTTGGCTTGACAAGTTGGCGAAGGAGTAAAAACCGAGCACGGGATTTCAAATAATTTAATTGCAAGCTGAGGCCCCCTTTCGTATGCCTCTAATTTATCGGCTATGTCACATACAGTGCGTTGAGTCAACGGTGTTTATTGGTTGAGTTTGTATACGCAAGAAGGACGGAGATATGAGTTCCCGATATGTCTTTTTTTGTTTTGAGGCGCCAGTCTCACCACAGCGCGGCGTGCGGGCTTACTTCTTGGATTTTCATCGCGTTCATTTTTCAGAAGAATCTACCGATAAACCGATATCGAATAAAATGTATAAAAGTTGACATATTAACACAACTGTGGATGGACGACAATGATATTGATTAAACACACGATAACATTGATCGAAAATTATTTGTCTACGTGATTTACCGACGTTCGCGTTTTCAACCCCCCGTTTCGTAGAGTTACTATCTTAAGACTTTGGTATTTTAGTGCTTTTTGTGTGCGAAATGAATCCTCTTCAGAACATTATTATTTCGTTGATAGAAATGCCTTTTCAAAGCGGTACGAAGCAGAGAAAGGGGAAATTCTACATGGTGAAAGACCTATTCCCATAAGTACCCTAGTTAAGGACAAAAAAAGGACGGCCGGCAATTTACACGAACCTCTCTAACGTCTTGGTATAACACATATAAGTGGATTGGCGAAAGTCATTTTAAACAACGTTTAGGGGAAAGTGGGGAGACTTGATCCTATAGGAGAGTTGATCCCCATTCGAAACTCGCACCGTTTTTAACATTCAGTGCACTAATTTGCCGGCAGTAGTTACTGTTTAGTAGCGACAGGGCGCAGAGTAACAGTCGATCACGTGAAACCAGTTTATAAGTGAACATATAGAAACAAATAAATATTAATGTGATAATATTTCTTTTCTGGTAACTCTTTTTTATAGATATGTGTCTGTTTGCAAGTATATTCAGCACATATGTTTTGAATAATCCTTTATTTTAATCAAGTTAAAATCACTTCAATTACGAATACTGCTGGATGGGAGACCTGATCCCATATTGCATGAGGAGACTTGATCCCGGGATTAAGTCTCTATGGATAAGATACTAATTTGTGAAAGAGATACCGACATTCTTAATTATTTTCTTACAGCTAGTATGCCGAGAAAATATAAAAGAAAAGAGGGGGCACAACCGAGGATACCTGGTCCACAAAAATTAATAAGAGCAGTATATAGACTGTCAGACTTTTCCGCTGTTTTCTATTTGTTTGTTTTAATTACTATTTGTGTTCTATACGTCGTACGTAGTAAATCGGGTTGTGTCGACTGTCTATATTAATGTCGCCGATTTAAGTAACTAAGCAAGTAAGTACAACAGTTTTTTTTGTTTTAGTAAAATGTATAATGAGTTTAATAAAAAGATTAACAATGCGAAAAAAAAATAGCCCACTGTGAAATTTTGTTAGTCATCGATGACAAATGCACAGTGCAAATTTGCAAATTGCAAATGTCTTATAAATCTTCGATAACAATCTTAAAAAAACACCATTATTGGGTAATTAGGTATATACTGTAGTTGGTTATTTATTATAAATTTTGAGAAAATTAGGTTTCTATACTTGCTAGTTTTTGTTGTTCACTCTACTTAGTCGAATAATATGTGCTTTTAACATTATGGTACAACCTAATGTACTTCATTATTGTGGTTTCATTGTTACAAGGATGATTTTTTTTTGTATGTTCTTTTTAATAATATGTACCAATGTATACTGATACTATGGACTTTATCCAGAGAGTTTTTATTTTATATTTACTTAATATTTTTGTTTCAGAAAGTAATAAATGTTTCTATTTTTGTGTATTTTCTAAAAAATAATGAACATCGACAACACCACGTGGCCCAAGCCACGAGTTCTTGTTTATGCACCGAGCGTCGCAGTCCGAGAATTGAGAATATTATATTCTCTGCCGCAAGCGTCGCAGCAGACGAGGTAAAAGTTCCGACTCGCAGAACAGATAAGAGGTTATCCGACTGGACTACTGCAACAGAACAGCATAACTGGAACGGCAACAAGTAAACAAGACGACTGCTATACCGCGATCGCAGTTAGTTAACTGTATCGGAACGGGAAAACCAATCGATTCATACCTGTTTCAACCTGTTCCACATTAAAACCAGTTTAAAAAAAAAACAGATCCTGTTCCAAAACGTCATCCCTAACAATGGGTACCTCCTCATACCTCTCACAAATTGCAACCTCTTGACAGGATTGTGTTTGGGCCACTAAAAACGTATTACAATGTGGCAGCGTCAGTGGATGACCGTTCATCCTGGCAGGCCTTTAACAATCTACGATATTGCAGGGTTGCTTGGATATGCATACCCAAAAGTCATGACTCCTATAAATATAATTAGTGGATTTAAAGTAACAGGTATTTAGCCTTTAAATTCTACAATATTTACAGATGAAGAATTTCTTACAAGTTTTATAACAGATCGTCCAAATCAAGAGCTAATAGAACCCCATTGGCTATTGTAACAGTAGTTAGCGCTGTACCGTCAACTTCATTTGCTGCGCCCGAGGTAATAACACCAAAACAAAATTTGAACGTTTCAACTTTTTCTGGTCACCGTCTCCACAAGAAATTTTATCTTTTCCTAAGGCCCCGCCAAGAAGTAACAATTTATCGGCGCGTGGACGAAAGCGCGCTTAAATCCGAATCTTGACGGATACCCCTGAAAAAATGAAAATAGAAGAAGAGATTTTGTAAAGACAAGAAGCGAAGCGAAGAAAACGACCAATCAGAACCAAAAAAGCAAATTGAAGCTGTAAAGCGAGTACTTCTAAGTTCCAGCAGCTCCAGCGACGAAGAGGACGAGTTCAGTCTTTAAGATAGCAGCGATTACTCAAATTGAATTCGAGAATTCGAAGGTGTAAAAACTGATTTAAAAATCAATGATTTTGTTACTTTTAAGTTTGAGTCAAGAAAAACAAAAAAAGCATTTTTTTGGCAAAGTCGAATGGGTTAACGGTGACGAGCTAAAAAAAAAGAGGAAGCCCTCCAATTTTTTCATCCCCAAAAGGCAGACAGATGTCTAATTTAATGAGAAGACTGTATTGTCAAGTTGCCTGAACCCTTAATGACTCTGGTAACAGAACGTACTTCATGTGTCCTGTATTTTCCACTCCGTTTAAAAAAAAATTATTTTAACTTTTTATTGTAGTGGTTGTTATGTACCTACTAAATAAAATAATTTCTTACTGAAATGGTGTTTAAATCTAATAAAATTATTTTAAATATTAATTACATAAATGGGATTAAGTCTCCTGATGGGGTGTAATCAAGTCTCCCTACCAGCAGTAGGGACACTTGATTATTTTGATTAGCTTAGTCAAAAGCTTAAATGCATGAGGACATTTTAAAATTTGACTTTTTACTTAATGAATTATGTGTGGGAAAGTATTTAAGATATCTTTTACATTATACAATTAAACAATAAAAAATAATCTAGAAATAAGTAACAAATATATAAAAAGGGGATCAAATCTCTCCACTCTCCCCTATATTGTTGGCCCTGCTTGCTTATTTTACGTATAGTTAAAAACGTTGGGAGTTCGGATGGATATGATAACTTTGAAAGAGAAATGCGTAAATGAACGGTAAAATTGTGTATTTTTTGTAATATTTTCTCTAATTGATTGTTATCTTGTTCTACAAATGCCAAGAAAATGCAAGAAAAGCAAGGAGAAGATTTATTGCAAATTTTCACAGAAATATATCCGTCAATACTATTCTAAGGCTAAAGAACCTATTTGAGGAAAATAAAACATTACATGACAGGAAATCCAACTCCATACTAATTTAAAAAAAAAAACATTAATAATTTAATTGTTCAATGTGACCTCCGTTGTTCTCGAAACATGTGCGATAACCTCTTTGTAGCCTTTCCAAACTTGCTGTTATACTGTGATTTTCCTGGTTAAGGCGATTTATTTCATTCACCATTTTCTGTATGATCTCTTCAATATCGTGGTTTCGCTGCTTGTATACCACGTTCTTTAAATGGCCTCAAAGAAATGTGTCTAATATTGACAAATCGGGACTATTGGGTGGCCAAGCATAGGTTCCATTTCTACCAATCCATTCTTCATGGCGTCCGTTTAAATATTGAGTAACCTCACGCACGGCATGCGGAGGGGCCCCATCATGTTGCCAAATTAAATTTTGATATTCTTCCAATGGTAAATATTCCAAAAAGTTCTCAATTTCGTTTTCTAAGAACTCGTGGTATCTCTGTCCATTTAAAGTCCCGTTAAAAAATATTGGTCCCAAAATTCTATTATTTTTTATGCCACACCAAACATGGATTGAAGTCCTTCCTTGAAATTTAATTGTCTGAAATTTTCTTGGATTTCCAACGGCCCAGTGATGATTAATATGTCTATTGAAAACCCCCGATGTTGTGAATGTGGCTTCGTCAGTCCATAAGATATTTCTGAATAAATTAGGGTCTTCGTTTTCTTTCCGAATCACAATTTGGGAAACAAATTGGAAGCGAAGTTCTTTTTGTGCCGGTGTTAGATGTTGAAGTGGAAGGATATGATAAGACTTAAATTTATGATTTCTTAAAGTCCTGTGAACAGTTCCTTGGGTAACTCTTCTGCGTCTTACACCGCCGCCGTATTGAACGTCCCGGACTGCGTCCGAAATTGATTTGGTTGGATTCAGTCGAAATAATTCACAATTCTGGATTTCTTTTTCTGCCATGTAATGTTTTATTTTCCTCAATAGGTTCTTTATCCTTAGAATAGTATTGACGGATATATTTCTGTGAAAATTTGCAATAAATCTTCTCCTTGCTTCTCTTGCATTTTCTTGGCATTTGTAAAACAAGATAACAATCTGCAATCTCTCATCTAATGAATATTTCATTTCGGCAATATTATAGTAAATTTGTCAAATTTTTTGACTTTGAAGGATTCAAAGGAGATTATACCTTTATTACCTAGTGTATGTTTCAAACAGGTTAAAGTTAAATTATACTGGATAAAACATTAAAATTTAATAAAAATAGCTGTCACAATATTAAATATTTTAATCAGAACGGACAAAAAAAAAATCACTCGTTCCAAAAATCGTATAAAAAAAGCTATGTTCCATTTAAAAAACACCTTATCCATAGCGTAACTCTTTTGTTTCAGGTTCAAATAAATTTTTGGTTTCATTTTTGAATTCTGCAGGAAAAAGTACATCGATTGGCTATTTTGGATTTTTCTTTAAATACAAGAAAGCTCAAAAATGAGCCCCTGTTCAGTCCTCGTTGGAAGACCCTGTACAAGTAACCTTTTTGTTTCATTTTTAAGCAGTAGGCTAGAGTTTGTTTCTGGATTATTATAATTATATAGATTGGAAAAGTAAAAATGTATATTCATATTAAATTTAGTTGAGATTAGGCGTGTTAAAAATATAAATTTCTTTGTTTTGCTAAGCCATTTTTGATTTCTTTACCAATCAGTGATAAAGTCAAATCTGGTCTTATCTGGCGGGTTTACGATTTAACAAAGACATACTTTCAATTTTTCTTTTCTTTTATTGCGTTTAATCATACTAACCAAATAAAATCCGCCAGACAAATATGACAGGCTTATGCAATTTTGGCATGAAAGAAAAGGATAGGTATTTAATTTTCAGCGATTCACAAAAGTTTGTACCTGCCCAAGTACCTGCCACCTTCGTCTTGATTTAAAGATGTCAGTTTTGTGACTTTGACAGTTTGTGACAAAATGAAAAAATTTTCTGGGTTTTTGCATCCCCAAGCAAAAAAAAATGGTACTTAATCTGATAAGCTATTTCGAAAATGCAAGAAAAAGTGGAAATTCGCCAACCAATATTCAGGAAACAGCAGCCAAAGCACTGGGAATTAGGTTAAGGGCTGTGCAGAGAATTGCGCATGAAAAAAAACATAACATAATACCCAAGAATACTAAAAAATGTAAACGAAGAAAGCCAAAGACTGAGGATTTAAGCGAAAATATTAAAATGAGAGTTCGAAATGTGATTTACGATTTATATAGATCAAAAACCAATGTAACTCTTCCAGTTTTACAAGAAACATTAATAATTCGGGGTGTTTTGGAAATTGGACTTGAAGCGCTATCAAAATTAATAAAAAAGTTAGGTTTTTTATGTGAGCAGCCACAGATAGTAAGTCAGCGTGTTCAGCTTTTAAAAAATTATACGGAGAATTACAAATCGAAATTTAGAAAAGTGGTATTTTTAGACGAAACGTGAATATTTTCAAATGGAAGTGGTTCAAAATCTTGGCAAGATGATTCTGTGAAAAGCGTGAAAAGGAAAAAGGGATGTGGCACGGGAAAGCGGTTCATTATTTTACATGCTGGTTCTGTAACAGGATATGTTAAAGGTGCAAGCTTAATTTTTTCTTCAACATCAAAAAGTGCTGACTATCATGATAATATGAATTGCGAAATGTTTGAAAAATGGTTAAAAGTTCAATTGATACCAAATTTGGATTCTCCGTCTTTAATTGTATTAGATAATGCATCATATCATTCAAGAATTTGAAATAAACAGCCTATTTCATCTTGGAGGAAAAATGGTATTTATGAGTGGCTTGAAAAACACAACCAAAATCCTTCACCAAATATGCTTAAATCGGAACTCCTATCAATGGCAAAGTCTCTTAAAAAACCAAGAATATAAGTAGTGTAACTAGCGGGATACTGTGACAGCGGATGGCATGTGTCCATCCGAAGCGACCAAAGATTGGATGTGGTCCTACTTCTTCGCCGAAGAAGTGACGTAGCTCTACAAGAAGTATTTCTTAGACTAAGAAGTGATTGACAGTGACGTAATTAACCAGTGGCTGTTGACCAAAAGGACCCTATTATATATGTGTTAATATGTCTTAAGTGGATGTATGGATGAACATTTTATTTGTGTGCTAAAGAAGTGACGTAATTCTATAAGAAGTAGTTCTTAGCTGAAGAAGAAATATCGACAATGACGCAATTTACCAGAAGGTGCAGATGTTGGTCAAAAGGACCTTAATAAAATTACAGGTAAGTTCTTGTAAGCTGATGACACCTGTATGTGTCAAGTATCCATACATAGCACCACATTTAGGTGAGACCCTACTGGCCAAGGTGAGGCCCTACTGGTCAAGAGAAAATGACGCAATAGCTAGTAAAGTAATTTAGCATGCCTGTGGTTAAAATTATTAAAATATTAATATATTTATCTCAGAGAGAGGTCAGCTTCAGGTCAAAATATTTCTATTTATAGAATTTATACAGATAAATGTGTGTGTATATAAAATAAAACAAGACTTAAATTATTTCACATTTCATGTTTTTATTAAATAACAAATTTATCTCAGAGAGAGGTCAGCTTCAGGTCAAAATATTTCTATTTATAGAATTTATACAGATAAATGTGTGTGTATATAAAATAAAACAAGACTTAAATTATTTCACATTTCATGTTTTTATTAAATAATAATAAATTTATCTCAGAGAGAGGTAACCCTGTAACAAATATTAAAAAACAACATAAATTCTTCTACTTATAAAATGTATACAGATAGATGTGTGTGCATGTTAAAATGAAACAAAACTTAAATTATTTTACATGTTTTTATGAAAAACAATAATCCCTAAACATTTACATTTTATTTCTTTTATTTTTTCTTCTACAAGTAGTCAGTCTAACAACATATTTATTCCTTTGTTCCTGTATAAGTTCTTCTCTTTCCAAACAAGCATTCAGGTTTGTGAAAATTTTGGTATAATTTTTTAATTGATCTTTTAATATCACCTCACGTTGACTCCATTTTTCATCTGTGGCATATAATTCATATACGGTATCAGTTAGGTTACTCCTTAAATTTGCAATTTCTTCTTTATAATCATTTATTAAAGCATAAGCAATACTATTTTTTTCCTCAAGATTTACAACTTTTTTACGTAGTAACAGCATTGTTGATTCAAGTTCAATATTATTTTTTAAAATTTGTACTTGGTTGGTATAATTTACAGAGCTAGTTAAATTTGATGTATTATTTTCACATATTTTAAGTTTTTCCATGCATTCATCAGTAACCATTAACTCGTTTTCATACAAATCATTTATGTTATCAAGGTGGGAAGCATACTCCATATACAAGTTTAGACTTGTATTATATAAAACGTTATAGTCATCTCTTAGATAACTACATTCATGTTCATGCACATGTGTTGTGTTATGACTCACATTTGAATTTCCATAAACAACCACTATGAAAACGTAATACACAATTGTGAAATATTGGTAGAACATTTTAAAGCTTGAAATGTACTGTTTGACAGATTGATTAATACTAATAACGTTATTATTGATGGTACCCTTTTTTATTGTATTGTTTCAAGTGATAATTTTTTTCTTCATGACATTTACTGTGTGAAATAGTGCAGTTTTTTGATAACCATAAATTGCTTACATTAATTTCTTGGTAGCACAAATAACATTGGTTGCCTTCTTTTACCCTTTCAAATTCTTCTTTTTTACAACCATGTACTATTCTAATACATTTTGACATGGCTGGTTGTCTCAAATGTATTTATTTCTGCTTCTGCTGATGTCAGACACTTACTGAGATAAGAATGTGTTATTACTTCCAATAAAAGGGGTAAATTGAAAATGTATATTTTAGTCTAACTTAAATCCTCAAAACATGCCTGTACCAATAAAATTTAAGTGTCCTAAATGTAAGGGTGAATCAGATGTACCACGTGGTGAGCCATGTCTAGCTTGTGAATGTCAACAGCATTTTAAATGGATGGATGGTGCAAAGCATGTACCTTCACATTACTATGATGGACAAGAAAGAAAGGGAGATAGGAGGAACACGAGAAATAACCAAGGAAATTCTTAATGTTATAACCCTTGTTGTTGAACAATAGCAAAAATAAAAGATCAAAAATATATTATTAATTAGTTTTATTCTTAATATACCAATTTCTTAACAAAAATACATTTTCTCTAGCACAAAGTAAATTATTACTGTAATGATGAGTTTCACAATGAAATTTTTTTCCTAAGTTTAATTTTTTAAGGCTATCTAAGTTAACACAACCCATATCTAATAAATCAACAATTGTATTATTATAACAAGTTAATTTACCTAACCATCTTTTTTTCTCTAAACCCTTAACAAATATTTTTTCATGTGGTTTAATTATCTTGCTTAAATATAGAGCAATACATTCTAAAGGTAAATAATTTGAAAATATAGAAGGTGAAGGTGGATACTTATCACCTCCAGAAGAGAACTCATCATCCCATAAAAGTCCATGCACATTCTTTATTGTCCAATCAATATGTTTACCAAAAGAGTTGCTTAAATAATACAAATCAAATGGTAGCTGAATATATTTATGAAAAACTTTACCAGTTTTTATATTTACTATAGCAATCTCTCGACATATAAAAGAAGTATTTTTGTACTGGAATCCTTGTACGTCAACAATATACATTTTCAAAACACTTTCACTGTACTGGTTAGAGGGTTGTAATTGACTAGACGATCATGTAAAATTAAACAATAAGCTGTAGTCTTCTCAGGCACTGTTTTGGTGGTTTCAAACTCTATGCGGATATCTACAGCTCCACCTTTCAGGATATCTTCACCTTGCCGCGAACAGTCAATAACTACTATTGGTGCTGTACTTTTAAATCTTATTGGGTGCATACAAGGTTCGCTGTTGTATTTATAGTAATAGGACTTTTGAAATTGCGCAAACATCTCATACAAAAGAGAATATTTATTGTTATCAAAGTCTAAATTTAAGCTGTCGTAGGGAAAAACTTCAGAATTTAAATAGACTTTTAAATTGTTTAAATTGCAATGGTTAAAATGACTCATATTTTTAGCGATATTGTTTTTCATATCAGTTTGCAGGGAAAAAATAATAAAACGTGGTTTCTCCAATAAATTTGAAGATTTTACAGCCCAGGTGTGGTTTTTGGCTTGCTGCAGCTGTGGATATTCATGCAATTCCCAACTTCTAAACGCAATCGATAGGTCCCTGTTGCTTTCAAATTGTTTTAGTAGCCTTAATTTCTGATTGTCGCTTACGGTAACATGTGGCATTTTCCATAACACTTTATTTAACGATATTTTATACGTTTCTTTTTTGTCTTCCATCTGGATCATTCCATTTAGGTCTGAATTACTTCTTATCAGAATTAATTCTTGGCGCACGTTCATTACAATTTTATGAAAATCTTCTGCGAACCCCAACAACATTTTTAAAGGGATGCAAACGTTGAAATTACCTTTAGCATCCAAAAGTGAAGGATTTTTTTCCTCGTTCCATCCAGCATTTTGCAAAGTGTCACATTCAGTTTTCGTATAGGAAGCATACCCTTTCATAGTTGAAGTTATTCCAGGATTTCTAACCCTATCGATAACCACTCCTCCTAGTTCATATCGAATCTCATCAAAAAGATAAGCAATTCCATTATTGGTAAACTCTACATTATTACTAAATGTATTGTCTTCTTTCAGTAGTTTTCCCTCAATATATAAAAAACTTTGACTAGGTAAAGTGTACAGGTCCTGTGTTTGTATGGGGATTCTAATCTCATCATTATTGTTGAAAGTTGTTGATGTAAATGGCTGGTGTGTGTGATATTGATAGCTAACTATTGAATCATCATGGATGACACTTTCATTAACTTTTAAAATGTTATAACTCATTTTCTTGTCTATATTTACATGTACATTTAATTAAAATCCAAATTCTTTGTAGATGTGTGCGAATATTGCACTTAAAATGACACCAAAACCTTTTTAATTTCTTAATTTTTTCCTTAGTTTAAAACCCAATGAGAGCAATAGTTGTTTGTTTTCAGGTGTTAGTTCTTTCAGCAGATGTTTTGAACTGATTGGATCTAGTTTGTTTGTAGGGTTTTTATACAAATTGTGATAAAAATCTGTAGGTAAATTAAATGAATTGTGACTGTACAAGAAAACCATTTTTTCTCTTCACTTATGCAACTCTTTTTAGATGCAAACGTGCTGTAACCAACTCTTTTCTGAAATTGATCAAATTTCCATGTTGATCAGTTATTTTAAGAGATATTTCATCAATGTAGCGCGTGCTTATTGGTAAGTATATAACATTGGATGGTTTTTCCACTATTTTGTAACCAGGTGAACATGTGGATAATATGTACTGGATGTCCATTATTATAGGAATTGGTTACTAAATTACATTCTAGACATATAGAATTAACTTTAAATATATCTACAGGATTGTCTGAAATATGACTTTCATTCGCTTCTAGCACTTTCTCTTCAAATCCCAATAAACTACCAATAGAACATTTCTTGGTAAAATCGATTTTTTTATTACATTTGATTTCACATTGTAAGGTATTACGATTCTCAGTTATAGACAGTTCAACTGGATCTGTTTCTTTGTTGTTATTTTTTAAATAGTTAATCAAATATTGACTTATATCCTTTACTTCATATGATCCGTGGGGTATTACGACAATTTTATCATCCCCATAATAAAAAACATTATTTGAATCATCAACATTTGGGATGGAATTGTAACTTTCAAAATTTATTAACCCCAAAACGTACTCTTCATTTTCGTTTAATATAAGGGGAGGGTATATTCTTGCAGCAAGCTTAGAATCATTTCCTGATAATGTAAACGTGTAGGACATATTTCTTTTAAAACGTTATCTTGACAAATAAATTACAATAAATAAAGCAAACACTTATTAAATCAACTATTTATTAGACTAATACAGGGTGGTACAAAAATTTTAAACATAAATGCCCACAATTAATTGAATTATATGATTGATATGGTGTATGGTTATAGAATATGTGACAAGGTCTATCTGAATGGAAATATTGTTGAGTCTCCAGTGGTGGTGGTAGATTACCGAAACTATCAAAATAATATATGCTCCCTTCATACTTCTTGTATGCAGTCCAATGTGTTCCAGGTCCAGAATTATTATCTAAATTAATTACTCCAGATTCAAATTTTCGAATATTTTTCGGTAAACGATCTTTCATAAAAACACCTCGAAAATATGGTATTTTTAGTTTTTTTGCATACATATTCAAATCTAAATTGGTTAGAGCGGTTTTGGGCAACACTAACGGTAATTTTTTAACTTCGTACGCGGCTTGAAAAAAAGTCCTAAACCAGTTTTGTAAGGTTTTAAATAAAGCCCCTTTCCCATCGCTATGGCTTCTATTGTTTTATTGTGACGTTGATTTTCAGCAAGTTGTTGTTTTGCAGCTCGTGCATCTGTAACAGCTTTAGCAATTCCAGCAGCACCTCCACTTAAAGCCCCTAGTGCACTAAGACCAGCAAATATCGGTATCAGAGGTAATATTCCACCTGTTTTTGGAATTTGAATTGTTCTTTGTGAATATTTAATTTTACCAGTTTTATTTTCAATAGTTTTTAGAGCCATATTAAGAGCAGTACTAAGAGTCTTGGGTTGTTGTTTTATTAGATCATTTTTAATCTTTTTAGTTATAGACTGAAAACTTATCAACTTTTTTTTACATTTTTTACTTTTTCTGATTTTTCTCTTTTGCTTCTGTTTTTTAATACTTCGATTATGAGGACGCTTCACATTTTTTGTCTTTTTACGCGTAGTTCCTACCATTATTTTGTATTTGACTGTTCTTTTAAAATGTTCTTTACATACTAACACTTTAAAGCTAAGTGTTCAGCTATATATAATTAATTATTATTTCTTTGTCTTTTTTGTTAAAAAGTGTTTATCCTCATCATCAGAAGAAAAATTATAGTCATCATCATCATCATGTTTTCGTTTAACTGCAAGTGTTATTGAGGGTGAAGATTGTAGTGTTAGTTGATTGTTTTTTTTTAGCTTTTTAATGGTGTTTATGTCATTGTCACTAATATCATGTGTGCTAAGGTCTAGTTTACGTTTTCTAGCTGGATTATTAGTGAGTTGAATAGAGCTTGATAACTCATGATTAATTTTCTTTTCCACTAACTTCCTTTTCTTACTAACACAATCATTATCATCATCATTGTAGTCTAGATATCTCTTTTTTATAGGCTTTATTTTATCAGAGATATCAGACATTTTTTGTTTAATTTTTTTTTCATGATAATTATCAATATGATCTAGGTAGTCTCTTTCCTCCTTTCCTTCGTTCCTTTTTATTTTTATTGTTTGTACTAACCATTTTTTCTGCTAAAAATTCCATTTTTTTTTATATAATTATGCATAGCTTTTATACTTTGCTGTATTGTTCTCGAACTTTGATTCATAATGTTGAGCTGTTGTCTTTTACTTGCAGACTGATTTGTTTTAGGAGGAGATTTTAATTTATTTATTTTCTGAGTAAAATTACTGTTACCATAACTACCCATACCTAATTTAATTTCACCATGCATAGCTGCTGAAACACCTGCAGCAAGTAATTTTTCTTTCCAAGGGGTATCTGATGCACCTACTCTAGTTAACGCTCGTTGCAATAGAATTTTGTCAGCTTGATGACGATCGAATAATTCCTTTGATTTTGAATAGGCTATATCATGCTCCTTGCAAGCTTCATCCAAGGGATTAATCCCCTTATCCCCACGTGCCAGTCTTTTTTCCAATTTTGTTCCTGGACCACAAAAATTATAACCAGGTAAATGCATTTCAAATGGAAGTTTATTGATCATAGAGTTTAAAAGACCTTCTCCTTTAAACTCATTATTATTTAAGTAGTATCTCATTTTCAATACTATTACAGGGAGTATCTAACATAAACTGCCTATATATATCCGAAGTTTGGCTTTTATAACTATTTGCTATTTGAATTAAAATGAAGAAGGTTGTTAAACAAAAAACTGCTTTACCAGTTAATAATCATGATATAACTAAAACTCGAAAGGTTAAACATAGTAAATTATTTCCAACTACCGTTCGTTGTATCAATATAGGACCCTCAGGGTCTGGGAAAACGAACTGTATGCTAAGTTTACTTGAACATCCTAATGGATTGAAATTTGCAAATGTTTATCTCTACTCAAAATCTTTAAATCAACCTAAATATGTATATTTAGAAAAATTATTAAAACCTATCAAGGGCATAGGATATTATGCCTTCAACAGTGGTGACACAATAATGTCTCCATCTGAAGCAAAACCAAACTCTATTTTTATATTTGATGATGTTGCATGTGACAAACAAGATATTATTCGTGAATATTTCAGTATGGGTCGTCATAACAATATTGATTGTTTCTATCTTTGTCAGACCTATGCAAAAATTCCAAAACATTTAATAAGAGATAATGCTAATGTCTTAATACTTTTTAAACAAGACGATTTAAATTTACGACATGTATATACAGACCATGTGGGCACAGATATGTCTTTTGAAAATTTTAAAGACATTTGTTCATACTGTTGGAGAAAACCATTTGGATTCTTATCAGTTTTCAAGGACAATAACTTGAATGATGGTAGATATCGATACTGTTTTGATACTTATATATATGTTTGAGTTATGTTTAAAGTATTATTAGTTGTTAAAACAGAGTGCATTCAACTTCATACATTATGACTCTACCTAAAAATCCTGTAAAAAATAAAAAAGATATTAAGAAAAGACTTATTAGCAAGAGAAAAGATATAAAGAATAAATTAAGCATTCTTAAACATGGTCAAATAGCACATGAAAATCTATTTCAACCTATAACAAAACACCTGCAAAATATTGAAAATAAATTGGAAACACAAAAAAATAAAAACGATACCAGTGCGCCACATTTAAAGTTCGGTGAGGAAGAGGAATTAATAAAAACAGAACGCTCTGATGAGGACGATAACAATACAACCGATGAAGAGGAAGATAATCTGCTTGAAAATGACGATGATGATGATAAGAAATCAATAGCATCTGAACCAATTGCATCAGCTTCTACACCTATAGATTTTTTTTTACACCGTTGGGAACAAATCAACAAACACCTATGACAGCACCACGTATGAAACGTAAATTATTTGCATCAGCAGGTAAAAAAAAACACCTTATGATTTCAGAAAATTAATAGTTAAAGGACTTGAGGAAGATCTACAGCAAGAAGAAACAGAAAAACAAAAAAAAAACTATGAAAGAGATCTGAACAAAACCATACAGGAAAAGTCTTTTACAGATTATTATGATCAACATAATGCTCTCCCTTTAAAATATATTAAAAAATTTATTAAACATCCCAATAGTGATAATTCAGATGGAAAATTTCGTGTTAAATTTGATAGAGAAATTGAACAGTTTTCAATTGGAAATAAGAGAATTGATTTTGATGGACCTGACTTAATAATAGGTGGAAAAAAATTTCGAGGTACCAAGGGGTTATATGGTTTACTTTTTAATCAAAATATTCCTTCTGTGTACACAAAAGAAGATGCAAAAAACTATGCAAGTATTTTATTCAAAACAAACGCTGTAAAAAAACACATTGATTCAAGTAAAAATTTAAAGTTTAAAAAAATTATTGAACCCCTAATGAAACAAAATCAAACTGCATTGGAATTAGAGGATAAGCAAGGTCAGGGATTGTTAATGGAAGTCTCTAATAACCTACCTAACTATATCTATTGGGACGATCCAAATGAGTTGGTTAAACGGCTTAAATTGTTACTTGCTTCTCAGACTGCAGGCAATACAGGTCATACAAACGAAATTAATTCAATAATTGAGGAACTACGTGAGGCAAATATAATTGAGTAATTGAAAAATTTTAATATTAAACTTTTGAAGAAAAATAAATATGACACCAACTTTTACAACTAATATAAAAAAACATATAGTTGAGGAAATACACAGACCTGCAAGAATTAATTTTAAGAGACGCCGTGTAATAATCAAAGGTCTTCATGATCTCTATCAAGTTGATCTTTGTGAAATTGGTCCCTATGCAAAAGAAAATAATGGTTACAAATATATTTTGGAAGCTATAAATTGCTTCTCAAAATACCTCTGGGCCTTTCCGCTGAAAACAAAAACTGGAAAAGAAGTAGCTAAGGTAATGGAGAGAGTTTTTAAGGGTTCAACTCCACCGAAACTTCTACAATCAGATCAAGGTTCGGAGTTCCTCTCAAAGGAGTTTCAACAACTTTTAAAAAAATATAAAATTAGACATTATTATACTTTTAGTGAAAAAAAAGCTTCTATTGTTGAACGTGTTATTAGAACACTTAAAAGTATGCTTTGGAAAGAATTAAATGTTGTAGGTTCTTATAAGTGGTATAATTTGTTGTCTACTATTGTTCATAAATATAACAATAAAAAACATAGAACTATAGGTATGAAACCTTCTGAAGTAACTAGAAAGCATGAAAAGAATTTACTGCAAACTGTTTATAGTCATATTAAGATGGTATATAAACCAAAATTTAAAATTGGTGATCATGTAAGGATTTCTAAAATACGTGGTGTTTTTGATAAAAAATATCAATCTAATTGGTCAACTGAAATATTTGCTATTAAAGCTGTTCAATTAACAAGTCCTACCACTTATTTGCTAAAAGATGTAAATAATCAAGATATTAAGGGTGGTTTTTATGAACAACAATTACAAAAGGTAAAATATTCAGATGCCTACTTAGTTGAAAAAGTGTTACAACATAAAAGTAATAAGGTATTGGTTAAGTGGTTAGGGTTTAATAATAAATACAATAGTTGGATATTAAAGGATAATGTTGTATAAATTATACAGAAAATAAAATGCAATCTCTAAAATAAAAACTGTTTTTTTATTAATAAAAATTACAATGTCTTCCACTGTGATTGAATGAAGTTATACTCATCGTCATCATTGTCATCATCATCCACAATCTTCTTCTTCCGCTTACTTGATGCGCCCGCAGCTACTACAAGAGAATCATCAATAATATTGATTCTCTTCCTGGAGGATGTTGATGGTGTTGGTTCTATAGCCGGTAATTGAGGTCCCTCTTCTAGAAAGGGCACATCAAAATTGAATGATAATTTTTGAAGTGCCGTTTCAAACAGTTCAAATTCCTTTTCATTTTCCAACTTGGTTCTTAAGTACTTTATTGGTAAGTTACCAAATTTTTTTTCCAATGTTTCACCCCTTGGGCAATAAGTAAGGGACACAAATATTTTGCCTCCCTTTAATTCAATTGATTTGACTCCATATCTAAAAAATAAAACAAACAAATATTAAGAACAAAGCTCTTTAAAAATAGGTATTTGTTTTACTATTTTTTTAATCACACTTTTTCTAAAAAACAATAATACTTACTGAAAGACTTGTTTCATGACCACAAGGGCCATGTCAAGTGGAAAGTCTCTTAAATTTGTAGAAGATATTATAATGGTGGATGCGATAGTTGCCATTTTTCTCGTTGCTATTATAACACTTTTTAGGAACAAATAAATACTTTAATTGATGCTTACAATAAAGCGTCTACTATATTTATACTACAACAAACATAACATTTTTTAAAATATGACATGATCACTCAAAGGGGTAACTAGTGAAAAACTGTGCAATAAAATAAAATTTTATTACATGAAAATACATGTCTAATTTACTCACCATTCCCCACATGAAAAAATAAAGAAAAGTGATAAAGTCTATATGGTGGCTTGAAGTCTACAAAAAATGAATGAGGTTAAAGGTGAAGTAAGCAGAATATTTGATAAAATTTTAAAAATGTTCCAAGTTCTAAAAATCATATTGATATTATTTGGTTTGTTTGCAAGTGTTGTGTATGCAAAATTAAAATTGATAAGAATATTAGGGTGCACTAATAAATTATTACACTAATTAAATTTTGTTGATATGGAAAATCGTATAGTGTAAATAAAATTAACATTACAACAAATCTCTATTTTCCTATGAAATAAACAACTTATTTAAATTTTTATTTTAATTAATTTTCTTAATAAAATTAGAAGTTAATTCATATTGCATTCAGTACACAACACAATGACTACTAAATTAGTTGACAGTCTTGCTGCTAGAGTGATTAAAAAATTTGAACAGGTAAGACATTTAGTTAAATCTAAGAAACAAATTTTAAAATGGCAAATAATTTTAAAAAAATATATTAATTCGTTAAGAAAATGTATTAAAAACAAATTAGATTGTGTTAAAAGTTTTTCTAAAGTAGAAGCTCAATTGTCAGTGCTACTAAATTACAAGGTTAATTTAAAAAAACTTCAACGAACTAAAAAAGTTAAAATGAATTATTTAGTTTGGCAGGATGTTGATTCTTGTTTTAACCATAGAATTAGAACCGGAATTATAACCAATTTAGGTATAAAAGATCCTATAATTTTTTTTCAAAAAGCTTTTCGCAGTTTTTCAATCAAAATTAAACAGGCATTAAAAACATCAATTTTAAAAGTAAACGTCAACTTTTTAGCAAATTTTGTAAAACCAAAAACTTTAGAGATTGATTTAAAACATTTCCAAACTAAAAATGAAGTTATTACTAATTTAACAAATTTAAAAAACTGGTACAAAGAAAATGTTCAAGAAAAAATTTTAAACAAGCTGTCAGAATTTCAAGAACGTGATTCAGGGTATGCATTATATGAAATTTTACAGTTAAAAGTACACATAAATACATACAGACCGATCACTGTAGGCATTTCTACCTTTGTAGAAACTCCCCAATTTATAAAAAACAGTAAATCAGTACTAAACATTCAAAATAATGATGTTTATTGTTTTCTTTGGTCAATTGTTGCTTATTTATGTCCTGCACCAGCTTATAAAAATCCAAATCGTGTCTCATCTTACCCTCACTTTAGTGAAATTCAATATGGACCAACTAAAAGAAAATTAAATTATAGCTCTTTTACCTTTCCTCTAAAGTTAAAGGATATTCCCAAATTTGAGTTATATAATGAATTAGCTTTTAATATTTTTACTTATGAAAAAACTGAAATTTTACCATTTGCTATAAGTAAAAATGATTTTCCTATTAAAATAAATTTAGTTTTGTTAACCTCTATAAATAATGAGGGTGATAGCAGTGAAGATGAGATGGATATGGATTTAAATGACTATTCAAAAAGGAAAATTAATCATTTTGCTTTAATTAAAGATTTATCACGTTTATTGCACAAACAACTACCAAACCAAAAAAATAAGTCATGGTTGTGTTTACGCTGTTTAAATGCTTTTGTATCACTTGAAAATTTAGAAAAGCATTCTGTTGATTGTAAAAATTTAAATAAATCTAAAATTGTAATTCCTTCAGAAAAAGAAAAAATATTAAAATTTTCAAATTTTAAATATAAAGAAAATGTACCGTTTGTAATTTATGCTGACTTAGAAAGTATTTTGATTAAGTTAGAAAACAGCTCTAATATCTCAACCAATATAAAAACAGAAAATTATCAAAAACATGAACCTTTTAGTATTGCTTACTATTTGAAATGTTCATATGATGATACACTTTCGCGTTTTAATTTGTATACAGGTAAAGACTGTATTGACTGGTTTATAACGGAATTAAATGATTTGGCATTTGAACTTAATGCAATTTTTGGAGACGTTGTGAAAATGAAACCTTTAAGTCAACAACAATTGGATTATGTCCAAACTGTTACTTGCTGTCACATTTGTGGAAAAAAGTTTGAACCACAGGACAAAAAAGTTAAAGATCATTCACACCTGACTGGTGAAATTAGAGGAATCGCTCATTCCTTCTGTAATATTCAATATGTAGATAACCATGCAGTACCTGTTGTGTTTCATAATTTATCAGGATATGATAGTCATTTTATTTTAAAAGCTTTAGCCACAAGAATTGAGGGTAGAATAAGTTTATTACCTATTAATAAAGAAAAATATATTTCATTTTCAAAATTTATTACAAACACTAAAGTAAATTTTAGATTTTTAGATTCATTTCGGTTCATGACAAGTAGCTTGGATAAATTATCTTTATATTTATCAGATGATCAAAAACAAATTATAAAAAAATACTATCCTAAAGATCTAGAATTTCAGTTAGTTTGTCGTAAAGGAATTTTTCCCTATGAATATTTAGATAGCTGGGAAAAATTAAATGACATTCAATTACCATCAAAAGAAAACTTTTTTAGTAAAATTAACAATAGACATATTTCAAACTCAGACTATGAACATGCAAAAGTAGTTTGGAATACGTTTAAAATTAAAAATTTGCAAGAATACGCTGAACTCTATTTAAAAACAGATGTTCTTATCCTTACAGATATTTTTGAAAACTTTAGGACTACCTGCATGGCTACCTATGAATTGGATGCATTAAATTTTTTTAGTGCTCCAGGTTTAGCACTGCAAAGTATGTTAAAAATCAGTCAGGTAGAGTTAGAGTTATTGACGAACATTGATATGATTTTATTTATTGAAAAGGGAATACGGGGAGGAGTTTCTCAATGTTCAAATAGATATGGTAAGGCAAATAATAAATATATGAATGAGAAATATGATGAAAATCAACCTTCATCATATCTAATGTATTATGATGTAAACAATTTGTATGGTGCTGCAATGTCTTTACCTTTACCTATATCTGGATTTGAATGGGTGGAAAATATATATGAGTTGCCAAATATATTGAGCATTCCAGACAACAGTGATATTGGCTATATTTTTGAAGTAGATTTAGATTATCCACAAGAACTTTTCAATTCTCATAAAGATTTACCCCTATGTCCAGAACATAGAATTCCTAGCGGTTCAAAAATAAAAATTCCAAAATTATTAACTACTCTGTATAATAAAAAAAATTATATTATTCATTACCGTAATTTACAACAAGCATTGAATTTAGGTCTAAAATTAATTAAAATCCACAAAGTTTTAAAATTTAAACAAGATTGTTGGCTGAAACCTTATGTTGATTTAAATACAGAACTCAGAAAAAAAAGCAAAAATGAATTTGAAAAAAATTTTTACAAATTAATGAACAATGCAGGATTTGGGAAAACCATGGAAAACGTAAGGAAATACAAAGACATAAAATTGGTAACAAAATGGTCAGGTAGATACGGAGCAAAATATTATATTTCACAACCAAATTTCCAAAATTGTACTATTTTTGATAATGATATGGTTATTATTGAAATGTCTCGTTTAAAAGTAAAATTCAATAAACCAATTTATTTAGGCTTTTCAATTTTAGATCTATCAAAAACGTTTTTGTATGATTTTCATTACAATTATATTCAAAAAACTTTTGGTGATCTATCAAAGTTACTTTACACAGACACTGATTCACTTATTTATCAATTTTATGTTGACGATATCTATAGGTTTATTAAAAAAGACATACACAAATTTGATACCTCTGATTATCCATTAAATAATAAGTATGAAATCCAACCAAAAAATAAAAAGGTTTTAGGCATCATGAAAGATGAAAATAATGGTAAAATTATGACTGAATTTATAGGACTTCGATCAAAAATGTATTGTTTCAAAATTCAAGTTGAAAGTTCTGAAATTGAAGCATTTCAAGCCAATATAACAGATAAAGGTGAGGATATTTCAACTGAAGACATTCAAAATTTAGGAGTAACCAAAAAAGCCAAGGGTATTAAATCCTCATCATTAAGCAAAATTTCTTTTGAAGATTTTTATCAATGTCTGTTCAATAATTCTACATTAGAAACCAGTCAATATTTAATTCGCTCAAATAAACATTATGTGTATACAATTGCTCAAAGAAAACTTGCTTTATCTCCTTTTGATGATAAAAGAATTGTTAATTACTTGTTTACAGATACAAAACCTTGGGGATGGGAAAATTATCAAAAATAATTTTATTAAAAATGTTTCTTAGATCTAATTAAATAGTTCAACTGTGAAATTTTTTCTACTAATCACTATTTAATAGCAGCAAGAAGAATCTTTAGGACGAAAAGGAAAGGTAATAAAAAGAAAATTTATATATATATTGAATCAGTTATTTTGAAAATAAGTATTCCAGATTTTTTTCTATTACAGAGAACACCATCAGGAGCTCTGCTAAACAATTTAAAAGAATCAAAGACGACAAACCAGCTCGAAATGAATGGTCAAGCTAATATGAAGAAGAGTAACAATTATAAAAATGTTAGATTTTTTCTACAATCACAATAGTGTGAGGTTATACTTCTACATTTTTTTTAATTTTAGGCTCTTTCCGATCTTTCTCGCTTCACCTGTGAGGGGACAAGATTTTGTGTGAAATGTAACAAGCATTTTTGTTTTTGCTCTCAATCTATTAATGAGCATAACTTTATGGAACGATGTTATAATACCATTGCTAAAGCCGACCTCTATTGTAGTGAAAATATGCACAAAAGTCCAGAGTTTAACAAATAAAACCTTTTTTTCATGTAGAAGGAAGTGAAAAGATTAATTACTTAAACAGGAACAAAGGAATAAATATGTTGTTAGACTGACTACTTGTAGAAGAAAAAATAAAAGAAATAAAATGTAAATGTTTAGGGATTATTGTTTTTCATAAAAACATGTAAAATAATTTAAGTTTTGTTTCATTTTAACATGCACACACATCTATCTGTATACATTTTATAAGTAAAAGAATTTATGTTGTTTTTTAATATTTGTTACAGGGTTACCTCTCTCTGAGATAAATTTATTATTATTTAATAAAAACATGAAATGTGAAATAATTTAAGTCTTGTTTTATTTTATATACACACACATTTATCTGTATAAATTCTATAAATAGAAATATTTTGACCTGAAGCTGACCTCTCTCTGAGATAAATTTATTATTTAATAAAAACATGAAATGTGAAATAATTTAAGTCTTGTTTTATTTTATATACACACACATTTATCTGTATAAATTCTATAAATAGAAATATTTTGACCTGAAGCTGACCTCTCTCTGAGATAAATATATTAATATTTTAATAATTTTAACCACAGGCATGCTAAATTACTTTACTAGCTATTGCGTCATTTTCTCTTGACCAGTAGGGCCTCACCTTGGCCAGTAGGGTCTCACCTAAATGTGGTGCTATGTATGGATACTTGACACATACAGGTGTCATCAGCTTACAAGAACTTACCTGTAATTTTATTAAGGTCCTTTTGACCAACATCTGCACCTTCTGGTAAATTGCGTCATTGTCGATATTTCTTCTTCAGCTAAGAACTACTTCTTATAGAATTACGTCACTTCTTTAGCACACAAATAAAATGTTCATCCATACATCCACTTAAGACATATTAACACATATATAATAGGGTCCTTTTGGTCAACAGCCACTGGTTAATTACGTCACTGTCAATCACTTCTTAGTCTAAGAAATACTTCTTGTAGAGCTACGTCACTTCTTCGGCGAAGAAGTAGGACCACATCCAATCTTTGGTCGCTTCGGATGGACACATGCCATCCGCTGTCACAGTATCCCGCTAGTTACACTACTAATATACGCGGTAGATGAAATATTGCGTGAATATGGCCATGAGGTTCTACGACTGCCGCCATATCATTGCCAGTTTAACGCAATAGAATTAATATGGGCCGGGGCAAAGTCTTATTATGAAAAACATGTAGGTGATGGTCTTAAATCCGACCAAGTACAAATAGTTTGGCAAGATTCTTTGGATCATATTACACAAGAGTACTGGAAGAAATCAGTGGAACATACAGAAATATTAATAAGGGATTGGTGGGATCGAGAACAAGTACTAGATGTCGAAGTAGCGGCAATGATAATTGCTCCATTCGAAGACGACTCAGACTTTTCAGATTTTATAAGTGACGATGATAGTTTTTAGTCTATAATTAGTTTATAAACGGTTTTCTTTGTTTACATTTTTTAGTATTCTTCGGTATTATATTATGCTTTCTTTCATTCACATTATTCTGCACAGTCCTTAAAACTAATTCCCAGTGCTTTCGCTACGGTTTCCTGCATATTGGTTGGCCAATTTCCACTTTTTCTTTTATTTTCGAAATAGTTTATGAGGCTAAATGCCATTGAATTTTTAGGTTTTAGTAGTAAAATTGTTAAAATAAATTACACTGTTTATTATTGTCGTTTTTAATAAATACATTTAAGGTATACTATTTACAGGGATGGCGAACCAATGGCACGCGACATAAAATTTTGGCTCGCCACCGATCACAAAGTTTACTATGAATTATTATATTACGAATTGCAACGGCACGTCTATGGCCTCATTAAACATTTCTTTAGAAAAAATGCACGTTAATACATAAAGATTCGCCACCCCTGTACTATTATGTACATAATTTTTGCAAAAATAATAATATTATGTCTGGCTATCTTCACGACTTCACGACAGTTAAAATAATAAAACTATGTATCTTTTTTCCGGGTATATTGATACCTACATAGTCTCACAGCATTTTGATATAAGCTGTGGAATTTTCGAATTGATTTATATGATCCGTGACCTTTGGACCCGCATTTTGAGACCGGTTTAGACTTTATACGTTTCTTTCTCCCTGTTGCAGCCGCATCCAGACTGTTTAGAAAAAAAAGAAATTGATTATTTTAACTGGTGTTTTAATATTATTATGACGACGGCGATATTTGTGAGTGATAAGAAAAAGTCGAAATAAAACTTTATTGAAATTTACTGTGCCTTTTTAAGCGCGTACAGTTGTTAATGCGTACTCGATGAAACATCTCACGTACGTCCCCACAAAATGCTACCATAAGTTGTCTGAATCTCCATAGAATGGCTACTATTGGCTGAAAAAGATCAGGTCCTGTCAACAGGTTATGATTTAAGCTAACACCATTGAATTTGGCTGCACAATCAAACACTAGTCTAATTTTCTCTGGTTTATTTGGGTTTGTTATGGCAAGATGTAATAGATACCAAGTGTTAGAAGGTTCAACAATGGCTTTTCTTAAATAACCCTTTTCTAGATAGCTATTTATTTTTTCACACTCCCACTTATTTTTAGCGGGGCGCTTATTGGCTTAACAGGGGCAAAATACGTGTAAAATAAATTTGGGATTTGATACCTCACCGGCTCTAGTAGCTTTTTCTCGTTGACTTTTGAAGTAGGTAACCTATTAAATTGGAAATATTTTTTTAGTCTGATATTACACAACAAAAATTTAGCCAATGTGTAATTTGATTTTTTTTTATATTTAATTTATTATTATCTGCTGAAATAAACTAAAATTTGTTTAATTTATTTAACATTTCATCGACATCTTTGGTGGTCGCTAGTCAGGGTTTTACTGTATATTGTTTATCTAATTTTCCACCATCATTTTGGTTATTAAATTTGTTAAATGTAAAACTATTGTGTTAACCGTCTGCAATAATACGAACGCACCCCTGAGAAATTAATTTCGGAACGAGACCCGTCATTTTTCTTATGACTTTTTTTTTCAAGTTAACGGTTAATATGGAAAATTAGCTGTCCATATACGGCCATATTGGTTTTTATTTACAACATTTTGATGAGCCCTGGAATTTTCGAATTGATTCATATAATCGGTGACCTTTGAACCCGCCAGATAAGACCAGATTTGACTATACATCGTTATTAAGTACATACTATTTTTGAGCATAAAATGTGATATGTCCGCCATAATAGAAACTGAACCTGATGACAGTGTCAAAAAACTAAACGTCGTATTCAAAATCTAACTGCAGAACTGAAATCTACTTAAAAAGTTACTTTAGGAATGTTTTTACAAATGTAAAAAATAAGAAAGTTACAGCACATTTTCGAAAATGCAACTTTTTGGTTTTTGCAAAATATCTCAAAAACTGAAATTGATAAAATCGCGTACTAAGCGGTTTTCAGGTACAAATATAATTGTTTACAGTTTTTCCCATTTAGCTATTTCTCTATCTCCTATAATAGTTTTCAAGATCCCCATACACGTTAAGTACGAAGATTAAAATAATGCATCCTCAAAGAATGTAGTCGAGTATGCACATGGTTACGAAATATATAACTCTCGAGGAATAAGCCTTTTTTTTTTGGTCCTAAAACATTGTTTTTGCGGACGCCTATGGTTTGACCAGTAAACCAAAAAACAACCGCTTTTCAAATATTTATTTTAAAACTAACTAATAATTTTATTGTAAATTATATTTTATTCAAAACCCCTAACTTGGCAACATATTTCGATAGCCTCACAAAACAGATAAAACATAATAATACCGCAATAAGGCGACAATGTATTACTTATCGACATGGCAAGTCTGTGCGCCGATTTGGAGAGATCACTAAAAAAGAGAATTAACGAACGCCGAACCATTTTTTCCGGACTTAAAATATCTTTCCAACCCCAATCGCGCAAATATTGAATCAAATGAATGCCTTAGTGTTCCAAATATTTGCAAAATCATATCTGAATTGGAAAAACTTCTGACTAGGTTAAATAATGAAAGAAATTCCAAACAAGTGAATTCTGAAAACGATGAAGATATTCCTTTTGCCACAATTAAGAGCAAATGTTCCGTTAAAAATAAAATTCAGTGGCAGGTAGTTTTAGAAACGTGCTCCGAACAGTCACAATCTGGTAAAATATTCAGATTATCCGATACTATACAGGGTGTCTCAGAATACGTGGGTAATCTCCCGGATTCAGATAGAACACATAAAAATAATTTGACAAGTTCCTACACATTTTTTTCCTGGAAATCGTTTGTTTTTAGATAACTTTTGAAGTACTAGGTGTAATTTCATATTAAAAAATATAAATTAAATAATTTTGTATGCCGGGTTCAACATGAGCTCCTTCTACTCCTATACATTTCCTAGCTCTAAGAATTGAAGATTGTTGGACCCTCCAAAATGCCTCAACATTAGTCCTTATTTCGCGACAATGAAAATTAATCATTTCCAATAAGTTTTCTCGATTGCCTATTGGACTGGCATAGACTAAATGTGGTTAATGCCATATTTTAGTATGTAGTTTAAGAACACCTTAACAGCAACTTCGAAAATCGATGGTTAGGAAGAGGAGGGCCATGCAGTGGCTTGGCCTCCTCGATCATCTGACCTAAATCCATTCGATTTTTTTTTTGTGCTGGCTATTTAAAAACTGTTCTTTAACTTTTCGTGTCAATTTTTTTCGAGATTGATCCCGGGATGATATACTCTTTATCCTGAAAATCCCGGGATTGGAAAAAAGCTTCGGGACTGACACCCCTATTCATAAACAAATAAATATAAAGACGCATTTCTTCTGGAACAAAATTTGCCGTAAACTTGATAACAAAAAAAATATTTTCAATTGATGTTTGTTTGTCCAAGTTCAGCCAAATAAAAAACAAAAAGAAAAAGCATAGTTTGTAAAAAACTTTATTTTATTATTTTATCGAGAATAAGTCGTTCGAAATATGGCTACAAGTCATATCCAATTGAAAGTATGAAACTTACACTACGAGAAACAATATGTATAATATTCTTAAGACTGGAAGATGCCGAAATAAAATTTAACTAATATCTTTAAGTTGCTCACTATACTCTTTATACAGTCGTTGCCAGGGCAGCTTCGTTTTAATAATACCTAAAATTTCTTCCAACAGATCTCTCCGCGGCAGGCCCTGAAACGAAAATATCCTTTTTAATTAATTGTATGATATTTAAATTAGTTCAGGTTAAACCTCTATCACCCGCACTGTTCGTAATAGCAGGAGGTTGCGAGCGGCTTTGTACTGTACCGCAGTCTGGTTTTATCTGGAACTGTATGGTTCAAGTTTAAATGACACTTAAGGTCAATGACTTCCCCGCGAAACCAAAGTTTACAGAATTAATATAAGTTGCGTCACTTCACGTCAAATTCAAAATCATCGGCCTCTGGCTCCGCCTGGCCGTTAGGTGGTAGCAGAGTATCGCAGTGTAGGGGTACAATTAGTTTTTACAGTAGTCTTTTAAATAAAAAAATCTGATTTGAATAAAATAGCCGGTAATCATTTCTGTTCGGTGGACGGTTGCGAAAGTCGAGTGAATGAAGACTATCGTTTTTTAGGTGTCCGGATGACCAAGGAATGTATGTAGTTATTTATGGGTACGTTAAATTAATCATTTGTTTTTACGTACGATTGCATATTGTCAATTAGTGGCGAAGGCCGTGCGGCTTTGGGAGGGGGGGGGGGGTGTTATCGTTTTACCATAAATTTATCTTTTATAACCGGTGAGAGCATGACAACAAAAGTCGGTTTTCGATAGGAAAGAAATTATGGGGTCAGATAGGATTTCATCAGCGGAGTCCAAAGTAACGTCAAAATTTTAGTATGGACAAGCTTTATGTCTGTCAAAGAAGTAATTTTTTTTTGTTTTAACCTTTTTAAAATTTTTACGGTGCCAAAACATGCGCGGTTCATACGATTTACGGATAATATGTAATATTTTGTTTCGGCTCGGGGACGCCGCCAGGGTACCAGAAATCGATTTGCCTGTAACGTTTTTGGTATGGGAAATTAGGAAAATATATTTTGTGGTTTTGAATATGAGGATAAGGGACGGGAAAAATGGAGTAAAAAACAGTTATATAAAAAGTTACATTTTTTCTTTAAAGAAACATTTCAAAATCGGGCTCTGTCATCAGTAGCGAAGTAGAGAAGGAGGTCGCCGCCATTTTTGAATTAATTAAATACGTTTAATGCCAAAAAACTATAGTTATGTTGTGTAATAACTATTATAATATGTAAACCTCTTTAATTACATATTTTGCAATACCAGTTAAATATTGTTTATTTGTACGTACATTTCTTATAAATTCACAATTTAGTAATTGGGGGTTTTTATTAAGAGAAGAAAGTTTTTGGGTCCTTGTGCCTTATAGGTCAGCTCGAATTTCGAAACCTTTTTGGAACACATAAAAACCAAAACTCGTCGGATGAAACACTATTTTCCAAAAAAAAAAAATTTAAAAAGGTTAGTTTAGGTTACTTTTGATAATTATTTGAAAAGCTGGGTACCTAGAGCGAAATTTTCGCCAATTTTTTATTTAAAGCTTAATTTAAGCTCGCATATCACGACCCGAAGTTGTCTTTATCCGGAATTTAGTAGTTTTTGAGAAAAAAAGATTTAAACTTTTTCACTTAAGGGTACGATATTTGGCTTGTATCCTTAAAATTTTGCCATTTCCACTAAAATATCACTTGTAGAAGTCATAATATATACTTATTGTCAAAAGAACCGAAGACTATCACAGAAAAACGTAAAAACTTGAAGAAAACAGAAATATTTAGATTATCCGGCGACTACAGCTGACGGCCGAAGAGACCTACGACCGTTCATAACTGATTCTTGCGCTGTTGCCATGTTTACATGTAGCGATAAGATTGGCATTTTTCTCTTCCGAGAAAAAAATAATTATAAGATACAACCCAACCCGCTCCTTTGATTCACTTTTAGAACCTTTTCGACTTCCCATCCTGGAAGAGAATGACCCTCCCACCTTTACGTGGTCTCTGCTGGACAACAACATTTTTTACATCGCGAATTTGAAACAAAAAGACGAATCAGAAACCGGTTAGCCCCCTTTTAACTCATGTAAGTCTAGTGTAGAAATAATACACTACCATTGCAATTATTTCTTTCGCGAATATGCACGAATTGTGAATTGATATAATATAAACATTAAGAAAACCAGTCACGCTTGGCAACATTGTTAGTAATATTTCCTTTTATAAACGTTTTAAGAGAATTTTTGCATTGAAATAGTTCAACAACTACTATTTTTCCGAAATTTGTCTTTTAACTTTTGTCGAAAAAAGTGCTCGGTTTTTTTTCCTTTAATCTATTTTATACACTCTCAGCTCTCGATTAAAATTTCAAAAATTGTTAAAATCGAGCTGACCTATACGTTTTGAATAAAAGTATTACTTAATATTTCCAATGGTCAGTGTGCTCACTTGTCATGTTTGCCCTGTACTGACTCGAACCACAGAGTTGGAAAACGGTCTACAAGTAGCAGCAGTATATATAGCATCCTATCTTTGGAAACAGAGATTAATTCATTTCTTTCCGGTAGTTTCTGCAATTCGAGTTTGCATTTTAGTACTAACAGTGCGAAATTCATCCTTATTATATAAGGTCTCAGCAAGTTGCTAGAGAACAAAGCTCCTTACATAATATGTCATATTATGATTGCCACTTCTCAAGTAGTATTCATTTGCTATTGACTTTAGTCTTGCTGTGTACTATTAATGAGCCACTTAAAACGGTTTCACAATACATTTTTAAAGTTGGTTAAAATATGCGACTCTGCCATTTTTCCTTGCCAGTCGCCGACTTCACTACAGGAGGCTTATTGTTTGACTTTTAAACTGTCAAAGTTCTAGAATTGTCTCCCATCAAGCAGGTAGATAGATACCTTTGATTGTTATACAAATTTTGAGAGTCGCTGAAAACTAAATGCATCCTCTATTTGCATGTAAAAATTGTATGTCTATCTAATTTATCTTACCGACATTGTTTAGAGGGTATATTATATAGGTTTGGCAAATGGTTTCTACAATCAGTCGCTTAACGGGAAAAAAGAGAACCTAATACACCAGATATAGGTTAAATAAAGAGAGAGGAAAAGTTTTGTCGAATCTTAACGCGCGCTGCCTTCCTCTTCTACCGACAATCTCTGTCCGTGCGCTTCTCCTACATTAACTGCCAAGCATGGTCTGCGCACTTCAAATTAGCCGCTCGAGTTTCATTATTTAGTTGTACCCTTTCCACCAGACGGCGCAATCTAGGACGGCATCATAGATAAAGGTTTATAGGGGAACACGGCATTTCAAACGACAACCGACGTGTGACGTAACGCCAACCGCCGTTGTTGTTTTTGATAAACTTTTGTTTGATTGTTTGTTAATAGTTTGTGCTTTTTTGTGAATTATTATAAGTGCTTATAACTAGAAGACATTTGAACACTATACTGAACTGTTAAAATTGTTAGAATTGTGATAATTTAAACGGTAAGTTTAAAACCGCAGTATTTTAAGAATTGTAGGTTAGTTTGTGATGGCGAAAAAATTGTATACCAATAAAATTAAGAGAAAGAAAACAGTATGTACAGTATAATTATTTAAATAAATAATAAAAATACTATTGTTGTCTAATATTAATTTTAGAAATAATATGAATTGGCGTCATTTAAAGTTTTCAAATGTAATAGAAAATGTTTCTTTGTAAAAATATCAAAATAATCTATATATTTCCTTATTTTTATGACATAAATGTTACAAGTTATAGTTATAATGTATTATTTGAAGTCATGGTTATTTCATAATTATTGAGTTCAAATATAGGCTTCACTATAGGTTGTTAATATGAACGTTCGTGTCATAAAAATACGAAAATAAGTCATTTAAATATTTTAAAAAATAAAATCGTTTAAAATTCCCGCCGAAAGTCGCCGTAGTCCATCTAGGGGCGTGGAGGTGTAGTTCCAATATCAAACTTTAAATAAAATCTGAACAGTTTTCTTTCAAATGTCACAGTCAAAACTTGTACCCAACGACATAGGTGGCGCAAGTTACTTTACAGTTTCATTAGTTTGGGAGAGTCGATTCTATTCCCCCTATAAACCTTTATCTATGCTGCCAAGCAGCCTCCTGCATTGCCTCGCCCTTCGCGTTCTTTGCTTACCCACCTTCCCACATGCTCATCGGTAAATTCGGGCATGATTCGGGTCCAACTGATAACTTCAAGGTGAAAGCTGAGCGCGTTGAGTTGCGCCACAGCTTTTTATTTCTCTTTATTTAACTTATAACTGTTGCACACGTTGTATTATCTTTCCGTTAAGCGGCTGACTGTAGTAACCGGTCGCCAATACTGTATAATTGAATACATTTAAATAAAATAAACTAAAACATTTGTCGGCGATTAACTGCTTTACACGCACCATAACGGCGAGTATTTTTTCGGACAAGCCTCTGACTTTAGTGACGTCATCGGCCGGTGAATCGCCCCTACAAATGGGGACGTAGCCAATTTTAACAGTTAATTCATCTATTTCAAACAACAACAAAATCTAACGGCATTGTGTTTGTGGCAATTATTTCTAATAGAATATTTTTTTTTAATACCCTCATTTACCAATTTATTCAAAAAATTTTGGCAGAAAATCGCATTCAATCAAAAAAATGTATTTGTCATAACATCTAAATATAATAAAATACTTGTAATTTTTATTTCCATCCGGAGTACTTACCATAACGGTATCTGTATCCAATTTCCTTTTTTTAACGCTGGAATGCGTGGGACCGAGTAGATCATCTAATATAAGTTTCAGTCTGCATTCCGGACCTGAAATTTCAATTTTTATCACCATTAAATGTTTCATTTATCACACTTAAGGTGGATTAGTTCAGGTTAGTTTATTAGTTAGATTATTTGAATGAGTATGTCTATCTTTTAGACCCAGGCTGTGGAGCAGTTTATTTTAGCCTAAGACACATGGGACGTGTTGAAATAACACTCACAAAAACTTTGATTAATTACAAACGTTAACTTTAAATACTATATATAATATTGATCAATGACTGATAATCTGACGCGACTAACTAACTGACGCCCGCCTCCTTGAGGCTTTATAGAATTGTTGCTACGCCATGTTCCCAGTTTACAGCAATTAGCTTTCGTCAAAGATGTTTCTGGTATTCATGACAGTGCCGTAACTAGGGTGGTGCCGCCGGTGCCCCCGTACCGGGCGCAGCCGCAGAATAACCACCTCAAAAACATGACTGGTAACTTCAAAGAAAAAACTTAAGAATTTGCTAGCATCAATATGCAAAAGAAAACGCAATGATGCGCTCGACGCTTCCACTGCACTGCGAACAGAGCTTAACGCTTTGGCTAGTCCAGGCATGCCGTTTGTCGTTCTCGTTCCCTTCACCCACCACCCACCGAAACCATACGGGCGATGCCATACGATATTATTGATTTTTTGGTAGCCCGGGTTATACTAAATTAATCACTAAAAATGACCCGTTCGCAATGGCCCGTTCATGTGAATGAGTGTCAGTCACGACAAGTTTGATTAATTTTTTTTTAAAGGTAGTTAATGAAAAAGATAAAGAGCTCAATATTTTGAAATCAACACTTATGAACAAACTTAGAACTGTCTCTCTATCGACAACGTACACTATCGGACTATTGCAACAAATTGAAAACAAATTTAAATTGTAATTAATAAAAAATTTTCATATTTCTTTAAACTTTAGTGTCGTTTCCTTAATAGTTGAGACTGTGATAATGAAACAAAAACTTCTTTGAAGTAGGATTTAAAACCACATATGCAGTAAATAATTCTCAGAGTAATTTATTAAGAAATAGTGGCGACAAAAGTATTGCAATATTTTTTATTATTAAGGTTAACTGATTAAATAAACAAAGAACGAAAAATTTAAACACGCTAAAATAACAAGAATAACATTTAAAAATATACACAAGTTTAATAACCAATAGCATATCCATTGTTAGCTATAACCTTGGCACATCTTCTCGGCATGGAGTTGATTAAATTTTCTAAGACAGAAAGTGGCAAGTTTCTCCAAACCTCTGAAATTTTATTCATCAGTGCTTGTTTATTGGGAAATAATTCGGTTCGTATTCGTCGTTCTACTTCTTCCCATAGGTTTTCTATCGGGTTCAAGTCGGGAGATTGCGCAGGCCAGTCTAAAACTCTAATATTTTTCTATCTGAACCACTCTTGCACATGATTTGACGTGTGTTTCGCATCATTATCATGCTGAAAAATGAACCGTAAGGGCATTTTCCATTCTGCGAAAGGAAGCATAACGTTTTCCATAATGTTTCTGTACATGAACCTGTCCATTATCCCATCGATAAAGTGTAGAGGACCAATACCCCCTGACGAAAAGCAAGCCCACAAAACAACACTACCTTTGCCATGTTTTATTGTAGGCGTTACATACTTGTGATTGAAACGCTGGTTTACAGGTCTTCTAACTCGTCTCAATCAGAATTAAAAATATTATAACGTGTTTCATCACTAAAAATAACCTTTTTCCAGTCAGCGGCAGTCCAGTCGATATACCTTCGTGCAAATGCAAGCCTATTTAGCAGCTTTATTTCTGGCAGAAATTAATGGTTTTTTTGCTGGTCTCCTACTATATAACTTTGCCTGCACTAACCTTCTTTGAATCGTTCTGCAGGAAATGTTTATATCAGGTACTTCGGCTTTGATTTGAGGACCAGACTTCCACGGATCGTTTTCAGAAATGCGTTTTATTAACCTATCTGTGCGCACATGTGTTTTCCTTGGCCTACCTGACTTGGCAATAGTATCTAAATGATGTCTCAATAAAATATGAGATTATCCGTGAAACTGTACTGGGAATTAACAAAAACCTTCTAGCCAATAGCAGCTTGTTTTTCTCCATCTTGAAAACCTCTTAGAATTCGTGATCTTAAATCTTTGGACACAGCAATTCCTTTTCCCATTTCCAAAAATACTTCTTTGAACTGGCGTTAACAAATTTTAAGTTGCAAGCTAGGATTTACTCCCAAAACCACTACACAAATGCAATAAAATATGTTTGTTGCAATACTTTTGACGTTTAAAAAACAGCAAATTACTGAACGCCAAATTATAAAATCGTAATTGTTGATGGAATAATGTTTTGTTATGTCAGATATGATCACGGCCAACTCGAAAAACAATGTTGTTGTGATTTTTACAACAGGCCCTCGTTGGTCCGCTAAATATTATGCAAATTTTTGATTTTTCAATTTGTTGCAATACTTATGTCCGATAGTGTATGAATCAATTGGCAGATCCATTATACATCCATCCATTCAGATACAACTGCATCATGACTTTTTATAACTATGACTCAAAAAAGGTTGTCAAAGCTAGCAATATTATTAACAAAAAATTCCGTAGGATGTGTAAATTTTTCAGTTTTTTTTTGCTACTAAATATATATGTTATTGAGTTTTTGCTCAACATGTTTATTTTTTTAAGAATATTTAAATTTATCATACAATTATACTTGCTTGTTTGAAAATTAGAGACAATGATGTATCATTCACCATGTTGTTTGTAGCTGAATAAAAAATAATTTATCGTTTGATTTTTCTTTCAATGAGGTATAGGCGGGCGCAAAAAGACGACCTAGAACCGGGTGCATCAGAAGCTAGTTACGGCACTGATTCACAATTTTCAATCTTAAAATTTCAGTCTTCTTTAGTTTTTTTTTCGCTACTAACTTCTTCTTCTATGGCATATGACGGCATATGGCGTTTGAACAGAAGTTTCTCCCGGAAGTACCTACTAACTTTTGTACCAAATATCTTTTTTTTTCATATCTTGTACGATAACTAACGGTCCTCGATATTTATTTAGATTTGGTTGGTTGTCTAGTAAGTTCAGGAACTCTTTTCATAATTAGTATATCGCCTTTTTTAGTTTCTTCTTAAATTGTCCTTTATCATATGTCTTATTATATTTTATTACAGCTTCTGCTGTATTTTGAACTATCTGTTCTTGAATTTCATCTGATTTTTTATAATTGTTTCGTCCTATTTTATTCGTGTAGAATGCATCCTCGAAACACGGTATATACCCAATAAAGCTTTAAATGGTGCGACCCCAGTACTTCTAGTCTTCGTTGAATTAACATTTCTTTGTACAACTTCAACCTCCTCCCATGTTTGATGTCATAATTAATGGAACGATTGTTCGATTAATCACCTCAACTTGATCATTTGCTTGCGCCCATTAAAGTTATTGAATTGTGGTGTATTCCATGCCCTTCACAAAATTCCTTAAACTCTTTCTCAGTAAAAGCAGTTCCTCCATCCGTGACTATAATTCTTGATAAACCAAACTGTTTTATAAACCGTTTTAACTGTATTAATGCTTCCTTAGACGTTGCCATTTTTACTACACACAGTTGGACAAATTTTGTCAACGAATCTATAATGACAAGAATGTAGATATTTTCTCTTTAACTTTTTATGAATAATCCTAAGTGGTCCATATGCAGTCTTTCTATGGGTCTCTTTGCTGGTTCAGTTCTGTTAACCAAAAAGTGTCCCCATCTGATCTATAATTTTATTTCTTTCTTCTTTTGTAATATCTGACTTTCGTTAGTAGAGGGTATAGGCCGGTTCACCATCATAGGTGCTCCAATGTTAATTTTCGGAGCAATTTTTATGAGTCATATCTCCGTTCAACAGAGCCTGATTGTAAATAGATCCGTTGTGAACGGATTCTGTTGCACGGACTCTGTTGCACGGACTCTGTTGCACGGACTCTGTTGAACGGACTCTGTTGAACGGAGATATGACTCATAAAAATTGCTCCGAAAATTAACATTGGAGCACCTATGATGGTGAACCGGCCTATACCCTCTAATAACTACTCCGTAACAGAGGGGTCAACAGGGGTAGGTCCGTTCAACAAGGTTCATAATACGTTTAATCTGATTCCACACAGAGTAGTTTATATTACGATACTTTTTTTCTTAAATTTGTAATCTGATGTCTTTGTTTTTGATTATCAACTAAAAGGCTTGACGCTTCGGTTAATTACTGATTTTTAGTTTATGCTATCTATCTATAAGAAACGTTACAGCCCTTTCGGGGCAAATTATTGTAAAATAATATCGAAAGCTGATGCTCACATTGCAAAACAGATTGGTGAATGCGCAAGATTGTTGATATTTGCCTACGCTTATAATATTTATTTTTAAGAGAAACACGGTGATGCCTATTGTTAGGTTGTACAATGAATTAACAACGTTTACGTATTAAAAGAGGGTGCTGCGGATACATAGTTAGGTTAAAATCTTCAAATAATGGTAGGGCCCCTTAATAATACCAGGGGGACTCCGCCTAGGATAAAAGAATTCTGTATTGCCGACAACGAGCAGTTATGACGTCGGATACTAGATGGCGATAGTAGCTGGTTTCCACTCAGGTTTTAAGAGAGGATGATGGCTTCCAGGAAAAGTGCCACGCCCTAAAATGGCACTAAAAATGCAGGATTTAGGTCCCATGTTATTTCTTATGGGATTTTGGTCTCGAACATACATAGCTTTATCTACTTTCGTTTAAGAATTTAATGCTTTTGCGGAGATCCTAATGGATCCCGGGATGCGGACTGCCATTTATTTGCGAAATAACAGTCAAACACGTAGATCCTCCAATAACAGTTTGGGAAAAAATTTGAAACAAAAATTTGGAAAAAAATTCAGCTTTACCCCTTTCAAGCTGGATTTATAAACTCGAAAAGTTGGCGATGTTGAAGTTATGTTCAAATTGATGAGGTTCGATATTCGACAGTTCAAAATATGGTATTTATAAAGTTAGTAGCACACTTGTTTCATCTTTTACTTTGGATGCTCGGACATCGGCTGCCAATGCACATCTCTATAGGCAGCAAGAGGTCTCACATCTCAACAAAGACCTGAAAGAAATTCTGTCTTGGGGGTGACAGTAACCAAGTAGAATTTAACGCTAAAAAGACCCAGGCGGCAGTCTTTTCCAAAAAAGTTAATGTTGAAGAACCGGATATAGTTATGGCTGGAGACTCGATTCCCTTGGCTTCATCAATTCATTTATTGGGCGTAAATTTGGATAGTCATATGTCTTGGCATAGCCACGTTACAGCCATTGCTAAGGCAGCTTCGCAGAAGCTAGGAGTACTTTCCGAACTAAGAACCTCTATACACCCCAACAACTTTTGATGCTCTATATAAAGCCCAAATTCGACAATCGCTGGAGTACTGTTCGCATATTTGGTGCTCTGCTCCTAAACATACCCTGAGATTGCTAGATTCCATTCAAAGAAGAGCCATTCGCTTGATTGGTGACCATAGCCTGACAAACAACCGGGAAAGCCTTGAACATCAAAGGCGGGTTGGCGACTTGAGTCTATTTTACAAATATTTTCATGGCAAGTGCTCAACTGAGGTTGCCCGCTTGATACCACCCAGAGCGGTGCATGGTAGAAATACACGACGAGCCACTGCAGCCCACTAGTACGTGGTTCAGCTTCTGTATCGATTAGTGCTTCTGAGTATAGGCAGGGCCTTTACTCTCATTTGTTGGTGGTGACGCTTTCGCTTTAATTAAATGAAATAAGTTTGAGAGTCTGTCGATGATTTCGTTTTTACTTCTAATAAGAAAAGGCATATTTACGGTATAAGACAGTCGCGTGGCAATTTGTATGTGCGAGGAAAGGGGGATCGTGTATGGGATTGTGTGATTAGGGCGTTGTTTGAGAGGTCTGTGGATTTATAGTAGTTTGTAAGGAGTTTGTGTAGGTGAGATTGTATGGTGCCTATTTTTAGGTATCTGTGCAAAAGTCTTGTTGGGGTGAAAAAGGGCGCATTGGTGATCAGTCTCAGAATTTTGTTTTGGAAAATTTGATATTTTTTGTGATTAGTCACAGACATCGTGCACCACGTGGGTGCGCCATATAAAAGAACAGGCCTGATCATTGTTTTGTGTAGGTTAAGTTTAGTGTTTAGCTTAACTTTGCTGTTTCTATTAAGAAGGGGGTACAGCGCAGCCGTTTGTGCGCTCGCGTTTTTGAGTCTATGTGTGGCATTGAGACTCCAGTTCATCTTTCTGTCAAAATGTAAGCCTAGATATTTAATATTGTCGCTCCATTTTATGGGTGTGTTTTTGACTCTGACCCTAGGTATTAGGGTTTGGGAGGTTTGTTCTAGCCTTTGACAGAAAGATGGCCCGAGTTTTGGCGTCGTTTAGCCGAATTCTCCAGTTGTCCAACCATTTGTCTATGAGATTGACATGATGTTGTATTTTTTCGATTACTGGTGGCGGATGCGGTTATCGCTGTGTCATCGGCGAATAGGTAAGTTTGCGTTTGAGCGGTTTTGGAAAAATCGCTCGTAAATATTTTATATAAGATTGGAGCGATTGAAGCCTTGCGTGACCCCGGCCGTTATTTCTTTTGTTGATGAAACTTCATTTTCCGATGACACAGCGAATATTCTGTTTTCCAGAAATGATATTATTGTTTTAACGAGATATACAGGTAGACTCGATTTTATTAGTTTTAGGATCAAGCCATCGTGCCAGACCCTGTCGAATGCTTAACTGATGTCGAACAGGATCACTCCCACCCCGAATTTTTTATTGATTTGTGTCATCACATTTGACGCTAACCTGGTTGTTTGACGCACCGTGCAATGAGCAGGCCGGAAACCGAACTCCTCTGGTGGTAAAATGTTGTGCAGAAATACAAAGTCGTTTATACGGCTCTGTATTATTTTCTCCACAACTGCAACCTTGCCTAAACAAGAAAGCAAACTTATTGGTCTGTAGCTATTGATTAGTGTAGTGTCTTGACATTTTTTGGGTAGTAAGATTACTTTTGCGTGCTTCCAGCAGGAGGAAAAGTGACCCTTTTCGAGGATAGCTTGCGCGATTTTGACTAGCTCCTGCGTCGAATTTACTGGCATGTTTTTTATCGCGATGCTTCGCATGCCGTCAAAGCCCGGCGCCTTTTTAACATTTGCATTCCTGATGATGTCACTAACTTCGTTTAGTGAAACGTTGTGGATATTTACGAAAAGTAGTGGCAAATTTTTGTATAGGAGCGCTACTCTGACAATCCGCGCTTCTCTTTGTTTGTCCGACATTGGGTTGGGACTAAATTGATTTTTTAGAGAGTTTGCGAACTTTTCGACTATCTGCTTCCTGTTCACGATTATTTGACCATCTTCCGCGTCCTTTATGTAGGAGGCAGGTTTTCTGCCTCCTTTTATTAGTGCTTTTGTAAACTTATAGATAGAGTTGTCTACTACATTCAGCTCTCTGGTTTTTTGGTCCCATCTGTCGGATTCAAGTTTTTTAATTGCGATTTTGATCTCCTGTGTTTAAACATTAGCGAGAGCTTTAATGCGCAGATCACCAGTGCGGTATGCCCGTTTCAGTGTATTGTTTTTGCTTCTGATTTTTTGTTTAAGATCATCAGGAAAGGCGCCGTACTTCGAAAACCTCGACACCTTTGTATTGGAAGAGGTAGCTATGGCCATGTTTATGTTATGTATTAGCTGTTCAATATTTTTTGTGATGTCTTCCGTTGTTTGAATAGGGGGCAGTGGTTCGTTATTTTGTAATGTTCTTTTAAAAGTGGTCCAATTAGTTATTGTTTTTGTTACGAACCCCTGGCCCTTCTCCCGGGGATCCCCGTACTCTGTGATCACAGGTAAATAGATCAGAGGTAAGTTCAGTAAGAACTTGGGGCTGTGAGATCTTGTCAGTGTTTTTCAGTACAAAAATGTCGAGAATCTCCGGAAGCCCGTATGGCGCTAGGTGCGTGTAGGCCTCCGGCGGCAGGACAAAATAGTTGAAGTTCAGCGATTTGTTATACAGGGTCGTTGGTATGTATGGAAACGGTCGATTATTTCTTAAAGTAAAACAGCTAGCAAAAAATAATTAAGACAAAAGTTTTAGGGTTTTTTAAAGTTTACAAAAATTTTAAAGAATAAGTATACAGGATGAATCAGAAAGCCGTATGAAAACAAAGTTACCTTTTTTTTAATGGAACTAGAGGGTGTTCTTAGAATATTTTTGGATTTAGCATTAAATTACAATTATTTTTTAATAAATACATGTAGGATTTTTAGCTTGTTGTCTAGGGGTTTTAGAAGATAAATAATAGGCCTCCGGATAAGTTTTAAGGATATTTATTAATGAATGGAATTAACTCAAATACATTACAGCAAAACAGCGACAAATAGCTAGCGACAGAGCACGGTAAAAAGTCTTTAAACAAGTAAAGCAGGCTAAAACTTCGCCAATCTTAACTACTCAAGTACTATTACTTAAACATCACGTCTTTTGGCAATTGAACGCGTCTCGATTAACAATCACCACGTCTTTTACAGGAAAAATGTATCGTCTTCTTTCGACTTAAAATACGACCACCTTCTTAAACTCTTTCGTCTTTTCTCCCTTGCCGTACCCAAAATAAATGCCGAATCCCCGGTACTACAGTTACTCCCCCGCCCTGACCTTATTCTATTTTTAGACTATCCCGTAAACAAACCCCGTCTTTTACATATCGTATCACGTATATTTTAACGCTTGCCATCGATAGGTATATCTGCTTGCCTATATTACTACGCCATTTGTGCTAGATATATTTGAATAAAACCTGAATATATTAACCTAAATGAAATAATATAAAAAAGATAAAACTAGGTACTATTCCTACACTCGGCCATCCGACTTAAGAGTCCGTCTCGGACTCGGAATCATTACGAATCCAGGGTTTCATATATTCTGAACACGTCGACGTTTTAATAGGTCCTTCATGAGTCCCAACCTTCGTTACATCATATCTCTCATTCTGCTTTAATTTAGTGACTTCATATGGTCCTAGGAATTTCCTGTTAACCTTGAGACCGCTTTCAAATTGAGTTCTTTTGATAGCTACCAAATCTCCTACGTTATATTGAGTTGCCTTCTTTCTTCTTAAGTTATAACATTTCCTATTTTCTTCCTGAATTTTAAACAAACTCTCTTTACACTGCTTGCGCAGTTCCTCCCTATTTTCACTGAATTCCCTTCTTAACTCCTGTTCAATCAATTCCTTAATTCCGATATCTTCTTTTTTTCTCATTTTTATTCCCGTTAAAACTTCAAACGGTGTCATATTAATGCTTCTCTGATAAGTAGAGTTAAGTGCTCTTTGCACTCTGTCTAAATGTTTGTACCACTTTGACGGATCATCTAAACTAAGTTTTGTCAATACTGGTATCACGGTTCGGTGAATCCTTTCCACCTGACCATTACCTCGAGCTACACCTGTAGTGATGGTTACATGCTGGATTCCTTCTTCAGCACAATAGTCATCAAATTCCTTTGCGGTAAAGGCTGTTCCTTTGTCAGTAATAATTCGGTGAGGATTCCCAAAAGTTTTCTGCTGTTTAACGAAACAGTTTAGTGTCTCTTTAGCAGTAGTCGACTTTGTTGCGTATAGCCAAGTAAACTTCGTAAAATCATCAACAATCGCCAAAATATGATGATAACTCTTATTAGTTGATGGGATCGGACTAAGATGATCAGCATAGTACGTATGCAGAGGACCTTCTTGTTTGGGAATCGGATGTAGTAATCCCTCTCTTTTTCCTTCTTTTCTACTTCCCAAAATACATGGAATGCAGTTTGCTATTACGCTCTCAATCCTTTCTTTTAATTTTGGTATAAAAACTTCTCTTTTAATTAATTCTTGTGTCTTTTTTACGGCAAAATGTCCATCCTCGTGTATTTTCCTTATAACTTCTGTCTGCATCGCTTTTGGTATTACTGGAAGCTCTTGTCCATTTTCATATTTATATACTAAATCATACCTAATGAAATAATCGTCATGATCTTGCCCTGAATCTAACAATTTTTTAATTGTCACAATATAATAATCGGTATCTTGAGCTTGCTTTATTCTTTGCATAAATCCATCTTCATCAGTTAATGTCATCACTATAGGATAACGACTTAATGCATCAACGTGCGCCATTCTGGTTCCTTTGCGATGCTCTATTTCATACTCGTATTCCTCTAGAAATAATGCCCATCTAGCAATTCTTGGGAGCAGATCTCTTTTCTGCATCGTTTTTTGTAAAGCCGAACAATCCGTCACTATTTTAAATTTTGAGCCCAGTAAATAAATTCTGAATTTTTTTACTGCATTTATTATTGCCAAAACTTCCAACTCATAGGAAGTATACTTCTCTTCGGCAGGTGTTGTTTTCTTACTAAAATAGTAAATATGATGCAATTTTGAATCGACATCTGATTTTTGCATCAGACATGCACCATATCCATGCATACTGGCGTCCGTATGAAGCTCCGCTGGTAATCCTATCTTGTAAATATGCAGCACTGGATAACTACTAAGCAATTCCTTCAACTTAAGATAAGATTGTCGTTGTTTTTCCCCAAATTCAAATGGAATATCTTTACGCAACAAATCACTCATAGGTTTAGCTATAGCAGAGTAGGAGGGTATAAACTTTCTAAAGTATCCAGTTAAATCCAGAAAGGACTGTAGTTGTTTGCATGTAGTTGGTTCCTTGAAATGTTTTATAGCAAGGGTCTTTTCGTCTGATGGTTGCACCTTACCATCCTCAACCATATACCCTAAAAACTGTACTCTTTTTTTCAGAAATTGGCATTTACTCTTCTTTATTTCCAGCCCGTAGCTCCGAGCTACATCTAAGACCATCCTTAATCTTTCTATACCTTCCTTATAACTACTACTTGGTATAATTATATCATCCATATAATAGATCATAATACCCTTCGATGTCAACTCCCTAAACACATAAGCGACGAACCTCTGAAACACAGCAGGACTATTACATAATCCAAACGGGCACTTTAAAAATTCATATTGCCCTGACGGTGTAACAAAAGAAGTATATTTTGTACTATCCTTATCAACGTCTACATGAAAGAATCCTTTTCGCAAATCAATAGTTGTAAATATCTGAGCTCCTTCCAGTTTATCCATAACATCTTCTATTAAGGGTAATGGGAACCTATCTTTAACAACATTACTATTGAGTTTTCTGTAATCACTGCATATCCTAATAGCTCCGGTTTTCTTTTTCACTAATACGATAGGACTTGCGAAATCTGATGAGCTCTCTTTTATTATACCATCTTTCATCCAATCTTCAATCTGTCTATCCATTTCAACCTTTTCCGGCTCTGAGAGTCTTCATGGCCTCTGGTAAATCGGTTCCTCATTCCTAAGAATTTTCATTCTCATATCTGTCGTTTTCGTCTTTTCCGGCTTGTAGTCACTTATCATTTCTGACACAATTTCTCTATATTCTCCATCTGGAATGTGCCCTACATCTAAGTTATTTTCGTCTATTTTATTTTCGACAGTTATATTCATTAGAAAATTATCTTTCTCTTTTCCACACACCACTATTCCATCTTTTCTTATGTATACTTTAGCTTGACATAGTAAGTTATTTCCTACAATTATTTGGAAATTTGTTGCATCCTCTGGTATCACATGGAACAAAATATTGAATCTTTCATTATTTATTTCAACCTCTGTTTGAAATAATCCTAACGTGCTTACACGACTTGAGCCTAATCCTCTCGCTACTAATATATCGTTAGTCAATAGAATTTTATTGAAATGTGTATCGTATATATCCTTTCTTACTACACTGATATCATTTCCCGTGTCAAACAGTGCAGCAATAGTAACTCCATCAAAATTCAGGTTTATAAAATTTTTTAGTATAAGATCTATCGTTGATACATGTGCTGTACTTTTCTTCGTCGGAGGAGCTTCTTTTGAACATTGGGATGCTAAATGCCCGAACGCATTACATTTAAAACACTTTGTGCCCTTACTTTTATCTGGACACTCCTTTGACTTATGGCCCCGACCACCACAATTAAAACAATGCCCACTCTTTAAATTTTTATTTTTCTCTTGCGAACCTTTTTTCACTTCATATTTTTGTTCATCTCTGTTTTCCTGTTTTTTATCATGCCTCTGACTATATCCAGGTCGTTTTTTCGCAATAATCTCATACAATTTGATTTTTTCTTTGAATTCACCAAAATTTCTTGCTCCATAAAGAACAATTTTGTTTGCCGAATCATCAGAAATACCATCTATAATATATTGTATCACCACTTCACTTTCTATATTTCCTCTACTCCCTAGTTCCCTCATAATTAAAACATACTGTTGTACACTCTCATCATATTTCTTTTTTCTTGTCATTAACATTTTGTGAATTTGAGCGCTACTCACTCTCACTTCAAATTCTTTAGTTAATTTCGTTTTCAAGATTTTCCAGCTTTTTATTTATTTTTCTGACTGTACATACAGTTTTGCCAGTCCTTTCAACGATTTTTTGGCAAAAATTAACTTTTGAAGGTCATTCCAACCTGTAATCTGAGCGATCTCTTCAAATTCTTCTACCCATCTGTGAATAGGGTACTCATCTTTTCCATCAAACATTTTTATTGTATCTTCCACGTCTCTGAAGGTTAATCAAAAATTATCTTTCCTTCCAGATCCTAGTCTTACGCCACCTCGTACATTGCGATGTTCTTCCTCCGGTTCTGAATTTCTGCTACTCACTCTTGCTTCTTGGTATTCATCTTGAGATTCTTCTTCTGATTCATCTTCAGATTCATCTTCGGATTCTTCTTCGGCTTTTTGATCATCTCTTTCATATTCCAAAGTAATCAAAAAAGAACAAATCCGCTCGGCTACTTCTTCCTCAGAACCTTCATATTCTAACACAAGAATAGTAGAAATGGCAATCAAATCCGGCAACTTCAGGACTTCCAAAACTTTCTTAACTTTTGCCTCGTGCTCATCTGAATTTTTTCCCCACGAAAATCCCTCAAGCTTTCGTAAAGCTGCTTTCCTTGTTTTACGAGGTTCTCCGTCTTTACCATAACAAATCATGTGTAATGCATTGACAGCAGTTAAACTGGCATGCGTAATATGATACTCAATTTTAGATATGCCTCCTAAGGTAGTCATCTTAAAAATAATCAACAAACAAAGCTAGAACCAAAAGCATTACTGTTACATAAACACTACTTTACACTAAATGTAAAACTTCAAACTCATACACTTACTGTAACTTTATCTCAAGGCAATTTTTATCCTAACATATTTACAATATTCCGAGCACAATAAATATATTACACTAGGTATATATCGGGCACAAAATATTTATTTCCACATGACGTAAAATAAAATACTTGAGAATCAACCGCTAATCGATGACAACCGTTGAAATACGTATAATCAGCATCAGCGAATACACAATATATTTTTTTCTTTAAAAATAAATCACCCCACTTTTATTTGACAAAACAAAAAAAATATGACTATTACTAACCATGAAAAATAAAATACAGTGTTCGAAAAAGAATCAGCTAAGCGGTCGTTACTCGAATCTTAATGCCTGAAAACTCTTAATTAATTTTCTTTTACGAAAAAACACGTAAATCGTCAATTACTCAAATCTACCTTCTTTGTTGAATGACTGTACCTCAATTTAAATTCACAATCATAAAATAACAGAATTTTCAAAGTTAAGTACCTATATCTAATTATAACTATTTTAAACAACTCCTTATACAACAAAAATACATGTTTGTAAAACAATTTGATTCTTAGACAGAAAATAATCTTAATTATTTAAGAATAAGTAATACTTCATCCAACAACCCTATTATCTTCTCATGAAACGTCTCTGATCTCTTTCAGCAAAAATTGGAAATAACATGCATCCTACCTTAACCTTGGATCAGCTTTTATACTAATTTACCAACAAGTCTATTACCATCTTCACCAAACAAGTTCGTTTTCGTCACTAAACGTCACTTTAGTATTATATTCTTAATGTTTTATTTGTGTTATTATTTCTTCACACCATGGCATAAACTTTAAAATTAATATTGTCCAATGGCAGTCACTGTAAAGTCTTGGCTTCTTTGATTATAAAATATCTTATATCACTTTTCGTTGATTTAATTCTATTTCAAGTCCTATCCCGGACGAGCCCCCAAAATGTAGGATTTTTAGCTTGTTGTCTAGGGGTTTTAGAAGATAAATAATAGGCCTCCGGATAAGTTTTAAGGATATTTAATAATGAATAGAATTAACTCAAAATACATTACAGCAAAACAGCGACAAATAGCTAGCGACACAGCACGGTAAACAGTCTTTAAACAAGTAAAGCAGGCTAAAACTTCGGCAATCTTAACTACTCAAGTACTATTACTTAAACATCACGTCTTTTGGCAATTGATCGCGTCTCGATTAACAATCACCACGTCTTTTACAGGAAAAATGTATCGTCTTCTTTCGACTTAAAATACGACCACCTTCTTAAACTCTTTCGTTTTTGCTCCCTTGCCGTACCCAAAACCAATGCCGAATCCCCGGTACTACAGTTACTCCCCCGCCCTGACCTTATTCTATTTTTAGACTATCCCGTAAACAAACCCGGTCTTTTACATATCGTATCACGTATATTTTAAAGCTTGCCATCGATAGGTATATCTGCTTGCCTATATTACTACGCCATTTGTGCTAGATATATTTGAATAAAACCTGAATATATTAACCTAAATGAAATAATATAAAAAAGATAAAACTAGGTACTATTCCTACATACGTTATAAGTCTAAACCTAATAGTTTCCGAGATATCAACTATTGAAAAATTACATTTTTGAACTTTGACAGCCTCTAGCTTTCTAACGATACGTCTTAGAGTAAAACGGCTTACATATCCCTATCTTAGTTTTTTATTACCTTCCTACTGGTGTCAACTTCCGGTTAAACCGGATGTACAGGGTTATCCAACCAAGACTAGACAAGGCGATTTTTTGACTTTTCCTGTACTTTTATAAAAAAACTGAAATAGCCATCTTAAGTCATTTTCTCCCGCGAATTCGAATATCTTCAGCAAAAAACAATTGAACATCAAACAAAAGTACTAGGGGTCACTTTGATATTTTTTTAAATGGGATGCCGTATTTTTAATGAGCTTATTCGATTTCTCATATAAATTTTGATCTAAAATGTTGGATTTTTAATTCAAAAACGCCTTTTTTCTTCAGTTTTAAATTCGGAAAATGTTAAAAATAAAAAAAAAAAAATAAATAAATTAAAAATCCAACATTTTAGATCAAAATTTATATGAGAAATCGGATAAGCTCATTAAAAATACGGCATCCCATTTAAAAAAATATCAAAGTGACCCCTAGTACTTTTGTTTGATGTTCAATTGTTTTTTGCTGAAGATATTCGAATTCGCGGGAGAAAATGACTTAAGATGGCTATTTCAGTTTTTTTATAAAAGTACAGGAAAAGTCAAAAAATATCGCCTTGTCTAGTCTTGGTTGGATAACCCTGTACCTCAAAAGCCGGAAATATAGTACTTCCGGTTTAACCGGAAGTTGATATTTTTGGGAAGATAATAAAAAAGTAAGATAAGGATATGGAAGCCATTTCGCTCTATGGCATAACATTAGAAAGCTAGAATCTGTTAAAGTTCAAAAATGTAATTTTTCAAAAGTCGATATTTCGGAAACTATTAGGTTTAGACTTATAATACACTTATTAAAAAATAATTGTAATTTTATGTAGAATCCAAAAATATTCTAAGATATAGGGTGTTCCATTAAAAAAAAGTAACTTTGTTTCCTTACGGCTTTTCGACTCATCCTGAATACTTATTTCTTTTTAATTCTAATAGACTTTAAAAAACCCTAAAACTGTTGTCTTAAATATTTTTTGCCAGCTGGTTTACTTTAAGAAATAATCGACCGTTTCCATACATACCAAGGACCCTCGCAAATTTTGGTTTCTGCAACCCCATATTTTGTGTTTTGCGTTGAGGTCTCCACCTATAATAGTTGTGGTATTGTTATCAAAAATCTTCTTTAAACACTTGCCATCAAAGTTCACGGAGGGGCTGCAATATACTGAACCTAGGTAGACCCATTTGTTCTTTGTTTTTATTCTGATATATGTACCTTCAATGTGTGGGCAATCCAGGGGACCGGGCACGACTTGCGCGACTATATTCTTCTTGGTCAGAATCATGGTACCTCCCATTGGTCTTAGCAATCTGTCATTTCGATGTACATTATAGTTTGGGACCGTGAAGCGATCGTTTTTGAAACAGGTTTCCTGAATAAGAAGAATATCGATGCCATGTCTTTCAACAAAATCGATAACTTTGAGTTTTTACCTTTTAATCCGTTAATATTGATCGTCGCCATTTTAAAATAAGAAACTTCGTGTTGCATTATCACTTATTGACTTTCATAAAGCTAGATAGCATGTTTAGGGCTTGCGATTGCATAACTTTAGAGAATTCGGCTAGGAAAGACTGCATGGTTTTTTGGAGGGATGCCTCCAATACCTCAGACATTGGCCGGTTTTGTGAGCTTAGGTTAGCATTATTCTGAGTGCCCCATTGAAAGTTGTTAGGGGAAATGATCTTTGTTTTGTTGCATTTGAAATGTTGCGGGTATTTAGAGCAGTCTTTAGAGGTCGCGGGGTAATTTTCTCCGCAGTTGGCGCATTGTATATGCTCTTGTTGCCCCTTATTCGCTTGAGAAATGATTTTGTGCGCATCTAAAACATTTAATTTTTGCGGCACATCTGAATTGCGAATGTCCGTATAATTGACATCGATGGCACTGTGTTGTGTGTCGTGTCGATTTTTGTGCTTCAACTTTGATTTTTAAGCTGTCGAGAGATGTGACTCTATAAATTCCCGTTTCATTATTAGGTAGAAAAGCCAATGCCATAGGTAGTGGTTCTCCGATTTTTCTGAACCATCTAATGATTCGAGATGGCGTAAAGCCCAATGCCTCTAACTCCTCTTTAATTTTTTGCTCGCTCCACGTTTCTATAACGCCTCTGAGCACGACATGTATTTGCTTCTCTTCTTCGAGCGGGAAAGAGTGATGCTCTATTTGATTTGTTTCGAAAAATTTTAGGATTTTCCTGAATTCGAGAGGAGTCGGAGGATGGAGCTTTACGCCTTTTTTTATTAGTGTTTTTGCGTTTTCTGCGACTTTGAGTTTGAAAGTCCTCTTTGTCAGAGTAGGCATCGTCAGTGTCCATGTCGGAGTCACTGGGTAGGTTAGGTGCCTGGGGCGAAATGTCTGAGGTTGGCGGGTGAAAGGGGGGCTGGTTATGTGTACTTTGCGACTGACTTACCGATTTTAGTTCATCGAGTTGTTGCTTTTGAGCTGCGATGGTGTTTAGCAGCTTTTCGATTCACTCCGTCTTTCGTCTGTTCTCCTCTAGGATTACTTCGATTTTATTCTGCCATTGCAGATCTCTTTCTTGGTTGCAGCGCGCTAATTGAGAGTTAAACTTTTTCTCAAGGATTTGCTCGCGTCGTTCAATTTCCGCCAAGAATTCGTCGTTAAGTTGCGACTGAGTTGTTGCAATGCCACCGGGATCGGGTGGCCGATCACCCTCGACCTTATTCATCGCGTTTCCGCACTTTCTTGAGCAGCACTCGCCTGGACGATTTTTTGCACTAGCACCGCTTTAATAAAAGCAGTGGAAGGCAACCAAATTCGTTTGAAAGTAAGCGAAAGCTTGCTCTCGCAATGAGAGTTTAAAAGCAATCAAACTTGATTTTGATTTGACACTTTTTTGACGAGTTTTAATATTTATTTGACAACACGTCTGTTTTCTTCGAATAGTGGATGAGAACTGCTTGTTTCAGCTTAGTGTCCCCCGAACGACACTGTTTCAAAATTCTTTCATCTGGAGAACGTCATCACTCTGGAATGACCTCCCTGAGATCGTGTTCCCCAACGAGTATAATCTCCAAAGATTCTAGACCAACGTGAATCATTTCCTGGGCACACGCACCGCTCCCAGGGCGCCATAAAGGACTTATCCTGCAGTGCTGTGCCTTATCATAAAAAAAAGAAAAAAAAAAAAAGTTCGAAAAGTTGTTGTTTGATTGGTTGAAGTTTGTGTCCAATAGAATGAATTAAAATATTTCATAATAAATAAAGTCGAGTAACAACAAATTAGTAGCATCACTCTCCATGTTATTCATTTTTTCTTTTCCAATTTTCCGGCACAAAACTAACCTTACAACAACAAAAAGAAAATACAATACAAATGGCGGAATAGCGACGTAAACAACGAACTAATAACTTTGAAATAGCGTCTTCATTGGTCGGAACAAACTTTCCGAACTCCGAACAAAAAATTGGTTATCTCTTAGTTTAAATTAAACTCTTATTTTCAACGCCAACTGAACCGCAGCTTAGCGAACTGTTTGGGTTTATAAATCCAGCTTTATACTTGCAACTGCAACTACACATGCACACAAATACCGGTAACTCAAAAATCTGTTCAACACAAGTACCTACAATTAGACTGTTAAAAAACTTGACACCACCGACTTACAACATGCAAAATATTAAAAAGTAGTTTTCTGTCACAGGTACAACTCAATTTTTTTTCATAATAACACATGCAAACGGATTTTCGTGATTTTTTTTAACACCTCCAGGGGACCTCTTCCACCCGCTCCACCTTTCAGAATTTTCCGATTGAAATTGATGGCACTTTTTTTTTGAAACTTGTAGAAACATTTTTCAAATAAAAAAGTTGCCTCTCCTCTAGATAGATCTACCATCTACGGCGTCTCTCCCCTTTGCTCCACAACGGAGATATGATGGCTTGACAGTATAAAAATCCCGTTTGTACAGCTTCCTGTCAACAACTGTCAATTGAAAAATCTGCTCTTATTACAATAGACAGTAGTCGACAAACGCTCCAAGAAGATTTGGTTGACGCCCCCCCCCCCCTGACAAACCCTCTATTGACAGGTGTCGGTACAGTTTTTGCAAACGGATTCGAAATCTGTGCAATTTTCTCTTTCCGAACTCATAGTTTTTTTTTTCGAAATTCGACCAATAATTGTCTCGCTGGCTCCCACCGTTTATTGTTAGAATCGTTCAAGCTTTAAATCACATATAGGTACAGATGTCGCTAACGCCCTCTTTAGTACGTGAACCAAGTTACTTATTGAACTCCCCTCGTAAAATATTTTGTTCAAATCGGTCTATATTTTGACGTGTTCAAACATGCGTAGCCAAACCTATTAAACCGAGTATTATTATTGACAAATACTGTTCCCAGAGGCGTAAAAACAGCTGGGTACGCTTGAGCTCACCCTGAATATTTTCGGATTCAAATATTCGATACCTGCTCGATCAATGTTCGCTAATATTTCAAATTTACCTTGTTGGTACGTTGGCGAGCCCCTCTATAAAAATTTTCGTTGCGGTGACAATGACTGTACCATATACATTTTAACTTACCTTTATCTAAGAGGTAATTGACCTGAGCCAAAAGCCAATGTCGATATTCCGGAACGCTTCGCAGAACACTCGTGGCAGTGATTTGAGATTCCAAAAAGCTTAACGTGACGCCAGATGGCAGTGTGGAGTCAGTCGGGCGATATTGGGGCATCAGTCGTTGTAAAGACGCCAACGGTAGATTGTTGGGCACTTTTTTGACCATGGCAACGCCAGATCTGCTTACCGGGTCCAGAGGGTTCGATAGCTGGACCCTACAAGCCGAATAAAGGTTTTAATTCAAGAATTTAACTACCAGAAGAAATCATAAGGTAATAGAGGGTATTTCCTAAGTACGGTCAGTAACCTCAGGGTATAATCCTTATGACACTTAAAAAAAAGTTTCTAGGTCCGGAAACGTTTTGTTTTCGAGATGCAGATTTTTTTAAATGACGCTTGAAACGTTTTAATGCATTAAAACTGGTAGAGACTAGTGCTAGGAATCAAACTCGAATAATTCGACTATTCGAATATTCAAATACAGAATATTTTTCTTTAAAATTATTCATGTGTTCGATTATTCGAGTATACAAATATTTAAATATTTTATTAATTGAATGTTCAAATGTTTCAATATTTGAGCATTCATTTATCAAATATTTTTACTTTAAAATTATTTAACGTTACGTGCAACCAGCCTTTAAAAAATTGTATTGTACAATATACTATACAGGGTGTTACTTAATGATAGGCCGTAATTCCAAGGGCGCATTCTGAACCAAAATTCAAGTAGAAAAGTTCATATAAACATGTGTCCTAAGAAGTTAAGTTTTCAAGATGCAGGGCGTCAAAGTTTAAAAAAAAATTGGTTTTTATTAATATCTCAAAGATACTTCTGAAATTTAGCAGTGTTGTTCGTTGTGATATGACGCTAAGCACTAACTAGATGATAATTATGAGTCCCGGGGGGCAGTCTCACGAATAATATTTACAAAAAAATGTACGCCACCGACTTGTTTAAAAATTTTATATTGTTTTCGGGTTAAGCAGCTAAAAATACAACTTTTTTGTCTCTAGAGATTTTTTCGTATCTTATTTCATTTTCGAGAAAAAAAAATAAAAGCCACTTCATTGCATGTCGAAAAATTGATATAATAATAATAATAATAATAAGCTTTATTGTCTAACAGATCTACATCCATTAATAAGACAATTTTATGATACAATGCACAATAAGATATTAAAGACACAGCATACGAGTGCGATACTACCAATTACAAAAAAAAACCCAGGATTAAGGTAACATAATAAAGTTTCTAGCCAATAACCAACAGATAATGATCATACTGATCTAAGTAAAAAAAATATAAACAATATATTATATGGAATAAGAACAACACTACATACATTTGCTTTTAACTAACGCTATAAACTGAGCATGGGTGCAGCCATTCGTATCAATATCATTGCAAGTGGCATTAAAAATGCTCATGGACTGGAAGAGTGGGCTTTTTACTAAGAAGTTAGTGGATGGGATAGGAATTTGAAACACAGGATGGCCTCTAATTGAGCGAAAAGGTATATTAAAGTTCACTTGGCTTAAGAGATCCGAGCAGTCAATGAGTGATCTACATAATTTAAATATAAACTGACATAACATATATTTCCTGTGGTCAAGCAGGGAGGGTATCTGATGTCTGCTAAGGAGTACATCATGATCAGTTCCTCTAGGAGGAAAGGCTCCGTCCATTTTAAACCACAGGAATTTAACAAATCTGCGCTGTACGTTTTCGATTTGTATTGCATACTTGTTATAAATGGGATGCCATATAATCGCTCCATACTCTAACTTCGATCGTATGTACCTATAATATAGTATATTTAAAGTTTGAATATTTGAAAAGCCCTTAGAATTCCGCAAGATGAACCCAATAGATCTGTTAGCACTGCTGCGAACGTGATTTAAATGTGCTGCAAATGAGAGCCTAGAATCAATTAATTTCATCTTTCCCCAAAGTATAAATAAATTTAGTAATGTTCTGTTTATTTGCGTATGTCATCGCAAATCACTTGTCCGCATTAAGTGGTAAATGATTGACAATGCACCAGTTACTGATAGATTCAATGTCCTTCTCAAGCCCGAGGCAGTCACCATAGTTTTGAATCACTCTGAATAACTTGACATCGTCTGCAAAAAGCAGGACTTCACTCGTAATGTTGGCAGTAATGCCATTAATAAACAAGGAAAATAATAGCGGGCCAAGGTTGCTGCCTTGGGGGGCACCGCTAGTTGCCACAAATTTGTTCGATTTATGGCCGTTAATCTCCACATATTGAAACCTATTGCATAAGTATGATTTTAAAAGTGATGCGAGATTGGAACTGAATCCCATATCGGCTAATTTACTTATTAAAATTGAGTGATCAACTCGATCAAAGGCTTTCGAGATATCAGTGTAAACTACATCCACTTGTTGGCGGTTGTCTAATGCTTGAGCAGTAAATTGAGTAAAACAAGCTAAGTTACTTATAGTACTGCGATTGCTAAAGAACCCACGTTGCTTTTCAGAAATTAAATGCTTAACTTGCCAGAAGATGTGCTCATATGCTGAAATTTTAAAGAGCTTAGCAAAAGGGGAGAGTATTGACACAGGCCTATAATTCGAGATTTTATCAGCATTGCCTTTTTTAAAAATAGGACTGATTCTGGCTTCTTTCCAAATGTCGGGAAAAGCGTTTGTTTTAATAATGAGGTTTAAAAGAAAGAACAAGGGCTGGAGCAGTGCTGGGGCGCAGTCTTTAAGAAGAAAACAGGGTATTTTGTCGGGGCCACAGGTCATCTTGTTTTTTATTTTTTTGACTGCCTTTCTTATAGAATCCTCTGATAGATGATCGAGGGTGATGTGTGTACTAAGGTTAGTAACACTCTGGATCCAATCTTTTGGGTTGCAAGCGGAAAGAGTGTATACGCTACTAAAAAAGGTAGCGAATGCATTTACGATCAAAGTGGGATCCGAGTATTGTCTTTCTTCGTCAGTAAAAGTTACAGGCAGCGTCGAGGAAGACTTTCTTGAATTGACAAATGACCAAAACGTTTTAGGATCGGTGGCAATAGTGGCTTCAGCTCGAGAAATGTAGTTTTTGAATGCAATGTCTATCATTCCCTTTATACTTGCTCTGATATCGCTAAATTCAGCTTTAAGATTTTGTGAGTTTGGACTTCTTTTTAGTTTTTTAAATATCCTATGCTTACGTTTTATCCTTTTTATAGTGTCGGAAGTAAACCACAATGGAAAAGATCTCCTACGAAATATAGATTTTGGAACACATGCGTCGATTACCGTAAAGTACCTCGTAGAATTTCTCGCAGGCGACATTTACATCGCTAGACTTGTAAACATCAGACCAGTTTGTACATAGCATAGAGCTATAGAGCAAATGAAAATTGGCCTTTCTGAAATTATACTTACTCTGAGATGTATTGGTTGGAAATTCGTTCCTCCTATCAGGATTGAGCGCTAGCGATACGTTAAGGGTGGGGGATGGTTGTCTTCTACAACTAGTGGAATAAGTTCCCTAGATACCTCGCATTTAACGTTCGTGAAGACTAAATCTAATATTTTATCTTTTTTTTTTTTTAATAATAATTTATTATTGACCTGTAAACAGTTTACAATAAAACTGGCACCGAGGCCTACAAATTGTATGGTATAATTATTAACATTCAAATAAAGTTATTCCGAAAGGCAAAAAATGTAGTTTATATTTCTTTATCCTGCCACTTAAATGTCTATACTCTATTTTCCTTTATATATTCCTTAATATTGCACGTCAGTTTCTTGGTATTTCCATGGAGTATTCTTTGTGGAATCCTATTATATTCCTGTATACTTCTATATATTGGTGAGTCCTGTCCCTTTTTAGTTCTAGCATATGAATTTCTTAATTCATGGTTTGTTCTTGTGTTGTATGTGTAGAATTGTCTGTTATTTTGTAGTTTTACACTGGTTTTAAGTTTATTATTTTGTATATCATATAGTTTGGTTTGTTCAAATACTTTCAATTGATTTATTTTCAGGTATGTCACTTTTTTATATATTTCCTCACTGGGCGTGTAGTAATTCATCCCGAATATCACTTTAATCGCTTTGTTTTGTAGTCTTTGGAGCTGATTCAACTGTCTAGTACATGTATTTCCCCAGCAGGGCATTAGGTATCCCATATGTGGCTCTATAAAACTGTTGTAGAGAAGCTGTCCAGATTTTTTATTGAGTTGGTGAGTACATCTTCTAATAGAGCCCAACATAGGAACTATTTTGTTTATCACACCATTAACGTGGTTTTTCCAGGATAGATTATCTGTGATAGTTAGGCCAAGGTATTTATATTCAGTAACTCTTTTGATATTTGTTTCATTAATTTTGATTTGGGGATTGCACGGTGGTTTACTTTTCTGCCTAATAACCATACATAATGTTTTCTGGACGTTTAAAGAAAGTTTATTGTAACACAGCCAGTTAAAATACTTTACTAGATCACTATCGAAGGAGTTATCGATATTATTAAGTTGATTTAAGGCAAACAAACTTGAAAAATTATTCATAATTTCTTTTCTCGGATCTCTCTGCATGTCATCGGAAAAACTGGGTATGTTGAAGTCACCTAATATTAATACTTTACTCCCATGTAAGCAGTACATGCTTTCAAGTTGCTCGAAAAATGTAAAAAGGTCGTTATGGGTTAAACCCGGTGAAATATAGATAGCAAAGACGTATAATGTGAAAAATTAATTATTAGTCTACAGGCAACCAAGTCCACTCCAACGACACTAGTACGAATGGCCTCAACATCCACCTTCGCCGCCGCAAATTCCCTTTTTATAGCTATTGCTACACCTCCACCTCTAGTTACACCCAACGCATTAAGGTCTCTATCACAGCGAAAAACAGAGTATCTGTTATCAAACAGTTCACTAGATAAAACATTGTCCTGAATCCAAGTCTCAGTAACAACAATTATGTCATAACTCTCACGGCATACAGAAGTATAGAAATCAAGCACTTTAGTATTCAAACCCCTCACGTTCTGGTAAACACATGTCACGTCTAGAGTGGATGTAGACGAAATACTGTTAGACAATCCTATTCGTTTAAAGAATTTTTAGATGTGACGATTTTTGGTGCCCCATTAAAGTATTTTATTTTCAAATTAGTCTCCCCACTCTTCTGTCTATCTTCTAAAACGTTCTTTAGTTGTTTATACTCCTCTGCTTGCTTGGGTGTTCTATCATAACTTAAATAAACTCTCTTGTAGGTCTCAACTGTCTTCAATTCTTTGGCATGACGAATAACATTTCTGACATCAGCTGGTGACTCAAACACAACCCTCAGAGGTCTAGCTTTTGATGAATTTTCACGTCCCATTCGAGAAACTTTTATATTCTCGATTCTTGCTTCAGGATGGGCCTTGAGGATTATGTCTGACGCCGTAATTAAGTCCAGTTGCGCTCTTGACTGATTCTCCGTCTGGACCGCCTCCCTAACTCCAAACATCATTAAATTGCTCTGCCTCTGTAGCCTATCGTTGACTTCACGGATCGATTCATTAACCACTCCATTCGGTAAACCTTTCTCAACATCGTTGCTATTTGCTAGTTGTATCTTGATGTTTGTAATCTCCGACTGTAGCTGAGCATTGATTTTAAGTTGGTCCTCATATTTACTCAAAAGTGAGCTATACTGAGATTCCATGTGAATTAGTTTATCCATTATGTCCTTTAAGGAAACCTGATCATGATTATTTTGAGACAAATCTCTGTGAGAATCGCTTGATGCGGCCGCTCCTGGTCCAATAGAACGTCGCGGTCGGTTACGTGTGTGGTTATTGAGATTGTCGGTCTGATGCTCTTCTTTATCGGCCTTACAATAATCACATGTCCAAGTAGTTATGTTTGATTTTTTCCATAATGACGCTTGATTGTCGAATTCCTTGTTAGTAAGTCCTGAACAGCCTTTGTGGAACCAAGAAAGACACACTTGGCAAGAAATTGATGGAGTTTGAGTTGATGCGGCTTTCGCATTGGGAGCACTTTGCACTTCTATTTCTGTTCGACGACATTTTAATAATTTATGATGAGTTATCAGCTTGACGAAATTTAAATTTATTCTAAAATGTCTGCAGGAAAACGGTCCATGCAAACTGTCCGTTCCCAACTTTAATTGGTATAAACCATTGAGGTAGGAAAACAAGGAGGCGCCATGACCATTTAATAAGGTAATAAATAACGGTATCACTGGGTGGGGCTAATAGTAGGAACAATGTGGCGGCTTAACAGAGTCGGACTACATTTTATTTTAATTTTTTATTTATTTTAGATCAAAATGAGGTTTTAAGTTGCTTTTCTCGGGTTTTAAGATGCAGCTTAGGTATTCACAATGCAAAAATCCGAAGCAACCCATTTGAAAGTAAACTTTTGGGTTAAATGTATAGTAACTTTATTTAGGTACGGTCCTGTATAATGTTGATACTAACCTATGAAATGTTATTTCGGATGATTTCTTTTTATCAACGCAGTCTCTGCTACAACAACTACGTACAGCACAAGAAACCATGTTTGCTTTTCGAAAAAACAACAAGATTCTAATCAATGGTATAAACATACAACAAAAACATTATGTTTCTGATTTATTACCAAAGCACGTGTGCACGAATCAAAAACTAAGAACTGATTATGCTTGAATTATACATTCTACGGCAAGTTAGTATTGTCAGAAGTAGAAAGCACAAATTTGAACTCTGATATAATAAAATCAAGTTAACTGGAACTCATAATTATCATCTAGTTAGCGTTGAGTATTTGTTCCTGTTTGATTTGTCATTGAATTGGAAATAGTGATAAATAAAAGTAGAGTTTGGTACCGTTCAGTGACAACAAAAAAAAACACCAATTCTTACGGTATAAGACATTGTGGCTCATCCTACATAAGCTAAAAGCTAATAAAACAAACTGACTTTCATATTCATTTAAGCACCCATAAATTTATTAGGTACCTCTATTAAAAAATATCAACTTTTTTGTTAATATGTTTGGGATCCCAATTTTAGTGTAGCGGATATTACCGGCTGTATTGTGTTGAGTGACCGGCAGCTATGCTATAGTGCAGAACATTAAGCCTTCAATCTGGTCTTTTGATCTAAATTTTAACTTTCCTAAATGGCGGATCGCTGTGGGTGTCCTTTCTGCGAACGCGATATTAAATCGATGCAACACTCACTAGAATGCAAAACCTACTGTTACTGGATACACAAGGGTTGCTCAGGACTTAGCACTACTGAGTTTAACAAGATATGGCAACAATTTAAAAAAATTGAATCCCATGATTGGGAATGCAAAAATTGTCAGGCAAGCGTAGTGAAGCGAAATGATCGATTTTTATAACATAAATATAAAATGTATAAAAATAAATCAACTAAACTAATTAAAGAGACAAAAACTAATGTTTATAAAGATGAAATTGATAAATGCCAAAATTCTAATCAAGATATGTGGAAAACCATTAAAAAAGTGTGCAGTAAAAATCAAAAACATAAAAGTATAAGCGAAATTAAAATTGACAATGAGTCAATTACGGACAAGAAACGTATAGCTAATAACTTTATTGACTATTTTTCTGAAATTGGTGAAAATCTAGCAACAAAAATCAATAAATGTAATACCACATTTTTAAATAAGAAAATAAAGAATATAGACTCATTTTATTTAAAAGAAACTAATCATCAAGAAGTTGAAAATATAATAATTGATACTTTAAAATTGAAAAAATTTGCCGTGTCGATGGTATAACCAGAGAAATATTAAAATCTATTAAAACTATACTATTTCTAGGCCACTAACTTTTCTTATAAATAAAATTTTTAAAACAAGTATACATATATCCAGAAGCTTTTAAAATTAGTGTAATAAAACCTATTTTTAAAAACGAAATTCAAGTAAAATTAGTAATTATAGGCCTATAACATTAATATCTTCATTAGCTAAAGTATTTGAAAAATACGAATGGATAATTATTTAGAAAAAATAAATTCTATTTCTAAAAAACAATTTGGGTTTCAAAAAAATAAATCGACGCAAGATGATATTTGCTATCTAACAGAACAAATATATAATGCATTAGATAATAAAACACCTTGTATTTGTATTTTTCTGGATTTAGCAAAAGCCTTGGTTAGCCATAATTTACTATTAAAAAAAAATTAAAATATAGGATTTAGAGGAAAGCAATTAGAATTAATTAAAAAATATTTTAAAAATAGACCAACTTATGTTACAACAGATAAAGAAGAAAGCTATTCAAAAGTATTTAAATATGGTGTTCCTCAAGGGACAATTTTAGGACCATTATTTTTTAATATTTATATTAATGATTTATTTAGTATAACTTGTGATGGGAAAATTCATAGTTTTGCAGATGATACTGCTATTTTTTATAGCGATACAAATTGGGACAATTTAAACAAGAAAATTAAAAAAGATGTCAAAATTATAAAAAATTGGTTTGATACTAATTTATTAACAATTAGTTTTAATAAAACATATTAACTTCAATTTACTTTAAACCGAGCTTTAAACCTAAATAATTTACCACAAAATATAAATAGCATCAATATAAGCGATGATATTCAAATTTTAAAAGTTACCCATATAAAATATTTAGGAATAATTTTTGACAGTAAATTAAATTGGAATTTTTAAGTAGAATATTTAATTAAAAAACTATATTACCAATTTTTAAAAGCATTAAAAAATTTCTGGATATTAAAAATCTAGAAATATTATATTATGCATTAGTCAAAACTCATTTAAATTACGAAATTTTAGGTTGGGGAGGAATAAACGGAACTTTGGTTAAAAAATTAGAAGTATAACAAAAAATATTTTTGAAAATTATATTTAATAAGGACTATCTTTATCCTTCAAAAGAATTATATTCAGAAACAAAAGAGATGAACGTTAGACAAATTTAGATTTATAATATTTTAATATATATTTTTAAAAATATAAACCTTATACAATTTAAAGACCATAACCATAACACACGTTATAAAAATGAAATATCCATAAAACCTAAAATAAATAAATCCGTAGGACAAAAAACTTTTAAATAATTATGCTTTTATTTAAATGATTATTTACCAACAAATATTAAAAAAATTATTTCATTAAAAAAATACAAAAATTGAAATAAAAACATTAATATTGGAAACAGACGCTTTAAAAATATATTTGGAAATGCTATAACTAATTAATGGCATTAATGCTATTTAATATTATTGTGAATCAATTATATAATTAATCTTTTTCAGAAATTTATTAATTTATCATCAATAAAGTAGCGTTTATTGAATACTTGCAACTTTTTATAGAAATATCCTTAAATAATCATAATTTTAAATACTTTTAAATAAACACGATTTGCTCCTAACAAGCACTTCTTTTGGGGAATATATTAATAAGTTTATTGAAAAATAACATATTAACATGTTTATTATATTGTAATTATTTGAAATAAACTTATTATTATTATTGCTCGGGAACAACACGGCTTCTGTAGGGGTAGATCAACGGCTACAAATATGATGGTTTTTGCTCAAACGGTGTTGGATGCCTTACAAGGTTGATTTTAGCAATATATTCTGGCGTGCTTTGGTTTTCATGGAGCCTTACTTAAGTGGCTCTTATCTTATATAAGTAATAGAAAACAGCTTGTTAAGTAAAGGGATTTGTTTCACACGAGATATCCGTTACATCTGGTGTGCCACAGGGTAGCCATTTGGGTCCCTACTTATTTATAATCTTCATTAACGATCTAAAGTTGGAAATTGGTTTTCACAGTCTTTGTTTTTTGCTGATGACTTAAAATTGTTTGCAATTGTTGAGTTAGTTAATGATGCTTTGAAAATCCAGGGGGACTTAAGTGTATGAGTGGTGTGTCGAATATAAAATGGACCTAAACATTAAAAAATGCAAAATAATTACTTTTCATCGCAAAATGCCTCCACTTAACTATGACTATAAATTGAATGATTGTATCTTGGAAAGAGTTACCACTGTGTATGACTTAGGCGTTCACTTGGATGTTAAGTTGGATTTCCACATTCACAATCAACAAATCATTAAAGTTAATGGGATTTATGTGCAGAAATACTAGAGATTTTCAGAATATTAACAACTTGAACACGATATATAAAACCCTTGTTAGGTTATGTTTGGAATATCTTTCCTGTGTCATATTTAAAACATATTCAAAATATCGAAAAGGTACAAAAAAAATTTGTTAGGTATATTTCATACAAATTAGGTTGCCTGTTGGCTCCTATGATGGTCTGAGGCGGACACTGAATTTGGACTCGCTCTCCGAATGTAGAATCAAATTTGACATTTAAATTTAAATTTTCCTATTTAAATTAGTGAATGTAATAAGTGAATGCCCAGATCTTTTACAACGGGTTAACTTTCGCGTTCCACCAAGGGGCACAAGAATCATCTTCATTTGCACTTGACCATCATAGGTACAACTACCGTAAATCCTCTCCCATACCTAGAATGCTTAATAATGGAAACAGAATTACCAATGACTTCTTTAACACTTCCCTCGTTTCCTTTAAGAGACATGTTTCTGGACTTATTTATTTTTAATACATTTACAATACGAAATTAAGGTGCCATTCTTACAGGGTGTAAACTACGTCCAAGAATATCATATTATCGAAAAATGTCTCCTTCCTAGAGGACCCACAGCCCCCATATAGAGTACAGTGAGGATGATTTTTTTAATTATCACCGAAACTATTCAAAATAAAACTTGTCAGAGACGTAACTAACATAGAGAAATTTTTAATTTTTACTCGAAAACGGTTCATCGGTCGAAAGATGTGAAACTTTTCTGCTTAGAAATTACCGCAAACAACAAATGAAATATACCTATATCCGAAAAAAATAAACGGTGACGTACTTTCCGTTTTAATCGACGAATTAAAAAAAATATTTATTTAATTAATTACGGAATATTTATTTATTTTATTACGAAATTATATATATACAGGGTGTTACTTAATGATGTGGCGTAATTTCAAGGGAGTATTCCTGAACCAAATTCAAATAGAAAAGTTCATATAAACATGTGTTCTGAAGAGTCTGGTTTTCAAGATACAGGGTGTCAAAGTTTAAAAAAAAAATTGTTTTTTTATTAATATCTAAATGATCCTTTTACCGATTTTGTTGAAATCTGGCAGGGTTATTCATTGTAATAAGACGCTAAGTTGGCACTAACTAAAAGAAAATTATAAGTTCCAGTGGCGTCTCGGGGGGCAGTGTCACGAATAATATTGACAAAAAAATGTACGCTATATTTTGTGGAAAACCACCCTGAGTTGCCTCCGACCAAGGTTAGTAGTAGTAATTGAGGTTTTTCTCACAACATGTCATACTTCCCAGTCTCAAGTTTTCGAGATTACCTATTAAATATTTATAGTGCCACATTAATTTTAGGAAACTGCCAAGCCTTGCAAATATCAATTGAATCGGTACGAAAATACAAAAATGGATGCCAGGAATCCACACTGGTTTTGAAACGACCCAGACGAAAATATTTAACTGATGAAGCACCTAAAAACCTCTGCATGGAGATAAGAAACGAAATATACGACATGTATTCTGAACTCAACAGATGATAACGAGTAGAGGTAATTTTATGTTGCCATTTTTTTTACTACCTATATTTTGATCCTTTTTGTGTACCATTTTTTGCTCTCAGTTCTTGTGTATTTACTAGACAAGTTCAACATAATGTTTTTACCTCTTATTAATAATTATTATACGTTTGCTTTTCTTACAAGAGAGAAATTCCAATAATTTAATTAATGATAAACATCATGACAAGTTTAGGACAGTTGACAAATTTCACTCCTACTTTACACGGGATTGCAGGAGCAGTATTCACATTCCTGGCTTTCGGCTTAGAGCATTCAAAAAGTTTTTAATCACTGGCTCCTGTTCAAAAAAATAGTAAATATAAACAGATTCAAATGTGAAATTAAATCCTTCCTCACATGCAATTGCTTTTATTCCATTGATAAGTATTTCGGTCCTTCATGAATCCTGCGACTCATATGTGTGTTATGTATGTCTGATGTAACATACACTAAAGTGTATGTTCTTTCCATTTTCATTTATTATGTTATGTATTTATTTAGACTAGTTCTAAAATTTTAATAATAGTTCGACAATGTTAATATTTACTTTGTAAATCTGTGTAACAATAAATAAATAAATAAACTGAAAAAAAATGTTGACTCAAAGTGATATTTCACCTAATGACAGAAAAAATACGCATACGAAAAAATGACAGCAGTGCACCACTTGTTTTATAGAAGACATGTTTGCAAGCCACTTGGTGGAGCACTCTCACTTTTCTAAATAAAGTATGTGGTTTTATATCCATTAACACATACTAAAATTGAAAATAATCTTAAGTACTTTCAGAGATATATATAAATAAAAACACCTAGTAGCAAAAAAATGTGGCCGTTACGTTCAGATAAACTTTTCTCCTAAAAATATCATGAGAAGTCACCTCGAAATATTACTAGGTCATTAAGGAATACCCTGTATATTTAAAAAAATTGTTTTCATTATTATGGAAATTAACATATTTTATTACAATTTTTAAGTCCGGTTCTGACCATAAACAGCTGCTCGCCATTATATTGCTGCCAATATTATTCTTACTAAAAATTAAATAGCTGAAATATGACTGTTGTCATATGACATGTCGGCCATCTTGCAGGATTACTGGCTGAACCAAGTATAGCCCTAATTGATGACATTCTTTTCCCAAAAAAAATAATCCAACGGTGAAAAGATAAAATATCGTATTTTTACCATTTAACCAACTTACCAAGTTTGCAGATCTAAACTGTACGAATAAGCTCTTCCGTCGCTAAGAGTCAAAATCGGTTGATTTTTCGGGGTCAAAGAGCAACCGCTTACTGTGGCTGCAACAGAAAAAATACCAACAAATATTTTTGTTACTCTTCTGTCGAACGCGAGCAAATAATTTAACATAATAAATAGATAATAATATAAATCCAATATTTTAATAAATTTGGATGGTTATATTATTATTATGTCTTGGCAGTCACGTTGTGACCATAGCTAATGCAGCTTAGGGTACTTTTCCGAACCTCTATACACCGCAACAGCGTTTGCATTTCTATAAAGCCTAAGTTTGACCATCGCTAGAATACTGCTCAAACATTTGGGACTTTGCTCCTAAACATATTATGATCCTGCTGCATCCCATCCAAAGAAGAGCTATTCGACGACCACGATCCGACAAACAACCTTGACAGCTTAGAACATCAGTAACATCAGCTTCTTTTACAGATATTTTCACGAAGAATATTCAGCTTTCCACCCAAAGCGGTATGTAATGGACTATGGACGATTGTGTAGTATATTAAACTATTGTTATGTCATTAGTCAACAAGGCGAATCCGGTATCGTTAGGTTAAGAACTATGTAAACAAGGTTGATAATGTTGATATCCATAGATTCAAGAAGGTATAAGCTTAGATTATAATTACTATGCCACGTAGGATTTAATTAATTATTGTTATTATATCAACTAGGGTAGTATGTAAATTATGTGATAATATCATTTAATTATGGCATAGCAAAATAATTGTATAATGTATAAATCTATTTTTCTGCGGTCGTCCACAAACTGACATCTTTCTGGCGTGTTTTGACGCCACAAAAGTCATTATTCCAGTGTTGTTCACCGTTGCTAAGCAATAAGACATATATATATAAATATTCCCGTACAGAATAGGGAACTTGCATGAGACTTAAATTTGAAGTTAAGTGTAAGCTAACATCATCAAAAAACCCATAGTTTACAAAAAAAATGTTTGTTTAACACCCTGAGTTAAATATAAGCTATTAAGGTTTAAATAATTTGAACTTTTCTAGTTACGCGACGTTATTCGTTGTGACGTCAAACCGTGCGACGACTTTTTAATAATATGTTTTAGACAATGCTAAAGTATCTACTTCTCGAGCTTGCATCGTCTTTATTGTATTTACGTTATACCGCACAGTGAGGCCAAATCGGAAAAACCTGGGCGAAATATAGCGATATTGTTATTTTCAACAATTTGAGGTCACTGATTACGGATCTGAAATCGAAAGAAAAACAATAATTGTACAGAATCTGAAATCAAAACTTTCAAAAACAAAATGGCGAAGTACTTCCTTAAAATGTGGTTGGATGCAGAGAAAATTTAGTATACAGATGTTTTTAGGTCGTTGATTACGAAGAAATCGAGAAAAGTAAACTTAAATATATAAAAACGATAATACTCGTTAAAAATTCTAAATTAGAGAACGCGGTAGTGATTTAAGAGAAAAAAAGGGATAAAAGTTTAATAAGAAACTATACTCTGTAGCTTAATGCGAGAAAGCAATACAATGTGAATTTGCAATAACGGGACCCATGAAGCAGGGTGGACAACTTAAAAACTGCATTGTAAATTTCAGGTAAATTGCAATGATAGTTTTTAAAAATTCCGTATTTCAGATACTTAAGACCTACACACCCCGAATCGGTCCTAAATTAGGGTCACCCTAATTCGCATACAATAGAAAGACGAGTTTGGTGAATGAAAGTAATGTGACAACGGAGTCGCCACTGGTAGTTTATTAGAATAATAAGTATAGTAATAATTATACTTGATTATAATTATAGAGATAGGCAAATAATAATTCAGATATTAATTATTCTAATATTAAGTAGATAAAAACTTATATACAAGTAAGAATAATATGAAAATAGATAAATAGGAATAAATTATTAATATTTATAAAAAAAATCTACTATGTACAGGGTCTTCCAACGAGGACTGAACAGGGGCTCATTTTTGAGCTTCCTTGTATTTAAAGAAAAATCCAAAATAGCCATTCGATGTACTTTTTCCTGCAGAATTCAAAAATGAAACCAAAAATTTATTTGAACCAGAAACAAAAGAGTTACGCTATGGATAAGGTGTTTTTTAAAAGGAACATAGCTTTTTTTATACGATTTTTGGAACGAGTGATTAGATGAGAGATTGCAGATTGTTATCTTGTTCTACAACTGCCAAGAAAATGCAAGAGAATATTTCATTTCGGCAATATTATAGTAAATTTGTCAAATTTTTTGGCTTTGAAGGATTCAAAGGTGATTATACCTTTATTACCTAGTGTATGTTTCAAACAGGTTAAAGTTAAATTATACTGGATAAAACATTAAAATTTAATAAAAATAGCTGTCACAATATTAAATATTTTAATCAGAACGGACAAAAAAAAATCACTCGTTCCAAAAATCGTATAAAAAAAGCTATGTTCCATTTAAAAAACACCTTATCCATAGCGTAATTTTTTTGTTTCTGGTTCAAATAAATTTTTGGTTTCATTTTTGAATTCTGCAGGAAAAAGTACATCGATTGGCTATTTTGGATTTTTCTTTAAATACAAGGAAGCTCAAAAATGAGCCCCTGTTCAGTCCTCGTTGGAAGACCCTGTACACTACAACAACTTAATTTTTATATAGTCATCATGGTCCGAGTACTTCGATGAACTATCGTCGTTGGGGTCCAGAGAAATAATAAGGGGCTCTACAGTGTTTCCTAGCATGTTATCAGCTTCCCACATTCTTTCTTCTATTTCAATCACATGGTCGACGCACTTACTCCATTTTTCACAATCCACTGTCTTTATTCCCTCTTGCAAGAGGTTTCCAACGTCTCTTATTTTAAAAGTGGTGTTATGCCTTGCTACAAACCCTTTTACTTGCGCCCACACCAATTATATGGGGTTTAATTCACAGTGATATGGAGGAAGGCGAAGTACAGTTATATTTCGTTTTGAAGCGATTTCGTCGACAATAAATTTCATACAAAGAGGTTTATTCAACTTTACAATCTCCGGTAGCTCCTTTTTCAGGATATCTTTATGAAATGGCTTCTTATTTAGAGAAAGCCAATGAATGATGTCATTTTTTTCCAAGAAGACGTTGGTATTTTTTCGGATTTTCTTGAGTGGTAGCTGTGACATTATCCATGGCTGTAACAGACCCAGGAGGAATAAGATCTAGCATTTGCTGGAAGTAGTCTTCAAAGACATCGGCGTTAATGTCTTCATGATAGTCTCCAGTCCGTTCTGATTTAAATGCTAGTAAGCCGCCATCGACAAATCCATTTTTGCTACCAATGTGAGTAATTATTAATCTTTTAGCTTTTCCCGAGGATGCTTTTATTCCAGAGGACCATCCTTCCATGAAAGCTTGCCTCGCGCTTTTTATATCTATCCTGCCATATTTTACCAACGGTATATCTTTCATTTAACCAAGTTTCGTCCATATAATAGATATTCCTGTTTTCCCTTCGAAACTGTCTAACTGCCCTCAAATTTCGTCTTTCTCCATAAAAAGTGATTTTTTGTTTTGAATTTTTTCATAACAAAAAAACATTTTCTTCAAAGTTTTCCATAGTTTTTTCTTACCCATGGGTGGAATGAAATCATCCTTTTTCATTTCAGACATTTTTTTTTAAGTAAAACGAGTGTATGATTTTTCTGATGGCAGTCTTTTCATCCTCATTTATTACAGTTTCTTTTCTTCCTGTACTTCTCTTTGGTGACCTGATGGGGCCGCGTTTATCCTCGTGCACAAGTCGGTATGTTGTTGACTGTCCAACTCCAGTCATATTTTGTTTTGAATTTTTAATGAATTTTGAATGAATATGTCAATGCTAACCAGAAACAGGGACGCCCTCAGTATTCCTTCTCAGAATTCAACTTATTTCGAAAATGGCCCAAAGTATAGAGCCATCAAGGCATACAACATGCTACCACATGACTTGAGGCAAATACAGAGCCTGCACAGCTTTAATAAAGCAGTCAAATTGTTTCTGTCAGAAAAATGTTTTTACTGTTTTAAATTTAATGGTTAATAACTATATAGTTTTTACATGTTCTTTAGTCTATTAGTATTGTATGGTCATTTACTCTTTACACTCCATGTTTTATTTATATTTATTTTTAATTTGGCTTTGGATAATGTGAAAATTCAAAGCATCTCCCTAGTGATCGACCGATATGACTTTTTTAGCCGATACCGATAATCGGCCGATACCGATAATGTCTTGGCCGATAACGATATATATCGGCATATCGGCCTTTTTTAATTGATAACATTATTAATGTCTAAAATCTGAATATTCTGTAATATAATTTATAATTCTTTAACGTTCAATTTAAAATCACAAAAATAAAAACAAAAATTGCGCTTTGGCAACACAGCAATAGGCGGTAATTTATGTGGCTCAGCGCCAAGTCATTGGTGAATCCCCTTAATTTGAATTTCTCGGTGAATCCCGTGCGTTTATTGCCGTGCATTCAGTATTGCATTCTTAAAGCAGATCGTTTTAAGTTCGATTATTTCTTGACGTAATTTAGTTAATCTTTAACAAAGACATAATATTAATAGTTAATAATAATCCTATTGGAGTTTGGTGGAGTGCAAAGTAGCGAAATGGATGGAAAAAGTATTTATTGGAAATATTTCATAAAGAATAAATTATCCCCAGCAGATAAGAAGTCCACCGCAAAATGTAAATTGTGACATAACCATTTCATTAGGGGGAGTGGGAAAATCGGCGAATACCTCAAACATGAAATACCATTTAGAGAAAAAACATCCTCAAGAATATTATAAATTGAAAGGGACTGATTCAAGCTCAGGTTAGTACTAAATTTTTATTTTCCAGTTCACGTTATAAAAATATTTACCAACAATAGGACCTGCTCATTCAGGATTATATTATTATATAGGATTGAGGGGCAAACCCCCAGGAATTTTTTGCTAAAAATCTAGGGATTTATTTTATTAGGAATTTAGGGAATTTTAAGGGAATTTGTGTAAAAAAATTACTGAAAAAATCTGAAGAATTAAGTAATTTGTTGGGAATTTGGGGAAATTAAAGGAATTTGTGTAGGAGGGGGGACATTTTTCTTTTTCATCACTTTAAATCGTTTCATTAACAATTAAACTGAAAAAATCTGAAGAATTAAGTAATTTGTTGGGAATTTGGGGAAATTAAAGGAATTTGTGTAGGAGGGGGGACATTTTTCTTTTTCATCACTTTAAATCGTTTCATTAACAATTAACACCTACGATATGATTTTATTTAAAAACAAATTTCCCCGTTTATTTCAACGTTTTGACTTTTGATCACTCTGAGTCTATTTTTTTTAGAAACGGCTGGACCTTCTAGTAGTTCTAGTAGTACTTCTAACTCTAACTCTAAGCTATTGTAGTAAGTCTCACTGGCTGACTCTTTCAAGCAAATGCAAAAGTGGGACATTAATTCATCCAGAGCGAAGGAGTTTCACTACCTTATAGGTGAAATGATATGTTTAGATAATCAGCCATTCAGCATTGTATCAGATGATGGCTTTACTCGGCTACTAAAGAAAGCTATTCCAAATTATGAAATTCCTTCTGACAAATACTTCAGAGAAAAAGTTGTACCAGATATTTACTCAAGATGTAAAGCACAAGTGACTCAAAAAATTTCAAATATGTTGGGAAAAGCATCTTTTACTACAGATATTTGGACGTGCAAATATACAAACAGTTCTTTTTTGTCTCTCACAATCCATTTTTTTGAAAAAACATGTTTAAGTTTAAATCAGAGATCCCATTTTTCACTTGCCTGCAAGAAGTTCCCAGGATCTCATACAGGAGACGCCATAGCTGAAGCATTTAATTCTTTGTTACAAGAATGGAATATAAAAAGGGAACATATTCACTTAGTATTAGCAGACAATGCTGCCAATATGAGGAATGGTTTTGTTAAGGCAAAAGTAAATTATGAAGCATGCTTCATTCATTCTTTACAACTTGTAATACAGGATGCTATACAAAGTCAACGTTCAGTCAGTGATTTAATAGCAAGATCAAGAAAAATCGTTTCGCATTTTAATCACTCTTAAACTGCTTGCGATAAACTAAGTAAACTACAAGAACAACTAAACCTTCCCAAACACAAACTTTTCCAAGATGTACAAACACGTTGGAATTCCTCATTTTATCTACTCTCTCGCCTACTTGAACAAAAACAAGCAGTAAATTTATATATTTTGGATCATGGGACTCTTACAGACTTGACATTTTCCGAATGGGAATTAGTCGGAAGCATTTTAAATTTGTTAAAGCCATTTAAAGACATAACAAAAATTACAAGTTCGTCAGACTGCTGCATATCTGAAGTCATTCCATTTGTTTCGACTATCACTGCCTATCTTAACAAAGAAAACGCTAATTTTGCAGGAGTAGGTACAATGAAAGAAGAATTGAAAATCAGCTTGAATAAACGATTTCAGAATATATTTATAAAAAAACATTATACCATCGCGACTTTCTTGGATCCTCACTTCAAAGACAATTTTTTTACAAAAGACCGTGATTTTATATGCGAATACATAACTACAAATCTAAAGTCCCAAATAAAAGAAAACAATACATCTGTAGAACATTCCAGTTCCCCTGACATTTCGGATTACATTCAAGACCATACAATAAATGAAACTATAGATTCTATAGAAATTGATAGTGATGACAACGAACCACTTGCTAAGTATGTTCGAACTTCTGAACCTGAGACTAGTCGAACATCTGGCCAAAATCTGTTTTGGGAAATCTACGAAGAATTTGCCGGAGAAGGGATGAGCTCCACAAAAACAAAAACCATTCCAACAACATCTTCTTGTGACACAAAATAATCTTCTAGGGCATCCATTTGTGAAGAAGTGAATGCTGAAATTACAGAATATAAGAAACATCCTCTTCTTGAAGGAAAAGCGAATCCCATTTCTTGGTGGCAAGAAAAACGAGAAGTTCTACCATTATTATATAATCAAGCTCTTATATATTTATCTGCACCAGTTGGCAGTGTTGCAAGTGAGCAAATGTTTTCAGAAGCTGGAACCGTAAATTCGGCGAAAAGGAATCGGCTGAATCCAGAAACCACCGAGAAACTAATATTTTTACATGATAATTTGCCTAAACTACGTTATTCATATTAAATGCCTATTTCATGTTATATCTACCATAATTTCTTAAGATTAACTTATTTGAAATATTACTTTAAATTTAAATATAAAAAAAAATGTTTTAAGCTGTTATGGTTGTTTTTATACATCGGCCGATATAGCCGATATATCGGTATCGGTATCGGTCGATCACTAATCTCCACTATAGCCCTAAGTTATAATTTAGTCTAGCTACCCCTGGTGGCAACTTTTTTGCTGACTTTGCTTTGTCATATTGTATATGATTTTGATGGCAAATAAAGAATATTAAAAAAAAAGAAAATTCGAACACATTTCAACTATTTTTGCAACGCCGAATGTGGAATTTTGGTGGTGAACAGCGTTGAACACATTGAGAATAATAATTTTCTCATTTTTAGAAAGCGCAGTTTTACTAATCCGTTTCTCAGCAACAAATTCAGAAATACTATCCATTTTCAAGAACGAAGTTTTCCAACAACTGCCGGAAAGTAACTAAACATTTCAAATTTTTGAAACAGTGAGGCACAGGTAGGTAAACTACCTGTGCCTCTACCTACACAATCTCGGGACCCCTGGCCATAAACATAGGTACAATAATACCAATTGGACTACACCTATGGAATACGGCGAAGACCACTGGGTTTTATAGTTTAGTAATGATTTATTACTCTCTCGCATTAAGCAACAGACTATAGAAAGAAAAGTGTACAAATTATTTTTACAATATTTATTGTCTGAAGTAGGTATAATCCGAATTATTGTCTTGAATAATGAAAATTACACATTATTAACTATGTGTAATGAATTTCATTTTTGAATAACACTATTGTATTTTACATACCTACGTTAACGAATAAAACCAGTGTTCAACAGTAAAAATTAAGTAATATTTTATTGAGCTTTTTCATTGAAAATATAGTTCACGCACGGTTGCAACTAACGTGAACGGCTGTTTTTTTTTTCGGCACCATAAAATAACTCCTTTGTCCTTATTTGCTATCCACCATGCTCAAAATTACAAGCTTTTGGAATTTCACTGTTAGGTAATGATTTAATGTTTAATAGTAAAGGTTGCCAAAGGTTCGGTATATTATCACTGGGTAGTACACTTTTTCTTTAACTCGGGTAATGGGATTTTGCATGCCAAATTTTCAGCCCGATGTTGGGACCTCGTCTACTCTATTTGGAATTTGGAATAGATAAAATTTAGGGTCATAGGTTTAGGAAAAGATTACCTTTGCGTAAAAAAAACTCACAGAAAAATCTGTAAAATGTATATATCCGATAAAAGAATTGCATTACTTGTGTACCTCGTAACCTTTGTCTCCCCATTTCAGAGCAGATAGAGACGACTTACTGTCATTTTCACAAAATAGTTTGTTAATGCATCGAAAGTATTTCAAAATGTTGTTTAACACTACGGAGGAACGTATTGAGGTGGTGTTAAACTTCATTAGAGACACAAAAGCTGGCCGATAACTTTGCGTCTTCTAATTCTGATCGTCCAGTCTAAGGTACACATTAATTTTTTAAATAATAATAATAAATAAATAATAAATATAAAATTTAACTAAAATAGTCATGTATGTATAAATAACTTAAAAACAAATAAAAATATAGAATCGCGGCTTTCACACAATGTAGCTATTTCTAGGCTCTTTAAGCTGAGTTATAAAAAATGTATCATGTCATTTCATTTTATTAGGAAAATTTTAATTCCTGTTGGGAAATTTGAAATAACTAAATATTATTTAACGCCACCTAGAAGACGCGGTATGTACTAGCGACCACGACCACAGTCGGTTTTTTAATAAGTATAAAAGTGCCTATTAAATAAGCTTAAGCTGATTAAATTTGGGTAAAGCATATGAAAAATACAACAATTTAAAAAGTATTTTCCCACAAACTTCTCCCACCTATATTTTGGAAGATACACTAAAATGTCTTAGAAACAAGTTTTCACAAGAATTAACGAACTTTTTATTTCCATCATTGAAACAGTCCCTAACATAGCGATCATCAAAAAATCATGAAAAATCATAAAAACCGTCCAACAAACTTACCCTTCCCGCTGAGCAAACTTCGCACCGACACCCTGTTAAGGATGCATCGAGTGTTAGACAAGTCCCACATATATATAAGACCAGTTTTTGTCAACACCAATAAATGTCCGGTCTGAGATAGACTTAAACAAGAAACTAAATCTTCTATTAGTAGGGGAGGCAGAGGTCTTGCACCTAAAACGGTAAAATTCCACATCACATACCTACCATAATTAAATTGGCGATAAAAAATAATTAGATTAACACTAGCTTAGTTTACTAACCAATGAGAGTACAATAAAGGGTGATTCAGAATGAACTTCCACACGAAGATTTTGAAAAATCATAAAGAATTTTAATTGTTCTATTCGTTGACTTTATGGCAATTATGTAGGGATGGCAATGTCTTGCAAATGACCGCTGTGGCTCATGTGACATGAAAATACGCTTGGAAACATTTTCTATTATTCTGCGGCTCAAACCTAGTTTTATGTCGGATATTTCATGTATTAACTTAATAATGACAATATTTGTTCCTTAAAGACATCTACGAGTATGCTGAGGTGCTCTACTGTTAGATTCAAAACCAATATTAATTTTTGGACAACATTTTAAATTATCCACCAAAATAGTCACTTCGGGCCTATTTTTATAAGAGGTTTGGACAGTTTTAATGTATTGCTTGGTGGTGTATAATTTATATGCCTATTTTAGGAATATCACATTGCTGTTGGTAGATGAGGTATCCAAAAAATGTTTAAGACTGCAATATGAAAGCTCAATTTGAATCATGTACCGTGTACCCTATATTATTTTTTCCTAGATATTAAAAGTAGGTAATTCTTAATTTTTGATCTAATTTCGTGGCCTGTTATAAATAATCTTAAAACATATATTAAAACCCCTGCCATCAATACACACCTTTCCAGCAAGGTGTATTTATTCTAAATTAACAACTGAAAAAACGCTAGGACCGGTAAACTTTAGTGAGTTATATAAAATAATATTAGTTTTCGACCAAAACCGATAAATATGGCGTTTGAAAGAATATAAAATGATCTTAGACTGCATGAGAAAATTCTTCCCGTTTAGCAGCGAAGCAAGTATGGCACCTTAATTTCGGGATACCAAGAATATTAAGGTCATATTTATAACGAGTGCTTAGGCAAATACTAACATCCGAATTTTTGAATATACACCCCTAAAGGCGTGGAAAAAGTTTTTTTTAACGAATTCCTTAATGTTTCTCTGTAAAGTTGAAATGATTAGCTATTTATTTCACTTCGACGAAATAGCTACTTACTTAAGAAGTGCCGAAAGGTATGCTTTTCCGCACGCGACTGCAGTTAACCGAACTAGTATTAGTGACAACCAAGCGAAGTATGTAATTGTTGATGTTTATGTATTATGTTTATGTCAGTGTTGCTAGTGCGGAAAAATTTTAGTCAACCTAATATATGGGGGCAATATTTTAGGTACAGCGTTATGATAAAGAAAAAAGAAAGATCAGCCTTACACTCAGGATTCCATAACATCTAACTACTGAACTACTTGTCAATGTATTTAAACAGCACAGTTATAGAGAGGCATTAGGTGTATCATTTACCGTGCGAGCAACAATTATTTTCATCCAAGACGGCTTGGACTGAAAAACGTAGGGCTTGGTTTAGATCACAATTATAAAGGGACGATATATCTAACCAAATCAAAGTTAAAATTGTGTCAAATTCGTTTTATGACATGATATGCCAAACTGATGAATATTAAAGTAAGTAAACAAATACAAATTTATTTTTGTTGTTTACAAAAACCACATTCTTGAATAATCCTTTCTTGTAACTGTTCTAAATTTTCAACTGGTGTTTTAAAAATATTGTTCTTCAAATGAGGAAAAATTAAGTAACTCATAACCGTCAGACAAGGTGATCTGGGTGGGAATTCAATAGGCAGTTTGCGAAACCTTCAAAAAGTATCACCGGTAACCGCTAACTGACAAGTATGACATTTGAAATGTCATTTAGCGTATATTGCTACCGGCACCCCCCGTTAGCTTACGGACGATAGACATAGTGGTAACGATAGCGAAACGCATGCGTAGAACTGTTGAATTTATTCCATCCTTTTCTTTTTAGAAAAGGAATTCATTTGTTGACATTTTATGACATTTCATTTTCATCGAGTTCTCGAGTTGTTTTCGTTTTCGCTCTGCGCCGTCGAGTTTGTATCTACAAATTAATGTTCTAGTGAAAAATGAATACGGCAAGTAAGTCAAGTGTATTGACAAATTTCAAACGGAACAGGGTACGATTCAGTGATGAAGACGACCAAATCCTGCTTACAGAGATAATCGCAAATAACCCCTATGTTGACCCTTTAAAATAGCATGTCATACACAGTAATTTTTGTCAAGCTACTATAATAAACTCAGTTCTGTTTACGTTAGGTTGATTTAACACTTCTAGCAACAGAGCATCTTCCAAGTCGCTATCAGACTCTGAAGATTCCAGAGCTGCGAAGTCCTCATTCATTGTACTAGGTACATTAACTTGGTAATTATTTTCAATTCAATAAAAAAATATATCAAACCAGCAAAATGAAGGAATCAAAACATGTAACAACAATAATTAATAGGTTATGTTATACCTCGAATCACATACGTTGTGTTAACGGCAAGCGGGTCATCTCGAACGTTTCAGCAAACACTTCTTCGGGAGCTGTCAAATAACGGCTAAGTTAACGTATACGTCTATGTTAAGCGTCAAAATGTCTCTAAACCGCTGTGCTGTAACTTTGTCATGGAAAAAAATAGGACCAACAATTCTTCTTCGGGAAACAGCCAACCAGACACCAATTTCTTGAGGGTGCAAAATAGACAAAAAAATGGGGATTTTCACTACTCCACATGCGTGTATTTTGAGAATTCACATAACCGGTGAGGTGGAACCAGGCTTCATCAGAAAAAAATGTAGGGTCTAATCAAGGGCGGTTTTACGGGGGGGGGGGGGGGGGTAATATGAATTCATGAATTTAAAATTTTAAGCATCATCATTGAAAAAAAAGGGCGTGGCACCCAAAAATTTTTCGCCAGCGCCGCTATTTTTTCCCTCTGGTTACTTCAAGTTAATAAGAGCTTTTCTATTTATTTCTGCATGCTTCTTTTAAAAAAAATGTACCTATCTAAATGCATAGGTAATTGATGCCATTTTTTAAAAAAATTGGGATTTCAAATTACCCCCCCCCCCCCATGTTGAGAAGCTAAAACCGCCCTTGGGTCTAATAAATCATTTATTTCCAATAAATTTTGGGTAAAGCACTGATCACTCAACCAGTTCCTACGTCTTTTAAAATCTGCAACTTGTATTACTTGGAATACTTGCACTTTATAAGGAAACATATATAACTGTTTTTTAAGAATGGTCCTGCATGTTCCATAAGATCTTCCCACTTCTTGAGACAGGCGTCTTACATATTTTGCTGGCGTATATTGCATTATTCCAGCTCCTTTTTTTATGTTATATAGAACCTGTTTTCCTAAATAGAGCCACGGTCCTTTTCAGGCAATGATAAAAATCCCCAGCAGTAAAAGCGATGCAAAATTATTTGAAATTATCAATATTTTTAGTTTATCAATTATACTTTTAAAAGCAGCACCATGTATAGTCGAGTTTGGTTAATCCTCGGTGATGTTTCCGATTCATCAAATTGTCAAATTTCGTTCGTTTAATCGTTTAGGAGCTGATGGATGACAAACGAATTCCGTTCGTTTTAACCGAGACAGATGACTCTGAGCATCATCTTCTTCATCGGAAGTTTTTGAGCAAGGATACAACCAGCTGATTCACCGATTGACAAATCCCACATTTTTCGACCTGATTTGTTTGTTCGGTATCATCGTCTTCCATAATCATATCGTAGTCCATTTGAACCATTGGGATTAACACATTTTTATTCATTTTAATTTACGAAAAAGGAAAAAAGTGAGGTTATATTGTTTATCAAATACAAGAACTGTTCCGTAATTAACCGACAACCTCGAAGTAATCTAACGATCAGCTGTTTTAGATCTGGGAATATTTCATCTCATCCGCGAGGATTAACCGAACTCGACTTATATTACGACATTTTTGCATCTCTTGATCAATTCTAAGAAGATTTTAAATAGTAGGTATATCCTATGTCTAAATTAAATAGTATTTGAACGATGATTTTTTAAACAATTGGTGTTTTGCAGCACTTAAAAACATGCACCTGTGGGTAATACAGAAAGACAGTAATACATGAATATTGTGTTATGGAATATGATTGTTTAGAAGAGACTAAAGCATATTTAAAAATAAAATACTTATCCGAGACGTAGACCTGGCAATTGTAGTTACGCAACACTCACCCGTCTTAATATCATAAATATTGACAGTTAAATCTTCACAGCACGCTATCACAAATTTCTGATTGGACGCCACTGTTCTAATGGAGGAACCTAAAACATAAAAAATAAATTTCTATCCTGCCCAAAGCTTATTTATTTTCTACAGTCTGTTCAGAGTCTAATATTTGCTGCACATAACAAAACGATATTTGATTTTAACCATCATTATCAAATGACTGTGGCCGAAAACTTCTTAACTGATTTGATTTCGGTTTAGCTAGTTTTTGTTTGTTGTACGGAGTTTGCGGTACGGAGATTTTTTTGCCCGCCTATGCGCGTTGATTATACAGGGTGGAAAAGAAAGCTGTGCAAAAATAGGGAAACAGAACAATTAAAATGGAACAAATTGGGAAAAAATGGAAAAGTAGAAACAAAGAGAATGGGAAATAATAAGAAAAAAAAATGGAAATATTAAAAAAATTGAGAAGATAATATGAAATAAATAATAAAGAGAAAATGCGAGAAAAAAATTGTACACTATAAAGTGAATTATGCGGGGCTAGTTAACACGCAACTTGCCCGTTTTTTACTAGTACTGCGTTCTGCAATCCGATCTTTTTCCTCGATCGGCTCCCCTGGCGTTCTTTTATGTCTTCTTGCGACCGCCGTCGAGTGAAATGTCTTTACTCCGATTTCTCGGAGAGAGCTCGCAGATCTACTTGAAATTTGAATAACCTCCCTTTTTAATTTGTTTGCGCAAAAAAAAGTTTTTTTCTCTTTACATATTATAGTTTATTATTAAGAGCAGTTTTAAAATAGATAATATTGATTATTATTACTGCTGCTTAGCAATTTACAACATAGGGAATATAATTGTCCATGAATTTAAAATCCGCTGACGAAGTGAGGTAATTTTGCAAAAAAAAATTAAAATTATGTAGAAGGTACTTACTGTATATAATTTTAAGGAACATCAATTTAGAGAATTTTTTAAAATGTTGCCGTCAACCTTTCAACATGATTGAAAAATATTCTAAAAGGGACCGCATGCGGATGCTACCGATTACAGAAATGATTTTACCGAACAGCTGTTAATAACGCTATGGTAAGTAATCTACCACCATTTGTTTGTGGCATTTGATTTTCCATAATAATTTATATAACAAGAACGATGAGAACAAAAAACAACAAAAACAACAATATAACCCTAAAAGTCCGTTGACGTTCGAAATGGAGCGAAAATTTTAAAATTTTGCTTTTGACCGTTCTTTTATTTTTTGCGTGCTTGATGTTATCGCTGACAGACCTCGAACAACGTGACTCTAGATCTACTCTTCTGCGATCTCATCTCGGAGGTAATAGCAGAACACAGCATAGCTTGTAGTAACTCTGCGGAATTAGGACCGAAGAATCCAGATTCGCTGGTCACCTTTACTATCTACCGCTGACGGATTTACTGTCTAATAGATAGCAAAAAGCTTAAGGTTTCGAATGTTTTTAATGGTAACTGCTTCAGACAATATTGAATCGCTGATAACGACAGTTATTTGTCAATAACAGAATATTGTTAACCGCCTGATAGTTATATCGTCACACCTCTAGAAGGAAGTAGAATATTGACATTTAAAAGGGAATGAGATTAAATTTTAAGTTAAAAGTGTTGGAAGAACTGTTTATGTTTAAGAAAATAAAGCAATCCAGATAATATGTATGTATTTTATTATAATTCTGCCCCCGACGAGCCTCACTACAAAAAGTATTTTTTTTACACCGGATTCATTTTTAAAGACCAACGTAACTTACCCAAAAATGTTTCCCAAATGGGCTCCTTTTTTTCGCCAGCTTTGCACACTTCGATCCTAGATAGTGACGTATTATTCGTTATCTTATGGCAGTTATTTGTTATCTAAAAAATATATACAGGGTGTATAAACTAAAGTTATTCCAGGACCTTACTCTGTTGCATGGCGAAGATTTTATCAATGTACTAAAATAAATAGAGGGAAAAGTAACGTAGCAATTACTGGAAATATATAATAACATTTTAACAAGTCAACTTACAAACATTCAAATTTCAGTATCAAATAGTGTAGCCATTATTTGCACATCTACAACCCATTAAGGATACTAACTTTTGTAGATAGTCGCAACTGTTTATTTGTAATGTCTCACAGCTTATTATTTTTTCTATTTCACATAAATTTTCTATAGGGCTTAGGTCAGATGATTGCAAAAAAATTTAATACATTAACATTATTGTTATCCAGGAACCACGATTGAATAAGATGTAATGATATTCCCGTCTACAGATCTGTCCATTCCACTTATAATATGGAGAACCAAGAGCATTTGCCGAAAAACATGCCATAAGAAGACACTTCCATTTCCCTATTTTACGGCTGGTATAACATACCGAGGATTGTATCATTAATTGACTGGTGTCCTTACACATCACATTCTTTCCGAATTAAATATGTTTTATCTTGTTTCATCACTAAAACAGACTTTACGCCTCTCGTTCTGTCCTGCAATCTGGCTACTACGTTTCTTCCAGAAATCGGCGTTCTTTAGCCGCCCTTCTGCGAAACGGCTTGGCATCCATCCACTAATGTTCTTTGTATAGTCCGAGAAGAAATGTATAAATTTGGAATTTCTGGTTTATTTCTCGGACCTGACTTCCATGGATCATTTTGTAATATTCTTATTATCAATCCATCAACTCGTAAAATAATTTTTCTGGGTCTACCAAACTTGGGTGTCGTATTCACGTGTCTTCTTTATAAAACTTTATTATTTCAGAAACAAAGGCTCCATCTACAACCCATGCATAAGCAATATTTGATTGCCTTGGGCCTTCTTCAAATGCGTTTATAATCACCGTTTTAAGAAAAGAAGTAGCGATCCCTTTAGACATTATTTCTTGATCTACTACACTAACAAAATCCAACTATAAGTATACAGGATGTCCGAAAATGAAGATGACAAATTTCAAGATATGATTTAACAAAAAAATTATGAAAAAAGTTCATATTAACATAGGTCCGCAAATACTTCCATACGTAGCTACAGGCCCTTGAAGATGGTGTCATCGAGGTTTTTTTTTATTGGGATCTAGCTTTAATTCAGAAATGAACTTTTAGGTATAAGTAGTGGATACCAATTTTTACAATATCAGGTGATCAATAGGTGACCTCCAGTCACGTGGTAACAAAAAGGTCTAGGGTTATTTAAGGGGATATTTTTTTTCGCTGGGGGTAGTATCGCTATTTTATAAAATTAATTAAAAATTATGATTCCTTGAACATTTTTCCGTAAAAAAGGTCATCAAGGTATATGGTCGTATAGACCGTTTTCGAAATAAAAATGATTTAACGCTAAGAAACTTTTTTTGAATCATGATTTTATTATTAAATACCAATAAATCAAAAAGAAAATAATAACCAACGCTGTTCCTAAATTTGTAAATCCTTTTTTTTGTAATTTTTTGTAAGTATTATAATAAGTATTGAAAAGCGAAAATACAATCGGCGAAAAAAAATATGAACTCAAATAATTCACCACCCTTTTGTTACCACGCCACTGGTTGCAATATGGGTCACCACTTCATATTTTAAAAAAGTGACCTCTAGTAACACTAACCTATACTTACCTAAAAGTTAATTTCTGTATTATAACTAGATCCTAATAAATAAAATAAAAAAAAAAACTTTGATGGAAGCATTTACGGACCTATGTTAATATGAACCTTTTCTCATATTTTTGTATGTACCTTAAAATTTTCCATAACTTCCGGACACTGTATTTTAAATAGTAAAAATTTAGGATCAATAGACACAACACACTTTGTTGCTCTAACTTTGTTGTGTCATAGAAATGTTAACCTTAAAATATTTTACCAACAAAAGAATCTGCTAAAAATGGTCCATATAATCAATCAGTGCAGTAAGAGGATATTCTCTACAAATTGTTGACGACCTATTGGAGAAACTGAGAAACCTAGAGAGCTATAGAAATTTTAGTAAGATGTTGAGTTTAGGTTATTGAAACAAATAATAGAGAAAATTTAAAAAAGCAAAAGAAATGGTAAAATGAGGAGAAACGGAACGAAAATTTTCAAAATGGAAAATATTAAAAAGGAAATGAAATGAAAAAAAAAATGAAAAAAAAAATGGAAAAAAAATAACTAAAAAAAATATAAAATAGGAAAAATTGTACCTGTATTTTAAGGACTCCCGCATCTTTAGTGACAGTTGCGCCGGGAGTAAATTTGACCGGGTCAAGAATGCTTATGAATTTCGTTATAGGTTGGTCGCCTGGTATTTCAACGCACATCAGCTGATTTATTCCGGTTCCGGGCGGCTTCGACACGACCGCGTCCGAATCTTGAAATTTGTGCCTAAAATAGACATATTTTAAAATATCAAACAGGGTGCAGTACGTTGGGCTTCCATCCCTCCAATTTCGTTCAAGCGCAGCCTAACTGTTAATGAATCCGCATTTCATTAGAATATTTTTAAACATGCAGATTATTCGAAATCCTGTTCCAGGTAAGTTTACTTTTTTAATGGGACATTACAACTGTCAAATATTTCTGAAAACGCTTTAATTAAATTTAGTATATGGGGTTAAAAAGCGTTGCCATCCTAAAAATGGCACATAAACTGTTGGATTCGAATAGGGATTTACGGTAGACCAGTATCTATGGTTGTGCCATTTTTTACCTGAGGGCCCATCTACCAGGTATTGCAGCGCCGTGTGGGACATGTATTTCTATGTAAATTTTGAAGTGGTTGAATATTGGCTTCCTTAATTATTTAGAAAAAAACTATTCTTAGGTTTATTAAAGAGCTGTACCCAAATGATTGACTTCAGCCCTTTTCAGTCAACCAATTAGGACCTGCCAAGACCCTTTTGCAACTTTGTAGTTTATTATAAACCCTGTGTTAGTAAGCATTAATACAAACATCGGTAGTTTTAACACTGATATGCATTTCAAAAGAATAATTCACAATCTCACTGTTAAATTTCTTTAGCTTTAAGAAAGTGAGTGGCTCTGATAACTACTTCCTTGATAATACCATTTAATTATTATAATAATAATAACGGCCAGTGATTTTGTGAGCCGCGTTCAGAGTGGCGCGGCCCGACCTGAAGTGGCGCGACGTCGGTAATATTAAAGGCGCGGCGCGAGTGCGCTGTGGTGGGCCCGAGTGGCACGGGCATAACTTAAAAAAATAAAACGTTCTTCTGGGACATTTTCAATATATTTTGTTCTTTCACCAAAAGTTTTGTCGCCTCTTGACCCACAATCTAAAAATATTTTCTTAATTTGTATAAAGAATAATTAGGAAACCTCTTAATCATATTGCGAAATGCTCGGAATGCTCCCAAATATGATGCGTGTAGTTGCGACTGGGTACGGAGCAAGAACATTACATTTATTATTACTGCCTAAACTCAGTAAACCGCTGCGTCAGTTCATAAAAGAACAGGTGTTATTATTGCTCACTAATCCAGGCCTCATAACCAATTACAAGTTGCAAAAAGGTTTTAGCAGTTAACTCCCTACTGCTCAACTCAAACAGACTATTGTTTTTCAATAAATCTTAATAAAAGTTTTTTCTAAAATAATTAGGCAAGTAAATATTTGACCTTTTCAAAATTTACAAAGATTTTATTTTCATAATATACAGGGTGTCCCAAAAACAAGAAAAGTATTGAAGTTGTGTTTTTTTTATTGAAACAACCTGTATATTATTTCACTTTCAGTTCTCACGGTAAAAGCGGAATCTACTCATTGATAAGTTTCGTGTCGCCCTTGGGAAAAAGATAAAAATAAACGCCACAAATATTACACTTCTGTCTTCTGTATAAAAACTCCAACAAAAAATGCTGCTTCTTGTGACATTTATCCGCGTTAGTAGACCGCCGATCGGTCTGAAAGTCAGACGCCGAAAACAATTTCGTGCGGACGTGATACGTCCTCGCATCTATCTCATTTTAATGTAGTATAGATAAGAACAGAGCGAAGCCGAATCGGCGCTTCGGCAACTAGCGATCAGAAATACTTTCAATAGGTCGAGTTCTGCATGGGGATATTATTTGTAACTGATTCAGTCAATAAGAAGCGGAAAATGGGCTTTGAAGGTTAATAGAATATTCATAAGAGGAAATTAGATATAGCTTTCTTGGCGTCCACGTTGACTCTTTGTATTAACCGGTGGTATTGTCGTTTCCTTTGTTACATTTTTTACTGGAGTTTTTATACAGACATTTTTTAGTGTAAACAATAATATTATATTTGTGGCGCTTACTTTATCCCTCTGCCGATAACATAAAATACAGGGTTTTGTATTTATACAACAAGATATTAACGGTTAAAACTTTTATTTAGCCATACTTTTTGGACACCTTGCATACGTTAATACATTTTTCAGAAGGGCGACACAAATTAATCAATTAGTTGACTCCAGTGTACTGGAATAACAAAATTAAAAGTTCAGTGATCCTAAGTTTTCAAACGTTGTGTTTTAATTTCAGTATTATTTAATTATTACGATATCCGGTACTTACTTGACGGAAAATACTTAGGTTTAGCAATTAAGTTTATTTTACTAAATATTGATGACAAAAGCTTTTGTTGCAATTTTAACTTGTACATACAATATGTGAATATAGAAAATAGAGATTAAATAGAACCACGTAAGGTGTCGTTTCTTTTAAGCTGAATGCGAAACCCTCAGTTGACCACACCAGTGTGAATTTAGTTCAAAAAAAGAAAATAAATGTTGAGAATTTCATTATTAAAATTGTTACTAGGTACATTTCACAAAATACAAATATATCAAAAACCCTACGGTTTATGTGAGGGAAACCTTAACCCACAACTGCATATTAAAACAAAAAAAAAATCAAAGTTTTGAATAAAAATATTTTTCTTATTATGAAAGTACAAACGTAATAATGAAAAATTGCAATTTAAATAAAAAAAAGGTGTTTTCTAATAAAAACTAAAAAAAGGGCAGGTCGACTCGAGTGGACTCTATGCATCAGTTACAACTTAGCTTGATGCGTGAGGATTTTCTTAAAATCAAAGTAAATAGTTCAAAGCCTCATCTGGATTGGTTGCAATCTTGGGACGATCAGATTTTTAAATATCCTTTATGTGCCCGGTTCAGGAACGTTGGCCAAGTTGAGAAATATACACAGTATGTACGGTGGCTCTTTACCGGTGCGTCATCGTGCCCCAGTTAACCAACGCGAGGCCCTGTGCTGTGTACTTTTTGCGAGGCCTTCGCGGTTAAGATTTAATTTCACCTGTGACCTGAAGAGGTGAAAGGTGATATCTTGAGGTAATATCTTGAAATTTTTTTTACCAATACTAAGTAGTCCATGAATCAATTATTATTATTTTATAGTATTGCTGTAGGATTAATCAATACTTTATTGAATGGGTATCCTTGTTGGGAACGAAATAATATACTACATACGATACAAAATAAATGCACACCATATAGTATATCGATGTTTGGATTTATTTCAATCTTTATCCAAGCGCGAGGCCTTCCTTAGCGCGAGGCGCTGGGCGGTCGCCTAGTTTTGCCACCCCTAAAACCGCTACTGCGTCATGGATAAACGATAAAGAGACAACGTGATTTACAACACCCCACCTTTATTTATTATAACCTTAAAAGTGAATAAAAACATAATAACCGTCTCCGGGGTTGCGCAATACTTCTTAAATTCAAAGTAACGTGCTAGACAGAGAAAAAAGATATTTGGAGAGGTGTTCATTGATGTCAAAGTCGTCGTTTCGATTTGTCAACTTTATTTGCTTTTAAACGCTTTTGCGCTTTGAAGTTCAATTTAATTCTATGAACTGTTCTTCACAGCCATTTTTATCGTACTTCCGTGTTGGCGGTATAGTACGGGAGCCCGTCGACATTTACTTGAGGGGTTAAGCTAGGTTTTGAAACTTGGTGGAGAGGTAGATATTAATGCTGGGATCTCATCCCCACCGTCGGACCGCCGGTCCAGTCCTGTGAAAAGATGCTGGAGGCTGTAACCGTTATCCCCTATACATTCCCTATATTCCCTATAAATTCCCCTATGCTATCGTGTTGAGGGTATCTGGGTTCGATTCCCGGCTAATACTTTGCTTCTTTTTTTTTTTTTTTTCTTGCGTACTCTCGGTTTTCAAAGTATTTTTTATCAGTACTAATGTGAGGGAGAGGGAAAAAATTTTTTTCACAGGACTGGACCGGCGGTCCGACGGTGGGGATGAGATCCCAGCATCAATATCTACCTCTCCACCAAGTTTCAAAACCTAGCTTAACCCCTCAAGTAAATGTCGACGGGCTCCCGTACTAGTAAGTAATTATGGATATTTGTTATTATTATTAAGTCCGACCGCTAGTTTTTACTTTTTGAATCTCGTAATTTTGATTAGATTCATATGGCTTTAGTCACGTGGAAGTAATGACGCACCGGCAAAGAACCACCGTACAGACTGTACTCATTGTAAAATTCATTTATACATTCCAACAATGTAAACAACAGGTTTGTTCCAACATGACCAAAAACCGTACCTGCCATCGTCCCAAAATTTAATTTCCAGCATGTCAATAAAATTTTGAACTTGGCAAAGGATTCTTGAAATGATAAATTAGTTGAGCGGACGTTCGGGGACGGTCCTAGTACATCGTGTTCACACAGATGATACAAATCCCTTTCGAGTTTTGATTTCTTTCGAGCGGGTTTTTGGGATTTGGTCCCACTGTACGTCAGTTTCAAAATCGCCGTCATAGCAGATGACAGAAAAGGGTATTTAACCAACAAGTGACTCCACAAAATTCATTTATAGATTCCAACCACAGTCCAGCGATGTAAATAAATGCATGCAAAGAGTACGTGAACACGATTTACTAGGGCCGTCCCCGAAAGGTCGCTGAACTAATTTATCACTGCAACAATCGATTGCCAAGTTTAACAATTTAATTAAATAATGAGTCAAATAGCTATAGTAATAATCATAACTTGGTTCTTATTTTTTGTTGTCAACACTGTTCCACCATAGAACCAACAGAAAGAAATACAATACAAACTGATAACAGCATTTTTTTTTTGTTTTTTAATAAAAATTTAATACCCAGGATCTTCTATTTAAAATAATAAAACTGATATAATTTCTAAAAAAATTATGATGTGATAACATTGTCTGTATCATTGTTGGGACTGCAGTGCATTGTTACCTCTACATACTAAATTTAAAAAGCTGATAAGTAATTCCAGGCATATTCGACAGTTTCCATACATAAATAAAACTAACCCTGTGTATTTTTACATATTTAACCCCCCTTAGGCACAAATTATTAATGTCTTGTTAGTGATAACAGTCACATAACTTCCATGATAATAAAAGTGTTTTAATAATAGTATCCTTAGAAGTTATCTTGTAGTAAGAGTTAACAGGACATGGATACTTTGGGCCTTAAGGGACTTTTATGTATCTCTACAATACTTTTGAATTATTGGTTAAATATACTTACATCACGGGCTTTGGTTGACTGGCAACGGACGGTCTAATTTGAGGCTGTTCCGTTCTTTTTTCGACAATTATCTGACTTTTGGTGGGCGACGATTTACTGAAGGTGTCCGACTGTGAGAAAAATTGCGTCGAATCCGTATTTATTCTGAAATTATTTAAAAAAAATAGAGAAGTTGTAATGTGGAATTCGTCTCAGAGGCATTGAAAACGAGCATGGCGATAATTTTTAAATGTGGCACGACATTGCAAAATACGAAAAATGTATAAGGGATAGAAATAAAATATTAAACTATTTATTTGATAATTCAGTACACACCTAAAAACTTTTTTATTTTTTCTTTATGATAAGGCACAGCACTGCAAGATTAATCCTTTATGGCGCTCTGTCAGCGATGCGTGTGCGCGGGAAACGATTTACGTTAGTCTTGAATATTTGGAGATTATATTCGTTGGGGAACATGGCCTCAGGGAGGTCGTTCCAGAGTGATGACGTTCATCAAATGAAAGAATTTTTTAACAGTGTCGTTCGAGGGACACTAAGCTGAACCACGTACGGGTGGGCTGCAGTGGCTCGTCGTGTATTTCTATCATGGCTCTGGGTGGAATCAAGCGGGTAACCTCAGTTGAGCACTTGCCATGAAAATATTTGTAAAATAGACACAAGTCGCCTACCTGCTTTCGATGTTCAAGGTTTTTAGGTTGTTTGTCAGATCATGGCCACCGATCAAGCGAATGGCTCTTCTTTGAATGGAATCTAACAATATCAGGGTATGTTTAGGAGCAGGGCCCCAAATATGCGAACAGTACTCCAGCGATGGTCGAATTTGGGCTTTATAGAGCATCAAGAGTTATTGGGGTGAATAGAGGTTCTTAATTCGAAAGATATTCTAAGCTTCTGCGAGGCTACCTTACCAATGGCCGCAACGTGACTATGCCAAGACATATGGCTATCCAAATTGACGCCCAATAAATGAATTAATGAAGCCAAGAGTGTCCCGCCATAACTTTATCCGGTTCTTCAACGTTAACTTTTTTAGAAAAAACTGCCGCTTGGGTTTTTTTCGCGTTAAATTCTACTTGGGGACTATTACCCCAAGACAGAATTTCTTCCAGGTTTTTGTTGAGATGTGAGACCTCTTGCTGGCTATAGAGATGTGCATTGGCAGCCGATGTCCGAGCATCCATAGTAAAGGATAAAACAAGTGTGCTGTCATCAGCGAAATTATATATATATAGGATTTTTGTTTTTTTCCAAAAGATGGCTAATGTATAATAAAAAGAGGGTGGGCCACAATTTAGAACCTTGAGGGACTCCGGCGTTGATGTTAAATGCGTATGAAAGAAATCCGCCCATCGCTACTCGCAGAGAACGGTCTTTAAGAAAGCTTGACATACTCGGTCAAAGGCTTTGGAAATGTCCAGTGCTACCGCCCGGGGCTCCCCATGACGTTCTATTGGGTTGTTCCAAACGTCAGTAACATAAGCGAGAAGGTCTCCTGTTGATCTAGACTTACGGAATCCATACTGGCGGCCACTAATAATGTTCCAGGTACTTTAATAATTTTTAGTTGATACCCTTCTCCATAACTTTTGACATAACCGAAAGCAACGCGACTGGACGATAGTTGTTTAGCAAGGTCTTCTTGCCTTTTTTGGGTATGAGCTGGACTCGCGCAGTTTTCCAGCAAGAAGGAAATATTTCGTTTTTTGTAAGATAAGTTAAAAAGCCTACAAAATACCGGTGTCAATTCGTCAGCGCATGTCTTAATTACGATGACTGGAATATCGTCGGGACCGGAAGCTTTTTTGGTGTCAAGACTCCTCAAGGATCGTTTAACATGGCGGTGCCGGAAAACAATTTCGGGCATTCTCGATTCTAAAGGGGAATGTTCGGTGGAGTTTTCCCTGAAAATTAATCGTTGAATGTGAAGAGAATAGTTCCGCCAGTAAGTTTGCTTTTTCCTGTGCCTTGGTCGCAATAATGCCATCAGAACGTTAGAGGTGGAATGGTTGACTTTGTAAAGTTCTGACTGACGGATTTAGCTACCGACCAAAATGATCTTGAGTCGTTAGGGCATTCAAGAAGCTTGTCTTAGATCCTCTGGTTGTGTGCTTCTTTGCTTTGGTTTATCGTTTGCTTGCATTGGTTTCGATGGTACGATTTTCGGCGGTAGGGTTTTGACGCCATTGTAGGTAGAAATAATTTTTTGATTTAACAGCTCGTTCGCAATTTTTGGTAAACCAAGGCTTGCCGTTAGAAGGGAACTTTTTTGAGAAAGAGATGAAGACTTCCATGCGAGTAAGGATAACCTCCGATACTTCTCTAGCACAGATGGATGGATCGTCAGAGGTAAAACAGACGTGCTGTCAAGGAAAGGTTCGAAAATGGTCCTTTAGATCATCCCACTTAGCTGATACGTAATGCCAGATCTTGCGTGGTTTAGGAGGCTGTTCGGCACTAATTGGTAGTTTGTTCAGTGCGGAAATAAGGTTGTGGTCAGGCGTTCCTAACGGAGGCTTCACGATGACAGTGTACATGTCGCGGTTTGAAGTTAAGAAAAGATCCAACAAACTAGCAAAATCAGCATCTCGGTCTGGAATCCGAGTTGGTTCACCCACGAGTTGGGTGAGGCCAGAGCTGATGGCAAAGGATTCGGCTTCGCGACCTTGCTCGTTGGTTGTATTTGAGCCAGTTGACATCATGATCGTTAAAGTCGCCAAGGATGACAACTTCGGAATTGGGATGGTGGATTTGCAAAAAGTCGATAGTATTAGCAAGTGAAGAGAACAAGTCTCTATAATGGGTATTGCTTGGCGGCCGGTAAAGGCAGCAGATGAATTTAGTAATTCTCTGCGTTGATATTGTTCGGTGTAAAACCACCTTTAGTTATAAGAGTGAAGTTAGTTGATAGTGATATATCATGTAGTTATAACGACTGTAAAACATAACAGTATATTTTAAATATACCGGGTGTTGCATCGTCGAGCGGGACATAGGAAATCCCATGTAATTTTAAATGGGGTCAATTATTGGCTTCCCTAATTATTTTAGAGAAAAATTCTATTTAGGTTTATTAAAGAGCACTAAAACCCACATTCAAAAGAATAACTTTAGATATTTTTGATGAGCCCGTTTACGGGTTATCGCCGATTTCTTTTTAACTATTTCTCCTTTTTATGGCCCCGTATTTGCGGGCACTAGTCAAGGTAAAAGATGACTGTCAGATAAAGTTGTCATTTTGAAATGTGTGCTTTATTGTTATAAAAACTCGTACATCGAAAATATTAAAGGTGTATTTATGAGTACAAATTAATCAGAATAAAACTAAAATAAAGTATCCAATTACAAGGTTAATTATGACATTTTACATGTTTCAATATTTTACTAATTAATAGGTAGGTACTATTAAATTGTTAGAACTTTAGGATTTAAGAAGATGTTCAAATATTCCTCAAAATGACAACTTTATTTGACAGTCATCTTTTACCTTGACTGGTGCCCGCAAATACGGGGCCATAAAAAGGAGAAATAGTTAAAAAGAAATCGGCGATAACCCGTAAACGGGCTCATCAAAAATATCTAAAGTTATTCTTTTGAATGTGGGTTTTAGTGCTCTTTAATAAACCTAAATAGAATTTTTCTCTAAAATAATTAGGGAAGCCAATAATTGACCCCATTTAAAATTACATGGGATTTCCTATGTCCCGCTCGACGATGCAACACCCGGTATAAGAGTGATTAATACCATTATCGGGAGTCTTAATATCCTTATAACACTAACTAAACATGGCGCAGTTAACACGATTATAATAACATATTTAAGTCTTAAGTATAACACATACTATAACCTCAAATATGGCACTTGGCGCTGGCCATGTGAAATTACCCCCTGATCTCGATTTACAGGGGCAGCATGCTGCAGCCGAATGGAAGTTCTGGCGTATCGCCTTTGAAGATTCCCTAGTGGCAACAGGACAACATGAGGCAGCTGACAAGGTAAAATTGTCAATTCTAAGAAATATAATTGGCACAGAGTCAGCAAGAATTATGACTACATTTGTTGTACCTGAAACAGAAGCGGACAAATATAAAGGTATGCTACAGCTGATTGAAAAATATGTGAACCCACGTATCAATGAATGTTTCGAACGCTACAATTTTCTGAAAAGGGTGCAGAAGGAGGGAGAAGTATTTGAACATTTTCTCACAGAATGTCGCCACCTTGTAAAAAGCTGCAATTATAATGTTGCCGACCCAAATGAAAGTAGTGAGGACAAGGCTTTACGAGATAAAATTGTTATGGGCATTCATGATCCAACCACAAGAGAAGCCTTATTGCGTATCGACCAACTAACACTAGAAAAGGCGATTACCTTCTGCAGAACAAGTGAGCAAAGCAAGCAACAAAGTCTGAAGTTTCAAGAAGCTGATTGCGAAGAGATTAACTTTGTGAAAAAGTATAGGAAGCCACCCATAAATGGTAATGTCCAAAAAAGTAATAGAAATAACTATGAAGTCAAAGACAGTCAAAAGTTTATGTGCAGGCGCTCTAAAACTCAACATGGGCCTCGTGAATGCCCCGCCTATGGAAAGAAATGTATTAAATGTGGATTATTAAACCATTTTGCGACTGCTTGCAGAGTCAAAAATATAAGAAATGTAGAACAGGACAGTGACGAGAGTGAAAATGAGTTATTTGTAGGTAATGTGAGTGGTGACAATAAGAATAACAAAAACTGTAAGTACACCCCAAAGGCATGGGAAGAACTGATTAGAGTAGAGAATATGAAAGTCAGAGTTAGGTTAGATACGGGGGCAGATATAAGTGTAATCCCTTTAAATGTTTTTAAAAGTGTAAATCAACAATTTAAAGTAAGACCAACTGAATATATACTAAAAGGGTTTGAAGGTACACAGGCGAAACCTGTAGGTATCGTTAATTTATATTGTAAGTATAAGTCTAAAGAAATATATGAGGATTTTGTAATAGTCGAGGGTGCAAACCAGGTTCTCTTAGGGGGTCAAGCATGTGTAAACCTAAATTTAATTAAAATAATAAATAATATAATGGCTAAGGCGGATTGTAGTATCTCGGAGAAAGAAAAGTTTATAAATTCAAACTCAGATGTTTTTAGCGAATATGGTAGGTTTCCAGGTAAATATACCATTACTACCATAGAAAATTTTGAGGCTAGTAGCCACCCTCCTACTAAAGTCCCGTTCACACTTCGGCATCCTTTAAAAATAGAATTAGATAGGTTGGTTGACCGAAACGCAATAGTCAAGGTAGATGAAATAGACCCCCGTGCAAGTATTAACCGTATGGTAATTGTTGATAAAACCAATGGGAAGATAAGGCTTTGTTTAGATCCGTCAAACTTAAATAAACAGATAGTTAGGAGGCCGAGATTAGTTCCAAATATAGAAGAAATTTGCTCAAATCTAATTGGCAAAAAAGTATTTTCTTTTGTTGACCTAGCAGAAGGCTATCATCATTTAGAGCTCATTGACGAGTCTTCATGGAAGTGTTGCTTTGGTACACCATTTGGAATATATAGGATAACAGTTTTACCATATGGGTTATCTGATTCACAAGATTTATTTCAGGATGAAGTTGAAAAAAATGTTGGTAATATAAAAAAATGTACAAATATGCCATGATGACATGATAGTTTCTGGTGTAACAAAAGAAGAGCATGACAAGACTATGCAGGAGGTGATTGAAAGAGCTAGAAAGGTAGGTGCTAAATTTAATAAAGATAAATTTCAGTACTATCAACCTGAAGTCAGGTTCATGGGGCAAATATTTTCTGAAAAGGGCATGCAAATTGACCCTGATAGAAGTGAATCATTGTGTAAGTTAGAATCTCCCAAAAATAAGGTTGAACTACAGAGAGTAATAGGGTCTTTTAACTATGTGAGAAGTTATGTGAAACACATGTCTGAATATATGCACCCATTGTGTGAGTTATTGAGAGGTAATGTTGAATGGCAATGGTTACCTAAACATGAACAAGTATTTAGAAAACTAAAGCAAATTATAAGTGAATCCCCAGGTCTTGCCCCTTTTAATCCAACTAAAAAAGTAATTTTGCAATGTGACAGCTCGAAAAATGGACTAGGTTGTTGTTTATTTCAAGAATATGAAAACACTATTCTTAAACTGGTAGCATGCGCATCACGCACAATGAATGAGCATGAGATTAATTATAGTCAAACCGAAAAAGAGTTCTTGGCAATCTATTTTGCCACTCATAAGTTTCATGATTTAATTTACCGTTTAAAGGTCGACGTACAATCTGATCACAAACCAATTATATCAATAATGGAAAAACCAATTAACAAAATCGGTTCGGTTAGGCTACAACGAATAAGATTAAAACTCTTAAAATATTCACTTAATGTTTACTATGTCCCTGGTAAAAAAATACATTTTGCTGATATGCTGTCAAGGTCCAGCTTAAAGTTAACAGGCAAAGTTGATCCCGAAATGTTTGAAATGGTCCATTCTGTCACTAAACATCTGCCCATGAGTATTGAAAAAAGAAATGAGTTCAGAATAGAAACTAGTAAAGACGATAGTTTAATGAAAATCTACGAGTATTATTATAATGGATGGCCAAAAGCTGGTTTCATTCCGATTAGTTGTAAACCATACTACCCATTGAAAGATTCTATATATGTTGAAGCGGGAATTGTGTTATTAGAAAACAAAATAATTGTCCCAGAAAGTCTTCGATTAGGTGTTATTAGATTACTACACAAGGGACACATTGGAATTAACAAAACAATACATAAAGCTCGTAGCTTGTTCTTTTGGTCCAATTTAGCTAACAATATAACTTCTTATATAAAGAAATGTCGCACTTGTGAAAAATATTTAACGAACAATTTTAAAGAACCCATGTTACCACATTCAGTCCCTAAATTGAGGTTCAATAAAGTTGGAACAGATATTTTAGAACATGGCAACAAATCATATTTAGTCGTAATAGATTATTTTTCCCATTGGATTGAGATGATTTATTTAAAAAATAAAACATCTGAATCCGTTATTAATGCATTTCAGGATATTTTTATTAGATTTGGATATCCCGAGTATATAATCGCAGATAATTTACCATTTATATCAAGCCAGTGCAAAACCTATTATAGGAACAAAGATATCACTATAAAAACTTGCTCACCCCATTACCATCAAAGTAACGGTTTAGCTGAAAAGGCTGTAGGTATTGGAAAAAAAATGTTAAGGAAAAGTTTTGATGAAAATATGGATTATAGGGAACTGTTGATGGAATACAAGAATTCACCTATCAGTAGTTTAAACGCATCCCCAGCCCAAATCTTACAAAGTAGAAATTTAAAATCGCAATTACCGGTAGTAAGTACAAATTTAGAACCTAAGATTTAGATAAATATCTATAAGCATCTTCGGGAACAGAAGGATAAAGTTAAATTACAGTATGATAAAGTAGTTCGTAGGGATCCGCGAGAGTATAAGAAAGGGGATGAAGTAGTGATCAAAAGTAGTAAAGATAAAATTTGGCATAAAGCTATTATTCTCGAGAAAACCAAGGAGCCTAGATCTTACTGGGTAAAAAAAGAGAATAACAACAAGATTGTCAGGCGGAATACGGGTCAAATCAAATTATCATACACGAGATCAGAACCCAAATTTATAAGTGAACCTGAGTTGTACCCTAAAGACTGTATAAACGCAAATGTGTTAAATAATGTGAACCAACAATACAATCCCAATATTAATACACAACCCCGAATTATTATGCCACAAAATGATAACCCAAGGCAAAGTAGAAATGTACAGCGTAATATTGTTAAATCGCGATCTGGCCGTACTGTGAAGGCTCCCCCCCCCCCCCCGACTCGATCTTTGAGGGGAAGGTGTTCGGTGTAAAACCACCTTTAGTTATAAGAGTGAAGTTAGTTGATAGTGATATATCATGTAGTTATAACGACTGTAAAACAAAACAGTATATTTTAAATATATAAGAGTGATTAATACCATTATCGGGAGTCTTAATATCCTTATAACACTAACTAAACAGATATTTTAAATCACATTACATCAAAGTCGAGTGTCTCCTCTCGTTGACAAGAAATATCACTGCGGACAAAGAGACAAAGGCCAAAATTGCGCCTAAATCGGTGATGGAAGTCGTACCCAGGATATAAATAGCTGACCGTACTAGTCGATGATCTGACCTTTGTTTCGGTTAGTGCGAGTACATGAGGTTCGGTAGATTGTAGATGTTGATGGACTGCATTGATGTTCGATTTCAGTCCTCTTATATTGCAGAAGTCAATTTGGAAACTGCTAACTTTGGGTCTTTTAACAATTTCAGTTGTCACACCATTTCCATTTTGAATGTTGTTCGAAGGACCCGCCTGGATATTGGAAATGGTGGATGTTAGAATAACTTCGCTTGATGAGGCGCCAGGACAGCCCCCACCCGATGATCCGATTGAGGGACGAGTTTAACTCTGGAGCATTTTGATCCTGGAACCATCATCATAGCATTTTTCATATATTTCCCACCCTGGAAACCGGAGACATCGGCACAGCGGCGAAACATTAGCTCAAAGAGCAACTTCACGCCACCTAAACCGATGCGATGGTATTTCACCGGGCGATCTCGGGTGAGCCAACATCTAATATTATAGTTGTCTAAATATAAACGAAATACCTGTACGCGCCACTGGTAAAATGAGAAAAACATTTTTTGCTAAAGAGTCTCCCCTGTATGCATAAAAAATTGTCAACAAGTTTCAACTTGATACTAATATGCGTCTGTAGGTATTTACGCAAAACTTTTTTTTTTCATCATTTCAACATCCTGTTTATTAAAAATATAGCCGTTCATATTAACTGTTTGTCTTAAAATTGATCAAGGAATAACACCACGAGGTGCGGATGCATATTTAACTACTATATATGAATCATTACTTACAGAAGGGCACTTTTTGAACTATCATTCGAAGTGGTAGGGACTGTCGTCAACAGCATGGGCGTTATTCTTCGTTTGCCCGACGGTAGCCTCGTTTCTACCTATTAAAAAAAATTACGGAAATATTACTTTTGCCTGGATAGTAGTGGTGCTTTGCTTGTATATATTTTCTTTTAAAATACATGCAGAACATAATAATAATAATAATAATAATAAGTTTATTTTAAATAATTACAATATAATAAACAAGTTAATATAATATTCTTGAATAAACTTATTCAAATTCCCCAGAAGACGTGCTTGTTAGGGGCAAATCTTTTTATTTCAAAGTATTTAAAATTATAAATATTTAAGAATATTTCTATAAAAAGTTGGAAGTATTCAATAAACGCTACTTTTTTGATGATATATTATTAAATTTCTGAAAATGATTAATTATATAATTGATTCAGAATAATATTAAATAGAATTAATTAGTTCCAAAAATATTTTTAAACGTTTGTTCCCAATATAAATGTTTTTATTTCAAGTTTATATTTTTTTAATGAAATATTTTTTTTTAATATTTGTTGGTAAATAATCGTTTAAATAAAACCATACATATTTAAAAGTTTTTCTCCTACGGACTTATTCATTTTAGGTTTTACGGATATTATATGGGTATAAGATCCCTCCAAGCAGATGATTGTGTAATTTGATAAGTATCGGCATTTTGCCTTGTACTTAAGCTTAGATCATTTTCGACGGCGTTAAGGATAGCCTCTTCTAGTTGCACGCCAAGCCCCGATTCCCGTTCAGATACAATTCTCGCACTTGGAAAAATACCAGAGTCTCCAGCAGTAGTAAAAACTTGTTAAAAAACCCTTCTATCTGATACTCTCCGATTCGGAAATCAACGCTGGTACTGGCGGCTGCAAGATTTGAGCTCCCGTTGTAGAAGTCATAAACGAATATCACATCAGCATATTCACTATGAGAAAATGTCGCAGGCATAATGAAATTAATCTAATGTTTAAATTGTCAGAAAATACAAATGCTGAACACGATTTGACAGTGACAAATCTTATTCTTATTAATACCTAATGGGGTTACTATTGCTAAGCAATAGTGCAAAGGCAACAGAACATACTTGTTATAAATAATGTAATTAAAAATTTTAATTTGAATATTGTTTACCCCTGTATTTCGGAAACGGCCGGGAATAGGACCTATGTTTATAGGAACTTTTATGTTTATTTTGGGTCCCCAAATACGTACCTAAAACATTGACATTTCCTCCTGAATCACCCTGTAGAAAGCTTTCGATATAAGAAACTGTTTAATTTAATTTTTTTTTAAAGCTTTGGTAGTTGCTAAGAAATTTAAAACAATAGTAGTTTGTGATCATTCTACTGCTCTCTAGTCTAGCAATCTCAATTCTAATAGAGGTTTGGTTCCTGGTGTTATAATCTCGGTATGGTAATTGTTTTATTTTGGTATGTATTGAGAAAGCATACACAGATTTATCTTGATGGTGTTGAGTAGTTTTAGTTCAACAAATTTGTCGAACCTTTGACTATCGATTATTACCTAGTTTTAAAGAAACAAAATACCATTCATAATTTGTTTAAAATTAAATTTGTAATGCATTATTTCATGGTCGTGGAAAAAAGATAATATTTAAAATAAACTATATTTATTTTGTAGGAATTGGGGTTTGAAGAAAGAAATTATAAATCTCAAAAGATAATACCTAATGCTGGTAAGTCGCCTCGCGAAGAAATTTTTATACAGGGTGTCTCTAAAAGGTCTGTACAAAATCTGAGCACATATTCCTAAGACCAAAATAAGGCGATTTAAAGCAACTTACCTTACTCCGAAATTGCTCCGTTTCCGAGATACAAGGGTGGTAAAGCTAAAAAATAAAAATCGAATTTTTTAAAATTAATGAACATTTTTTAAGGTATTAGTTTAAAACTTGGTACCCGGGGGTTTTTTGGGATGCGAAACCCGAATACGGACACCTTTTTACTGTGGCCATTAGAGGGCCCTTCACAATGCACTTCTTATGGTTTAGAATGGCCATAACTTTTTTATCAGTGTAGTTTTTTCCTTTTTTTATTAATGAACCAATTTTTTGAAAATTTGGAAACAAAAAAAGGTACTCTTGTGAAAATCCGCTTAAGTAAGCTGTTTTTGAGATATTCCGGTTTTTAGTGTTCGATGCCGCAACGGAATATTTAAATTATTTTGAATAAAAAATTCCGCAATCACTAAATTTTCGGCAGAAAAAAATGTTTTACTTGGGTTAGTTACAGCAAGTTTTGCAGGAAGAATTTGAGTATGGATTTTTTTAAAATTAAATGAGGAATTTTATTTTAAAAGTAAATTTAATTAGCATAAACTTTAAGTAATTGGTCAAAATGACCTCCGTTAACATAAGTACAAAGATTAATACGACGTAAAAAGTTTAAATTTACTCTTTGCATCAATTCCGCATCGTTCCTTTGTTCCTTATTATGTTGACTGCAAAAAATAATCCAACGGAGTCATATCCAGTGAGCGTGGCGGCCACTTTACAGGTGCGTCATTTCCTCTACTAATCCATCTGTTTGGATACTGTCGATGCAAATAATTGCGGACATTTAAACTAAAATGTGGTGGAGCACCGTCATGCATAAACCACATACCTCGTCGAAGTTGTAAGGGCAAATCTTCTAATAAATGTGGCAGCGTGTTTTGTAAATGTTCTAAATAATCCACAGCATTTAGTCGTGGCGGTAAAATGACAGGACCAATAATGAAATTGCCAATGATTCCTGCCCACACATTAATTTTAAACTCATGTTGATAATTAGTTACTTTCGTGGCATGCGGGTTTTCAGCAGCATAAAAATGTTCGGTATGTAAGTTGGTTACACCACTTCTTGTAAAACATGCTTAGTCAGTAAATAAAATGTGCTTAGCAAAATTCACATCCTGTTGTCTTTGTTCGGTAATAAATCGACAGAAGTCCAATCGTTGATCGAGATCCGGAGCCAAAAGGTCTTGTACCTTTTGGATATGATATGGATGAAGCTGCTGTTCTTTTAATGTTCTATGAACTACATCCTTGGATACTCCCACCTGTAAACCTAAGCATCTGGTGCTCAATTTTGGATCTTCAGCAATTCTTTCCAAAATTTGTTCCTCAACCTCAGGAGTCCTTATTGCACGTTGCCGTCCATAACTGGCAGTTAAAGGAGTGAAGCTACCGGTTTCGCGAAGGCGTCTCTCAATAGCAGCAAATGTTTGATGGTTTGGTATGCGCCGATTTGGATATCTTTCCCTGTATACCCTAACACTTTCGCGGACATTTCCTTCACAATACCCAAAAACCAATAGCATATCTGTCATCTCTGCAGAACTGTATCCTTCAGCCATCTTTACAGTCAATTTAAAATTTAACTAACACGTTTCAAACACCTTATTTATTCTCGCATTGGCAAATTCTTACTGAAACACTTACTGTAAACAACATAGACTGATGGCGAAAATTCTTAAAATACGAAAAATGTTTACATTTAAATAGTCTGTTGCAAAAAAAATTTTAAAGGTGTTCATCAAACAGGTAAAAAATCCGAGGATTTTTGGATGTGACACTCCAAAAAAGTATCTAAAAAAAATACATTTTCCACTGCTAATTCACTGACTACATTTCATCCTCAAAGATAACAGCAAACATTTTTTATTTAGAATAATTTAAATATTCCGGTGCGGCATTGAACACTAAAAACCCAAATATCTCAAAAACGGTTTACTTTAGCGGATTTTCACAAGAGTACCTATTTGTTTCAAAATGTTCAAAAAAGTAGTTCCCTAACAAAACAAGAAAAAAACTACACTGATAAAAAAGTTATGACCGATCTAAACCATAAGAAGTGCATTGTGAAGCGCCCTTCTAATGGCCACAGTGAAAAGGTGCCCGTATTCAGGTTCTGCATCCCGAAAAACCCCTGGGTACCAAGTTTTAAAGTAATACGTTAAAAAATGTTCATTAATTTAAAAAAATTCTATTTTTATTTTTTAAATTTACCACCCTGTATCTCGGAAACGGAGCAATTTCGGACTGAGGTAAGTTGCTTTAAATCGCCTTATTTTGGCCTCGGGAATATGTGCTCAGATTTTGTACAGACCTTTTAGAGACACCCTGTATAAAGCGGTAACTTTAACCGCAAAGAAATACGCGAAGTTCTTCTTCAGAAAGTTAGCGCATGTTTTTATAGAGTGAAATTAGGATGACAACCTAATAAAAAAACTTAAATAAGTCGATAAAGTGAATATTATGTCACACCGACGGTCGTGACCAGTGTAAAGGAAACACAAATTCATGAAGAAAATCGCGAGCCGTCATAACCTAACCTTAACCCAGTGATGTGCGCTAAAGTAGAACGTCGAAAACTGCTGATAGTCAAAACAATCGATACTCATCGATAGTGCCATCGATACTTCTCTACCACTATTGGTAAGTAGAATGGTATATTATTAACTGAGAACATAATGGTGGGGTTATTACACTGGTCTACAATCTACAGCCATTTTGGTGCAGGGTATAGTTAGGACTTTTTTAAGGTATATCAGGCCCGCTTAAATCGAGAATGGCCACTGTTTTACCTAATCGGCTTGCGTTTTTACGATACCGCCAAAAAACATTGTTTCAATCATTTTTGTCATAAAAATCAATTGACAGAAATACACACATCGTACCCAACAAACAAATTTGGTGAACAAGACCAAAGAGACAGTGAAAATACCCTAAACAAGCTGTAAACTTGTAATTTGTGCCGTATTATTGTCCTTTCACGTAAAAATGCCTTCTAGGAATAAAAGTTATTATGGTATTGGTATTTCTCTTAAGTCAGCTCCCTTGAACTTTTACTTCTTTTAAATTTGTTGGTGCCTATTCTTCTACTATACTGGAATTTCTTTGTTGCGATGATCTTCTTGCATTGTTCTGTTTTCTTCATTGATTTGCTTGCTTATTTTCGCTATTTTGTTCCGTGTTGTTTTTTTTTTTTTTTTTGGTGTTGTATCAGTTTTTTATTTTGGTACTTTTCATGACTTTTTTTTTTTTTGTTTCTCTATTGTTTTTGTTAATCCTTGTTTTTGTTTTTGTGTTTTTAGGGTGGGAGCCAATCTTTCGGATATTTAGTTATTAATTTTGTATTGTGTTCCGCAATTGTTTCCATTTTTAGGTCTCTGTGTAATACAGCTGTCGGTACGTGTCTTTGTGCGTTAGTCATAATCCTCATTATTTTGTTTTGTAGTATCTGTAGTTTTTGGTATCTTGTTTTGTTTACGGTGCACCATGTTGGTACACCGTATGTCAGTACAGGTCTAATTATGGTCTTGTAAACTGTTGTCTTTGTCTTTAAATTAAGTTTGCTTTTGGCGCAGAGTAGGGGATACACTGCACCCATTTGTCTGTGTGCTTTTTTACGTCTAGTCTCGACATTGTCGTTCCAGGACAACTTTTTGTCAAAGACGAGACCAAGATAGCTCGCTTTAGGGCTCCACTCTATGGCTTTTTTATTTACTTTGACCCTTGTTTCTGGCAGTCTTAGTCTCGCCTTTGAGAAAAATATGGCCTGTGTCTTCCCCTCATTAAGTCGCATCTTCCATATATCCAGCCAATTCTGCAGAAGCAGGATATGGCGCTGCAAGCGTAAAACTACTCTCCAGGGCACTCCTGAGGTGGCAGTAATCGCGGTATCATCAGCGAACAGGTATAGTTGTGTAAATTGATTGTGCGGGATATCCGCTGTGCATATGTTGTATAGGATTGCAGCGAGTGGTGACCCTTGCGGGACCCCAGCTCGTGCAACCCTGGTTTGTGATAGTGTATTGTCTGTTGACACCGCGAATTTTCTGTCCTCAAGGTACGATATAACAACTCTGATAAGAGCGTCATGCATGCCTAATCTAATTAATTTTAAGACAAGTCCGTCGTGCCAGACCTTATCAAACGCCTTAGAGACGTCGAAAAAGACTGCCCCTGTTGACTGGTGGTGGTTAAACCCTCTGAGTATATTGGTCGCCAGTCTTGTCGTTTGGCGCACCGTGCAATGAGCAGCTCTAAAACCGAACTGCTCTGGTGGTAAAACGTCATTGTTAAATACAAAATCGGTTACCCGATTTAGTATTAGTTTTTCAATGACTTTGCCAAGACAAGATAATAGACTTATTGGTCTATAACTGTCCGCCAACGTCAGATCTTTGCCCGTCTTAGGGATTAGCACCACTTTGGCCCGTTTCCAAGGGAATAAAAGTTAAGTCACACATTCCTAACCTAAATAATGCCTTTAAAGTACAACATATTTTCAGTTAAATTATTTTGTAATAAATAACCAAAATAACACCTAAAATTATGTGCTTATGGTCAAAGCGATTTTAGGATATATAGGTACGTTATAATCCAGCAATTTTTAACTAATGGCTTAACCGTCCAAGGAAAATTTAAGTCATTTTTAATATTAAAACAACTATATTTTACCCTCATAAATGACTAACAGGATAAAAAGCCATTAAGTAATTACAATAGGTTATAAATTACCAATTTTAACCGCCAAAATCAGTCCTAGAGAAGAAGGACTTCTTTAGTCAAAATACCACCCGATTATTTACCATGCACATAACCTTTTAAGACAATTCAGCCAATTCAATTTCCCTATAAATTGAGTACCCCTGTTTAAAGTGTAAATCTACCAAAAAAAAATATCCTTGAAGTAAAATAGCCTTGTCAAGACCTTTCAGGGCAGGATGTACGTCGTGTTTCTACCAAGACGTCCACTTTGTAATAACTTAACCTGCTTTCAGGTTCATGTTTGAATGTTAAGTATTTATTTTGTTTAGTCCTGTGCGTTTAGTTGTGGTGTTTTGTAGCTTTGTGTAATATTTTCAAGTACAATATGAATACTTCAAATAATAAGTTAAAGTCGTATCGACCACTAACTCCGAGAAGACAAGGCCATCAGTCATCATTTGTGGACCTTAATCCGACCTACAGTAAACAACAGATATTTTTGGTATTTAGTTTGTGCGTGCCTTTTATTTACGTGAAGACAGAAGAACAAAAACTAACTTTTGTGTTCGTTTAGAAAAACGTTTAGGTTCTGTTATATATATTTTCGATAGAACTTTAAACTTTGTTCAATAGAAAATCATGCCGCATCGCTGTTATGTTAGAAATTGTAGCGAAAATGATAATACCAATGAGCCACAAGTGGCAGTTTTTGAACCCGAAAACCCCGAAGGGCGGAAACAATGGTTATGGGCAATTAAAAGGACATCTTTTGTTCCTACTAAAGTAAGAAAGGTATGTTGTATTTATGGTTATTTTAATAGTTTGCAATATCGAAAATAATATTATTTTTAGGTGCGCGAAAAGTTCTGGAGGTGGCACTAAAAATTCCACGATTAGTAAAAGGTAAGAGGGATATTAGAAAATATGTCGGTAAAATATTTTATGGATGTTATTATTCAACAAAAATTATATAAGGTGTTTTAAATTTTTAAAATAATTCTTATTTATTTTTAGAGCTGTCCGAACCAAGATGCCTGCATGTTCTTCATATTATGTCGAGGATGATATCCCAATGCAAATTTAAACGGCTTCGAATGGAATGTCGAGATGTAGAAAAAGCTTTTACAGAGAGTAAAAAAATGTATAATGAGTCAATTATTACTTTTTCAAACTTGGTAGAAGCTTTTAACAAGTCCACAAAACCAGGCTATGAATGGGTGAAGGTAATGGCAATCAAATTATTTGTTTTTCCTATAGAAATGAGTCACATAACGAACTTGCCCCAAAATTGTCAGTGTTTTTAAGTGAAGAACTTAATATTACAGTGTTTTTGTTAAGGTGAAAGAAGTTCGGTGTAGTAACAAAGTGTTCTCAAATTTCCCATAAGAGTGACCGACACGAGGATGACATTAATACTCTAAAAAGTGTTATGGGATTTTAAAGTGACTCTGTTTTTATTTTTTGACTTCAAACAGTGTAAATATTTCATTTCTATTAACTATCAACTTAACTCCTTAGACCCGGTACGGTTTCCATAGACATTATTCGACGAATAGCGCTATCCGTAGATGAAAGTACCAGGCCTTAGTCTCGTTTCAACCATTGGAGCGAGCAGTCGACTGACAGTGACACTAATTTGCTCCTGTCAGATTTTTGAAATATCGACATTTTCCTAAAAATATTTTTTTGTCAAAGTCAAAAATATATTAAGTCTTGAATTTATTCTTTTATATGGAAGCACAAGGCGGGGGGGATGCCCCCCGGCCAGAAGATGTCCAAATGCCACCGTCTGACGATCAACCTATGCAGCCAGAGGTCCAACAAACCATGGAGCAGAGAATAGAGGCGATTGAACGACGCATGAAGGCGAGATGGAAGAAGCTGATCAACGATAAAGAGCATGAATGGATGAATAAACTCCGGCAAGAAAAAGAGGCTGGATTTGCGAAGGCGAGGGCACTGCAAGAACTGCAGGAAGCGCATAAGAATCTCCAGATCGAATTAGGTAGGTACTGTGACAACACCAATGACAATAAATCAATTTCAAATTTAAATAAAAACGGAGACAAACCAAAGACAGCTACTATAGTGTCGACATTACTGACAAACGCTTTTGCGCACAAACAGAAGAGCTTGCAGATTAATGTTAACACCGGTTCAGACATGGATTATGAATCCATGTCTGAATCAGGCGACAAGAAACAGTGGTCGACGCAAAAGCAAAGACGAAACAGAAAACGGCAAGATTAAAACCCTGATAAAGATACAAGTAATAAAAAGGTGGCCGGCGATTCCGCATGGTCAAACCTGCCGAAAGCCAATAACAAAGCCCTAAGCACATACTTGGTGCAAAAGGTGTCACAGGATAGCCAAAACAGTTCCCAAAAGCTCAGCCAAACTGAATCGTTGGCTCCCAAGACAGTTATTCCGAATAAAGATAACAAAAATGCTTCTAATGATACCGATCAGGGGACCGGCACACCCAAAATCCGCGTCCCCCCTATCGTTATCCGTGACCAACAAAAGTACAATAGTACAAACTAGGTATTTGCGATCTGAAAAAATCGACTATGGTCAGGCAGTCACCGTGGCGGATGGTGTAAAAATATACCCTCTACACCTGCAGATTATAACAAAATTATTAAATTCCCAATAACCAATAATTTACATCATCATTCGTTTCGCTTTTAGGACGAAAAAGAGTTTCACGTGGTGCTCCAAGGCGTCCTGGAAACGTGGTCAAAAAGCAAAATTAAGGATGATCTTATTGAATTAGGATTCCATCCGTCCAGGGTGATCCGCTGGAGTAATCGCAGCGGCGGCCCACTGCCATTGATGCTGGTTTTTCTACCGCGCACTGAAAAATCAATTTATGAGCTGAGAGCTTTAAACTCAATGTATATTAAAGTCGAAGCAGAGAAAGCGCAAACGTCTTTTTCACAATGTCATCGTTGCCAATTATACGGATATTCACAGTTCAGGTGTAATGCTCCAGTCAAGTGCTTAAAGTGTGCTTTGGACCACTTCTCCTACGAATGCTGTAAACCTGTAAAACGTAAGGAGAAGGCAAAATGTGCGAATTGCGGGGGTGAACACCCAGCAAATCACCTGGGATGCCCGCGTCACCCCAAAAAATGCGCAAAAATACATATAATAACAACGTACCAAAGGCTAATCCAAACTTCCACTGGGGCTAGCAAAACAATAGCAAGCTGGCCAGCGATGAAAATGCGAACAAAGACCCTCCGCACGGTGCAAAACCAGCGTCAAATGCACACGAGGCGGCACTGCAAACGACTATGCAAAGCTTCCTCGCACAGTTTACTAAGAATATGGAAGCTCAGCTAAAAACAATCGTTAGTACTTTTGAGAAAACCGCGGTTTAGTGGTGGCACAGACGGAGACGGTGTATTTCAAATTGGCCACATTTAACATTAATAGCATTAAAAACAAGAGAAACGGGACTTATTGATTTTGTAGAAAGAAATGAAATAGGTGTACTTCTTTTACAAGAGACATGGCTGAAGGGAGAGAGGTTTTCGTTCCCAAATTATACTATATTTAGAAACGACCACCTAAATAGATGAGGGGGAGGCACCATGATCCTGGTAAAGAAGCACATCTCTGCTCAAGTTGTGCCGGGTCCTGATAACTGCGCCCATATTGAAGGGACATTTATTTCAATTAACTTTAAAAATAATCAACGTGTTCACCTGGGATCGGTTGACTGTAGTCCGTTGGTAGGTTTCACAGGAAACTGTCTTCGCAAAATCTTTAATAATAATAACAGAACAATTATAGGGGGCGACTTCAATGCAAAGCATACAGTTTGGGGTTGCAGAGTCTCAAATCCTAGAGGTCGCGCCCTATATGAGTTCTCTGAAGTGCTATATTTTCACATTTTACCACCGGAGGAGCCCATCCACTTGTTGGGGAGAGTTCTTCCGGATATTTTGGACATTTTCGTGATAAAGAACTCTGTTCAAATTTTACAGCCATTAGTCATTTATGATCTTAGCTCGGACCATTTACCGGTTGTCGTAGAAGTGGGCAACCCTCTCGAAAAGGGTCGAGGTTTTGTATCTCGGACCACCACGAACTGGCCGAGATACAAGAAATTTTTGAGAAATATTAAGCCACTAGGTCCACTTCGTAACTTGGACGATATCGAAAACGCGGTGAGTAAGATCACAAATGACATTAGCACGGCTTTTGTTCAATCTTCTGTTACGAAGGTGTCCGAGTATTCGAAATTCGAGGCTTTATCGAATGAAATAAAGCAAAGCATAAGAATAAAGAACCGCTTAAAAAATAGGGCATATCGAACTGGAGACCCTCGCATCAAAGCTGAGGCGAATCGCGAAGCCGAAGCAATAAGACAGATGCTTATCGAACGTCAATCAGACCTGTGGGACGACAGATTTCAGAGTTTGGTTATTGAAGACAACTCACTATATAAAATGACCCGAACTCTGACCAAAGGTTCCAAAAAAACCAATGGCATTTTTAAAAAACCAGGAAACAGGTCTTGTAATGACGGACACTAAGGATAAAGCTGAATTGCTCGCAGACAAACTCTGCGAGCAGTTTACCGAAAATCCCACTACGGATCCGCTCAGGGATGAAAGGGTCTCCAGAACGATCGACATTTACAAAGCAATCAAATATCCATTGCAAAATTTTCCTGTAGTAACTTTAGATGACGTAAGATCGCTGGTGGGTGTACTAAATACTAGAAAAGCCCCAGGTTTCGACGGAATTAAAAAGGCGGCGTTGCGAAACCTGCCAGACACAGCTTTAAAGAATATTGTAAGCATATCCCAGGCAATTAACAGAGAAGGCCATTTCCCGTGCGCCTGGAAGCATGCAAAAGTTATTTTGATTCACAAGACCCCACGGTACCAGTAAGCTATAGACCTATTAGCTTATTATCAAGTTTGGTTAAGGTTGTGGAAAAAATTATTTTGTCTCGAATCAAGGACTTTGTTTTCCATAACAATGCTTTGCCTAACGAACAGTTCGGCTTTCGAGTCGAACATTGCACAGTTAGGCAAACAACGAGAGTAACGTCAAACATAGTTAAGGGTTTTAATAGAAGGGCATACACGGGGGCGGTTTTCTTTGACGTTAGCAAAGCTTTTGATAAGTCTGGTACAACGGTCTACTATTAAAGTTAATAAGGCTCGGTGCTCCAAATTACCTTGTCAAGGCAGTGGGCTCGTTTTTAGAGAATAGAAGTTTCGCAGCATCATCAGAGAACGCGCTTTCCGCGACAAAACGCATCGGGGCCGGAGTGCCGCAAGGCTCACCACCTCTGTCCCCGGTGTTGTACAATACTTACACGCACGATATACCGCGAGATAGACAGATATTGCGACACGTACAGTAGGGTTAGAAATCGGGTATACAAAAATGGATGAAATAGCAGATGGCTAATTAGATGCTCCCCTTCACCCAGAGGAAATCGCGGTGTATGCTGATGATTGATGGACTAGAGTTAGATAATAAGTAACATGTTATATTTTAGCGTTAAAATGTGGACATTTTTTTTTGAAGACCGTCAATTTAAAATTCCACCCATACCGAGGAAAATTAAAATTGACCGATATCATTAACGGCCGCGTATAACGAACATAACTACATAATAGGAAAACAAGTCAATAACAAACACATTCTATAAGAGGCAAGTTAAAAAAATAAATTACACTATACCTGTTTGTTTACTGGCACCAGCACGCTCTGATTTAACTTGGGACTCTCGTAACACACGTCTTTCGCTTCGCAAGCGTCTTCAACCGCGATCGGCTCGACTTCGGCGCTCTTCGGTTTTCGATCGATCTCGTCGATCGCGCAGAGCAGCTCGGGATCCTCCACGATCTGCGAATGACTGAAATTCAAGCTCCAACTGCTCTGGAACGACTTGTGGTAGACTCGCTCGTAGAGGGCATTCTAAAAACATTATAAATCTTTTTTCTTTTATTGTTTTTTTTTTGTGTAAAATAACCATAGATTCAATTATGATAATTGAATCTTTTGAAAAGTATGCGACGTAACAGTACGCTTTCTTGTTTAAGAAATCGTTTTGTTGCACACTCACATCTACATACAAAAATATGTGCTAAAAATAAACAATATTACGAGGGTGGTTCGATAATAAACTTGGTTCGCATAGGACGAGAGGACAACAACGACATCTGTACAAGTGATATAAGTTTTTCTCAACCTTACAAAAACTAACCACAGTCTAAACACAGGTAAAACCATGCTTATTTCTTTAAGCAGTATTTCTAATCATGACATATTAAGCCACACCCACCAACTAGCTTTTTGGCGTGGTTAAGCAGTGTGGTAAGGTAATTATGGGTTATGTACATCGCTTAGGTTTGACAGATACGTCGTTTAAATTATTATAATAGACAGTATTTCAACAATAAATTATCAAGAATATTATCCAGTATTGGTAAATATCCAAATATTACCCATAAAAGACGTACGTGAAATAATACTACAACTTAAATATGGTAATTTTAAGAAAAAACATTTGTAGGTTTTAAAGGTCACAAAGAATTCTTAAGTAAATGGTTTTATTAAATCCAAATAAGAACAGAAGTAACCATAAATGAATTATTAACAAATAAACATTTAACATCACAATGCTTCCATAAGCTTCTATAAGAATTGACGTTTTCTGCATGTAGGTATGTCATTGCCGTAACCAGTCGAAATAGTTATTTTTGTATTAAGTGCGTGAAGTGAGTGTTTTTTTAATGGCATATGAGAGTGTCAATTTTTTGCCGAGACCGCAGGTCGAGGCGAAAAATTCTCTCGAATGTGCCATTAAAACACGAATTTCACAAACGAAATACAAACAACATTTTTTGTACAACTGAAAGTTTGAATTAATCGGTAAAATTGTATATTATAATAAAAATTTTACCATATAATTTCACATAATCAAGTTAACAGCCCTGTCGTTACTATAGAAATGGTTTGTTGGCACGTTGCTTGTTTTGTTGTCATACGTTGATAGCTGTTCATATTTATTGCAATTTTTTAAATAAATAGTATAAGTACTTAAAATGGATGTAGATTACGATAGTGATAGCGAGATTCCTTCAGATATAGCCGATATAGCAAATTCGGCTATAGCTAACATGTTACCGGCGAAATCAAAATTTATATACGAGAAAAATTATAACCAATTCCGTGAATGGTGCGGCAAGAAAAATATACAAAAAGTGTCTGAAAAGGTACTTATATGCTATTTTGAGGAGAAATCAAAAACTGTAAAACCTTCTACTTTATGGAGTGTCTACTCAATGTTGAAGAGTACATTGAATGTTAAAGAAAATATTGATATAAAGAAGTTTTCAAAATTGGTGCCTTTTATTAAGAACAAAAACGTCGGATACCGAGGGAAGAAATCTAAAGTTTTATCGAGAGACGATATTAATAAATTCATTCAAGAAGCTGATGATGAAACAAATTTACTTTATAAGGTACAGATGATCAAAATTTTGTATTATTTCAGTAATTTCAATATTTTTTTAATTGTAGGTTGCGTTAATTTTGGGAATCAGCGGTGCTTGTCGCCGTGAAGAATTATTGAAGGTAACTATTGATGACATTGAAGATACCGGGTCTATATTGATTGTTAAAATACCGGATACAAAGACCTATTGCCCAAGAATGTTTACCGTTTCAAATTCTGATTATATTGAGATATATCGCAAGTATAGAGTACTAAGGCCGTCCCATACACACAAAAAGAGATTATTTTTAAAATATTCAAGAGGAAAATGTGTTGACCAACATGTGGGAATAAATAAAATAGGGGAAATTCCTAGCTTGATTGCAAAATGGCTGGGAAAAGAATTGCATAAGAGCTACACAGGTCACTGTTTTAGGAGGAGTTCTGCAACTCTCTTAGCCAATGCAGGGGGTAACATGACATCTATAAAACGCCACGGTGGTTGGAAATCTGCCGCCATAGCAGAAGGATATATAGAAGATAGTTTGAGTAATAAAATTGATATTTCTAATAAATTAAATTGTTCCTCTACTTCCAAACAAATCAATATAACTGATACAATTGTGGACTCAACTTTTCAAGGAATATCTAGCGTTTCTGATCAGCAGCAAGGTGGACTAGCTTCGGGAATTAATATTGGAAGCAATTGTTCGAACTTCACCATCAATTATTATTGTAACAAATGAGATTTTTTGGTAGTTGGTAATTAATTAGTAAATTTGTACAAAAAAATTCAATACATTTTTTAAAAAGTAATGTTTTATCGTTTTTTTTGTAAATCATTTTTCCAGTTAAAAAAAGTCTTTTTTTCACTGTTAAAAAAACAAAAGGTTTACGTATCGATAGCGATGAAAAAATGTCAACTTTTTTTGACAGTTGTACAAAAACTATGATTTAACTAGCCAACTAATTCGCAATAAGGTCGAGAAAAAATCCTTGAACTCAATGTTCAGCAGTGAACACGAGAGTTTTGAATGAAAGTAAAAAATGGATAAATTCGAATTCAATTATCTTTTTCGGAAATTGAAAAAGTAAAGGAAATTCTGGAGATGATTAATAATAATAATACTAAGGGAAGGTGATGACATCAGTATTTTGGGACACGAAGGGAACTCTCCTGATCGACTACCCCGAGAAGGGAAAACACCATCACTGGTGTATTATAGGGAGTGATCCAGTAAGGGTAGCGAGCGGCTATATCTCAAAAAGTATTTGTTATAAATTTTCAGGAAAAAAATTTTAATAGGTAAATCGGCATAGAGAAAATGTTGGAAATTAATTTTAAAGTTGTATGATTGCCGCGAGCGCGTAACTGTTGATAAAATTGAAAATTCAAATTATTTAAAAAATTACTCCATTATGGTACTGTCTTGATAACGCCAATGGAATTGTTTGATATTAAATCAATATTTTTCGAAAATTATTCAACTTTATTTATATCACCTCAAAAATGGGTAACAATGCACTCGCACCGATACAAGGGTGCCTAGCAACGATATAGTTTAGAGAGCTCTAACAAAAATTTTGAATCCGTCAGAAGCTAAATTCATAAAAACCTTGTTAAATTGTGTTAAAAGTCTAAAAATAGTCTTCAAGTTACCAAATTAAGTGTTTGTTGGCATTTCGTGAGGAAATTGCCATCCTCGCCAGAAGAATCCAAGCCTGGCCGGCCAGTAAAAGGATTTGGTTGAAGACAAGCGAAAGGTGAGTGACATTTTTACCTTATTTATTTGAGGTGTCAACCGCGATCGTAATTGTTGCTGGTGTTCCAATAAACCAGATGGTCCTTCTACATTTTTGTAGGACTTAATATCAAACATTTTGGCCTTTCGAACCAAGATTATTTAGGAACGGTCCTATGGAAAATACAGTGAAAATCATTAATTGTTGTTAAAAATAAAATTATTGTTTTTTTTTTGTTTTGTGCAATTTTGTCTTTTTTATACATCAAACACTCACCGATCGACTATTGATATTTTTTAAAATAAAATCTTATTATAATTTCTTGTGTTGTGTCTATTAATTGTGATTTAAGATATCTGAAAATAATGACAAAATTAAATATATGGTAAATCAACGTAATTCGATTGAAAAGAAGGTAAAAAAGCTATATGATTTTGCAGCTCAGGCGAAATACAAACAACATTTTTTGTACAACTGAAAGTTTGAATTAATCGGTAAAATTGTATATTATAATAAAAATTTTACCATATAATTTCACATAATCAAGTTAACAGCCCTGTCGTTACTATAGAAATGGTTTGTTGGCACGTTGCTTGTTTTGTTGTCATACGTTGATAGCTGTTCATATTTATTGCAATTTTTTAAATAAATAGTATAAGTACTTAAAATGGATGTAGATTACGATAGTGATAGCGAGATTCCTTCAGATATAGCCGATATAGCAAATTCGGCTATAGCTAACATGTTACCGGCGAAATCAAAATTTATATACGAGAAAAATTATAACCAATTCCGTGAATGGTGCGGCAAGAAAAATATACAAAAAGTGTCTGAAAAGGTACTTATATGCTATTTTGAGGAGAAATCAAAAACTGTAAAACCTTCTACTTTATGGAGTGTCTACTCAATGTTGAAGAGTACATTGAATGTTAAAGAAAATATTGATATAAAGAAGTTTTCAAAATTGGTGCCTTTTATTAAGAACAAAAACGTCGGATACCGAGGGAAGAAATCTAAAGTTTTATCGAGAGACGATATTAATAAATTCATTCAAGAAGCTGATGATGAAACAAATTTACTTTATAAGGTACAGATGATCAAAATTTTGTATTATTTCAGTAATTTCAATATTTTTTTAATTGTAGGTTGCGTTAATTTTGGGAATCAGCGGTGCTTGTCGCCGTGAAGAATTATTGAAGGTAACTATTGATGACATTGAAGATACCGGGTCTATATTGATTGTTAAAATACCGGATACAAAGACCTATTGCCCAAGAATGTTTACCGTTTCAAATTCTGATTATATTGAGATATATCGCAAGTATAGAGTACTAAGGCCGTCCCATACACACAAAAAGAGATTATTTTTAAAATATTCAAGAGGAAAATGTGTTGACCAACATGTGGGAATAAATAAAATAGGGGAAATTCCTAGCTTGATTGCAAAATGGCTGGGAAAAGAATTGCATAAGAGCTACACAGGTCACTGTTTTAGGAGGAGTTCTGCAACTCTCTTAGCCAATGCAGGGGGTAACATGACATCTATAAAACGCCACGGTGGTTGGAAATCTGCCGCCATAGCAGAAGGATATATAGAAGATAGTTTGAGTAATAAAATTGATATTTCTAATAAATTAAATTGTTCCTCTACTTCCAAACAAATCAATATAACTGATACAATTGTGGACTCAACTTTTCAAGGAATATCTAGCGTTTCTGATCAGCAGCAAGGTGGACTAGCTTCGGGAATTAATATTGGAAGCAATTGTTCGAACTTCACCATCAATTATTATTGTAACAAATGAGATTTTTTGGTAGTTGGTAATTAATTAGTAAATTTGTACAAAAAAATTCAATACATTTTTTAAAAAGTAATGTTTTATCGTTTTTTTTGTAAATCATTTTTCCAGTTAAAAAAAGTCTTTTTTTCACTGTTAAAAAAACAAAAGGTTTACGTATCGATAGCGATGAAAAAATGTCAACTTTTTTTGACAGTTGTACAAAAACTATGATTTAACTAGCCAACTAATTCGCAATAAGGTCGAGAAAAAATCCTTGAACTCAATGTTCAGCAGTGAACACGAGAGTTTTGAATGAAAGTAAAAAATGGATAAATTCGAATTCAATTATCTTTTTCGGAAATTGAAAAAGTAAAGGAAATTCTGGAGATGATTAATAATAATAATACTAAGGGAAGGTGATGACATCAGTATTTTGGGACACGAAGGGAACTCTCCTGATCGACTACCCCGAGAAGGGAAAACACCATCACTGGTGTATTATAGGGAGTGATCCAGTAAGGGTAGCGAGCGGCTATATCTCAAAAAGTATTTGTTATAAATTTTCAGGAAAAAAATTTTAATAGGTAAATCGGCATAGAGAAAATGTTGGAAATTAATTTTAAAGTTGTATGATTGCCGCGAGCGCGTAACTGTTGATAAAATTGAAAATTCAAATTATTTAAAAAATTACTCCATTATGGTACTGTCTTGATAACGCCAATGGAATTGTTTGATATTAAATCAATATTTTTCGAAAATTATTCAACTTTATTTATATCACCTCAAAAATGGGTAACAATGCACTCGCACCGATACAAGGGTGCCTAGCAACGATATAGTTTAGAGAGCTCTAACAAAAATTTTGAATCCGTCAGAAGCTAAATTCATAAAAACCTTGTTAAATTGTGTTAAAAGTCTAAAAATAGTCTTCAAGTTACCAAATTAAGTGTTTGTTGGCATTTCGTGAGGAAATTGCCATCCTCGCCAGAAGAATCCAAGCCTGGCCGGCCAGTAAAAGGATTTGGTTGAAGACAAGCGAAAGGTGAGTGACATTTTTACCTTATTTATTTGAGGTGTCAACCGCGATCGTAATTGTTGCTGGTGTTCCAATAAACCAGATGGTCCTTCTACATTTTTGTAGGACTTAATATCAAACATTTTGGCCTTTCGAACCAAGATTATTTAGGAACGGTCCTATGGAAAATACAGTGAAAATCATTAATTGTTGTTAAAAATAAAATTATTGTTTTTTTTTTGTTTTGTGCAATTTTGTCTTTTTTATACATCAAACACTCACCGATCGACTATTGATATTTTTTAAAATAAAATCTTATTATAATTTCTTGTGTTGTGTCTATTAATTGTGATTTAAGATATCTGAAAATAATGACAAAATTAAATATATGGTAAATCAACGTAATTCGATTGAAAAGAAGGTAAAAAAGCTATATGATTTTGCAGCTCAGGCGAACACAGAACTTTCTTCTGAAAAAACCAAGAAAGATTTCTTTGTTCGCTATGAAAGCTTATTTGATGACGTCATAAAATTTGAATCGTTACATTTAGAGATAATTGGTTTAATTGCGGATGATCAAGTAGATGAGCACGATAAAGTACAAGATACCTTTACCGAGATGCAGTTTACTATTAAATCAATTTATAGAGATTTATTTGAAGATCAAACTCCGGTAGAAGAAAGTCAATCTTCCATGAAAAGCGAAGCTAGTGTTAATGTTGATAGGTGCAATCGAGTTAGATTACCAAAAATAGAAATTCCTAAATTTGACGGAGATTATAAAAAATGGCCAACCTTTTTTGACATGTTTAGATCATTAATTCATGAATGTGTTTCTCTGACAAATATTGAACGTTTCCAATTTTTAGTGTCTTATTTGGAAAAAGATGCGGCCGCAGTTGTAAAAAATATCCCAATTACTGACATAAATTACGAGACTGCTTACAATGCTTTGGTAAAACGATATCAAAATGACAGAATTTTAGTAACCGATTATTGGTTGTCAGTTTATCAAGCACCAGTTGTAAAATCAAAATCATCTTTTGAACTTAGAAAATTATTGTCAACATTTTCTGAAAATTTAGCAGCCTTAGATTTATTTAAATTGGATATGTGGGATTTTACAAAATTCAATTTGTTGTTCCAAAAGATGGATCCTTCATTAAAAACAATGTTTGAACTGGAATATAGCAGCAAACAATTTCCTGAATATAGTGACTTATTTGCGTTTTTAGAAAAACAATGTCGAGCTTTGGAAAACAGTCAATTGATTCCAAAGACTGATTTGACTACTTACCATAACAGGGGAAATAACTGTAACATGTCAAATAAGGGTGGTCAGACTAGGTTTAATGGGCACAGTGGATCATATTCTTATGGTCGTGGTGGACCAAGTGGCCATGGTGGGTCAGGCGGTCATAGTGGACCAAGTGGTCATGGTGGGTCAGGAGGTCATAGTGGACCAATTGGACATGGTGGGTCAGGCGGTCATAGTGGACCAATTGGCCATGGTGGGTCAGGCGGTCATGGTGGACCAAATGGCTATGGTGGGCCGGGTGGTCGTAGTGGATCAACTGGTCATGGAAATACATATATTTTTATGTCAAACATAAATACTTCGAAATGTATTTTCTGCAAACAAAGTGCCCATTCCTTAATTAAATGTGAAGCCTTTTTATGTGCTGAGGTTTGCGAACGACATTCCTTTGTTAAAACGAAAAAGCTTTGTTTTAATTGTTTATCGTTTAGTCATTCTCTCGAAAAATGTGAAAGTTCATCAACGTGTCGAGTGTGTCAAAGGCGACATCATACTCTTCTTCATTTTCCTTCTAGGTCAAATGTAAGTTCTGACGGAAAGTTTGGTAATAATAGTTTACCCGAAGAATCTAGTGAGGATTCGAAATTGAAAGTTTTTTCTAGTAGGATTTCTTCTCGGAAGTGTATGTTATTGGCTACTGCCATGGTGTCAGTGCCAAATTATTGCGGTCAGCTTGTGCAATGCAGAGCCATGTTGGATTCTGCTAGTCAAGCGACATTTATCAGTAAAGCTTGTGTGAAGCGATTAGGTCTACAACCCTCAAAGTCTTCTACGCCTATTCAAGGTGTTAATCAAATGTCTTCGTGTACGTCTTTGGGTAATGTGACCTTGAAATTATCGCCCCGTGAATGTAGCAGCCCCGCATATGTTGTGGATGCAGTGGTGCTACCTCAAATTTGTGATTCTATACCTTTATCTACCTTTAACCTTCAAAAGTGGAAATACTTGGAAAAGTTAAAATTGGCAGACCCAGAATTCAATATTTCTGCAGATGTAGATATTTTATTAGGAGTTGATATTTTTTCGCAGATTATCATCCCAGGCTTTCATAAAAGTCAAAATGGCAGCCCCTGTGCAATGAATACTATTTTTGGGTGGATCTTGTTTGGTTCTGTAGAGTCAGTTCCGACGTCTATAGTTTTGAGTTGTTTTACTGCTGTTAATACTCCATTGGATGAAACCTTAAAACGGTTTTGGGAGTTAGAAAGCATTCCTCATTCGGTGGTCATGTCTAATGACGATAAGGCCGCCGAAAACATATTTCGTGGAACTTGCTCACGCGAAGCTAGTGGTCGATATGTAGTTGAACTTCCATTTAGAGTTTGGCCTCCTTCCTTAGGCGATTCTCGCATTCAAGCATTGCGACGGTTTAAGTCGCTTGAATGCAGATTAGAAAATAATGTAGATTTGAAAGTACTCTATGACGAATTTAAATAATAAATAAATAAATAAATAAATAAATAAATAAATAAATAAATAAATTTATGCAAGATTATCTCGATCAGGGTCACATGACTGCAGTTAAACCTCTTACTTCCCCCCGTGATGGATACTTTATTCCACATCATTGCGTGGTAAAAGGAGAAAGGGAAGCTAGAAAAATTCGTGTGGTGTTTGACGCAAGTGCAAAATCTTCCAACTGTTCCTCATTGAACGATTGCCTATTTACTGGTCCTAAGCTTCAGAGCGAGATAAATTCTATCTTGTTATATTTTCGCATTTTTAGTGTTGTTTTTACTGCTGACATTCGTCAAATGTATCGTCAGATACTCGTGGCGCCAAAACATCGTGATTTTCAGCGCATTTTGTGGCGCTCTTCTGCTTCCGAACCTATTCAAGAATTTCAATTGAATACTGTGACTTACGGTATGTCATCAAGTCCATACCTGGCTATAAGAAGTTTGGTTCAGTTAGTAAATGATCATGGAGCCGACTATCCATTGGCCCATCAGATCATCAGACGTACCACGTACGTTGATGACATTATGGCTGGAACATTTTCTGTTCAAGAGGCGTTGGATATGCAACGGCAGATCATCGAACTTCTATCTCTTGGTTGCTTTGAACTAAGGAAGTGGTCTAGCAATAATTCGACTTTGTTAAGCTCTGTCCCTGTAGCTCATCAGCAACCAATAATTTTTAGTGACAAGGAATCATCGGGAATGAAGGTGTTGGGATTGCAATGGTCTCCTGTTTCTGATTGTTTCTCATATTCTGTTAAGCCTGTATCAAAGGAATGCACAAAACGAAATCTTTTGTCTGAAATTGCTCCGATTTATGATCCCCTCGGGTTATTATCGCCCACGATTCTAGTGGCTAAGTCTTTGATACAAACATTGTGGCTTCAAGGATTGGGTTGGGACGAAGTGCCGTCACATGATATTATTCACAAGTGGGAATCGTATTGCTCACAACTTTCCTGCTTATCTTCACTTTCCATACCACGTCGTTTCATAGGTGATGAAACTTTACCTGCCGAGATTCATGGATTTTGTGACGCCTCGGAGCTTGGCTATGCCGCAGTGGTATATTTGCGACAAGTTTTACCTGATAATAATGTCATGGTTTCTTTAGTCTGTGCAAAAAATAGAGTTTCTCCGTTGAAACGTATTTCTGTGCCTCGATTGGAGCTGTCTGCAGCTCTATTATTAGCTGAATGTTTTGAATTTGTGATGTCAAACATTTCTCATGTGGAAATTTCTAAAGCATTTGCTTGGTCAGATTCAACTGTTGCCTTAACGTGGATACGGTCTCCATCCTATAAGTGGAAGACTTTTATTGCGAATCGTGTATCCCAAATTCAGGAAAAGGTGCCCCCTGAATGCTGGAATTATGTAGACGGAAAATCAAACCCTGCTGATTGTGCTTCTCGTGGAATTTTTCCAGACCAACTGGTCTCAGATCCGTTATGGTGGGCGGGACCCCCGTGGCTTCGTCAGACTGATCATTCTTGGCCTTCCCGGTTGATTCAACCGATGTCTGAAGAAGCAGCTCTTGAGGAGCGAAAAATTGTGTGTGCTACCCTACAAGTAGAGCCGTTTCTAAATGAGCTTCTTAAAAGATACTCGTCTCTGAAAAAAATTCAGAGAATTGTGGCTTATTGCCTTCGTTTTGTGAATAATTCTCGCTCATCCGATGTGTCTCGTGAATCTGGTGCTTTGAGTCATGCTACTCTTTATAAGGCTTTGGGATTAGTTGTGAAAATGGTACAAAAAGAGGTTTTTAGTTGTGATATTGTAAAACTTCAACAAGGATTACCATGTTCAAAACCTATAAGAAAGCTGGCTCCCTTCTTGGACCCATCCGGAATTATCAGAGTCGGTGGACGTTTAAAAAATGCTAATTTGCCCTACAATGCCAAACATCCTTTGCTTCTGCCTAGAAGCCACCCTGTTACTGATTTGGTTATCCAGCATTTTCATAATGAAAACCTTCATCCGGGACCTCGAACTCTTCAATATTTGATTTCTCAACAATTCTGGATTCTTTCCGCGCGGCGGGCTATCCGTCATGTATTATCGAAATGTAATCGTTGTTTCCGCATCAATCCATCATCATTGACTCCTTACATGAGTGATTTACCCCCAGCTCGGGTTTCACAGGTAAAGGCTTTTACACATTGTGGTGTAGATTTTGCCGGCCCTGTTTCAATTGTTTTGAGTCGACATCGTGGTGTTAAAAGCCATAAGGCTTATATGTGTGTCTTTGTTTGTTTTGGGACAAAGGCCGTGCATCTTGAGGTAGTCTCCGATTTGTCGTCGGAAGCTTTTTTGGCCGCTCTGCGCAGATTTATGGCCAGACGTGGTCGATGCACTGATATTTATAGTGATAGAGGAACAAACTTTGTGGGTGCCAATAATATGTTGTGGTATTATTGTAAGGAATCCGCTGATAAATTGGCTATTAGATGGCATTTTAACCCCCCTGCATCGCCACATTGGGGCGGAATTTGGGAAAGTGCGGTTCATTCAAAGAAAACTCATTTGGTTCGAGTCATTGGGTGCCAAATTCTTAGTTTCGAAGAACTATCCACCCTCTTGGCTCAGATTGAAGCCGTGTTAAACTCACGACCATTGTGTAGTGTCAGTACAGACCCAAGCGACTTATCAAGTTTGACCCCGGGTCATTTTTTGACTACCGAGCCATTGATGGCACCTCCTGATGAAGATTTAACTACGTTGCCTCAAAATAGGTTAAATCGGTGGCAGTTGGTTCAGCAACTTCACCAACATTTTTGGAAACGGTGGCACGTAGAATACCTTCATACTCTACAGATGCGGGCTAAATGGAATTGTCCGCAATCCCCCCCTATGGTTGGCATTTTAGTTGTTGTAAAGGACTCTAATACCCCACCTCTAAGGTGGCTACTCGGTAGAATAGAAAAAATATTTGAAAGCCCTGATAGGGTAGTTAGAGTGGCGCAGATTCGCACAACCAAGGGAGTATTTACCCGACCTTTGGTTAAGCTATGTCCATTGCCTTCCCAATAGTAATAATATTAAATAGATAAGTTAGATATGGTCCTTTAATATTTTGGTACCTATAGAATTAGGTTTTTGTCGTTTAGTATTATTGTTTGAAATATGTGTGGTGTGTTTGTGATGTATAAAAAAAGTACATTTATAAAAATAATAGTTAATTGATTATTTTTGGTGGGCGGAATGTTTGATATTAAATCAATATTTTTCGAAAATTATTCAACTTTATTTATATCACCTCAAAAATGGGTAACAATGCACTCGCACCGATACAAGGGTGCCTAGCAACGATATAGTTTAGAGAGCTCTAACAAAAATTTTGAATCCGTCAGAAGCTAAATTCATAAAAACCTTGTTAAATTGTGTTAAAAGTCTAAAAATAGTCTTCAAGTTACCAAATTAAGTGTTTGTTGGTATTTCGTGAGGAAATTGCCATCCTCGCCAGAAGAATCCAAGCCTGGCCGGCCAGTAAAAGGATTTGGTTGAAGACAAGCGAAAGGTGAGTGACATTTTTACCTTATTTATTTGAGGTGTCAACCGCGATCGTAATTGTTGCTGGTATTCCAATAAACCAGATGGTCCTTCTACATTTTTGTAGGACTTAATATCAAACAGGAATATTCAACCAAAAGAACCAACACAAAGTCCCGGTCTCAAATAATTATGGCCTCTAATTACGGTCTCAAATAATTATTTGAGACCGGGACTTTGTGTTGGTTCTTTTGGTTGAATATTATATTCAGGTCTCTTAGAGAAATATGGACACGTTTTTTGATTTGGCCAATGGAATGCTGATCCGTTTTAGGTTAGTTCCTCGTATCTCTGATAATAAAGGTATTGGGGAAACATGCATGTGCATTTCAAGTCTAATTAACATAATTTAAACTCCTAATATTACTTATTAATTATTTCAGGGAAAGTTAATAATGATCGACAATGCCGCATTTGGGTCATGTCTACTGTTTTAAAAAAATAAATAAAAACATCTTTAAACATATTAAAAAAACTTACCTGCGAATTTACTTCGCATTTAATAATCCTTTCGGTAAAATAATACAATAGAAAACCCATAATAGCACAGCTTGGTTACGTTTTTATACACCTTCAACTTGCGTCTAGCTGGTAATGGGAGACAGTAGGAGGATGCTTAGAGGGAGGCGGTGTTGCAAGTGGTTTTCGCGTGGAAAGAGTGATCAACAAAGCGGATATTTTAATTTTGAGCGAGGCAGCAGGTCTTAGAAGTTGGTCTGTGGCGGAACGTCTCCTCCCCATGGACTTCGCGGCCAGCATCGCCAAGTGCTTTCAAACAGGGAGTAGGTTTTAAGATTTACTCCGTGGTGTACGTCTACCGTGATATCGCCACGTAATATTTCGGGCGATCGGCGCCAAGTGTTTCTAAACAGTGAGTCGAGTTACAGATTATTTTCGTGGTGAAACGTCATCTTCCCACGAGACAACCTTTTGCAAAGATTGTTAAAGTAAACGTATAATAGTTTGTTGCGGGTTACACGAACCCCCTTAAGTGTGATTAGTCAATGTGGCCATTAATTAGTTAATCGATAATAAGTTATGTGAAGTAGTTGTATGATTTCACAATTTATGTAAACACCTCACATCTGTTCAAATGCCATAGTTTGGTAGAACAAAGAAATGTTTTTGTGAAGACAAGTGATTTGTTGAGAGTGAAATTATAAAAAAGAATCAGTGAATCACTCTATGGAAAAATAGTAGTTTTTGTTGCTGAGACTTGGATTTTAAAACCCAGGCTTTGTACAAAAGGTTTAAATAAATATATTTATTTTAAATAAAATTTTGAAATCCTACATAATAGATTTGTTTGCTATTATTTATTTAATTATATTTTTTCTTAAATTGAATGATGTTATTTTGTTTTTTATTTTGGCGATATAAAGTAGGCACGGTGGATATTTGGCGGTACGCCATGAATCAACGATCAACAGATAACGTGATTTACAACTCCCCATCTTTGTCTATTATAGCCTTAAAAGTGAATAAAAACATAATAGAGCATCTCCGCGCTTGCGCAATACGTCTCAAATTCAAAGTAACATGCTAAACAGAGACAAAAGTTTTTAGCAGAGTTGTCAATTCATTTCAAAGTCATCGTTTTGATCTGTCCACTTTAAAATTGTTTTTAAACGTTTATGTGACTCGAAAATGAATTTAATCCTAAAAACTGTTTTGTTCAAAGCCATTTTTATCGTACTTTCGTGTTGGCGGTAAATAAGTATGGGCATTTGTTATTATTATTAAGCCCGAATGCTAGCCACAAAAATGCTGACGTTTATAAACTTAAATTTGATGATTCAACGATTCTCCACTGCAACTAAATACATAATCTTATCACATTTCCTGTCATTTTTCACGAAAATTAAATTATAATTCACTCCACTAGTTAAGTTGAATATTGTCACTGATATGTTGATATTCCTTATTTAATAGACTTCCTTTTGACTTTTTGAATATCGTAATTTTGATCCCAACAAACATTTTAAGTTAAATTTACCTTTATTCGACCTCTAAACCGGTCAAATATTTTGCACGACCAATTATATATAGGGATAATTTACCTACATTTGTTTTCCTATTGCCCAATGTGGGGAAAGAAACTAAAGTAAATTGAAGGTCGAAAATAGGTTGATAGGGTTTTTCTGTCCAATAAGTTGAAACGAAGTGAAATAAATATAGACCTATTTTACGTCTAAATGTGGAAAGTGAGACCAACCTTTTGACCTAAATATAACCTAAATAGGAGCAATAAGACACTAGACAAAAATACAGAGAAAACATATTATATCTGGTGTTAGAAAGAAAAGACAACAACTTATGCCAACACTTCCAACAGGACAAAATAAATTATAAAATGAAGTTCGACTTAAGTAGATATTTGGAATGGCCGCATATTATAACTTCAACAATATGATATAATTAAGTTTTATCATTTTTCTGGATCGAAATTTGGATGCGAAAGAAATGTGTTTGTGAATTATGGTGATGATACTTCGAAAAACTAAACGCGCCCTTAAAATATGCATTTTTTTATGTATTATTACGATAATTTGAAATATTTTTACCATTATAACCTAAAAACAGAGTGCCTTCATTATAAACATTATATGTACCTAAAGTTTTAAAAAAACTTTCGTTGACGAAAGATATCGTAGTCTAATGGATTTTCCACTCACCTTATGTAATTCTTAAAATTTTAATTATTGTTTTTTTATAGTTGTCGATAAACAGGAAAACTAATAATTATTAAATATGGCCGCCTTTATATTTTTAACCTTAAAGTTATTTTTTTCTTTATTATTAACTGTACAAGCAATGTTAGCCTTTGAGGTTAATCAGAAAGTTATGAAGTAGCTCAATTTTTAACCACAAAAGATCTATAACTTTGGGAACAATTTATAGGGCAAAATTATCCAAAATATTACTTGTTTCTAAAACTACATGGTCAGTAAATTATTTGGACTTTTTGTAGGCAATAATTGGGTAATATTTACCTAGCGTAATAGCCAAAAAATTCCTTAATTTTGAACACATATATTAAGTAACAATTAAGTAAATTATTACTTAATCATATTCCTTATTAGGATTAAATATTTTTAATGTCTAAGAGAGGTAATTTATTTGTAATTTTTAACTAGGTAAATTAAACTACAAGTAGACTTCCCTATAACAAATTATTTAAGTTCTAGATATCCAAATTTTGACTTAGATTTTAGAGTTCGAATCTTTTGTGACTTTTAAGAAAACATTTAAGGCAAAAATAAGCAAATATTTGACAATTTAGGATTATTTTCCTTCCGTTCTGGTCTACATTACTTAATATGTTTGTTGGGATTACATTTATATTAATTTAGACACGTTCAAGTAATGACGTACCGGCAAACATCCACCGTGACGACTTTATCTAAAAATTGAAACAAAAATCCAAATGTTGCATTGATTGCCAATGCGACCATGGCGCCCTTTCCATCTGGTAGTATCTGTTATTGTGGTGTCAATCAAGTCTATTTTTGTGAGATAAGTCATATTTTTTAAAGGAAAATGAATGTGTGATAATAATTTGCCATTTATGTTCAATTGTTTGGAAACGGAGTTTTGACTCAAGAAAAGTTTTTTCAGCATTTAGCTCTCCTTTGGAGAAAACGCCGTCCTGCAAGGAATGACAATTAATTAGTTACATACATTACTTATTTAATACAAGAAGCAATAAAAACACAAAGTCTTACTCTTAAATTGTGTTTGTGTTTTGATTGCTTTTTGTCTTATTTACACACGTCTTTTTAAGAATTATGTACGCTTTCTTCGATATAATTATTTATTTATTCTTTTTTGATTTGATATTATTTCGAAATTGTCCATTGCCGCTTTGGCAATAAATACAACATTAGGATTTTGTTGCAATTTTTAAATAAATCGCTAAAATAAAAAGAAATAACAATAACTTAATATAAGAAAGAAAACTTTAACTGAATACATAATACCCAAAAAAGCTATTTATGTAGGATTTCAACGTTTTAATAAAAAAAAAACTAGCAAAACTTCTGTAAAAAGCCAATATAAATTTTTTTGTTGGAAAATAGAGATATATGCAAATGACGCAAGACCCAATAAAGATATTAAGACGCGGCTTTCGCAAAAATGGAGCTATTTCGATGCTCTTCGAAACTATTATACAAAAAGTATACGGTACACTTTAGTTTTCTTAAGAAATTTGAGCAAAACTGAAACTTTTATACAAAGCGCCCCCTGGGAAACAAAATATGAATTAGCGATCACCATCAAAGTTAATATTTAAATAAGGGCGGAAATCTATTTCAAACGAGCCTAAGCTTATTCCAATCAGATACAAGGCGTAAAATATATAGTATTTTTAAAGTTAGGGTGTTCACTAACTTTTCCCCTACCCCTTATTATCGGAGATACGAAAAAAAAATTGATGACCAAACTTCCGCAGAAATGAATAAACTTTCCATTCACAATATCAAGATAGTACCATAATGGAACAATTTTTGAAATAATTTGAATTTTTAATTTTTGGTGCTAACAGCAACATTAAAATTAATTTCCAACATTTTTTCTTTGCCGATTTACCTATTAAAAATGTTTTACTCAATATTTATGACCAATACTTTTTTAGATATAGCCGCTCGCCACCCTAACTGGATCACCCTGTATACTATCGCAACGATCGAGGGAAAACCTCTCAAAGTGCCAAAAAAAGTATTTGTTCCACCACAACAACTATGCGGAAATGGCGCTTAGCAAAAATTTACCGAAATCCACTTTCCAGCCGTCCCCGAAACTAAACTCTCGTGGCTGGACAAAAATTTGGGTGCAATCCATCCAAAGGGTCGTCGACCGTTTCGAGGGCATTAAAGAAACGCATCCCAGGAAAGGATTTAGGAACCTGAAGAAACGTTGGATCAAGTGCGGGGAACTCAGAGGATACAAAATTTCTATTGTCTTTCATATCGAACAATCCCCATATCATGGATGCCGTTGCCTGTGCGCACGAGCAATTTTTGTTTTATCAAAAAACGACCAGTTTAATGTCAGCAATTTTAAGGAAGAGCAGACTTGGGTTTTGGGATTTTAAGAACAAAAAAAAATATCTTTTTTCCCTAAAAAGAACTAGGTATGAAATACAATTTAACACTTACTTTTTCCTCCATGCTCAGCGGCACACCGATCTCGCTCTGCTCGAACATCACGCACGCTACTGTGCCGTCCCATGAGCACGCCAACAAAAAGTCGCCCCTGCTGCTCCAGGAAATGTCGAGCACGCTGTCGTCGAACAGATCTTTAATGACCACCAGGGGGCGCTTCAGTGACGTCAGCCATACACTTATGGAGCGGTCGCGCGAGCCGATGGCGGCGCAACAATATTGCGTCGCCTTTTTCGGGCTATCTGCGGACGTCTTCTTTAAAATGTTCGAATTGAAACGCTGAAAAGATAATAATTTAGAGGCTGTGCTTAATAGCCTATCGTAGCGACTACCCGCCAAACGTAATCTTTTCCGTTTACGATCACCCGAGCAAGTAAAATAATAACTCGCGCTGGTCCATACGCATTACTTCTCTCCACCACCGCAAAGCACGGCATCAATATTTCAAAAACCTTTTTAAATTTGCATAAAATACCGAAATAAAATAACATGCTAAATGTCAAGCCAATGTTAGGACCTCTTCTGCAGAATCCATAGACTTTTAGAATCTGCAACTGTATTGTTACAGATAAAACTTGGAATAGATAAAGTTCAGGGTTCTTAAATTAGATCAGCTCAATAAACTATCCTAATATATCTACAGAGACAACTGAACAATACGATAACTTTTTACACACTGCAATGTAAACACATAGCAAAACTAGACGAAGTTTTCCGAAGTTTATACAAGGCGTATAAAATCTATCTTGCTTTGACTTTTTTAAACAAATTTTTTTACTTCAAACAGTTCAGATTTTATTTTTATGGATTCAATCATTATATATTAGAACACATATAATATCTATAAAGTAAACAATTTTCAAAAATATCAACAGTAAAGTTTCAAATGTTGAGTTACCGGAGGGAGTAATGGCCGCGAAGCCTCAACAACTCTGTTGCAAAGCTCTTCTACCTTGTTTTGTATGTCTCTAATAATATCGAATACTTTCAAGGATAAATAGCTCCAATAAAAGTAATTTGAAACAAACAAAATGGCAAATCAAACATCCTGGACACGTGGCATTCAAAAGATCGGTGACAGGACGGAATATCAACGGGAACTCCATCACGTTGAAAAGTGATCCTGTCATTTTGATCAATATTCCCCAACACTGCAATAACGTGAAGCTGCAGCAGTTATAAATATACTCCAGTATTCAGAATCTCTTTGAAAAATCTCTTAACTAAATGTTTTAATTCTGATATATAGCTGTGGTTCAGAACTGCTGAGAGCAAAATCTTATTGCCCCTCCTGAAACCACAAATCACTCTTATTATCAATATTTCCACTCTCTTCCAAATTTTCAAAACTTTGCGAAGATATAAATACGGTAATGGTGGAATTATGTGGAGCAGGTCTTATTGTAATATTGCACATTGAACACTTGGGTACCTAGTTTTTTATTTTTTTTATGGAATCCCGTTATATCACAGCATTAAAAGTAACAGTCCTCATAGTGATATCTTGGTTCCAATTAAATCATTTGATCAGGCACAGTACTGCATAATAAATCCTTTATGGCACTCTGAGCGGTGCGTGTGCAAAGGAAAGAACTTACGTTGGTCTTGAATACTTGGGACATTATACTCGTTGGGGAACACGGCCTCAGGAAGGTCGTTCCAGAGTGATGACGGTCTCCAAATAAAGTAATGAATGAATGAATAGTGTCGTTCGAGGGACACTAAGCTAAGCCACGTGCGGATGGGCTGCAGTGTTGCCTCGTGTATTTCTACTATACATCGCTTTGGGTGGAATCAAGCGGACAACCTCAAATAAACATTTGCTATGAAAATATTTGTAAGAGAGGCCAAAGTCACCAACCTGCCTTCGATGTTCTAGGCTCTTAAGGTTGTTTGTCGGATCATGGTCGCCGATCAAGCCAATGGCTCTTCTTTGAATGGACTTCAGCAGTGTTAAGGTATGCTTAGGAGCAAAACCCCAAATGTGTGAGCAGTACTCCAGCGATGGTAGAATTTGGTCTTTATGGAGGGTAAAAAGCTGTTGGGGTATATAGAGTATAGAGGTTCTTAGTTCGGAAAAGTATCCCAAGATTCTGCGAGGCTGCTTAGCTATAGCCGCAACGTGACTATGCCCAGGCATATGACTCTCCAAATTGGCACCCAATACGTGAATTAATGAAGCCAAGAGAATCAAGTGTCCCGCCATTACTATATCTGGTTCTTTAACACTAACTGATTTAGAAAAAATTGCCGCCTGAATTTTTTTAGCGTTAAATTCTATTTTGGTTACTTGCACCCAAGATAGAATTTCTTCTTCAAAGTCTTGGTTGAGATGTGAGATTCGGCAAGCGATGTTCGAGCATCCAAAAGAAAATACTAAATAAGTGTGCTGTCATCAGCGAAGCTATATATTGGATATTTAGTTTTTCCAAAAGATTGTTAATGTTTAGTGGAAAGAGGGTGAGAGACAATACAGAACCTTGAGGAACTCCGGCATTGATGTTAAATGTGTTTTTGAAAAATCCGTCCATTGCCGCGCGCAGAAAACGGTTATTGAAAAAGCTCGACAGCCATGAACAAAATTAAACTGGCATACCGTATGCTTTCACTTTAATTAGGAGCCCCTCATGCAATACTCGGTCAAAAAAATTCTCCACAAATATAGCTAAAGTGGTAAGTCAGAATTTCTACCCTAATTAATAGCTGATTAAGCAGTACCTATGGATGATACGATGGATTTGTTAAATTATTTTTTGATTTCAGATAATTTTACCTACGCAGACATCATGTGTAATTTATATATAAATTTATACTTACAACGCAAGTGACTGCTTTTCTGTGACCCACGAAATCCTTGTCCTGCTTCCAGCCCTCCCGCTCTATAATTTGTGCCGTGGGTCCACCACCATTCATAGCGTGTGATGACACGAGGTACTGCCCGTCCGGTGACCACGAACACCTAATATAATTAATTTATTTAAAGTAGATTCACAGAACCATCCGAAAACGTTCCATTGGTTGAAATAGATGTCTAGGGATATTACCGATTTCATAAAATATTTTAGATTTTACACCTGAAGCGGACCGAACACCACAGTTGAGCTATTCCGCTTTCAGATGGCGCAGCCATCTATCTCTAGCTACCCAGTTGGCGTGTTAAACTCGCCTAAATTTCGCAAGAAAAAAATAATTTTTGCAATTTTCCTAAATAATACTCGATACTGATAAAATGTTTACGAATATTGTGTGTTTTGTTGAAACAGGGATTTCGAATAAGTATCTTCATTTTGACTTGAATCTGTTGAATTCTTTCTTAAAATGGTTAAATATATATTAAATGTGCCATCCAACTTTACCGATTCTCTTACTTTTATCAATCGACATAAAATATGGCCATAAACGAAAGGACTAAAGTTAAGAATACGAAAAAAGCATGTTCTTCATAAAAGTTGTTGCTCGTTTAAAAATAAGATCCACGACGCCAATAATGTGTTTGTTTTTTTGTACAGGGTAGGTATACAAAAAAAGAAACAAAAACGTAAAATTTGGTAAAGAGTAAAGTTGCCTTTTTTAAAAAGTTTTAATGCAAAATGTTACATAAACAAGCTTTTTTAAAGTTTAAATTAGTTTAATTTCTGGATTTTCAAATAAACATTTAAAATCTCTAAATTATCCTTTTAAAATCGATATATTGACAAATATACCGTTTTCTATTAAAACTTTTAAAAAGGCACTATTCGACCAATTTTAAGTTTTGGTTTTTCTTGCATATCCTGTACAAAAAAATTAAATTGTGGTGTGATCCTTAGCTAGCAAACACTTTTATAAAATTGACGTGTTTTCGTATCTTTCGTTTTTTGGTCCATTTTTTGTCCCCTTGACTACCCCATGAACATACTGTATAGAGAATCTTAACAACCTTAAAAACTTTAATGTCTGCTGTTGTCAAATGTGACGAAAGCCAAACGTCTACTTGATTTTTTCGGGCATGCCCATGCTCGACTTCACTGTATAATTGGTTGAGTTAGCTTAAATGGGTAAAGCGCAATAATATACAACTAATACATAATATATGATTGAATAATACCGATGACAGTCTTATCAGAAACATTACAAAAAGTTTAAGCTGCGTAGCAGTCTTTTAAATTCTTAATATGCAGTAATATAACTTATTTATCATTAGATCAAACCAAAACGAGAAAATGGGTAAAAACAAATTTTTATCTCGCCAAAATTGATATACCTACACTTTTGTCATAAAAATTGATAGCAAGTAAAGTATTTGAAAAACAAAAATTTAACCCTTATTCAAAATAGCGGCCCAACGCTAAGGCGGATATTCCATAAACTGAAATTGGCCAGTAGTGTTTTATTATTCAACTCGAATTGGTCAGTGGTGTTTCATTATTTGAATATAAAATTTTCTCTTTAACTAGATACAGTAGTAGGTACTGTTCTTTTTTGTGAGGTCCCCTTAATGAAAATCCTGCGCATAGCTCTAGAGTGAGGGAGAAGATACCGATGATGAACATTGAAATTTCAGTGTGTCCGCTAATTAATGGTTCATAACAAAACCACAGATTCCAATATTAAGTAGAATTCAATTAAACTTACCTTGGCTTAAAGGTTCGCAATAACCGAGACAGGTAGTATTTTTTAGTTCTTTTTCGATGTTTCTAAATTTTTGAAAAAAAAAACGTTTTTGCAAAAAAATATTTGGGTTAGTTCAGGTTAGTTTTTTAGGGCGAAAAATTTAAATGTATTTTGAAATTTTACGTATATTGTAGAGAGCGCTGCCTGCGACACTTTGCTTAATTTTACATTTCTGTAATTTTCGGTGTATTTCTTCACAAATTTAATATCTGAATTTTCGTGGAAAACTTGACCTTGTAGAAATATATTGTATAAATTAACGGAACGGAACATATTCTAATTTTCCTGTATTTGCAGTTTTCAGATCTCTAAAACACGCTCTATCAAAAAGTATTCTGGTGAATTTGCAGCCTATCCATTTTCTCCTGGGTACAAGATATCAGCAATGAACAACAATAAGTGAAATGCGGAAAAATAATAGTATTACATATCCACATTTTGGCCCACTGTGACAAATTACTGGAGTTAAGCCGAAATAATTCAGTTGTTTCAAGTAATTTTTTACAACCTGTTTACAAAAATTCAACTGTGGGTTCAAAATATCTTCTAAATATTTTATTTCCGATACATAAACAATATGAACGTTGTTAATTTTTACAGACAAACCCGACACAGAAAATTATCTACATCTACATCTCAAGAGCAATGCCAGTGACATATTGTCATCCAAGTATTCAGTTTTAATCTATTATGTTATATATTTTGACACAACCAGTTATACAATGCTTCCAGTTCGCTATTCGTAACCTTAACTACTTCTTCAAAAAGTTCGCAAGACACACAAATAGGTTTATAAATAATATTTTCTACTACTAACTTGAGAAATCGCCATTATTTATTCCATTTCTCTAATGAGAAGTTGAATTTCTCTGCCCAGGAAAATCACGATAATAAATAATCACCTAGGTAAATAATAAAAAACTTTCTGTGTAATGAAGTTAAGTTACGCACGATTTTAGAATTCTTACTCACCGTTTCTTTAACATGAGTTTAGAGCATTGAATAACCGTTTTAAATGAAGAAATTCCGCAAAATAATATCAAATTTTTAATAAAACAAGAATTCTTATCATAAATTGGAAGATATTTCAAAAGGAAACTGTTATTCAAAAATGGCAACACGATAACAAATTTTCTACATTGCGACGGGACTCTTGACAGCTAAGTGGGTTGGCTGGTTTATTTTATACAAAAACACAAGGTTGGGAGTGTTTGTCGACCTTTATTATGTTCTCTTGGTATCTTCACCATAAAACTATACACAGAGAAAAACAAAAACTTAGGTTGGAGTAAGCAGGGCACATGTTTCAAGTTTTAAGTAATAAAAATAAACTATAATACATAGAAAAATATGTCTTACCTATACACGACACTCACCCTAACTCTGATTTAAAAATCACAAGCGTGGATAAAACCTTGAGGTTCGTGAAGTTCCTCTGGTGAAGGGTACGAGAAAAATGGTTTTTACGTTTTGGCCACGACAAAAACGAGATCTTATTCCTCGCAGAAAAAGGTAGGGTTTTACCCGCGGTAAATACAAAATAACCCAATCAGATCGGTAGGCGATTTAGAGTCGACGCAGGACTACAACGGTCCACTGCGCCACCATGGGCGTAGGTATGAGGTTTCGTTACAACATATACCTCAGTTGAGAAAGTTGTTAAATAACTCTCACATTATATCATTCGGCGCTTCGCGCCTCAAAATGTATAAGCGCTCGCTAGCTTACTTCTCATCCTATATATACAGTACTATTTTCAAATCAGTATATATACATATATATTTCATTAACATGGATAAAGCACAAAAGGGGTCCCAAGACGCTCCCCTGAGGGACACCCAAGTTGCTCTCCACATTATTTGACACTCTATCATCCACCCTCGTACTATTGTACCTTACGCACAAATAATCCTGGATCTAATTTATTGCAGTACAATTTATACCATAAGATTTTAGCTTTTATATAAGAATGCCGCGGTCGATTAGTTTGTTTGTCTGTCTGTCGAATGTTTAAGTAAATTTTGTTAAGAAATCCACAAATGTTAAACAGCTGATTTCGTGTAGAAATTCACATAAAAAATACATGAAGGAATACACGGAAAATTACAAAAAATGTAAAACCAGCAGTACGTTTAAAAGGTGACAAATATGTTGGCGCCTTAGTGTATTCACGCTTTTACTGAAGTTAATAACTACATTATAAAATTTATCTTTATTATGTAAAGAACGTATACTTCGTAGATCTCGCTCCGAGAAAACATTTTAGAGAATTAAAATTGATCAGTGACCTAGTCAAAAACATTACTGAATATTTTATATTATTGCGTTGGAAGGTAGAGATTTGGTATAGATAAGTGGACATATTACATAAAAGAAATTAAGTTCTTCTTTAATTTACTTGTTAAATTCTTCTAAAAACAGCAAATCTTGTTATCTAAGAAAAGAGACAGCAGCTTTATGAACAAACACATTAATATTTCTACTTAATTAGAAAAAATTAATAAAACAATAAATATGCCTATTTTCGACAATAGGCAGTGATCGTTATTATAATTTTTTTCTAATGTACCCGTTTTAAATCACATTTCAATATTAAGAGCCAGACGCACTGACCCGCTATTTAGAGCGACATCTGCGAGGTACACCATTTTTACCTAATATAGCAATATTTCCATTCCAAACGTGAATATACTAAGGCAAAAAAAATCGGTGACCTATTAAACGTAAGAGTATTTTTAAGGAATCTGTGGTTTTGATGTTTGCCATTGATTCGCTGACCTTCTATATAACACAATAAGTGAACTTGTATTTATTTTGTCGAAATAAAAAGTTTTTTTATTAGGTACCTAAATTATACCCAAAATTGCCAAACCAGCAATACACAGTTTAGATAAAGGACAAAGTCAATGCCAATGTTAAATGATTCCGAACTTCTTGAGCCGCCCTGGCAGGGTGATTTACGCGAAAAACAACAATCGCTTGCTCACCTCAAGACATACGTCGTGGCCGAACAATCTTGAAAAGGGTCCGTCACGACTTCTTGCTGCGCCCAATCGGACGTTCGCCATATCCTCAGTGATTTGTCGTCCGACTGACTCGCCAAATATTTGCCCACCGGATCCCAAGTAACGCCCTAAAATACAAGTAATGCCCCTAAAACACACATTACGCCTTAAAAGACAAGTGACGCTCTAAAACAGAAGTGTGTGCAATTTTTAAATGCTGTCCACAATGGGATTTCTAATTTCCCATATGCGAACTTGCGTTAGTGCAAGGAAAAGTAATTTCCAGATTAACAATTACTACGTTTTCAAGAGAAATTGGAATTTATTTGAATACCCCTTTCGTTTTGCATATTGAATGAAAACTCATATTGATGTCGTTTCGAGTTTCAAAGTCGATTCGGCAAAATTTGGGATCGTATCGAAATCGAGTATCATGAAAAAGCCATTCCGAATCGAAAACGGACTTGCGCGCTGACAGTCTACAATGTCAAATAACTTTGCGTTTAGCACCGTTTCTGACTCGCTCTCTCTCTTAACCATTGTTGTTGTCGAGTAAACCTTTTAAATTTTCAGTGGTTTTTTTTCTCATACCATACTTTTGACGTCTGACGTTCTGGCAGTTTTCAAGCATTGAAAATTTATAAGCGATTCAAATCGAATTGGAAACTGCATTAAAACACTTGGGTATTCAGAATGGAGAATGTATTGAAATCGATTTGAATTACTCATGAAAACGAAGTAAATGTGTGTTAATACTATAGTGTGTCGGAAATCGGTGAAGACAGTATTGTGATCACGGAAGCTACAAGAAATAGAAAGGCGGTTAAATAGAAGGTTTTAGGAATTGGCGCTTGTGAGTCGATTCTACTTCGTTTGGTTTTTGGAAAAACTAAAATGTAGCATTTTCTTAGATCACTAGTTGTAACTTTATAAATTTGGAAATTCATTAATTCATTTTGTTACCACTTTTTACGTCAAATGCGCCTGCCTGGTACATGTTATAACGTTTTGGTTGTAACATATACCAAAAGCACTATAAAATTTAAAAAAAACTATAATATCTTCAAAGTAACTAAAAAAAAAACATTTTTCCGGCAACTTCGAATATTTTTTCGCAACACCGATACATCAGATAATTTCTTTCTTAAGAATAAAGTTGAGTAAATAACAATATCTCTTAATTCTACGATTTTGTATGACTTGATCTTTTTGATTATTTACCGAGTCTGTTTTTATGCCGGTAAGTTATATTAAATTTATTGATTCCTAAGGCTTATCGTTCTAGAGTGGTAAGTAAAATGACATTAACGAAATAATCCACCTTTCACAACGACGTGACAGTTTTTATATATTAGGTATAAACAACAATGACAAAAGTCACAGTAAAAATTTTCATCATTTAGAGAATTTATAAAAGCAGCCGATTTCTCAAAGAATTTGCTATGTTTTACATATTCGTCGTACAAAAAATAGTATAGGCATCACATGCGGTAAAAATATACTGCTCTGAGCCAGTACTGTAGACTGAGCGAGCGTAGCAAAAAACATTGTTTTCCACCATTAAATCGTCATTACCATTCTTGATACTTGATTAGGTGAAAATGTTCAAAAAATCCTAATAGGAAACTAGAAAATTAAGTAAGCTAATTGGTTAATTCGCTTATATAATATTTTTGTTTAGTGGGCTTAATACGTTTTAACGGTGGCTTTTGGTAAAATAATATTTAACAAGAGTGGTTCTATGTGCTAGCCTGCTTTATCCCCGGACCTTACGCATTTACACTTTTATTTATGGATTTGTGAAAAATGAGGTATACCAATTTATTTCCAAAGAAAGCAGGGTAGTAGTGGTGGATTAACATCGATAATTTCGACTATCAAAACACATCGAAAGTTTTTACCAACAAGGCAAAACTTAGGTTAAGGTTAGGTTATGCTGCTAGTACACTGAGAATTTCTTCGTGGAATATTTCAAAAAAGTTCTTTGCTAAAAAAATAAAAGGAAGAAAAACCCTGAAGCAATAAGCATCAACAGAAACAAAAAAAAAATACACTCCAAAAATATAACTTATTTTTATTATGTGTCATCTCGATTTCACGCAATAATTCACGGAAAAATAGAAATTCGCCAAGAATTAGGTGAATTTCGTTGATATGAAATCAAGAAATTCACAGTCAAATACCAGCATTATAGTTGAAACTATTATTACATGCTCCTCAAATAATATACTATTAAACCCCTGTTAAACAATGGTATTTTTTATTGTTTGGTACTTTCTTTAAAAATATTAAAAACTATCGATAATAATCGTTAGTCAAAGATTCGACTATTGAGAACTGCCGAATTCTCAGAATATTCTTGGCCATATTAAACATAATACCATTCATCGATAATTAGCACTATTCAAAAAAATGCAACCTATTGGTTTTTTCAAAATATCTCAAGAACTAAGAGAACCATAATCGATCCACAAGTGCCAATAAACTACTAACATAATTGTGAGATGTAACTTAAAGCGACATCTCGTGGCGTTCGAACGCATCGCCCGGCCCAATCCAACAGGAGCTTTCATAAGTTCAGAAGTCAAAAGGAAATTACCCACTGGTCACGATTATAGAAGTCGTCTGAATTAACCAAATTGCCTAAAACTGTCCCTAGTTAACCGCGCTGTAAGCTTGGACATTTTTCCGCATGTAGTTGATTGATTAACTTTATACGTCAAATTTTTGACAAGAATAATTTGACATACAAAATGAATTAATACCACGCGGAAAATTTTAAAAGCTTACTGCAAGACAGTTTTTTTTTATCTTAGGTTATGTTAGTGGGTATGACGATCAAAATTCCTGGACGACGTAAAAACTTTAAATTTAGCACAAGTATAGACTATAGAGCATTAACAAAGAAAAGCCGTAAACAATCGCCCGTAAAAGGGGTGAATAATAGTCAGATAAAAAATTCGCCACAGTTATAAGGTTAAAAGTCCGAAAAAATAAATCGAAAACTCACAAAATTATTCTCCAACCCCTTTGACTATTTTATAAGAACATTTTCCGACAAGGCAGCTTTTACAACCATAGGGATGTCCCTTGATAAAATTGCAAGTATTGAGCAAACGAAAGTCCGAATATTAGAATTGCCACTTTAATTTTTAAAAGTCAATGTTCGGTGAGCCATAATGTATCATATCTTACTAAAGAAGTTGTACGGTAGGTAAATTTAAGCGCATTTTTTATCCACGATATTTTATAAAGAACCTTTAAATATTGAAAAATTATTATTATTTTTTAATAATTTTCATCACGTCCTTAAGTAAAATCAATAATGACCTCTCGAAATATGTGAAAATGCTTTTGACTATGGTCTCTCCGTTTTGGCCAAACTGTATAATCTACTAACCTTGACCATACCAGTATGGTTCTTTAAAACGGCCACTTTCTCTGGAAATTTCTGGGCATTCCAAACGATCACGGTGTTGTCCACACTGCCAGAGGCCAGCCTAAAATGAAGTTGAAAGTTAGGTACGAAGCAAGACACATTAAGTGACTAATTATCATATATATAAATAAACAGGTAAAGTTACTTTAACTTTAGCGTCTTTTATCAGTAAACCATGCCTCCCTAGAATATTATATTATCTACGCTCTTGGCTTACCATCCGTCGTGCGGAGCCCAGGCCAAGTCCAGCACGTCGCCGTTGTGAGAATTTAACGTGTGAACACACTTCCACGTTTCCACGTTGACTTTATTGCTGCCGAAGATCGAAGAGTGACCCTCGCTGGTCAGTCTCCAGATCATCACAAGCTTGTCGTCGCTGCCAGAGGCCAGAAAATGGCCATTGTTGCTCCAGCGAACGACATTGACGCAGGCTAAAGGAAACATAATAATATGGTCTATATCGAAGTCAAAAACTTTTATTACTAGACGTTTCTATACTTGACTAGACAGTTTGTTTACAACACATATTAAAAGAATACGTGTTAAAGAAATTACCGAAAACGTGTACTACGTAATGTTTGGCAATCGTAACAAACGCCTACCAACAAGGAATTGATGAAATATTAAAAATCAAATCATTACTGGACACTTGTAGGTTATATGTTGTAGAAATTCATATAAACGTATTAATCATACATCAGATGGATTGCATTCTATTTCACAGAACGAATAGTCCAATAAACGGAACGCTTAAAAAGGAATTTTAGTTAGAAAGCTGCTTTTTCCGTTGAAGGTACATTTTAATGTTTGAAAAGACACCTCAGTGTTATTTTGTGTCCAGTCCTTGCACGAGAGCTAAAAAACCCTTCAATTGGGGTTGAAAATATATTTTTGGGTTATAACTTTTAAATGAAAAATAATATGAAAAAAAGTTTTTATTAAATGTTGTAGAGCAATAAATTTTACACAAAAAAGGTTATTACTACTTTTTTCTAATCTATAAATCTAAAAGCAATAAGAGGTTCGCAAATTTCAAAAACAATTTTTGGTCAGGTCTTTAATAAATGGGAGCTAAATATGGATATGGCATCACTGTCGTCTTTGGAAAAGAGTTGCAGCGTCTAGTGCAGTATTTATCGGGTTTTTAGATGCCGAATGATTTTTTGCGGATACAGGGTGCGCAAATAACATTTATATCTATATTTTAGGTATATGTAAAATTTGGTTAGTAGATAGCTAATACCTCGGAACAGCACGTAGGGTAGTTTTCATTTCGAAAATTTTAAAAACGAAAAATATTACTTTACTTTAGAAAGAGAATGTAGGAGAAGATCAAAATCTGAGTAAGTGATAAATTTCACTGCACAGTTATTAAGTACTTCATACTATTCATATAGGTGATACTTATTATAGGAGGGTATATTAAATTGGCACACCATCAATTATTGGCACCCAAAAAGTTGCTCTAAAAAAATGTTTAAAACTGATTTTTTGCTTTACTCTTTTAACCTACAAAAATCGTTTAACCTTAATATCTTCACAGTTGACTGGCAATGGGCAATATTACTATTCAAAATACACCCCAATAAAAATATCATATTAGGTAGGTATAATAAAATAATTATAAACCATTCAAAATTTTTGGCTTAGTTTCATACATACCTTTCACAGGGTTATTCAAACAATATTTCACAAAAATGTTTCACTTATAGAAACCTCAAAACAGTACAAAAATAACATACTCTAATAAATTAACGTACCTACCAAAAAACTTTTTTTTCAAACACGCGTATAGAGTCTCAGCCAGACGATGGGCAGTGTTGCCAAGTTGAAAACTTAATGCGTTTGTGAAATTTCGAAGACGCCGACCAACCCTCAAAGTTCACATGATTCTAAGGTCACAACTATTAGAGATATCGTAAAAATGATCATAAACGTTTTTATTCAGATTTAAATGCTTTACAACTTTTGTCTAAAACCTTTTTTTCTGGTGTTTTTTTGTTTTAACGCCACGGGTCAAAAAAACATTTTAAAGTAATTTTCCATCCCTTATGCAAGGGTTGAATTCAAAATAATACCGAAGTGTCTTTTCAAACATTAAAATGTACCTTCCACCAAAAAAGCAGCTTTCTAACCAAAATTCCTTTTTAAGCGTTCCGTTTATTGGACTAGAAAATAGTGCGTCAAAATTGGAAAAGTGAATTCTCGCAAAATAAACGTTTCTTCTGCCACAGGATCTCATGTCGGACCGCGAACTTTTTGCAAACCAATCTAAATGTGAGGTTTTAAGATTTCATAAGTGTAGAGAATGTTTGGTTCCTTGCGACGTATGTGCTCGAATATTTGGGATATTAGAGTCATTAAGTTTCTTTATTATTGTCTTGTACGTAGTATTTTAGAATATAATTATTTAATATGGAGTCCTTAATACAACTATCATGTTCATCGTTTAGAAAGTATACAAAACAAGTTTGTCAAATTGCTATTGTATAAATTAAAGTTCCTATACCATGGGCTTCCATTAGAAAGCCTTGAGCGCCGTAGAAAGAATGCATCTGCCTTATTTCAATATAAACTAATTCATGATAAAATAGTATGTGAACAACTTTTGTCTAGGGTACTTTTCAGAACTCCACAGAGGTCTATAAGGTCAAGGCAGTTTCTATAACTTTTACCATAGAACAAATTATGGAGCGCAAGGTTTTTCAACAACGGTAATGACCATTTACAATAACTAGTTTTGCGACATAGATATATCTAGACATAGTCTGGCAGTTTTTAAGGGTAAAATGAAAGAGATTCTTTATTGAATTGATATAACTATAACTGCTGTTATAGAATATTATTGTATTGGCTATAGAGTACTGTTAGGGGTTAATTAATTTGCTGTACTATTTAGAGTTTTGTCCTCTGTAAGTACATGTATTAAATAAATCGAATATTTATCAAATCAAAAAGATATCTCAAGAGATATCTAAAAAATTTTGTTTTTATGCTTGAAGACAGCAGAGTGGGATAGTTGACAATAAACCAGGGTTTAGTCCAGAATGCACACACTGCAACCGTCTACGAATATTACCGATTTTATCAAATACTTAACGTCAAACTCTTAAATACGATAGTTGGCATTCGAGCAAATTATTTAAATATTTTTTGACTAACAGGATGAACCAAACCAACAATATTAATTTTTTCTTGCTCTGTTTAATCTTCAAATTATGGTGAAATATACTATTCTTAAGGCAAAAATATGACGATCTAGCCCAACTTACCTTAGTCAAAAAGTTGATACTGATGAAATACAGGAGGCAAATTAATTTCTTAATTTTTTTTTTGGGTAACCCCGTATAAAACTTTTTCCAATAAAAACTGTTGCTTTAATCCAGATACACCTACCAAAGGGGGTTTCTTCAAATTCAAAAACAAAAATTAGGGAGCTTGGACCAGCCCTAAGTCTGGATAAAGTGTTAAGGAAGGCAACGACGAGGTTTAGTATGCAATAAAACAAAAAACATTTAAATTCAATTATCTTAGAAAGGGTTGGTCGGAGCGAAACCTATGAGGCAAACATTTTTTAAACAAAAAATTTCTTGGAATAAGAATTTATTATTATAAACTTATTACAACGAGGCAGAAAAAAGTTATGAAGTTTTAGATGAAAGGTAAAATATATAATACGCCATTTTTTGCAAAATGAGTTATTTATACCATTGGATTCGTAGAATTTTTCTGCGTCGATATAGCCGGATTTCAGGCTAATCTAACTAAATTTTTGGCGTTTAATAAATTTTTACTTTTGGGCAGTGCCGGCCACAACCATGTCTTAAGCGACGCATTTTTATAAAAAAAAAATCAGTTGCCTGTCGTGTAATACACCCAACTACTTTGCTTCCAGCATATAAGTCAATTCTGTTTTCATACTTCAGCGCCTTAAAGCAGATTAGTCAGTTCACCTGGCAGCATACATTTCACAATGGTGCTTAAAACATCCATGTATACATCTTTTAGAGGTACATATGGCGTATTAGACATTTTACCTGTTTGAAATAACAACACATGTGCTACGTTATACGGTTAAAGTATCTATTTTCCATTTTCCTACTTGTTAAAATCCGTGTGACGGTCGCCGGCAAATGTCTATTTGTTTTTTACTGAAAAGTTCTGTGTAATATTTCGTGTTTGCGTCCATATAACAAGGTAAGTATCTTCTAATCAATGCATGTTCAGTCAGTTTTACTGGGTTATTCTGATCGCGTGTTTTTATTAAACCAAATTTATAAAACCCAAACATAACTTTAAAATAAGTAGAGATGTACTTCTCTATTATTCAAGGCTTTGGCTAAATTTATTCTAAAAGTTTTGTATATTTTTTGGTACGTAAGTATTGGTTAGTTTTATTTGAAAATCCTGTAGCGAGTAAGGGCAATGCATTTTAAATTACTATTATTATTTTATTTGTTAGCAAATATTACTTTAATCAAAATCAAAACACCTATATTGCGTTGTTATATACAAAACTTCTGAAATCAACGCTGAAAAGTTCTGGGTAAAAAATTAATTTTTCTATTTGCAGATAAAATAAGTTCTGGGTAAAAAATTAATTTTTCTGTTTGCAGATAAAATGTTGCGAAGAGATCGTATAATGGAAATGACGCTTCATAGCAGAAAGAAAGTCATAGACCCTGAAAAAAGCGGTTCTTTATCTACTCACTCTACAGATATACTTACTCACAATGCTAAAACGACTTTAGGTTGGCAATCTCAAAGTTTACATCATCACAAACTTGCTAATGTACCCTTGTCACCTGCTAAACCAACAAAAAACTGTCTGTGAAGCAGATCCAGAGAAAATCACAAATTTACATCAGGCCGATGAATTTCTGGGCATGACTGAACTTTCTAATATTTGCAAGCCTAATTCTACAAAGTATTTACCAGACCAACGAAATGAACCTCTACTGGTAGGTACTTGTTACTCTGAGCTTGTATATCGAGTGTCGCCGTTTTATACAGATCTAGAACCTGTTAAAAAAGATTAATGCATGACCTTAGTAGCTGCCGCTTTCAATAATGTATGCTGTATTTCCAGCAGATTCGGTTTCTACTGATGAATGTTTACCATCAATTTCCCACGAACAAGATGTTCAGATTTCCTCCAAAACTCAAGGGTTGTCTGATATTGATAGAGCGGTTATCCGGGAAAATACCTGCATTGCAAATGACAGTTTCTTGCAAGGTGTTCAACCTTCACCAGTCTTTAAGGAAATAATGGAAACGTATTTGTTAAGTGAAAACGCTGAAAATGTTCCAGCTGAAGTTGTAACATCTGCTCTTAGTAAGGCAGCGAACTTTCGCAGCTGTAAAAAGATTTCGCAAATGGCCTACGTAGACTTTTTGGATGAAGAGGAAAGAATTTTAGAATATGATTACGAATCGAGCTCTTGGGAAGTTTCAGCTGAAGACGAGGGAAGCGAGAATAAAAAAGTAGTTATAAAAACATTTAAAAGAAAACAGAAGAAAAAAGAAGCGGTTGCTGCTGAAGATTAGACAGTAGGAGTTTCTGCGTATAAGAAAAAACGACCCAATAAAAGGAAAGAAAAACAACAGCTTATCAAAGTGGCGCAAAATATAAAAAAAAGATGGCATAGTAGTTCCAGCAAGGGAAATGGGACCGAATCCATGTCAGCCAAAGAAATTACTAACCAGTGTGGCGATATATCCCAAGAAAGAAGACTAAGCGTATTTAATTACTTTTAGTCATTATCTCCACAACGACGTCGAGATTGGCTTGTTTCAATGTCGAAGAAAGAAGCTGTCAAGAGAAAGAGGGTAAAAAATGAAAGCAGAAAGTCCAATGAGGGTGAAGGGCAACGTCAAGTTTGTCTGAAATTTTTATTGTCGACCTTGAATATATCACAAAGATTTGTATACTACACCTTCTCTAATGCCTCTTATGGTATAGGAAAAGAGGATATGAGAGGAAAAACCGTACCCCCTGATAAAACAAAGGATGACGTCTTTAACTCCGTTAGAAACTTTATAATCAGTCTACCTGCAGTGCCGTCACACTATGCAAGAAAATATTCAACTTAACTTTACCTGCCCACTGAACTTAAATACGTAGCGAATCTTTATAACTTATATACAAAAAGAGAAATAGAAAATGGTATTGATGTTGTATCAGAGAGGTTATTTAGAAAAATAATCGCGGAAGAGTTCAATATCGGGTTTCATATACCAAAGAAAGATAAATGTATCAAGTGTATTGGTTTTGAAAACAATCCCGGACTCGGAAATAGATAAACAAGAGCATGATAAAGAAAAAATGAAAGTAAGAAGAGATTCGAATATCATCAGAAAATTCATGAGATAAACAAAAATGTTTTGTGTACATCGTTCGACTCGCAGAAAGTTTTAAACACCCCATATGGTGAAAGTATGCTTCTTTATTACTACAGGAAATTAGCAGTGTACAATTTTACCTTATACGAGAGTACAATAAGAAACGGCCACTGCTACTGCTGAAATGAAAATGAAGGAAAGAGGGGAGGTAATGAAATAGCGACATGTCTTGCGTCCTTCATAAAAAAAGTTCATGACCGAGGCACAATCATGAAATTACTGCTTTACTGCGGCTCATGCCCAGGTCAAGACAAGAACCGTACTGTTTTGGCCTCTCTCCATCATAATTTGATGTCCTGCAAAAATATAGATGTAATTCAGATTAATTATCTTCTGCCAGGTCACACATATATGCCGGTTGACAGTATGCATTCTGTCATTGAAAAAAGCATAGCTAAGCATATTATTTGGGCACCTCCACAATGGCCAACAGTTTTTCATTCAGCTCGCAAAAGTCCTGAACCTTATTCAATTCACCCCATGACTCACAAAGAATTCACTTCATGGGATGATTTATCAGATAAGTATTTCAAAGGAAATCTTGTTGGGAAAATAAGCAAAATTAGAGTCGCTACACTAAAGAAGGCCGACCCCAATAAAATGGTTGTAAAGTATTCTATGGCCCGTTTGCAGATTTCAAAACAAAAATACAATGATTTGAATAAATTGTGCAATTCAAAGGTAATACCTCTACAATATCATACAGAATATTCCAAACTTCTTACAGGTAACTTAAATAATGTTCAACTGATGAAGAAAATGTAGTAGTTCAAACTTAATAATATGAATTACCTCTAACACTGACACTTTTGTTTGTCCTAATTTTTAAGCAACAAAAAATGTATTCGCAAATTACTAAAAGATTATATTATTATGTAAAAATTAAGCACTTTTAGTTTTTAGTTTTTTTCCTCTACTTTTTCTAAAAGGTCTAGATAACTTAATAACTATAGATTAACAATAATAATAAAGAGAATAAGTCATTGCTAATCTGAATATTAGTCAAATTAACAATGACATGTATTTTTAGAATTCTCGCATAAGACATATTATGTAATATACAGCTCGTTAGTGAAATACCTATAAGATATTTTACATTATTAAAAAATAAGACGTCTTTAACGAATTTGTCGTTTTCAATTACACGGTTGTACAGTGCGTTATGCTGTTAATACATTTATTCTGTTTCTATTTATAAGCAACATTGTATAATACGCAGGGTTGGGCAAAATTTGATTTTTATTAAAAAAATCAAAAATCATTGATTTTTTTGATTTTTATGATTTTTTTCATTTTTATTGATTTTATTAAAAATTTAACATTTTTCTCTCTCTTCAAATTAATACAAATTATTTTAATGTCGGTCTAACAATATAGTAGGCCTAAATTCTACCCAAAATATTGTCAGAACGCGCTTCTTGCAAGAAAATTCCTGTCGCGACTTGATTCTTTCCCGATCTATCGTATTTTGATGTTGATTGTTCAAGGGAGTGGAAGTAAATAGTTTTTTAATATGTTATATTGTTCATTGTTCTGAATTAAAAATAAATAGTTTCATTAAATCATGATTTTTTTTTTAAATAAAGTGATTTAAATCATGATTTAAAAAAAAATCAAGTGATTTAAATCGTGATTTAAATCACTTGATTTAAATCAGCCCAACCCTGATAATACGCCATTAATTCAAAAAACAGTTAAAATATTAATTTAAAACCTAGTGCATATAAGGACTCTACAGTTATAGTTATATTCCTGAGATTTTTCAAAATACGATACTTACAAAAAAAGTTATGATTTTTTCTCTGAAATTTTAAACTTTAAACGACTTTCCTGTAAAATTCACATTTGGCGCATTAGCTATTTTGCCTTTCAAGCGTCGATATGCAAAGTGCTGTTAGCGACGCCCTTAACAAGATACATCAAATTTGTTATTAGACCTGAATTTCGCATTCTAAAAAACCCTTACTACGAGATTTCGTGCAAATTTTGCTATTATTAAGATAAATACTTGGAAAAAAGTGTTCACGCCATGTATTGTGTTTCGGAAATTATTAACTTTTGGACTTAGTTAATGCAAAACAATTTCCCTTGCACGTCATCAATCAACTGATAATTGTAAATCCGTAAGAAAACATAAGGAAATTAAACATGGGCAAAAAATATGAAAATTTCAATGTGATATTGAATGTAGTAAAAACTGAAGGTATTCTTCTTTGATACTAACCCACTTATAGCAAATATTTTTTTAAATTTAAACATGTAAAAATTAATATAATTTGAATTTTATGGGCCGGCAGTTGGCAACAGAACTGTCAACGGTACGGTGGCGCTAGCTCATTGGTTCGCATGTTTTGACGTTGTGTTTTCGTTTTTCGTGTTGTTACTGTTGTTGCGAGCGTATTTTTTTAACAAAAACTTCAGATCTTTTCATAAACAGCATTTAAAAACTGTTCTTTTAAGAACAACAAAGGTGTACATACATATATCGGTCGATTACGTTGTTTACTATTTCTGAAAAATGCCGACGCGTTTAAATAGCCGGTGCAAAGAGCTAATAGCTTCTCTAGTACGCTATTTTCAGGAATAACTTAACAACAATGGCCCATGGTTACCCTTGACAGTAGTTAGAGAAGAAATTTCAAAGAGTATGTTAAGGTCCACATATTTTATTTCTACTTTACCAATTTATTTTACTTTATATTAAATTTATATAAATAAGGACTACCTACGTGTAATTGTAGGTATATTTTTGCCTCGCCTACTTTTATAAAAACATATACAAACAAAATAACAATAAAATTACATGACTATTGCAATACAATTTAGGTATATATTGTCATCCTGGAAGCTTTTTAAAGTAAAATAAATTAGGGTAATTCCCTCACTCGGATATTTTGGTTACGATCTGGCAACACTGCTGATAACTTAAGTCACTCGCAGGGTATGACGTACAACGGAAATTGTTCTGCATTAAGTATATATCATTTAGTCTTAAGGGCTACGGTTGTGGACGGTACATAGCAGAAAATGAATTGTGAGTTTATTTATAGTCCAATAGATTTCAAATTTGGAATGGTATATAGGTAAATATTAATATACGCCGATGCGTTGTCCCTTTTTTTTAGACGACCTAGGGCCGACGTACTCAGTTTTTTTTTAATAAACTATTAAAAAAATGTAAAAAACGTTCCGCATCGGCATGGCTTTTACCATTTTCTTTACAACCAAACTAAACGAATTAAAGAAAAAAAATTTTAAGTTTGCCTAAATCATTTTCCCTCCGTTTTCAAAATACGGCCGTCGGCTAACGACCTCTTGCAGATTTCAAGGCGAAACTTACCGCAATCGCACGTTTTACGCTGGAAGGCGGGGCCAACTATATGCGGACGGACTCGGAGATTTTGGAGCGTTTATTAATTATTTTATGTTGAAACTTTAATGTAATTTTCGGTGGTTAGTCGTGTCTGCAAATTAAAAACGTGTTTAAGAATAAGTTTAATGATGTTTCCAAAATTAGCAGTTTCATAGGGTTTGTCAATGCCTACATGTTGTAGTTTTTGGTTTTATTTTCTGTGAGAAGAATAGGTAAACAAATTTTATAAAAGAGCTGATTTTCAGTAAAAACGATAAAAGTATGTTCACATCTCGCAGTAGGGGTGAAGGAGGTTCTGTTTAAAATGTTATTAATCTTTATAATATGCATGTATCTCTTATAATGTGTTACTTTAAAGAAATATTAACATCGATGATTAGTTTCGATCTTTGTTTGATAACATCGATGTTTATTTTAAACATCGGTAAATCGAAATAAAATCTCAACTTCCGAACGGTGCAGTAGGTATCAAGTCTGAATGCGGCGCGATGTCGACCTCCATGGTCGGGTGGTAGAGATTTCGCCCGGCGATCAAGACGTCCCGGGTTCGAATCCCGCCTTGAACATGGAACTTTTTAAGTGTTTGTTAGATATTTTATTGTAATTATAATATATATTATTGAATAAAATTTATTTTTTGCTTTGATATATTTACTAAAGTAGGTATAGTTACTATATATACACCAAAAATAAATTTAAAAAAACAACGGTATATTTTCTATTGCTTTTGTGTTTTATAAGAAAAACATAATGAATAATAATAAATTAACAATATACAGTGTGTCCTGCTTTTCATGAATACACCCTAATATTATCTCAGTTATTAATAATGAGATTTTCTTGAAATTTTGATGGTAATTGTATGTTAGAAAAATGAAGTATTTGGCATAGTGAACATTTTTATTTACCATTGGCGTGCGGTGTTGGTGGGGTAAAAAAGGCTTTTTTTTTAAAGGATATTAGGGCTTATTTTAGATAACTGTTTCTATAAGATTTAGAATCAGCATCCCCAAAAACCCCTTAATTCATATTTTCAAAATCTCGAGAGCTGATTTTAGCAGAAAAAAAAGTATTGTTTTAATAAATTCTTTATTTGTAACTGTGCTGACAAAATTACGTTATTTTAGATTCTTGTGTTTTTAACATAACTACCTTCTAAAACAATACGCTTTTCAACAATTCTTCTTAAAGGTACATTCACTTTTCTTATGTTAAAGTTTGGTGAGTAATTTCATAACACGCTTGCATAATTCTAATGCAAAGTTCCTCTCTATTACGCGGTCGAGTAGCATACACTTTATTTTTCAAGTGCCCCCACAGAAAAAAGTCACAAGGGGTAATATCCGGCGATCTGGGGGGGGGGGGGCATGGTTCTAAAGGAGAATTTCTACCCATCCACTAGGGAAAGTTGCATTTAAAAACTATCATAGAATAATGTGCGGGGGCACCACTAACTGAAAGATTAAGTTTTGTCTCTGTGCTAAAGGCAATTCCATGAAAAAATCATAAAAATCATTTAGTAAAAAATAAAGAAAATTTTGTCCGGTCAAGTTATCCAGGAAAAAAGAGCCAACAATTCGTTCGTTAAATATGCCACACCACACGTTCACTCTTTCACGGTACTGGTTTTTACAATTAATTACCCAATTCGAATTTTTGGCTGCCCAAAACCTACAATTTTTATTAGATGCCACACCGTTTGTCGTAAACGTTGCCTCACCAGTAAACATAATGTTCTTTAGAAAAAGTCTGTCGTTAAGATAGTTACCTTGCAACCATAAGCGAAATTCAAACCGCCGTTCAAAATCACCATTTAACAGAGTATGTAGAAATTTCCATACTTTGTTTTTCGTTAAATTCAGTATCCTCGCAACTACCCTTATACTACCATTTGGGTCGTTTGTCGTCTGAATAATGTCTTTGATTCAAATTGTACCTCCTTGGTCTTGTCTTTTGAAAACCACTCCAGTCCTGGCGAACAATCTGTTGATTTTGGCAACGGTATCGTGAGTAATTGGTGCTCGATCCTGATGCCTTTCATTGAATATTCCAGCAACCTGACGCGTAGATCTTTCATTATTACAAAATAAGCGGATAATTTCTACTTTTTCTCCAATTGTGAGAACTACTCTTCGGTTTTGTGCCATCTTATTAACAGTTACGTAACACTGCTTCAGTTATTGACAATTCGTACGAATTATTTAATGTCAAACAAAAACTTTTTGTTTGAAAGCACTCTTTGCTTAATTTGTTTAAAAACAAAACAGGTCAGCATGCCAGCGGTAACAGAGCGCGCGTATCTTAGCAAAATTTTGAAAAAACCTAAATTGTAATTAGCTGATTCTAAATCTGATAGAAACAGTTATCTAAAATAAGCCCTCATATCCTTTTCCAAAAAAAAAAGCCTTTTTTACCCCACCAACACCGCACGCACGCCAATGGTAAATTAAAATGTTCACTATGCCAAATACTTCATTTCTCCAACATACAATTACCACCAAAATTTCAAGAAAATCTTATTATTAATAACTGAGATATTAGGGTGTATTTATGAAAAGCGGGACACACTGTATATGTATATATTTTTATTTTGAAGAAATAGCCCATGCTCAAGTGGAGTTCAAAGTATGGGGACGAAAGTAAAAAGTCTTTCTCCACCAGATTTTCCTTTCGTCCCCATATAATATACTTTTTTGTTATTATACAAGCAAATTTAATATTATAAATGCAATATGCCCAAACTATGTCAAAAGCTTAGCAGCTATTATTGTATAGAGACTACTAATATTATATCAGTCTGAGACCTTTGAGTCTTAATATTCACAAACCGTTCGTTAAAAAAGACAATCGTTCAAAACTATAGTTCTAATTTTTTAAAATTTACATACCTACCTACTAAATAAAGTGATATGCTGTGTGTGTAATTAATTATATATTACAGAAAACACCACAACAATAGTGTTTAGGTAAGTTCATAGTATTTTGTTGGACTAGTATCACAACTGGCAATGATTTTTTTAGTCATACATTTATAACTCTGTATAATTAAATTATTATTAGGTACTATAATATTATGTCTATATTATAATGTGCCAGTGAAAACAAGTACCTAACAGGGAAATTCGCAGTATTAGGTAAAGTAAGCGCCACAAATATAACATTATTGTTCACATTTCTTTCTTCTGTATAGAAACTTCCGCAAAAAATGCCGGCTCTATGCGGCATGCCTTGAGGCTAAAAATATGTACCTACTACCCACCTACTACTCACTACTAGACAAAAACAAAACAGCAACATTTGCCTATTAAGAAAATTAATAGAATCTCTGAGATTTTTTAAAAGTAAAAATGGTTGACATGTAAAAAAAGCTCTTATAAATCATTTGTTTCTATTGAATTCTTTTTGTTTTTATTATAAACTTTCTAAAAAAAAATGATGGATTCTTATTCTATCTCGGAAATTTGAATGTTATTTTCGGGTTATATTTTTAAACGAATCTAATGTATTGTTTTTTTTTTGTGACTAAATAGCATCTGGGTGTTACTATAACAACAGGTTTCTCCTTATTTGTGCTATAAGAATAGAAATCTTACTCATAAGATTATTATTTAGTATCTTCGTAAATATAGTAATTGAATTTTACATTTTCTCTTCTCTTAGCAAAACCTATTTTCCCGTTAAAGGACAAACGTATATTCCGTTTTCTTACATATTTATAATTTTCCATATTGAAAATCGTAAGTGCTAACTATTTCTTATCGATGTATCCGCGCCCGCAACAAATAAATGATTAATAAGCACTGAATGCGAATCGAAACGCCTTAGCTATCAAAATAGGCACGCGATAACACCGGCCCTGGAAGTCTATTTCACCGCCCATTCCCCGACGGGTAGCGTCGGTCCTCGCCGCGACCGTCCAAGCAAACCTACCGAGAGCCGTTGCCCTTAAGAATTTGTGCTAGCATTTTGTACAGACCTTTTAAATATGCTTAAAGGAGCACATAGTGAATAATTATATAAGTTGGGTTGATTTGTTAGACAACCTTGAAAGTGATTGCAGGCAGGTTGGTGACTTAAGTCTCTATTACAGATATTTTCATGGCAAACTGATATAATATGTGGTTTAGCTTAATGTTCTTCGAACGACACTGTTCAAAAATTCCTTTATCTTTAGAACGTCATCACCGTGGAACGACCTTCCAGAGTAAGGTTGTGGTCCCCAATGAGTTGAATCTACACAGATTCAGATTCGCGCACGCACCGCTCGCAGTGCGCCATAAAGAATTTTCCTTGCAGTTCATAAAAGGAAAGGAACACCTGAAATTACCAACCTGAAACTAGCGGCCAGCGGCCAGCTAAGTAAATTTTTGAAACGAAGTGTACCATATCGCATTTTTTTTATTTTGATCTTATTTAAGAAAACTAAAAGAAAATAATTGTTTAAACTTTGTCAGATGTTTCCTAATATAAGTGGATATAACATGTATATAGGATTCGCATAGCCTATGGGGTTCATTTAAACTTTTTAGGTTTAAAGTAACAATAAAATAGTATTTATGGAATAAAACACAACTCCACTGTGTGAGATGGACTACTTCCATAAAAAAAAATAAAATAGTAGTTTCCACCATTCACGTTCATACTTTGAATCAAATCAAATCAAAATATGCTTTATTGTCATAAAGTATTATTTTTATCGACAAAGCCTTTTTTTTTTAATTAAATTAACAATAAAATATAATAATAAAGTAAAACTTAAAATATCGGAATAAAAAAAATTGCAAATAATTATGACAGAGTATCACCAAAATATTTATCTAGAGTATAATAGGCTTTTTCCAATAATAAATTTTTAACATTTTTTTTTAAACATTTTAAAATTTGACATTTTCTTAATAAAATCTGGAAGATAATTAAAAAATTTTTTAGAATCATAAATTATGGATTTTTTTAAACGACTTGAAAAGGGAATAGGTAAACATATATTAAAGGTTTGTCATGTATTATAAGTATGTGAATTAATACTATTTCTATGCTTTTTATGAATCAAACAAACTGTTTCCAATATAAAAATTGAAGTTATTGTTAAAATTTTTTGTGAGATAAATAGAGTTTTACAAGAATCTCTAGATCTAGCTTAGCACAAATATTTGATAGCTCTTTTTTATAAAATAAAAATTGAATTTAGAAGATATTGGCTTGAATTTCCCCAGAAACAAATTCCATATCTCAAAAGAGATTCTATTAAAGCAAAATAAACATTTCGAAGAACCGCCAAATTCATTTCATGAGAAAGTACTCTCAGGGCACAACATCCTGAAGCTAATTTTCTACATAACTTTTTGATATGTTCATTTAAAGAAATATTTTGAGTAATATATATTCCTAAATATTTAAAAAATTTGGGGTTATTAATTATGAGATTGTTCAAAATTATATTATTAAGTGAACATTTAAAAGTTAATATATTTGTTTTAGTGATATTAAATGAGAGTAGAATAGAGTGACACCACTTTTTAACATTTATTAAATCTTCACTAAACATTTTAATTAATTCAATACAACATTTACTATGCCAAAGTATTGTTGTATCATCAGCAAATATGGTAAAATTACTATTTATAAAAATTGACGCAAGGTCATTTATATATATTAAAAATAGTAATGGACCGAGAACTGAACCTTGAGGTGCTCCACAATCAATTTTATTACTTTTTGATTTCTTACCATTTAACAATACTACTTGAGATCTTTCAGATAAATATGATTTAAACCATTTAAATTATATACCTTCAAAGCCATAAAGCTCAAGCTTCTTTAATAATATATCATGGTTAACACAATCAAAAGTTTTAGAAATATCACAAAATATTGCTGCAGCAAAATCTCCTTCATTTAATTTAAAATAAAGATGTTCAAGAAATGAAAAAATAGCATCACTAGTATTTTTATTTTTTTGAAATGCAAATTCGTTTGTATTTAAAATATTGTTTTTATTTTAAAAATAAATCATTTTATTTTTAACAAGTTTTTCAATAATTTTAGAAAGTGTTGGAAGTAAAGAAATTGGTCGAAAATTAGAAGCAGATTCACAATCACCTCCTTTATGAATTGGAATAACAATAGCTGATTTAAGGAATTGTGGAAATATTCCATTATTAAAAGAAACATTTATTGCCTTCGCTAAACCTTCTAAAGCAGGAATAGATAGTTGTGAAAAATTTTTTATTGATAAATTATCCCATCCAGCAGAATTTTTATTTTTTATCTGCAAAATGATTAATTTTATTTCTTGAACATCGGTTGGACTAAAGAAAAATGCATCCTTAATTTTAAAATTCTTCATGTACGAAAGTGGATCAATGCATGGATGAATATTTTCAGAAAGATTTAAAGCAATGGAACAGTAAAAATGGTTCAGCTCGTCAGACGATAATGAAGTATTTATAGGTATTATGTTGTTTTTCCCTCTCAAATCATTAATAATTTTCCAATATTCTTTTCGTGGATTTAATGATTTACTAACACGATTTTCAAAATAATTTTCCTTGGCTTTTTTAATTAGTTTTCTATAAATGGTTTTATAAATATTAAAATATGAAATGAATGAATAGTTTAATGGAAAATTTTTTTTAATATAATGAAGTGAACGTAAATTCTTAGAACTTATTTTTATACCCTTTGAAATCCAACATTTTCTATTATTTTTTTAAATAATTGTAATTGGAAAAGCTTTAGTAAATGTGTCTAAAATTGTGGCATGAAAATTACTTAAAGGTTCTTTATGAAGAAAAATACTATCTCATGAATAATTTTTTATAGCATTATTAAACTTCTTAAAATTATATTTACTGTAAATGCGTCCCATATGTTTATTTTTCTCTATTTTCCCTATCTCACCGTTAAATTAACATAATATGGCTTCATGGTCCGATAAAAAATTATTTATTACTTCACATTTAACATTATTTTTATTAGAACAAACATAGTCAATTATAGAAGATGAATCTTAAGAAAATCTTGTTTGTGAATTAACATGCATTTTAAGATTAACACAGCGATCTCCTTACCAAATATGAACATCAAACAAATATAAATACTGAACTAAGATCGGAAATTGCTGATATCAAACAACAACTATCTTCAGGTCCATCAAGTTCGCACTACCACTTCCGAATTTCGGTTGTTTTGCAATTGGATTAATTGTCGTTTTTTTGTCGTTTTTTTTGTCGTAAATTTGTCGTGAACAAAAAAAAATTGTCGCATTTGTTTTCTAAAAAATAACCCGTGGTAATGCTAACTTGACGGTCAAGTTAGCACTACCACACATGGAAATCAGTCAAGACACATGTTTAAATTATTATTAAAAATCGGATTAATTGTCGATCTTTTGTCGTAAATTTGTCGTGAACAAAAAAAAATTGTCGCATTTGTTTTTAAAAAAATAACCCCTGGTAATGCTAACTTGACCGTCAAGTTAGCACTACCTCCGGTTAAACTTTTATTCGGATTAAAAATAAGACACTGATAGTTAAAATAATGTTTTCGGTAATTAATGCAAAGTCTTGTTAGCACTACCGTGTATGTAAAAATCAAAATATGAAATCGAAGTCAACAGTCGAAGTATCAAAAAAATTAATATAAAAAATGTCGACAAAGTCGGTCCTCGGCGGTGCCGGTCTTGTCGATAACGGTGGTCTTTGGCGTTGTTTTCAATTTTACCGCGCTTAGAGATGGCCTGTACCGCTGCCGTCGCCATCTGACGGCAGCGCCTGTACTATACACATACACTCGTGCCAACATTAAATTAGTTAGTAGTATTACATATATTACGGTATACACAGGCACGTGTTATGTTCATGTACTCTAATTAAAGTATAAAATGAATTCTTTAACGCGAGGTAAGCGTTCATATGTCAGTGCCGACATTCTAGTCAATACGATTTTGTTATATAAAGATAGAGTCTTACGTAACAAGAAAATCGTTCCGCTTACAAATACTGTTTGGAAAGAAATGTCGAGTGCTTTGAATGACAAAATCAAACCAACCAGTTTGCATTCGCAAGCTGTTAATAATCGTTATCATATTCTTGATAAACTATTCGGGAAAGATGAAGAGTTCACTCTCGATAAAAGCGTTGATATTACTTTGGACAGCACTGTTGATTCTGTGGATGGAAGTGTCCCCAAAGTTTTTGTGTTTACACTGAGTTTAGAAAAAACTAAGTTTCGCGAATTGATTACCGAAACAACATACATTGTGAAACACAAAAACAAAACTCGGGTTCGCAAATATACGATCCTGCAGCCTAAAAAGTGGACTGAATTGATGGCTAAAAGAATCTATGATGAAACTCGAACGAAACATGGTTTTCATTTCAAGAACCATTATACAGGGTCGTTGGTATGTATGGAAACGGTCGATTATTTCTTAAAGTAAAACAGTCAGTAAAAAATATTTTAGATAAAAATTTTAGGGTTTTCTAAGGTGTATGAGAATTTTAAAAAAATAAGTATACAGGTTGAGTCAGAAAACCGTAGAGGAACAAAGTTACTTTTTTTTAAATGGAACACCCTTATACCTTAGAATATTTTTGGATTTTGCATAAAATAACAATTATTTTTCAATACGTGCATTATAAGTCTAAACTTAATGGTTTCCGAGATATCGACTTTTGAAAAATTAAATTTTTGAACTTTGACAGCTTCTAGCTTTCTAACGGTACGTCTTAGAGTAAAACGGTTTACATGCCCCTATCTTAGTTTCTTATTATTTTTCTTAGAAGTCTCAACTTCCGGTTAAACCGGATGTAACTCAAAAGCCGGAAATACAGTGCTTCCGGTTTAACCGGAAGTTGATGTTTTTGGGAAGATAATAAAAAAGTAAGATAAAATTGACACCATTGCCTTGTGGGGCAACTTATGCCGAAATAAATTCGGATACGGTCGGATACCAGCCAGTAGTGCTGCTATAGAAGGGGAATTCAATCTCATCAAAACACATATACTCGATAAAAAAAGAATGAGGGTCGACTTATTAGTGGCAACCCTCATAAAACAAGATGAAGGTCGATTGGCCGTTTTTGAGGCAGAATCTGCTAATTTTGATACTAAACAAGAGGACAAGGAAAATCTTCATATGTCTTCCGGAGAAGAAGATAGAAGACCTCGAACTGATTTGTCACCTCTCAGAGATGCTGATTTTGAGTATAATGAGGAATGCCCGGCTTGTGCGGCTAAGCAATTTCCAACATTTGCTCACACTTGTATTATATGTAAAAAAAATGTACACATACTTCAACAATGTTCGTTATCTATAAACGATGAAGAAGGATACGGAGAGCGAAGAATATGTATAAACTGTTCGAGAGACAATCACAAATCTGAAAGGCTTGCTCTTCAAGAGTATGAAAATTGGAAAGGACAAGGGGATTCCGATAGAAAACGACGTAGGACAGCAATGTATTTGGGCAAAAATAAGTTTGCCGTAAAAGAAGCCATGCATTTTGAAAAACACCGAAAAATCCCGGTATTAAAAAATGGAAACAATATGAATTTACAATTCGTGACACTAGAGAAGAGTAAAGTTTCATTATCAAATACTTGTGCTTTTGACAGTATTTTTCAAATCGTATTGGCAGTTGCAACAGATCACTCACACATCGAAAAATGCATTGTAGATGACCAAGACAAAAATGCTATTTTTTATCTTGTACACGACACAATCAAGAAAGGAATGCGTCCCAAAACGTATAGTTTAGGAGAAAATTTCTCGTGAGAGTTCTAGGTATTACAGTCAAAGCAAGAGGAATCCTGAACATCAATTGCGCTATCAACATTGGGGCGCTATTTTTACATCTGTTCAAGAAAACACCGAGTTTCATACAAACATCAGGATGTCCCGGAGGTTGTCAACGAGAAATGGAGATTATTATGTCGTCTGCTAGCGATGAAGATTTGTTTCAGAAGAATTTCAAGAAAATCGGGATTAGCAAGATCATACGAAAGAAGACTAGGCCATGTCCCGGATGCAAGGGACGCAATATCGAATGAATTGAAGATATCAAAAATTGGCATGTATTCATTTCTTTAGTTTATTTATAACACGATGTTTTTTCAACAAATATTTAATCATGGAAAATTTGAACAATATAGAATTTAACGCTTATACCACTAGTATTGACAAAAATTTTGTTTCCAGGGCATATAATAGCCTTCGAGAGATTCGCCAATAATTCTGTCCGACTCAAAGACGTTCCGTTGTTCATCGAAGATCCAGAGACCGGAGATTTAATCGGCGAGGCTGAATCATTAAATCCGAATCGCATAGTGATACCTACGTTGATCATATATATAAAAGCCCAATAAATAGTGTCCTTGCACATTTTCTTTTTATTTGTTAATTTGATTGCATATTTTTCAATTTCAATTTCAATTTCAATTTATTCAAAAAAATATATACAATACATATACATTAATAAGGCATCATGTATCCGGAGATATGTGTGAGCCTCATCAGCAATTAATTACTACAACATTATCTAAATAATACTTACATAATACTTACATAATACTTAGCAATAAAACAAACATTAAAAAGAAAGTCAACCGAGCTAAATTAGAATAATTAAAGCCAATGAATGTGGGTTGTTAATGCAGGAAAGTTACTCCCTAACTACTCTTTTATTTTAACTTTGTCGAAAGGCCTCAATTCTTGTTTTGCCAAATTTTTTGGTAATAGATTCGTTATATAGGGTGCCAAGTAATTTACATGCCTCTGTGTGGTACTAAAGTTGTGAAAAGGTACGTAGATATGACGTTGACTTACAGCTCTAGTTGTTATATGATGTAAAACATTTCTCTGGCACAGTCCGTTTCTCAGCGCAAAAACAATAACCCTGTAGCAAAAAAGTTCTCTAATTGTGAGTTGATTTGATTCTTTAAATAGTATATCACTAGGATATCTTTTGTGTTTAAAAAACATAACTTTTAATATGTATTTTTGCGCAATCGTTAATGCACCAAGCACAGACCGTGAAGCCGAACCCCAACAAATTATACCATAAGTTAGAAGTGATTCCACCAATGCGGAGTAAGCAGTTTTTAATATATATAGGGGTAAAATATTTCTTAACTCATAGAACTTAAATATCGTTTTTTTAATCTTAGATAATACGTAGTTAATATGCACATCCCATCGCAAATACCTATCAATATATACACCCAAATATTTGACAGAACTAGCTTGCATAATAGTAGTTGTGCATATACATTTATTAGTCATCAAAGAGCAAGATGGTTCATGCAAAAGCAAAGAATTAATGTTGGGCACCCCTCTCGAATTCATAGAGAAATTAACAAAAAATGTTTTGTCTTTGTTTAAAGTTAACTGATTGCTGTCCAACCAGCACCTGACTGCATGTAAGGCTTTTTCCGCCCTCAGATAAGCCAGATCCCAAGATAATGCCCTAACCAACAAAACAGTGTCATCTGCGAAGCACACTATTTCTCCCATTGTTTGGGTGTCAAGAAGACTGTTAACATATATTAGAAATAGTATAGGACCCAATACTGTCCCTTGGGGCACGCCAATAGGCACATTTTTAGTAACACTGTAAACATTATCCAACTTCACCTTTTGTATACGATTTGTCAAATAAGACTGAAACAAATTATTGACAATCCCCCTGACCCCAGCATGATTCAGCGCTTGCAATAAAATTGGGTGATCTACCGTATCAAAAGCTTTTTTTAGGTCTAAAAAGACGGCAATTGGCTTCTGATGCATATTAAAACTATCGGTAATAAAACTTGTTACCATATGCAGTGCATTTTCCGTCGAACATCCCGGTTTAAAGCCATACTGATTGGGTGACAAGATATTGATATGGTGATATGGGTCCAAAAATACTCTTAATTTTTATTTTTTCTCAAATCTCAATATATTAGGAGATATTTAACAATTAAAATTTCTGAACGACCTCTGAAGAAGATCACCACTCGTGCTAGCGAAACGTTAGGAAGCAATTCCAACCGACGACGGCCTTTAGACCCGAATCAGTACTACACCCGCACACGGTGATGTTTAAAATCCTAATTTTTTCCCGTTACTAAAAGCTTGGTAAATTCTGAACAATTCATATTTTGATTAGTTTAATAAATAAAATATACATATTTGTATAATTCCTACAAACATTGTTTACGTCAAGTAAGAGAAGTATTTAATTACTATGATTTTTAGATTTTGGATTATTTTCAGTACCTGAGAAAAATCCGCCAAGTTAGCATTACCAGGGGTTATTTTTTAAAAAACAAATGCGACAAATTTACGACAAAAAAACGACAATTAATCCGATTTTTAATAATAGTTTAAACATATGTCTTGACTGATTTCCATGTGTGGTAGTGCTAACTTGACCGTCAAGTTAGCATTACCAGGGGTTATTTTTTAAAAAACAAATGCGACAAATTTTTTTTGTTCACGACAAAAAAACGACAATTAATCCGATTTTTAATAATAATTTAAACATGTGTCTTGACTTATTTCAATGTGTGGTAGTGCTAACTTGACCGTCAAGTTAGCATTACCACGGGTTATTTTTTAGAAAACAAATGCGACAAATTTACGACAAAGAAACGACAATTAATCCAATTGCAAAACAACCGAAATTCGGAAGTGGTAGTGCTAACTTGATGGACCTACTATCTTCCATTATTGTCTCTCGTAGGCCTACGCCTTCTGGGGGTGGTCGCTGCTGGGGACCTGTATGAGGAATTCCATGACCGAGAGAGACGTAGAAACAACTTTATTTTATTTGGTCTTCCTGACTCAAACACCGAACTCAATGGCGACAAGGATAAAGCCACTGCACTAGATATAATAAGTACAACTATTCCTCACATCACTGTTGATCCAACTACCATCAGAGTCTTTCGTCCGACCTATCAAAGTGGTTTGTGGATCTCCTGAAATCGCCATAAAGGTGTTGTCGAATACCAAGACTCTAAAAAACAAACCTCTCAAATGTATCACTTAGTTCAGACAAAACAACTCCAGGAGTACCGTGAAACTAAACAACGTCTTGCTGACCGACTTGCGGCTGGTGAAACAAATCTAAAAATAAAATATGTCAATGGAAACCCTAGAATTGTCAGCATGGACAAAAGACGTCTAAACTCTTAGGAACATCAAATGGAAAGGCCGACCTAAGCATCGCCTACCAGAATGTGCGTGGGCTAAACACCAAAACTCACGAATTTTATAAATCTATGTCCATCCGTGAACACCATATAGTAGCAGTCTCTGAATCCTGGTTACAGTCTGGACTGGATGATGCCGAGCTCACCGATGCTAATTACATCTTGTATCGGAAGGGCCGCGACCTTGAAGCCATGAACGTATCCAGGGGGGGGAGGAGTTATGCTGGCTGTGCGTGATTGTCTTCAATCAGCTAGGTTGGATTTGTCATTCATTCATTCATTTTTCATGATTTACTTCCGGCTATGGATATTGTTGGGTCTATGATTAAAATGGATAAAGGTATGCTGTACGTCTTTACGGTTTACTTTCAACTAAATACACCTCTTAAACAATACCAAACTTTCTTCGATATCTTTGAATCCCTGACCTATCTACATGGACATTACATTATCCTGTTGGGCGACTTAAATATCCACTATCTGGACCCCCCTACTAATGCCAGTCGTCAATTTCAATTATTATATGATTTTCTATCTTTCTTTGACCTTAACCAACTTAATAAGTCGCGAATCAGCATGATTCCATTCTCGATCTGGTCATGGCTAACCTGCCTTGTGAACTGCTCTCGTCAGCCCCCTTTGAGAGAGAGGATGGCTATCATCCCACACTCCACATCATCCCTGACTTGACCTTCTCCAATCAATTTGACTTTTCCTCCAATACTCAGGCCAGAAATTATAACTTTCATAAAGCTAACTACCCACTTCTCTACAATATCACAATAACAACAAATTGGAAGTTTTTATCCGATATACAAAAGATACTAATACAGCAGTCAAAGCCTTCTATAACAAACTCTATGAACTTATTGACCAAGCAGTTCCCCTTTTCAAACAGAGCAATAGAAAATATACCTACCCGGCCTGGTATACCCCCGAAATTATTCCAAACATCAAAGAAAAGTTTAGGCTTTTTAAGAAATGGAAAACCTTTAAAACCCTGCAGTCGTACGAGGCATTTAAAAGCCTAAGATCAGCCATAAAACGCCTAGTTGATGTGGCCTACAGTGCATATTTGAACACGGTTCAAGATTCTATCACAGTTGAACCTAAACACTTTTGGAAGTATATTCAGCAACTACGGAATAAATCGCGAATACCTGGCACGCTTATGAATTCCGATAACACCTCACTTGGCTGTCCCGCGGATATTGTGGATGCCTTCGCAAACTTCTTTCATAGCGTCTACGTAGTCTCAAACCCGCCTGACAGCATTGCCAGCGAGGGTTGCGGCAACGTCTCATTGGAGCCACTTAATATAACAAATGTACTATGCGCACTAAAATCTCCTAAAAATAAAAATACTGCTGGTCCAGACAATATACCTGCTTTCCTTTTGAAAGATTGTGCTCACGTATTTGCTGAACCATTAACCAGGCTTTTCAATCTTTCCTTATCAACTAATACCTTTCCAGACGCCTGGAAACAAGCAAGGATTTGTCCGGTTTTCAAGGCAGGCAACATCGGCTCCATAGAGAATTATCGTCCTATCTCTATTCTGTCCAACTTTGCGAAGGCCTTTGAAAAATGTATATACAATCAACTATTTTTTAAGGTCAAAAACCTCATCTCCTCAAATCAACATGGTTTCTTTTCAGGAAGGTCAACTGTTACCAATCTAACCTGATTTCTTCAATATACGTATCATGATATTAATGAGGGTTGTCAAGTTGACACTATTTATACGGACTTCTCTAAGGCTTTCGACAAGATGGATCACGGGATTGTTGCTGAGAAAATGTCAAAAATAGGCTTTAATACTGACTTAATTTATTTCTTCTCTTCTTACCTTTCTCAACGTCGTCAATATGTTGAGTACGATGGTCACAAATCAAAATCATTCATGGCTACAAGTGGAGCCCCGCAGGGCAGTAATCTAGCCCCATTAATATTTTCCATTTTTATTAATAGTATTATGTCCGAAGTAAAAAGCTGCACTCTTTTATTCGCGGATGACTTAAAAATTTTTAATTGTATTCGTTGTTGGAAGGACTGCATACAACTGCAATTAGACCTGGACCTTATATAGCAGTGGTGTACGGCAAACAGGCTTCACCTGAACACAAATAAATGTAAAAAAATGTCTCTCACTTAAGCAAATTGAACTTGATCACCCCTACATCTTAAACAACACCATTCTTGACAACTGCGGCCATGTCAAAGACTTGGGCGTTTGTTTTGATAAGAAATTAACATTCAACATCCACATAGACACAACTGCCCGTAGTGCACTAAAGTCGCTGGGGTTCCTCCTCCGATCCACAAAACACTTTGGAATTCCACTGTGTTTTATAGTGTTGTACAATACACTTGTAAAGTCCAAGCTGCTCTATGCATCACAGATATGGTCACCCATTTATCAAATACACATTAATAGACTAGAAAGCATTCAACGAAAATTCCTGAAGCATCTCGCTTACAGATTAGACGGTACGTATCCCCAACGCGGCTTTGATCACCTACAGCTTCTGAATAGATAACTTCTTGGCATTGCACCAAGAGCATATGCTACACTCCTTGGCCTATCTATACAAGCTTTGCAATGGCCACATTGACTGTGCTGCCCTTCTATGTCAGTTTAACTTTTTAGCTCCACCCTTTCATACCAGAAATCACAACAGATTCTATCTGCCATCCGTAAGAACTAACCTAGCCACCAAAGCACCCCTCTATCGGACATGTATGAACTTTAATGTTGTCGAGAGTCTGGCGTCGGTTGATTTATTCAGCGACTCTTTTCAAAAATTTAAAAGCAAATTGAAGCTCGCTATGATGGAAAATCCAACTTAGCTCTTGCTATTGTTATTTCTTATTTACTATTGTTATTATTATTATAACTTGTAACTTAGTTTACTTTTCTTACTTCTTTCTTACTTACTTTAAGTACAACATTTTCATTAATTCATTATTATTGTACAATTGTCTTTAGATTGGGCTTGTATCCTGTTAGACAATAAACGGTTATTTATTTATTTAATAAATTATAAGAGTAATTTTTTCAAATTTATAGTGTAACAGCTATTTAAATATTCAAAATTAATATTAAAATCTCCACACACAATACAATGCGATATTTCCGAGCTTAGGGCAAGAGATATGGCGACAATCGTTAACAGCAGGGATGGAGATCTAAGCCCAAAGAATCAGAATGTGTTCAGCGAGGTTGAAGAACGGAACAATAGATCAAAAAATATAATGGTGTTTAATGTGACCGAAAGCTCTTCCAAAGATACTGCGGAACGAGTGGATCACGATAGGATACAAATTTGTGAGGCTTTGGACGTATTGGGAGTTTCTACTGCAAACGAATTTAGGGTACTGAGAGTTGGTCGTCCGGATAAGCAGCCAAGTCCTCGACCAAGACCTATTAAGGTTGTTTTCCGGGATTCGGCTGTAGTCCTAGAGTGCTTAAAACAAGGACATAAGCTTAATGCGTCTCATATTCAAATCAGACCAGATCGGACGCAGATGCAGAGAGAACACATCAGGAATTTGTATGAGGAATTGGGTCGAAGGAAGGCACAGGGAGAGGAGAATATAGCCATTCGTTACAGAAATGGCATACCATACATAGGTGCGATCCCCACACCAAAGCCCAGCACTGGTCCTGTTCCAAAAAACGACTAGTCGGCGCTAACCAGGTAGCCAACAAGTTGACCTTTTTTTATCAGAATGTTCGTGGCCTGCGTACCAAGCTTAGAGATGTATGGTTGTCATCATTGTCCTCTGTGCACGATATTTTATGTTTGTCAGAAACTTGGCTCAATCCTGAGATAATGGACTCTGAAGTATTTTGCGATAATTTCAAGGTATATCGGAAGGATAGGGATGGTAATACGAGTGATAAGAAGCGAGGCGGAGGGGTCCTTATTGCAATAAGGACAAATTGTGACTCATCTCTCATTCCTGTAGAGTCTGTAATTGTTGAACAGGTGTTTGTAAAAGTGAAGATAAATAAAAACAAAGTTGTGGTGGGATGTGTCTATATTCCACCAAGGTCTGACATTGGTGTGTACTTAAGTCATGTTCAGACGGTGAAGAACATAATGGACAAGTATGGTGGTGATCATGCCATTGTAATGTTTGGTGATTATAATCTCCCTAATTTGGATTGGAGCCATGATGGCGAGCTAGTTAGGAATGTTATTAGCGATATGGAGGAACTGATTTGTGATGAGTTCTCATTTTTGGGATTGTCCCAGTTCAACTATGTTCATAATATGCACAACTCGGGTCTAGATCTCTGTTTTTCAAATTCTTATATGACTATTTCTGAGTGTGATCCCTTAACTACTAGTGATAACTACCATCCTCCGCTTGAATCTGAATTGTCACTTGATTGCCAGTATATTAATGTAGAAAATGAGGTTCGTTATAACTTCAATAAAGCGGATTACGGTGCTTTTAATAATTATTTGCTTGGTTATAACTGGATTGTGTTATATTGTTTACAAAATGTGAATGAAATTGTAGATAAGTTTTATGAAATTATTTATGAGGCTATAGATATGTTTGTACCAAGGATTCATGTTAGAAAATCCAATTTTCCTCTCTGGTTTTCTGCAGATCTTAAGAGTAAAGTCATAGCTAAGAAAATAGCACACAAAAAATACAAAAGTACTAACAGCTATCATCATTACATTAAATTTAGAAGCTTGCGTCTTGAATGCAAAGAGTTAACTGACTTATGTTATGCTAATTATATATCTAATGTAGAGCGGCGGATAGGTGACAGTGTTGGAGAGTTTTGGAAGTTTGTAAGGGAGAAATCTAAGGGCAAAAGTAACCTTCCTCAGTCAATGTTTCTTCGGGATCAATGTGTGGAGGGCGGAGAGCAGATAGCGGAGCTTTTTGCAACTCATTTTAACTCTATATATAATAATTTTAGCAGTAGACATTCTGTGAACATGGAGCGAACCTTGGAGCAGGATATAGTAGATGGTTTAAATATAATTGAAGTTAACTTTGAGAGCTTGTTGAGTGTGTTGTTATCATTGAACATTAAGAAGGGCGCCGGTCCTGACAAGATACCTAACATCATGCTTCGAGAGTGTGCAGTGTCACTGTGTGAGCCTTTGCTTTTTATCTTTAATAAGTCGCTTTGTCAGGGAGTATTCCCAGAAAAATGGAAGCATTCATTTGTCACACCCATATTTAAGGCTGGTGATTCATGTGATATTAGCAATTATAGGCCGGTCTGTATTCAGTCAGCAATTCCGAAGGTGCTCGAAAGGATGGTGATGCCCATTTTGGAAGGATCCTTTAAGAATGTTATTGTCGAGCATCAGCATGGATTTGTTAATGGTCGTTCTACCCTTACAAATCTTTTTTCCTACACTAATTTTATATCAGAGGCCTTGGACGATGGATATGAGGTACATTCGATCTATACTGATTTCAGTAAGGCATTTGATCTTTTAGATCAAGACATCCTATTGCACAAGCTGGAAAATTTTGGTATCAGGGGATTCTTTTTGTCGTGGTTATCATCGTATCTGAGGGGTCGTACAATGCAAATTAAGTTGAGTGGTTATCTTTCATCTCCATTGCATGTGGTTTCAGGTGTACCACAGGGGTCCCATTTGGGACCCAAGTTATTTTTACTCCTAGTTAATGATATTGGTCAATATTTCGCATCGGATTATTTGCTATTTGCGGACGACTTAAAAATATTTCGGATTGTGAGGTCAGATCATGACTGCGAGGTGCTACAAACTGACATAAATATCTTGCTCGAGTGGTGCAGCAAAAATACTCTGAAATTAAATACCAACAAGTGCTCGTATATGATATTTTCCCGGAATAAGAATTTCATAGATTATTCATATAGAATGGGAGATGAAGAATTAACTAGACTAGCAACGGTGAGAGATTTGGGCATCTGCTTGGATGGTGTGCTTTGCTATGGTGATCATTATCAACATATGATTGATAGAGCCAATCGAATGCTTGGGTTAGTGTTAAGAATGTCAGGCGACTTTAATGATCTTCACTGCGTTGTTACACTTTTTAAATCATATGTAAGGTCCATTCTAGAATATGGGTCGTCAATATGGTGTCCATATTACGAAGTCCATAAACGTCGTATTGAATCCTTGCAGAACAGATTCGTGAGATACCTCAGATTCAGATTGCAGCGGGGGGGATTTCAAGTGGATAGTACTTACATAAGGGACCTCTTTAGACTTAATTCGTTGGAAGATCGTAGAAAGTATCTTGATATGTGTTTTATTTTTAAAGTCGTTAATAATATTATTATTTCACCAAATATACTGAATTGTATAGATTTTTATGTCCCAGCTAGGAATTTGAGAAGGTCTCCCTTGCTCTTTTCCAGGATTTCCAACACTCGTCATGCGCAGAACATGCCATTGAGAAGAATGGTTTCATATGTAAATGATTACCCGTATATTGACTTTCTTGGTGTTTCATTGCAAAGGTTTAGATCTGAATTACAACGCATTGTATTGCATTAATTATTGTTTAATGAGTGTACGGAGATTGTTCCTACTTATCTATTCAATTTGGTAATTAATGAATGGTTTTTAACTGCTTATGAAGGAGCATGTTTTTGTGAATTGGATTGAATAGCAACTTAGTCTGTTCGAGATATATTATATTATATTAGATATATTTTATATTATATTTTATAAGTATATTGTACAGGATTATATTTCATTTAGAAAAGTATTGTTAAACTGTTTGTAAACGTTGAAAAATAAAATAAATAAATAAATAAAAAAAATATGATAAGGGGGGAAGTTGTGATAAGAGATTCTCAAGTCATAAGAAAAATGTTAGTATTAGATAACGGTGAACGGTTTAAACAAATTATATATAAATTACTTTTTTTGGAGAATATTATAGAAAATTCAAAATCTATTTCAATCAAGAAACAATCAAATTTAGTCACATTAGAAAATTCCATATATTTAATAGATTCTCTTTTAATAAAAATCATTGTGCCGCCATGTAAAGAACTAGCTCTACAAAATTTAGAAACAACAATATAATTTGGCATAAAAACAGGTTCTTGGATATTTAACCAGTGTTCTGTTAATATAACTAAATCTGGGTAGTTATTATTATTTAAAAATAAATATAGTTCATTCATTTTATTTCTAAGAGATTATATATTTAGTAATATCAAGGAAAAGTTACTTTCTGAAGAGTCTTGTCTAAAAAAAAATGATCCAATGAAACATTTGACTGTTTATTACTTATTAAAACATTGATTTTTGGAAAAACATTTATATTAGGTTTTATAAATAATGACAGCGTGTTAAAATTTGTATTATTAAAACTTACTTCATTTGCTAAAATATTAATTAAAAATGCATTGTTTAAATTTATATAATTAAAATAATCAATGTTTATAAATGAAATGGAATTCTGAACACAATTATTTATTTTTTCTAAAAATTTATTAAGCAAGAAATAATATTTTGTTTATATTTAGAAATTATTGGACAAGACAAAAAAATTACATTTGTATTTAACGATAATTTAATATTATCCCATATGTTTTGATATCTCGAATTTGTTGATTTTTAAAATCATTAGAACCTGCTATAACAACAAAATCATTTGAATTCAAATTTTTTATAGACACATTAATATTTTTATTAATGTTATTGAAAAAAGCTCCTGGTTTAATTATCGTTTTTACTTTAAAGTTTTGAAATCTTGAATTTAGCTTAAGATGATCTTGAATATACCTGCCATAATCATCACATAAAATTAATAATTTTCTTTTATTATCGGACTTGAATCGATTTTTCGTATTTATTCCATCCTTGATATAACTTCAATCAATCAATCAATCAAATATACTTTATTGTCCGAAGAATACAAAATTCTCATTGACAAAGTCTATCTATATAATATACATCTATCTATATCATTTAATAATAACAATAATATACAATAATAACATTTAAAAAAAAACAAAAAACAAGGGTAGGCATTAAAGTTTGGTTATTCAATTAAAATTTGGTTATTTACGGTATGTCAACAATTATCTAAAGATATCAAATAAAACCCTTAAACAAAGCTCGGAACATCGGAATAATATTCCTCCAGGCAATAGTAAGCCTTCTCCAACAACATCCGCGTCACAGACCTCTTAAATAATTTACGTGACTGTAGGTCCTTTAAGTAATTAGGTAAATGATTATATATTTTTACACTTTCATATACAATCGATTTTTTTGTAAGGGTTGAGGATGGTATTGGCAGAGGCAGATTACGATATTGTCGTGTCGTGTAGGAGGAGTCAGTATTCAAAAACCTATATCTCATCTTAAACATTAAAGTGACAGTCTCCAAAATAAACAATGATGTTAGTGTCAATATTCTTTTCTGCAAGAACAATGGCCTGCATGAGTCTCTGGGTTTGGCCCGACAAATGCACCTCACTGCGCGTTTCTGCAAAACAAAAAACAAACAGAACACCGAGCAGTTGCTGACTAGAGAACCTCCAAAATGCAACTCCATATCTCAGATGAGATTCTATTGGCGCGTGGTAAACTGATTTCGCAATATTTGAACCAAGTTCATTAACTACCACTTTGAGAGCGAAACATGCCGAAGCCAATTTCCTGCTCAGTGCCCTGATATGACTCTCAAATTTAAGGCCACTATCAATGACAAGGCCCAGAAACTTAGTACTAGGGCAATTCACAAGGGATGAGTCACCAATGACCAAGCCCTCCATAGAACACTTAAAACCAACTACATTTGTTTTTTCGAAGTTTAAAGACAGCAAGTTTGAATCACACCATTCTTTGACCTTAACCAAATCTGATGCAATAATGTCTTTTAACATAAGAGCATTGTTAGAGTGCCATAATATTGTAGTATCGTCAGCGAAAAGTGTGAACTCTCCCCCAATGTCGATAGACGCCAAATCGTTAATATATAAAAGAAAGAGAACTGGTCCCAGCACTGAACCCTGAGGGACTCACCAGTCAATCACTCGGCTCTCAGAACAAACAGAACCTCTGAAAACCTTTCAACTTCTGCCCCCAAGATAGGATTCAAACCAGTTAGATGTTCTTCCCCTGAAACCATAGCGACTGAGCTTCCGCAGCAGTATCTCATGACTCACGCAGTCAAAGGCCTTTGATAAGTCACAAAACACTGCCGCGGTAACCCCCCCTCTATTTATATGTCCGTAAACACCCTCCAAAAGACGAAATATAGCATCATTGGTATTTTTATTTTGCTGGAATCCGAACTGATTAATATTAAGAATACCGTTATTTTCAATAAATGATATTACGCGTTTTTTAACCATCTTTTCAATTATCTTTGAAAGGGTCGATAACAATGAGATGGGTCGATAATTAGATGGCTCCCTAGAGTCACCCCTCTTATGGAGGGAAATAACCTTGGCACACTTCAAACACGAGGTAAAATTTCCCGTTTTTTTTCTACAGGTTTATGGGGCAAATTTTTATCTATTTTGTTGGAGATATTCTCTAAATCTGGTTTGACTGACTGAATAATATGTATTGCATTTTCATTGTTCGGTACTTCTTTTACCTTCTTTTTGATGATCCTTGAATTAACATTTGAAACAGCATCTTCTTTATTATTTATATTTTTGATTATTTTCTCTGGATTAATGTTAAATGCTATTTTAACTAATAGTAATTTTATAGAATCTAATTGCACTTGAATATCTTGAATTTTACAAGTAATTGAATCAATATTACCATTTTTCTTCAAAATTTCATTACAAGTACTGCAAAACCAATGTGCAATAGTTTGAACCTTCTTGAGTAGATCATCAATTCACGTTTTGTTAGGTCAGCACATGATATATGAAAGGTTTCTTCACAGAGACCATTACATTTCAGGTTATTATGGTCACTTTTAATAACCTTATTACAAACAGAACACACTGGGTTATTGCTTAAATTTTTTTCATTATCTCTGAGTTTAGCGTGAATATGTTTTGAATTTATAATTGATTTAGAATCCTTAGTTGAATTTAATCCTTTATCATCTAATGAAGTAGAAATACCTGCTGATTTTAAATCCTGACTTAGAATTTTGAATGTTTTAACATAATCCTTAAACTTATTATCTTGTGGGTATTTTAGAGGCAAGCACTCATCTTCACTGTCCGAAGTTTGGGCATTATTTCCTTTTGCTTGTTCCAATTTTGTTATATTCTTCCCTTCAATGCAATCTGGTGTTTTTACCTTTATATTTTTTGACACTGTATTTTTGACATTTTTTGCTGTTTTAGTAATACCACTATTTTTCTTAATTTAAGAACCATATCCAACAGCTACTCCAATATATGTTGAAAAGGAATAATTTAACTGTACTTTTATATAAATTTTAAATTAAAATTATAAATATATAATAGAATATCGTTTAAAAAATGTGTAACAAATGTAAAGGTGTTAATCGTCAACTTTGACATATAACCGAGCATATGACATATTGCTAGAAACATATCTTCAGCTTTTGCCAAAAAACAGAGACTATACGGGACTCATGCAAAAGTTTGGAAAATTTTACACCTAGTTAAATTTACAAGAAAATAGTAGTTTATATTAGTTCACGTTTATTTTAAAGCATCGTATAAAGTATGAACGTGAACTGGTGGAAAGTACTATTTTATTGTTACTTTGAATCTAAAATCTTTAAATGAACCCCCGTAGCCTATGTTCTTTGGCGAATCCTATATACATGTTTTATCCACTTATATTAGAAAGCATCTGACAAAGTTTAAACAATTATTGCCTTTTAGTTTTCTTAATAAGATCAAAGTAAATAAAAGACGATATGGTACACTCCGCGCCAAAAATTTACTTAATCGGACTAGTTTCAGGTTGGTCTAACCTAATAACTGCAATTCAAGACAGATATACTAGAAGTTTACTTCTAGTGAATATTGCGAAATGTAATCCTAATAGAGGCATATAGAGATGCCCTATTGTACAATAATTGTGGTACCAGAAACAATTGGGAAAATTCTTGGAAGCATACAGTATTCAGATTTCAGATACAAGAGTTAGAGGAAACTGGATTAAGAAGCAGACGCCCAAACAGATACTCCCCTTTATCAAAGGATATCGCAGTGTGTATTAACAATGGGCTAGGAAACATGAGGGGTCCAAAAATTAACAGTGGGTTCCTGTGTTATCTATGTGTGAGTCTTGTTTTGGTTTCCACCTTGATGCGAGAAGATAGCCTAAAGTAATTTTATTCTAAACATGTTTGGGAGAGATTATTATTATCGTAGAGGTATAGTAATGGTTTGCGCTGGCATAAATCTAGGAAGGTAAGCAAATCTAATTTTAGTGGAAATTTTTTTAAATTCAACCATTAAATTAAATACTACAACATGTAGTTCTTCCACTGTTTGTACCAAACTTCATGCTAATGCATATTTATCCTATAGATACCACGTGTGGCAAGAGTAATAACAAATTTCCATAATCAGTATGAAACAAATGAATTCCGACCATAACAAACCCCAGTAGTTAAATCTTAATCCAACAGAGCATCCATAGAACATGCTCCAAAGAATAGTTTTACTTAAATTGAGGGTTTTATCTCTTGATTTTCAAGAACAACCAGATGATTTAATCCTGAACATGAGCAAGTGCTGTCCAGTACCTAGTAATAAAGGTTGTCATACCCGTTGTCAAAATTAGTGTTTTTATATATTTGTAATTATTAAGAACACTGGAAGCAGCGAATCTTGCGCTAATTTTTCTTACACACCCTAATTTGAGGTCGCTGATTACAAATCCGAAGTTTTTCACACACAGATTACCTATGTCTCTTTTTCCTTTTAATTTTCTGGATTTTGTTGTTTTCTCTTCAAAATCAGGCGCGGCTTTTTTTATTGTATTCAACTTGCTATTTCAAGTAAAATTTCAAAAATTGTCATTTGCATCATACCTATAATTTACCATTGTAATGTCTTTTAATTTACTGGACCCTTAATTAACATTCCCTACTACAACTAACGCCGGTTCATCTTCATTTGTAGCTGAAGGATATACCCGAGGATATACCTCTGCTATAAACATGGCAACAGTAGGTACACCAAAGAGGCAAGGACTCTTTACTGTTTTTTAGCACTTTTCCTGGGTTTTTTGTGACAGTACGCGTTTATTTTATTAAGGAAGTGTATATTATGTATTATGATTCCTACAAGTAGGTAATATTTTAGTGAAAATGGGAAAATTTTAAAGATTCCAATGACATGCACATTTCATACCTGTGAGGGAAAAAATTTTAATTGTTTTTTTCTCAAACAAAACTAAAAACTAGTTGATTTAGATTCATAATTAATGACCTCAAATTAGGATGAATGAAAAAATTAGTAAAAAATTCGCTGCTTTGAATGTTCCGAATAATTACTTAATTACCATATTTTTTTGAAATATTAGGTACTTATTAGAAAAGGACTTTTCAATTCTTTTTTACTTTACATTACATTTTTGTTACCACATGTAAAGACTCCCAAAATGTGTTTTATTTTTTGAATGACACAACAGAAACCACTGTACCTACTTGTTACTATGAAAATGAAGTAATATCTTAACTATTAGGTACTTGATTTAAAACTGAGGTGTCTTTATTTTAACATAAGCTTATTTGACTTGGCCTCTTTGGCTTGAAACTCAGTTTAAGCATCTTCTCAGTATAACTAAAACCAATGAATTAAAAAAATATAGAAGATTTCCAAGAAGATTTCAAATCACAGCTTTTAAACACAATAAAAACAATTTAATTTCTAACAAGCAGTTTAATTGATACATACCTAAATGATTGTCCATCTGACATAACATTTTGGCTACTTTCGGATCGGATTCATCCTGTTCATTTATTACAGGGTTAACATTCCAAATCACAATCCTACCGCCAGATCCGCCTTGGCCTCCAGTCGCAAATCGATTTCCTTTCGGATGAACGTCAACAGAGAAAATCGGATTGGTTTCTAAAAAAACATGTAAGTCTATTATTTAAGTATAATAAATAATAATATGGTTAAACTTTAGAACAGTTTAGGATACTATTCCTTATAGGTACTTAAAATTCAGTGTTTTTATCAAATTTTAATTATAAACTTTACCTCTTTCATTTTTAAGTTTTTTCAAATTTCTTGGGTGATATTTTTTTCAAGCAGCCTTTATTTTCCAAATGATTTTTTATAATAAAATCTCTAGGACAGTGTTATAAAATCAAGGGTTTGTTTATCTCTTACCTTCATGATTAATCCATGCAGGTTTAAAAAATATCATTTTGCAGCGGTCGAACCAACGAAATACCCTAAAATTTTAAACTATTACACCTAGACGCTAAAACACATTTCAAAAATATTAAAAATTTGTTTACTGCTTGCTGCTTTAGTGCTTTGACAAGGCGGTAAGAAAATGGGGTTAGGATTAGCTTTCAGCCAGCAGTTCTTTTTCTTCTTTTATACTTCCAATGGCCCCTTACCACGGGTTTAGGAATCCGCACTACCGCCGAAAAACAAGGCCTTGAAGCGAGAAAGTATGAGTCATCACGAGTGGACCCGTGGCGGCCGATCTCCTGATGAAATATATCGTCGTGTTCCGGAGAAAACCACGTAACTCCGCATTTTCATGAAAGTGGTATTTTAGTGTCATCTGTTAGCCAACAGTGTAACTAATCCGTATGCAAATTACGGAACTCCTAGAATAAACCGTTATATTTTAAATTTTAGAAAACGAAATATACACATCTCCAGCAACGAGGGGGCGTCCAAGGAAATATGCGTAACTCCTTATTTGGTATAAAATCAATACCATTGATAGGTTATAATATATTGGGTAGTTATTTTTTCCGATTACGGGTAAAATCTTTGTTTTCCGACGTGAACTTCGTGAGATTTGTTACAAGTAAGTATGAAAGCTTATTTTGTTTGTAATGTTAAGGCACATTTAATAATTTAAGGATACTTTTATTAACATAAAGTACACATTGGAGATACGTATTTTTCGGCTACACCATTTTCTTGGCGGTAATGTGAAATCATGGAGATACGTACTTTACCTTATTAATATTCAACGTTTTTAATTAGATTTTAAGCACTATAATTATTAATTGTGGGGTTATAAAATATTTTAGGGTTTCTTGGGGACAGATTAGAAACAAACCTTTATTGCTGTTTGTGTATACAATTCTGTTTATTGAATAATCTCAGTGCTTTATTATATTTTCCAAAGAAAAAGCGTAATTAGTGGTACATTTAAAGGAAAAAACTGATGACATATATACATATATATATATACCTATTATATAAGAAACTGTAGTCACAAAAGAGTAAATACTGCATAGGTACCTATAGTTTTAAAAGTAGGATCACAGTGACAATGTTTAACAAATTCTGAAAGCTGAAAATTTTAATTTTATAATTTATAGATTTTATATTATTTATACAGTCAAAAAATTTTAGCCAAGTTGTGCTCTATCGTAGTAGTTAGGTAATTCAATTAAAATATAGCTTTAAAACATAAATATTTCAGAATCTTATTTTGCAAACTTTATTCTTTGCAGGTACTTCACATTATATGATGGCTTCTAGAGGGCAATAAATGGTAGCCATGGCAATCAATAACAGCATACAATCAGAAATTCAAGAGGATAATGATCCCTTTCTGAACTTAGTTGATTCCTTCCTTTCTCAAGCCAACTTAGATACAGAAATTGACAACGGTGCACACGACTTAATACATAATGTTATGAACGAATCGGATATCCAAGAAACCAACCAAGCAGTACAAATTATTCTTTACCATAAAGAAAGCGAGATTCCTGACTCGTCAGAAGGCGTTAATATAATAAAAAGATCAGGCGAAATAATCGGGGAAGAAGTAATCCTAGAAGTCATTGACGTACCAGATCCATCAGAAATTAAAGGGCTTCTTTCAAACAGTGAGGTTAAAGCTAAGGAAGGAAATACATCTGACGCAGAAACCTACTCATTCAAAAACTATGAAGAGCAAGAAAAAATAAACCAGTCAAATAGTTTAGTGCTGGAGGATATAGCAATGCCAAACAACGCCAATCCAGAAAACGACAGCCTTGAAGAGGAAAATTATTTAAATGAAGTAGGCGAGGAAGATAAAAACGATCAAATATATTTAAATGAAAGTTCTGCTGATATTTTAAATCCTAGGAAAAGAACAAAAAATAATGATGTTGATATAACTACATGGAAGAAAAATAAAAATAAATTAAATCGAGAAAAAGGCTTAGAGTACACAGGCAAAAAAAAAGCTGACGGAAAATGGAACTATAACATACCTAGAAGTAAAAAGAGCCTGCCAAATCCATGTGCGTGCAAAATTAAAGATGGTTCAAAGAAAATTGAATGTAATAAAGTCACACAAGAAAACCGAGAAAGTACTTTTAATATGTTTTGGAATCACATCAACTGGTCAGAAAGGAAAATTTATATTCAATGTTTGGTTAAAATAGAACCCGTAAAGAGAAGAAGAGGAACAGAAGAATCAAGTAAAAGAAATTATTCGTTAAAATATCATCTAAAAGTGAACAACACACAAATTCGAGTCTGCAAACAGATGTTTTTAAAGTCGTTGGGAATGAAAGAATCTACAGTTCTGAACTGGGTGAAATTGGACAAATCACAAGAAGTAGAAAAAAAATCGAAGGACAGAAGGAGAGAAGTTAGAAAAAAAATTTACGAAAACAGAAATTCAAATTTAAAACACTTTTTTAACTCTCTTCCGAAGGTGGAATCGCATTATTGCCGGTCATCCAGTAGCAAACTTTACTTAGAACCAATGTGGAGTTCAACAAATGATTTATTTAAATTTTACAAACGTAACTATTGCCATGACAATAACATTACACCTGTATCCCGGACTGTCTTCTTCAAGGAGTTTAATAAAGAAAACCTTTCCATTTATATTCCCAAAAAAGACTTGTGCGACATCTGCGTTGCCTACGATACAAAAAATATTGGACAAGAAGAGTATGACCTACACCAGGTAATCAAGAAAGAAGCTAGAGAAGAGAAGAACAGGGACAAGGAGTCTGCTTCAGTTGCCGCAGTTTTTACAATGGATTTGCAAGCGGTTCTACTGTGTCCCAAATCAACTGTAAGCTCGATGTACTATAAAACAAAACTAGTGGTGCATAATTTCACCCTATTTAATTTAAAAACACAGGAGGGCCACTGTTTTCTTTGGCACGAGGCTGAAGGGGCTGTGACCGCAAACGAGTTTTCATCCATATTATTCAGTTTCTTAGAAAATACTGTAATTCCAAATTTACCAAATGATAATAAGGAAATAATATTATATAGCGATGGATGCACAGGACAGAATCGGAACTCTATTCTCGCAAACGCTTTCGTCAATCTGTGTATGCTCTATCAAGTTACAGTTATTCAGAAGTACCTTGAAAAGGGGCATACACAGATGGAAGTAGATTCCATGCATTCATGCATCGAAAAGAAAATTCGAAATCGCAAAATAAATATTCCAGCAGATTATGTCCACGCTTGCAAAATAGCTAGAAACCATCCAAAGCCGCATAATGTCAAATACCTCACACACGACTTTTTTAAAAAATTTGATGAACTTAATTGTTACAAATCAATTAGACCTGGCAGCGACACAGTTACAAAAATTCGAGCACTTAAATACGAGAGCACAGGAAAAATATTTTTTAAGTTGAGACACACTGATTCTTGGGAACCGCTTAATCAAAAAGCTAAATTATCTAATCCTCGTACGATGGCAGCTCACCAAACCTTTACCTGGAAAGACGAAAACTTAAAAAAGAGAAATATGGACATCTTCAAATTTTAAAGAAGAGCTTGTTGTCAGATTATCACTGCTTTTATGATAGCCTTCCTCATGAATAGTTTTCTTTTAACAAAAATTAATATTTGTATTTAGCTAATAAGTATATTTGATTTGTTATTTATTCATACATGCACGTTCTTGACTAAAAACATTTATTATTAAAGAGACTTTTATTATTTTAATTGTATGTGAATAATACGTAGGGGACGGACGGGCAAAACGGATAGGGCGGGCAAAAAGAATATTGCGTCGTATGAGACGGCTACGTGTGCGAGGGAGATAAAAAGAGTAACAGGTCCTTTTGAAGGCCTTGAACGATACGCATCAGTTTCCCGCTAGCCGCCGTGGTGTTTGTATCGAAGAGTAAGATCGAAAAACCGATTGTGCCAAATAGAGATCCAAAAATCACGGTAAGTTATTTAGTTATTATTATGTTATTAATAATGGTGGATGTTGTGAACTTATTTTGTGACAAAGATAATTAAATTGGGCAACAACTGTAGCAACAGGTTTTTAATAATACTATATGTTCGTATTTTGCAGCGTGATTTAACCTTTTAGTACTGGACGGGCAAAACGGAGCCGGGCAAAATGAATAGTATCCATTTTGCCCGCCTCGATATTTTACTTTCTGTTTTTATTAACTTTCAAGTTTTTTATTTTTCAGATGGTGTATAACTATAAGAGAAAGACTGACAGAGCCAAATGGTCCGAAGATAATTTAAGGCGTGCCATTTTAGAAGCAAACAGAACCAATATTTTAAATGGAAGTCGAATGTATGGCATTCCCTACGCAACCTTACACAGACATGTAAAATCAGGCTGTACAGAAAAAAAGTTGGGTAGGTTTTCAACTGTTTTTACCCCAGAAGAAGAAACCGAATTGCTAAATTATGTGCACAAAATGGACTCTATTTTTTATGGTCTTACGCGGGTAGAATTTCTTAAACTAGCTGGAGAGTTTGCTAGAAAAAAAGGAAAAGGGGAACGCTTTAAAGAAAATGTGGCTGGAAAAGGTTGGTTTAAAAACTTTAAACTTAGACATGAACAGTTGGCACTAAGAGTCCCAGAACCAACATCAGTTGCCAGAGCCAAAGGTTTTAACCGTGAAGCTGTTACCAGATTTTATGATTTGTTGGAAACAATTATGGAAAAACACAATATTGTTCCTGAGATGATTTTCAACATGGATGAAACTGGGATTAGAACAACATCCACGAAGCCTCCAAAGATTTTGTGTAAGTCAGGGAAAAAACAAGTGGGAATAATTTCTAGTAATGAAAGAGGCGTCCTAACAACGGTTGTCTGTTGCTGCAGCGTTACAGGTTCGTTTATTCCGCCATTTTTCATCTTCAAGAGAAAAAGATTTGATCAACGATTATTAGATGATGCTCCGCCAGGCTCTGAAGCAACGATCACCGACAGCGGATGGATCAACGCCGAAAAATTCTTAAATTGGCTCAAGACCTTTATACAAAAAGTACGTCCCACTGAAGAGAGAAAAGCTTTGTTGATTCTTGATAACCACGAGTCACACAAAAGCTATGCTGCTCTTGATTTTGCTTCAAAAAATCATGTCATATTTCTATCAATTCCACCTCACACATCCCATCGGTTACAGCCTCTGGATGTGTCTGTATACGGTCCAATAAAGAGGTTCTTTGAAATCGAAATTAATGTTTTCCAAAAAGAATATCCAGGACGTGTAATTAACCAATTTGATGTGGCTAAACTCTTTTCTGCGGCTTACCTAAAAGGAGCAGCTCCAGCTAATGCAATAAGTGGTTTCCGATCAAGTGGCATATATCCATTCAATAGACATGCAATAAGCGATGAGCATTTTGCTCCATCTGAAGTTTATGAAGCTAGAGCTGAAGAGAGGCCAAATTCACCAAATGAAGAAGATCAACTTTTAATAGAGCCTGAAGAGCCAAATGTTGATGATGCAAACAAGTCAGATATTGACATTTTAAAAGACATTCGACCCATTCCAAAGCAAGTGAATAAACGAAATCTTAGAGGTCGAAAAACACAGAAGGCAGAAATCCTTACAAGTACCCCAGTGAAAGAGGAACAACGTCAAAAATTTGAAGCTGCTTCAGCGAAGAGAAAAGTGTTCTTTAAAGATACTTGTATCGCAAGTCCATCACGTTTAAAAAAAAAAAACGGCGTACCCACAACCAAAAGTTACAAAAAACCGCAAGAAATTGAAAGTAGAGACTATTATTGCACGGTGTGCTCAGAGAAATATGTAAGTCCACCTCCAGAAGACTGGATACAATGCTCCACATGCCAGGAATGGACTCATGAACGTTGTTCCTCTTATTCTGGATATGGTTTATACTTTTGTGATTTGTGCGATGACTAACTTTTGATTTTGTTTAAGTATTCTTTTTGCCCGCTCAAGGAATTCGTTTTGCCCGCCATAGTAGGGCACAATGGATAAAAAACATTTGTTCTAAGTTTTTTTTATATAGAGAAAGGATTGTTACTTTTCTTGTTTTTTAATTTTTTTTAATAAAAAGTATGAGTTATTAATTAAAGTTTTTGATATTTGGAACTAAACATTTTGTGACAAGCTTAGCATTTATTTTTTTGAAGCTTACCATATCCATTTTGCCCGTCCGTCCCCTATCTCCATATTTTTAAACCCGAAAACTGCGTATCTCCATTTGTTGCTAGCATTTAAAAAAAAATTAAATTGCTTTTTATTTCTCTTTAAATATTGCATATTTTTAACAAAACAGCATAGCAATAATAATAATATTGTATAAAATGTCACGTTTATTATGTTTTTTCTTCCTCCTGTAAAATTTCATTACAAGGAGTTACGCGACTTTCTCCTGAAGGCGACGATATTGCAATAAAGATTTATTTTTTAATATTTCGATTTACTATGATAAATTTTACTTATGTAAAGTATAAATCCATACCAAAAAAGTATTTTAGTACTAACAAATGTGTAATCCAAATATTTTTATCTAAATAGGTATTTTTATATGGATATCAAAGCGCTTGTATATTGTGTTATTTTATTTTGCTTGGATAGGAGATTGAATAATGTATTCAAAGGGGAGCATGGAAAGAAAGAATACTTTAACACGTTCGCTGCCGGGTACAATGAGAATGACCCGAGCCAGGAGCCAAATTATAATTTTGGATAATTATGATGTCTTGTGTTATGGTTAGTAATGTAACGAGTTAACATGGAAAAACCAATTGAAGAAAAGAAAACTAAAAAAAAAAGAAATGAAAATGACTCCTATCGGAGTCACTTTAATATACATATTTTTGATTCAGTTTTTTATTCATGATAATATAATACGTACATGTTAAATGTTTGGGGCACAAATAATAATACAAATAATGATTACTTGTTAAAGCAAACGATGATATTCATTAAAACAGCTGACACAAAGTCCGGGTTTATCTTCACATTCCTCGCAATGATAAATGGTTTGCTTTCTACCCATTCCTTTTTTGGTACACAATCTGCATCTTTTACGCTTCGCTCTTTTACTGTCGCCTGGACCTGTAGATTTTGCTGATATAAGGGTAATTTTGTGTTCTGTGAGAAAAGTTGGTAGCGCAGACGTTGCTGGACCTACTTTCGCTGGAAGCAACCGATTTATTATTGATAGTCTGAAGTTGTAATATGGCATTTTTCCATCGGCAGAATATCGTTGGTGCAACTTGTAGGAATTGAGCATTAGAAGTTGTAAAGTATGAACAAATAACTTCTTGTACCAACGAAGGGTCTTTCGCTCACATGGATAATATGCAAGCATCTGATCTTGGTGATCAACCCCAGACATGTGTTTGTTGTATTCAACAATTGCTTCTGTTTTTGATATTTCCTGTTCTCTTGTATTTTTTATTGTAGCAAATTTATTATCAAATTCAGTGGATATATATAGAACTGGTCGCTTGTCCTTCCATTTTCGAACATGTACACCGTCTTGGAAAACAGATATATTTTCCCCTTTCTTGAGCTGCTTTTCTGTTACTTCTTTTGGATTACTTCGAAGGTTAGCCCTTAATGTTTCAGTGCAATAAGTATGATTTTCCAGAAGAGTTTTTGCCAATAAACAACTATTATAGTAATTGTCCATGTATAATGCATGGCCCTGATTCAACTTATCTTGCATTAGTGTCATTACAACTTTAGAAGCATGCCCTGATCCACTTAGTTCTGCATCGTTGGAACCAGTATATACATGGAATCTTAGTATGGTGCCATCAGGTTCCGTAAGCATATATAATTTGATGCCATATTTGTGGCGTTTATTTTTAATATATTGTCTAAACGCTAGACGCCTCGAGAGCTCCTTGTATGGGTAGTAAATTGATGCCATCTTTTCATTGAAATATGTGACAATCGGTCTTATTTTTTGCAGAGCGTCCTGTGATTGGTCACCTTCCGGTTGAGAAAAAAAGTGTAAGCATCTTAGTATTAAAAGAAATCGGTTTCTACTCATCTGTTCCCTGAAGATAGGTATATTAAACAGTCGATCTGTTTTCCAGTAATCTTGCACTTTGGGAAGTTGTATTGTTCCCATGTGAAGGAGGAGGCCAATAAATACTCGAAATTCTTCAACAGTTAAGGGTTTCCAAGCCGTTATTCGTGATTGTTCAGATAAACTGCTAAATAAAACTAAGACAGCATACGCGTTTGTTTCTCTCACGATCAAGTTCTGAAAGTCTTCATCGAACAGCAAGTAAAAAAAATCCATAGGTGTGTTTCCAGGTATTGGTACTACCCACTAAACACAAACACCTTCATAGCACATGCTAAGAACATTACTCTAGTAGGTTGGAACATTCTAAGAGTATTCTATAAAAGATCTATGCACAATCATAGAACATGCTATAGTTAGATTACCGCAAGGTGTTTTCACGTGATATGAATGTGCTTGGAATATGAAATCGTATATTCTTAGTAAGCGCTTATCATATTTTTTGGAGAAATTCCTGGCATATTCCTCATATGTACGAGATAATGTTTTAATGAACTTACCAAAGAATATTCTAGGAATATCCCTCAGAACCAGTAGGGATCCTTACAGGAACAAAAATATTCCTACTGCATTTTAAGGGCAATATTCTGGGGAAGAATCAGGAATATTCATAGAATAGTCTATGAATATTTAGGCTTATATTTTAATAAGAGCATTCCTCAGATGTGCTACAGAGTGTTAACGATCTCAAATAACATGAAACGCGATACAGGCGGAATGTGAGAAGAATCGATTAGTTATAAGAACACAAAAAATATATTAAAATACAATAAAGTTTAGGTACATTAACTATAACATTCTTTAGCACATATGAGTTAAATGATAAATATTTTTTTTTTATAATTAAAGCAGCTATAAAAATACAACGAAATAAGGTAAAAACATATTTATTTTTAAAATTGAGACAAATGACATTGAAGCTTTCAATCCCACTAAGCAAGGTAAGGTTGTATTAAGTCTGCAACTTTCATTGCATCAAGTTTCCTGCAAGTATGTTGCAAACAGCAAATCTTCCCCTAATCGTGGTTTTGTTTGCAAGTCTACTACATAGTACCTAACTAATGCTAACTTAGGTACAGCAAACACCAATTAAAATAACAAGTAAATTTATAAAAGTTTATTTAAAGGTTGTGGTGACTTGCAATACAGTTGTTAATATTACCTTGTCAGATGCAAGCATTTAAAAGTGTCTATCTGATTGATGCAAACATGAGTAACTTACCGCAAGGGTTTAGTGAGATAGGTAACAAAAAATTATATTCACTAATGATTATATTAAGTGATATTTCAACTTCATTTCACTTGTGGTTCTGGCATTGTGCCGACAAACTAATCGTCAGGTAATTTTGACTTCCTCATTTTTCTTTCCTTCGCTTTTACAAGCCACAACTTTAAACTGTAATTACATCATTTTCCATTGCCTGATGGAAGTGCATCTTAACTGCATCTAAAAATATTAAAAATAAAGATAATTTTGTAGCACTCACAAGTTTTCATCAGTAGAGTAGAACAAGAGTGGATGGTAAACAAAACTTTTAGGAAAATATTGACACACTGAGGGAGTGAGAGCATCATTGGAGCACTTAAAGGTTATCAAGTAAACAAATATAAGAGTCGACAGGGTCAATGCCTCTTTCATATCACATCACCATAGCTCATATTTTAAGCATTACAAATTCTAAGTCCGAGGAAACGGTTATCTCGATTGATAACCCTACGACTTCTGGTGACACTGCTGTAAAACCGGACTTACTCAAATTTAGGTTAGGTGTGTAGATGGTTTTTTTAGCCATTATTTGCTTCTGGGTATTGTCAATGTATGCTTGGCACTTTAAAAACATGCATTTTAACAAGAGAAAACAGGCGAATATGGAAACAGTGGGTAAAATTGTATTTTTAGAAAGATCATGCATATATATTTTTAGCTTTTAAACTTACCCCTTAAGTCGCTTTAAACCAATTCACAAAAATTTCGCAATCTATTCAATTTAACAAGAAATTCGGAAATCGACGTTTCCCAGCAAAATCACGAAGCACAGGTTCCACGCCCAACAAAACAAACCAAAATGGTGGCATTGGAGAACGTCATACTGTCAAAATGAAAATGACATACGTTGAAATAAGTTACGCGCCAAATTCAAATGGTAACTACGTTGTTAGTTCCCGACTTGTAAGGGAGCACGATTACACAAAAAAAAAACAAGAAAAAAATACATTCCCGTAATTGCGTCGTAAGATTAGCCAAAATTAACATTGACACATTTTGCGCGGCAAATTTAAATCAGGATGCGTTACGCGATTTAGGCAAGAGGCCTGATTTATTCGTTTATGGAATATATGCTAATAGAAATATTCCAAGAATATTCCGCAAGGACATTTCCAAGGATATGCTATTTAGATACTATGAAAGTATATTTATTTTGAATATTCTTAGAACATTCTAAGAACATTATCGAAAATAATAGTCATGCAATAGATGTATAAAGAATATTCTAATAGAAATATTCCAAGAGTATTCCACAAGAATAGTTCCAAGGATATTCTATTTATATACTGCGAAAGTACATTTAATTTGAACATTTCTAGAATATTCTAAGAATATCATGAAAAGAATATGCGTGCTCTGAATATACTTAGAATGTTTATCACTTTATGGACATATTAGAGAACATTCTAAGAATGTGAATGTTCTCCTTGTGTTTACTGGGTAACATTTGACGTATTTTTTAGAAGGTGAAATCCTTCATTTCATATGGTGGCAAAGAATTACTAGACCATTTATGAGAATCATTACCTTTTTCAGCCGGTTGTGGTTCGGCACTTGGTTGCTGGCTCCCTATATGGGGGGCCAACTACAGATACGTCATCAAAATCCAATGGGCGGAAACCTTGACTCGAAGTTTCCTCATCGTCAGAACTAGAATCGGATGGAAAGTATTCCGATTCACTGGGTATAAAATCGAAATCATCGTCACTAAGATCGTTTTCATGTTCTTTTGCCAGTTGTTCATCAGATAATGGCTTTTTCATTTCACGAGTACGTGCCCGCTTTGGGCGAGACGGCCCTGCTTTATCATCCATTGTTTTTTATGCTTAACAAACAATAACAGCTTTTAACAAAATTAAAGCTTTTAACAAATAATAAATAGGTTTCACAGGTCACAATACACGAAACAATCGACAAAGTTATTCTCTGAACAGGTTAGAAGTCACTGCCGAATAGACACATAACCTAACATTATTTTTACAAACCAGCTGATGAACACGATCGTAAAATATGCCAACAAAATAGGAAAAACCTTTCGCGTGTTCCCGCTTATTGATAACTAATGGACAACCCAATTCTTACGTGGCTCCGATGCGAGTCGGCGGCAATGGCCAAGGACACCTAAACGACTCCGATAGGAGCCGCTGGCAGCGAACGTGTTAACTGCATTATGGTTTTATTTTATATATTAGTAGGCATAGCCGGAGTTGAGCGTGGGAACTTTTTGATGACCGTGGGAAAATTTTGTTGACCGTGGGAAAGACCACCCATGGCGTTATCCCTTTGATAAATGCCGACAGGTGTGATAATCGTGGGAAAGACGACCCGTGGGAAAATTTTGGTGATCGTGGGGAAAGACCACCCATGACACAACTTTGATAGCATACGTTTGCGAGCCTATATTGGACCTTTGAATGGAATTTGATCTTGAATGACTTTGATAGCATACGTTTGCGAACATATATTTGAACGGCAATTGATAGCATACGTTTGCGAGTCTATATTTGATCTTGAGGTGACCGTAGGAAAGACCACCCATGGTGCTATCCCTTTGATGCCGACAACAGGTGTGATAACCGTGGAAAAGACCCGTTGATGGCCGTGTGGGCGAAAGGGTGAAGCCTACGTGTGTATGTCATGTTTTGACGAGAATGTCATTGGTGACTGTAGGAAAGACCACCCCATGGCGTTATCCTGCCTGCCTGCCTGCCTATAATGTCTCGTGGCTTCTCATATTATAAAACTAAGTATTTTTAAAGGCTTGAAGTGCCATGGTATAGTGTTTATAGAAGTTTTAATGAAATCAATTAACATTTTCAGCGAAATGTATAACAGAATAAAAAGAGTGTCCTAAGACTGCATAATAATGCTTCATAGCTTAGCAGCCTGCTTTGGACACAGGGGTTACAACTTCGCTCCACACTCTTACTATCCTCCTCAAAAGCGAGAGAGAACGTCAATAGGTTCTAATATATTCTTTTTTATATTTAGAGCAACATGATCGCTAAATATAAGAGGAAACCATAATAAGTAAATTTCCTCTATAATATTGTAGCAATATTGCATCTGACTAATCCAAGAAATTAGGGTAAATATACCCGTGGCCAAATTTTGAGTAGGAAAAATAGATAAATATTGGGAAAATCAGTGTGAGAGTGAGTTTTCTGCAATCAGACGTATTAATAACTCGTAATAAAACTAAGGGTACAATATTATAGGTTTTAAAGACGTTTTCATTCATAATTCAATAGTTAAATACTTTTTTCCAGTGAGCTGTATAACGGAATAAAAATAATGTCCTAAGACATCGTAAGATTGCTTCGTAGCTTAGCAGCCTGCTTTGGACACAGGTCTTACAACTTCGTTCCACAATCCTACTGTCCTCCAAGCGAGAGAGGATGTCAGTAGGGACTTATATATTCCGCTATACATTCACAGCAGCAAGATCGCTAAATATAACAAGAAACCATAAGAAGTAAATTTCCAGTAATATTGTAGCAATAATGTCTCGTGGCTCATATGAAACCAAGTATTTTAATGGCTTGAAGTGACACGGTATAGTGTTTATAGAAGTTTTAATGAAATCAATTAACTTTTTTAGCGAAATGTATAACAGAATAAGAATCCTAAGACTGCATAAGATTGCTTCATAGCTTAGCAGCCTGCTTTGGACACAGGGGTTACAACTTCGCTCCACACTCTTATTATTCTCTAAGCGAGAGAGGATGTCAATAGGTTCTAATATATTCTTTTCTAAATTTTACAGGAGCACGATCGCTAAATATAAGAGGAAACCACAAGAAGTAAATTTTCTATAATATTGTAGCAATATTGCACCTTACATATGTTATTAAGTTATACCTCGGGCAAATTTTTAGTAGGAAAAATAGGTAAATATTGGGAAAATCAATGTGAGAGGGAGTTTTCTGCAATATTTTATCAATCAGACGTATTAATAACTAATAAAACTAAGCATACAATATTGCAAGGTATGCGCGCGTGGTTGATTTGACGAAGATTTGCCTGTCTGCCTTTCTAATAAATTAAAAATAAAGTTAGTAAATCACGGCATAGCAGACAAAGAAAATAAGAAAAGAATAATCAGAAAAAAATCAACCCTTGAGCAGGCCACTAACTTAAATTATACTACAGACGTTAAACTCTTTCTCTTAAATTAAAAATAGTACGAAATAAAAGCCAAAAATACCATCACACAATCTTTTATTGTTATACCATTAATTACATTTCTACATAAGCATATAACTAGAGTCTAAGTTTTTTAAAACCTGAACTAACCTGAACTACCATCAGTGAGAAATTTTCTCTTTGTCGAATTGGGTTTATAAAGTTTTGTTCCTGTACGGGTTACCACCTCATGTTCTTTGGTTCGTCGTATATTTTTGGAAACAATTGGCACTGGATCCGAGTTCTCGAGGACCATATTTTTTATAGTTTCAAAATTAACTAGTTTAGAGGTTGCATAGTTAAGAGAAATACCTTTAACCTTGCAAAGTACTTCTTCAGAATTGGTGTTTGTCGAAAATACTTTGTAGGAATAATTTTTTGGACCACCAGAGACGAAATTAGTTATAAAACTCCCCGGACCATATCCTTCCAATTCATCGGTCATGTCTGCAGCAAACTGTCCAGTTATCACATCCGAATCATTGTTTTTCAAAACATAAATAACTGAATCGGTGTCATAATATAAAACTCTCTCTCCAAGTTGCTCAAGATATGAATACAACTTCGGACGAGCTTGTGCTGTTACGTATGCTGCGATAGCTACATTGACAGTAGGTAGCGGATCATAAGCTTCATCAGTGTGCTCGTACCCAACAATTAGAGTTTTTTCGTTAATAGGAAGAAAACTATTAACATATATTCCGGGGTTGGTAATCATTGAAAAAAATTCTGCTGGTTCATTAACAATTTTTGTCTTTGGTTGGTTTTCTCGCTGTCCAAATTTTCCCCAGCAATTTTTAGTTAAGCATAAGTTTTGCCAACGATCTTAATCCAGGGTTTTCAATAATCTTGGAATACTCAAGTTTAACATCTTCCCTCTCTAGAAATTCATTTATATATTTATTCTTTTCTTTTTCTGTTGTACATGTTTTCAGCCAGCCACTTGCTTCCTGTTTGATCTTAATAAATGAATTCATCACCGAAGTAAAAAGCCCATCTTCTCCTGTTTCTTTCTTAAAGGTGGTTACATTATATTTCCAGATCTCAAAAATTTCCAACACCCTGTATCCTTTTTCAATAGATTTAAGTACTTCGTCAATTATCCATGTACCAGTCATAGCTCTTTCTTCATCTGTATGATTACACTCGTCACAGTTCATCTCTTGTCCACATTTACGACACAACACTAACATTAGTATATTATTAACTTTTTCGGGGAGTACAGGATGATATAAATCTCTCGGTGGAAGGATCTTGCATCTCATTATACCCTCTATACTGTTAAGATTTAAATTTTTACAATCATCTCCTACGATTATCTCTGGATGTTCTATTGGGAATTTGCCGTATTTACAAATATATGGATAGAGGCTGCAAATATCGACATATTTGATTTTTTCGCCATTCTTTGCTTTATAGTATTCCCAAACATTGCCTGTTCGGCCACCGTAAAAAGCATCTCTCGGGTTTAATGGAGTGGAGATTATTAGAGGGTGTGTCTTGGTGTAAAGCACCATTTCCGGATCATCTTGCCGCATTTGACTAAAGCTACATTCCCACATTTCGTTGACAACGTAGCCTAATTCTTTCAATTTTGTAATTTTCGTCAAACTTGCTTCGTAACGTAAATTTAACGTTTGCGTAGGATCATCGAGTAGTGGATCATTTCGACTAAATTTGAAACATTAAGGACATCCGTGATAATAACATCCTTGAAATTCAAACACTTCGTTTGTTTCAGCACAATAACCATCCACTTTAGTACCATTCAAAATAACTTCTCTTCCTTTAGCAGCATGCATTATAGATACTTTTCTCTGATGTTCTTCCCAAAGTAACCACTCTACTGCAATTTTACTCTGATTGTCTTTTCACCTGTAGCTATTTTTAGAAATTATGCCAATAGTATTTGGTTTAAGAAAATTTCTTCTATACACCTTATTGCAGGCTGATGCAATGGTAGTGGCTTCTGTAAAGGGGCACACATTAGTAGTGATCAAAAGTTACTCTCTAAACTTCAAACAGGCCTCAGTAAGAATTTCAACATCAGATACACAATAGTCCACTAGATCCTTTTGAATATTAAACTGTTCATTTTTGTGTTCTTCATACCATTGCATAAATTTACAGCGATCATCTTCCTTCATAGTGTCTGGAGAGTAATATTCCATAGGAGGTAGTGATCCAGCATAATTTGCATTTGCATTGGTGTTAAATAAATGTGGAAAATATCATTTTTTAAAATTGACACTCAAACCAAAAGCCTTAGGAAGTTTAGATAATGCCATTGGAAAATAGTTGAGCGAGTCGATGAATTTAATATTTTTAAGCTTCATCATGATGATTTTGGATCCTCCCATTATCAATTCTGGTATTAAATCTGTTTCGGTCAGTATGTGATTCAGGATAAATTGGTGATCGAAAGCCTGGCCATTATGGGCAATAACAACTAAGTCTTTAAATTGTTTTCTTAGCCGTAACAGATGTTCGATAAATGTTTTTATCACATCTTCCTTTATTATCTTGGTACGAAATCCACATTTTTGGCAGAAATATAATTTAGATTCATTAATACATGTGTCACAACATTGTTTGGAAACACAGAGATTTGGTCGATGAAGTAAGGAGCCATCCTCCAATACTTCCTCCTGTTGCGTTTCAAGATCATAAAAAACAAATAGCACATCTTTTGTTTTGGGTTTTCCTGTATCTTTCTGAATGTAACAAAGATGATTTTCAGGAACATGAACATTACATATTTTACAAAAAATTTCTCCACATACATGATTTCTATTGCTTTTTATGGTTTTAAAACAACGTTGACAGCTTCTTATTCCAATGCAAACGATACTTTTTTTCCATATGATTCATCTTTCACATGATTATTGTAACATATTTTGCCTCTAAAGTATCGATGACAGTCATCACACTTGATTTTAATTTGGTAATTTTCACACTTTGGGGATTGCTGACACCCAGGACATGTACCACCGCATCTGTGTTGGTGTTTGTGATCATAGGGGCAAGGCATGACACACAATAATATTTACAACAAAAGGTGGCAGTCAGAGATGTAATGACATTGAAATGTCCTTTATGATGTAATAAATTAAGTCTCCTATTAGTTCAGGTGATCCTTCAAATATAACATCTCTCCCTTTTAAACCATAACTGTAGACGACTATCTTGTAGTCTTTTAGATATTCTTGAAATTTTTTCAATTCAGGTATTCCTCCACCCTCTTCAGGAATAACAACATTAGCTTCTTGCAATAATGTCATAGTCCTTTCGGTTTGAATTTTGCCAATATCTGTTCTTACTTTTTTAAATTCGTTATCATTCTCGACATTAGCTATAGCGACCACCAATGCACGAGCTAAACATAGATTATCGTTATTCTTAATGCTTACTATTCCCCTTCTCATACTACACTCCTCTGTAAAGGTATTGTATTTGCGTTGTCTTCCCTGTCCTGCTGGCAATCGTACACTCGTCACACCAAGGCAAAATGACTCCGTATTTAGGCCTGCTGAGTTGGACTGATAAATGTTGCTAATCATATTCCATACGTCTTCATAGTTTATCTTGTCTGCACGTTGAAATCCTCATCCATCCTTCACCTCTCGAAAAATCTTTTGAACAAAAGCTAAACTCAACATGGTCCGCTGGTTCTAGACCCTCCGTTGCATTCTGAATAACCTGATTAATACTATCTTTCAACCAACCAACTGGCTCAACACCTGCAGGTACAGGTTTTATTTTAAATTCAACTCGGCGCCCAATAACATTGTAACGGCGAACTTTCTGGACGGTGTCTCTAATGGCAATGAACTTTTCCATTTTGTAGGAGCTCGTAGATCTTTACTCTTCAACAGTAACAAATATACTGACTGAATCGGCTCTCAGCACTTCAATATATAATTCTGGGATGGTTAAAACAAAGAGAGATAGTAACGAAAGAGCAAGCACATTCTGAAATAAATAAGCATGTCAGGAAAAACAACAGTTTGATGACTAATCTTATTAATATTTTCCTGGAAATTCGGTAATTAATACATACTACAAACTTATATTTTTGATTTTGACTTAAATGTGACACTCTAAAATATGTTTATAAGAAGTTTATTGCTTAGGTTAGGTCGATTGAACTTATCCATATAAGGTTTAAAGAAGTTTTCGTTAATGCTTCAATAGTTAAATACTTTTTCTCAGTAAGCTGTATAACGGAATTAAATGAATGTCCTAAGACGTCGTAAGATTGCTTCGTAGCTTAGCAGCCTGCTTTGTAGACAGGGGTTACAACGTTTTCTCCACAATCCTACTATCCTCAGAGCGAGAGAGGATGTCATAGGGTCTAATATATTCCGATATACATTTACAACAGCAAGATCGCTAAATATAACAAGAAACCATAAGAAGTAAATTTCCAGTAATATTGTAGCAATATTGTCTCATGACTCAAACGAAAGCAAGTATTTTTAAGGTTTGAAGTGGCACGTTATAGTGTTTATAGAGGTTTTAATGAAATCAACATTTTTTAACAAGATGTATAACAGAAAAAGAAGAGTACCCTAAGACTGCATAAGATTGCTTCATAGCTTAGCAGCCTGCTTTGGACACAGGTGTTACAACTTCGCTCCACACTCTTATTATTCTCTAAGCGAGAGAGAGGACGTCCATAAGGTTCTAATATATTCTTTTATTACAACAGCATGATCGCTAAATATAACAGGAAACCACAAGAAGTAAATTTCCTATAATATTGTAGCAATATTGCACACACAAAATTGACATGTTATTAAGTTACACCATTGGGCAAATTTTTAGTAGCAAAAATAGATAAATTTTGGGGAAATCGACGTTTTCTGCAATATTTCATCAATCAGGCGTATTATTAACTCATAATAAAACTAAGTAAACGTAAAAATGACTAAACCAGATTGGTACAAGACCACCTATATCATAAACGCTTTCTGCCACGAAATAGAATCGTAGAATCGCTTGTACTGCCTGATTACTGTTTTCTCGGTCCCTCACTACTCTCAAGCGATTTCACGCTTTTTTTTGCGTTTTTAACCGTTTTAGAGTCTTCCGTTTAGCTTTTTGAGTACTTCAGATGATAGTCCTAGTTCCCCATGTGCCTAAACCGCACTTTTCAAAAAAAGTTACTGCGCTTGCGCGACGCGCATGTCTTTTTTATGGTGGTTTCCTCTTCAGTTCGATTCACTGATCACCGTGATGCACTGCATTAATGTATATCACCATTCTAACTACTGTTTCGAGCAAAAAAACATGTTTTTTATTGTTTAAAATCACTCTAGTCCAGTTTCCTATGGTCGTAGTGATCTCCTATGTCAATTTACACACCTTTCCCCAGACATTTCTGTTGCGCATGCGTTGACGTCACATGCTTCAATATGACAGCTAACCCCGATGATGGGTATTTGGTTCATCTGTGGTTTCTTTTTTAGATCATCTTTCGCTCTGACGTCTCCTTCACCGACTTTTTGACATTTACTTCTTTATTGTTTGACCTTGGGAAATAAAAATTCTGGAAGAGGTGTATCCCCTCAACCTCTTTACATCACCAAAGTTTCATCGCCCCCCGAAGGATCCCGACATTATTTTTCCCCCGTTTACCTTAAATTTTTAACGTCTCCCGATAATTCCTTGTGTCAGGGTATGCATACGTAGACTATGATGACGTAATATCACCCAAACGGTACATTTTATCAAAAAATTAAAGGCAAAAATATATCCAACCCTCATACTGAGTTTTTAACACGATATAAAAATTTCAACCTCCTATTATCAATTTTGCACGCACTCAGTCGAACAGGCATTAAATATGCCATAAAATTCATTCTTACCCGCTAGAAGTCAACGTCTATTATTATCCTTGATCCTACACTTCACAACACTTTGAACATACTGAAGAAAATCACCGTTTAACATCCCCTATATAGCAGATACCAGAGATTGAATCAAATGAATTACTATCCACATGCGCAGTAGAAGCCAGTTTGCAATCCCCCGCCGTAGGGGATTTAAAAGCTATTACAGCCACGAACTCATGAATCCGTGGATTCACTGTCCCCCCAACCACTAATATCCTGTTTAAAACAGCCCTTATCCTGTTTAAAACAGTCCTTATCCTGTTTAAAACAGCCCTTATGCTGTTTAAAACAGCCATTGTTTAAAACAGTGTTTCTTCTAAAAAAAATAACCCCCAAAAATCTCCCCAGTCCCCATGCCGAGTTCGACCATTTTCTACACGATATAAAAATTTTAACTCCCTAACATCAATATTTGCACCAGGTATATAAATATGCAATAAAATTAATTCTTACCCACTAGAACTCAATGTTTTTAATCATAGATGCTGCACCACACAACACTCGACCTATACTGAAAGAAAATACCATTTCAACATGAAGTGACACGAACGTTCTACGATCCCAGGTAGCTCCAACGCTCGTTCACCACAATTTCTAACACGCTGACGTTCAGCTAATTCGATGTAATCGTCTTCTTCTTCATCTTCACCCAGCATTCCCCACGGCTGCACATCTTTACTCCACGACCAGAGATCCTCTTCTTCAGGCACTGTTGTTATTGGCCTTTTTGAGCCACCCACGGGGTTTGGGTCGCTTGCCACTTCTTGCATCCTGTCAATTACTGTTGCGAAATCTGCAGCCATGTGTCTGACTTCCAACAGCTTATTTAAAATGTAGTTAAAATATCAAAGTTCTATTCTAACTTTATTTGATATTTTATTCCTCAAAACTATTCTATGTCTAAGTATTTTTTCTAACTTAAAAACACAAAATAAACGACTTTATTAACTTTAAGAAAAGTTTTTATTCATCCAATTTACAACACTTTATTTGCAACCAAAAAGTCCCAGATTATGCTTTAGGGAACTTTTATGCAAGTACAAAGAATAACTTTTATTTACTGTGAAAATAACTCATCAACTCGAGACATGATAATTTATGATGACTGCAGCTAAATTGATCTTTACTAGTTGAACCCCCGTGAATGACTGATTTTACAGAGCGCAAATTCGCTATTTATAGGCAATTGAGTACCAAAACACCCCCCCCCCCCCCACTTAGAAATCAATTCAGCTGTTGTCGAATAAACAACAACAACAAAATATTTACATTTTCTTACTACTACTATCTACACTTTAGAACGTCTTGTTCTGGCGGATCGTCCTGGTGTTGGTCACCATCTCTCTGGCCGTAGCTCCGTTGTGGTCATCTCTGCGGCTCCTGGCTTGATTCAGCAGGGACTGCAACTGCAGAGGCCACTCATCTCTGGTCATTGTTAAAATTTTCGTTTTGAACTGCTCGAATGGTATCATCGTGGAAGTTATTAACTTTTCTGCCGTGACAACTGTTGTAATATTGGTTGCGTGGGCAATCTTCTCTCGGTACTTCGCCACTTCCGGCATTAGCATCCATAAACTGGGCGTTCCCCGTCGGCTAATCACCTCGGCTTGTACGAATTCTATTAAGGAAGCTGGGTGAATACTTCTATGTGATCTGGCTTCTACAAATCCACTATAAACGTCAACAGCACAGTAGATGGTTGTCACTACTGTGTCTGGTCCTTGGTAAATTTTCGATTATCGTAATTACAACTGTGCCCCACGGTTTTAACATGCCGTGGCACAGCGCATCATCCTTGAAATGTTGACACAACATACATTGACTGAAGTGTGCGTCCACATCCTTATCTATCATCGGCCACCATAACCATCTTTTAATAATCTCTCTCATCCCTTCACGCGTGTTGTGGCGTATTCCATGCGCTAAATTGAGAATATTCTTCCTGTGGGTCCTCGGACACCACACCGCCACTCCATCTTCCTCCTGACGCCCCACAACTCCAAGCCGGTCAACCAGCGGCACCTTTGCTCCTCCCTGGAGACTTACTCTCAGGTCCCTGGCAGCCGGGTCTATTGCTTGCGCTCCAACGATCCCTGGGAGTGCGGTTTTCCACCGCCCATCACCTGGGGCCTCCTTCTCCAATTTGCCATGTAGCCACAAGACCGTCTCCCTATTTATTTCTTCTTGATGGGGCACCACTTCAGCCACGTCGTGTTTTTCCAAAATTTCCTCCTTAATATTAAATTGGGTCTTTGACCTAGGCGTATTGAAGAGTTTGTATTCTTCCCTGCCTTCAACGGTCTTTTGCTCGGGTGCCATGAAGTGACACGAACGTTCTACGATCCCAGGTAGCTCCAACGCTCGTTTACCACAATTTCTAACACGCTGACGTTCAGCTAATTCGACGTAATCGTCTTCTTCTTCATCTTCACCCAGCATTCCCCACGGCTGCACATCTTTACTCCACGACCAGAGATCCTCTTCTTCAGGCACTGTTGTTATTGGCCTTTTTGAGCCACCCACGGGGTTTGGGTCGCTTGCCACTTCTTGCATCCTGTCAATTACTGTTGCGAAATCTGCAGCCATGTGTCTGACTTCCAACAGCTTATTTAAAATGTAGTTAAAATTTCAAAGTTCTATTCTAACTTTATTTGATATTTTATTCCTCAAAACTATTCTATGTCTTAGTATTTTTTCTAACTTAAAAACACAAAATAAACGACTTTATTAACTTTAAGAAAGGTTTTTATTCATCCAATTTACAACACTTTATTTGCAACCAAAAAGTCCCAGATTATGCTTTAGGGAACTTTTATGCAAGTACAAAGAATAACTTTTATTTACTGTGAAAATATCTCATCAACTCGAGATATGATAATTTATGGTGACTGCAGCTAAATTGATCTTTACTAGTTGAACCCCCGTGAATGACTGATTTTACAGAGCGCAAATTTGTAATGCAACGATACGTCTACGTTCCCAGGTAGCTCTGACGCACGCGCACCACAGTTTCTTATATGCTGACGATCAGCTAGTTCGATATAAACTTGTTTTTCTTCCTCATCACCCAACATTCCCCACGGCTGTACTTCTTCACACCACGACCAGAGATCCTCTTCTTCAGGCTTAGTTGTTAACGCCTTCGGTGAGCCACCCACGGGGTTTGGGTCGCTTGCCACTTCTTTGCCACTCGGCCGGCAGCCGGACGGAGGTTTAGAGAGCCCTAACAGGTCCTGGACACCAGGTGCAGATGTGGCATCTCGGTCTGGGCCCTTCGCCACCTCCGCAACGTTGACGGAAAAGTCATAGCTGACTCCCTGGAGTTCTGCTTGTCCATCGGGCGAGTATGCGGCCATGGCATCATTGATCCAGGCCTCCAGGAAGCCGCTCGGCGAAGACGGTAGCAGCACGTCTTGCATTCTGTCAAAGACTGCTGCGTAATTTAAGGCCATGTGTCTGACTCACAACAGCTTTGTTAAAACGTAATAAAAATATTTCAAAACTTTTCTCCTAACTCTGTATATTATATAAGTCTTATTCTGACTCTATATAATATTTGTTTGATAACACTTTTTATGCCTAAGTATTTATCCTAACTTAAAACACAAAACAAACGACTTTGTAACTTTTAATAAATTTTTTATTTGTCCGACAGTGGATATAACAACTTCCATAAAAGTCCCAGTTTATGCTTTAGGGTACTTTTAGTTAAATGCGCAGTTTACATTTAATTACTTTGAAACCAACTCATCAACTCGAGTTGTGACGTCATATGATGACTGCAGCTAATTTGATCTTATTACTTTGAACCCCCGTGAATGACTGAATGTAATACAAAATTGTCGGCTATTTATAGTAAAATCCAATACCAGAACAAATTCGCTATTTATAGGCAATTGAGTACCAAAACAAACAATCCTTATATAGCCGGAAACGAGGTCACTATCCGCCCATACATAGAAGACACCGCCATTAAATCCCCCTCGTTAAAATCTACCGCGGCGCGGGGGATTCGCAGTGTAACCGAGAATTTATGGAATCGCACTGCATATTTATATACCTGGTGCAAATATTGATGTTAGGGAGTTAAAATTTTTATATCGTGTAGAAAATGGTCGAACTCGGCATGGGGACTGGGGAGATTTTTGGGGGTTATTTTTTTTAGAAGAAACACTATTTTAAACAATGGCTGTTTTAAACAGCATAAGGGCTGTTTTAAACAGGATAAGGACTGTTTTAAACAGGATAAGGGCTGTTTTAAACAGGATATTAGTGGTTGGTGGGGGACAGTGAATCCACGGATTCATGAGTTCGTGGCTGTAATAGCTTTTAAATCCCCTACGGCGGGGGATTGCAAACTGGCTTCTACTGCGCATGTGGATAGTAATTCATTTGATTCAATCTCTGGTGTCTGCTATATAGGAGATGTTTGTTTTAGCACTCAAATTTACTATAAATAGCCGACAAATTTGTATGCTATTCAGTCATTCACGGGGGTTCAAAGAAGTAAGATCTATTTAGCTGCAGTCATCATAATACGTCATAACTCGAGTTGATGAGTTATTTTCATAATAATTAAAAGTTGTTTACAAATTGAACGGAAAGTTTCCAAAAGCATAATCTGGGACTTTCTTGGTTGTGTTAGAGCATCGTAGCTCGGATAAATAAAAGTTTTGAGATATTACGCAGTTGTTTAATTTGTGTTTTTAAGTTAGATTAAATACTTAGGCATAAACAGTGATATCCAATAGGAATTATATAGAGTCAGAATAAGACTGCTATATTATACAGAGTTAGGGAAAAAACTTGAACATTTTAAATTGCGTTTTAACCAAGCTGTTGTGAGTCAGACACATGGTCTTAAATTTCGCAGCAGCCTTGGACAGAATGCAAGACGTGCTGCTACCGTCTTCGCCGAGCGGCTTCCTGGAGGCCTGGATCATTGATGCCATGGGTGGCGCCACACCTAATGGGCAATCAGAGCTCCAGGAAGTCAGCTATGATTTTTCCGTCAACGATACGGAGGTGGCAGGGGGCTCAGACCGAGATGCCACATCTGCACCTGGTGTCCAGGACCTGTTAGGGTTCCCTACACCTCCGTCCGACTGCCGGCCGAGTGGCAAAGAAGTGGCAAGCGACCCAAACCCCGTGGGTGACTCACCGCAGGCAATAACAACTATGCCTGAAGAAGAGGATCTCTGGTCGTGGTGCGAAGATATACAGCCGTGGGGAATGCTGGGTGAATACGAAGTTAAAGAAGATTATATTGAACTAGCTGATCGTCAGCGAATTTTAAATTGTGGTGCGCATGCGTCCGAGCTACCTGGGAAGGTGGACGTAAGCGAACGCTACATGGCGCCCGAGCAAAAGACCGTTGAAGGCAAGGAAGACTTAAAGCCCTTCGATACGCCTAGGTCGAAGACCCAATTAACATCAAAAGATGAAGTAAAGAAATGTGACGTGCCTGAAGTGGTGTCCCATCAAAAAGAAGTAGATGCGGAGACAGTCTTGTGGCTACATGGCAAGTTGGAGGAGGAGGCCCCGGGAGATGGGCGGTGGATAACCGCACTCCTAGGGATCGTTGGGGCGCAAGCAATGGACCCGGTTGCCAGGGACCTACGGGACGCTATCCGGAGAGATGCGAGGGTGCCGCTGGTAGACCGCTTTGGTATTGTGGGGCGTCAGGAGGAAGATGGAGTGGCGGTGTGGTGTCCGAGGAACCACAGGAAGAATATCCTCAACTTGGCTCATGGAATACGCCACAATACTAGACAAGGAATGAAAGAGATTATCAAGAAGTGGTTATGGTGGCCGACGATAGAAAAGGATGTGGACACGCACTTTAGTCAGTGTTTGTGTTGTCAGCATTTCAAAGAAGATGACCTGTGCCACGGAATGTTAAAACCGTGGGGCGCAGTTGTAATTACGATAATTGAAGATTTACCAAAGACCAGACACAGTAGATTTACAACGTTATACTGTGCTGTAGATGTATTCAGTGGATTCATAGAAGCAAGACCACAAAGGAATATTCACCCAGCTTCGCTGATAGAATTTGTACAAGCCGAAGTGATTAGCAGATGGGGAACACCCAGTTTGTTGATGCTAGCGCCAGATGTGGCAAAGTATAGAGAGAAGATAGCCCATGCAACCAACATAACAACAGTTGGCACGGCAGAGAGCTTAGTAGCTTCCACGATGATACCATTTCAACGAATGAAGACCAGAATCTTAATGATGACCAGAGAAGAATGGCCGCTACAGCTGCAGTCCTTGCTGAACCAAGCCAGGAGCCGCAGAGATGACTTCAACGGAGCCACAGCCAGAGAGATGGTGACGAACACCAAGACGATCCTCCAGACCAGAACGTTCTAAAGCGTAGCATAGAGTAGAAATGGAGCTACGGCTAGAGGGATGGCGATCAACACCAGGACAATCCTCTAAGAAACAGATAAAGAAAAGTGTATATATAGATAAGTAAATTGTAACTGTAAATATTTTGTTGTTGTCGTTTATTCGACGACAGCTAAATTGATCTCTAAGGGGGGGGGGGGTGTTTTAGCACTCAAATTTACTATAAATAGCCGACAAATTTGTATGCTATTCAGTCATTCACGGGGGTTCAAAGAAGTAAGATCTATTTAGCTGCAGTCATCATAATACGTCATAACTCGAGTTGATGAGTTATTTTCATAATAATTAAAAGTTGTTTACAAATTGAACGGAAAGTTTCCAAAAGCATAATCTGGGACTTTCTTGGTTGTGTTAGAGCATCGTAGCTCGGATAAATAAAAGTTTTGAGATATTACGCAGTTGTTTAATTTGTGTTTTTAAGTTAGATTAAATACTTAGGCATAAACAGTGATATCCAATAGGAATTATATAGAGTCAGAATAAGACTGCTATATTATACAGAGTTAGGGAAAAAACTTGAACATTTTAAATTGCGTTTTAACCAAGCTGTTGTGAGTCAGACACATGGTCTTAAATTTCGCAGCAGCCTTGGACAGAATGCAAGACGTGCTGCTACCGTCTTCGCCGAGCGGCTTCCTGGAGGCCTGGATCATTGATGCCATGGGTGGCGCCACACCTAATGGGCAATCAGAGCTCCAGGAAGTCAGCTATGATTTTTCCGTCAACGATACGGAGGTGGCAGGGGGCTCAGACCGAGATGCCACATCTGCACCTGGTGTCCAGGACCTGTTAGGGTTCCCTACACCTCCGTCCGACTGCCGGCCGAGTGGCAAAGAAGTGGCAAGCGACCCAAACCCCGTGGGTGACTCACCGCAGGCAATAACAACTATGCCTGAAGAAGAGGATCTCTGGTCGTGGTGCGAAGATATACAGCCGTGGGGAATGCTGGGTGAATACGAAGTTAAAGAAGATTATATTGAACTAGCTGATCGTCAGCGAATTTTAAATTGTGGTGCGCATGCGTCCGAGCTACCTGGGAAGGTGGACGTAAGCGAACGCTACATGTTGAACGATGATTTTCTTCAGTATGTTTAAAGTGTTGTGAAGTGTAGGATCAAGGATAATAATAGACGTTGACTTCTAGCGGGTAAGAATGAATTTTATGGCATATTTAATGCCTGTCCGACTGAGTGCGTGCAAAATTGATAATAGGAGGTTGAAATTTTTATATCGTGTTAAAAACTCAGTATGAGGGTTGGATATATTTTTGCCTTTAATTTTTTGATAAAATGTACCGTTTGGGTGATATTACGTCATCATAGTCTACGTATGCATACCCTGACACAAGGAATTATCGGGAGACGTTAAAAATTTAAGGTAAACGGGGAAAAATAATGTCGGGATCCTTCGGGGGGCGATGAAACTTTGGTGATGTAAAGAGGTTGAGGGGATACACCTTTTCCAGAATTTTTATTTCCCAAGGTCAAACAATAAAGAAGTAAATGTCAAAAAGTCGGTGAAGGAGACGTCAGAGCGAAAGATGATCTAAAAAAGAAACCACAGATGAACCAAATACCCATCATCGGGGTTAGCTGTCATATTGAAGCATGTGACGTCAACGCATGCGCAACAGAAATGTCTGGGGGAAGGTGTGTAAATTGACATAGGAGATCACTACGACCATAGGAAACTGGACTAGAGTGATTTTAAACAATAAAAAACATGTTTTTTTGCTCGAAACAGTAGTTAGAATGGTGATATACATTAATGCAGTGCATCACGGTGATCAGTCAATCGAACTGAAGAGGAAACCACCATAAAAAAGACATGCGCGTCGCGCATGCGCAGTAACTTTTTTTTTTGGAAAGTGCGGTTTAGGCACATGGGGAACTAGGACTATCATCTGAAGTACTCAAAAAGCTAAACGAAAGACTCTAAAACGGTTAAAAACGCAAAATAAAAAGCGTGAAATCGCTTGAGAGTAGTGAGAGACCGAGAAAACAGTAATCAGGCAGTACAAGCGATTCTACGATTCTATTTCGTGGCAGAAAGCGTTTATGATATAGGTGGTCTTGTAACAATCTGGTTTAGTCATTTTTACGTTTACTTAGTTTTATTATGAGTTAATAATACGCCTGATTGATGAAATATTGCAGAAAACGTCGATTTCCCCAATATTTATCTATTTTTGCTACTAAAAATTTGCCCAATGGTTTAACTTAATAACATGTCAATTTTGTGTGTGCAATATTGCTACAATATTATAGGAAATTTACTTCTTGTGGTTTCCTGTTATATTTAGCGATCATGCTGTTGTAATAAAAGAATATATTAGAACCTTATGGACGTCCTCTCTCTCGCTTAGAGGATAATAAGAGTGTGGAGCGAAGTTGTAACCCCTGTCTACAAAGCAGCCTGCTAAGCTACGAAGCAATCTTACGACCTCTTAGGACATTCTTTTTATTCCGTTATACAGCTCACTGAGAAAAAGTATTTAACCATTGAAGCATTAACGAAAACTTCTTTAAACCTTATATGGATAAGTTCAATCAACCTAACCTAAGCAAAAATTTTCATATTAATACTTCTTATAAACATATTTTAGAGTGTCACATTTAAGTCAAAATCAAAAATATATGTTTGTAGTATGTATTAATTACCGAATTTCCAGGAAAATATTAATAAGATTAGTCATCAAGCTGTTGTTTTTCCTGACATGCTTATTTATTTCAGAATGTGCTTGCTCTCTCGTTACTATCTCTCTTTGTTTTAACCACCCCAGAATTATATATAGAGGTGCGGAGAGCCGATTCAGTCAGTTTATTTGTTACTGTTGAAGAGTAAAGATCTACGAGCTCCTACAAAATGGAAAAGTTCATTGCCATTAGAGACACCGTCCAGAAAGTTCGCCGTTACAATGTTATTGGGCGCCGAGTTGAATTTAAAATAAAACCTGTACCTGCAGGTGTTGAGCCAGTTGGTTGGTTGAAAGATGGTATTAATCAGGTTATTCAGAAAGCAACGAAGGGTCTAGAACCAGCGGACCATGTTGAGTTTAGCTTTTGTTCAAAAGATTTTTCGAGAGGTGAAGGATGGATGAGGATTTCAACGTGCAGACAAGATAAACTATGAAGACGTATGGAATATGATTAGCAACATTTATCGGTCCAACTCAGCAGGCCTAAATACGGAGTCATTTCATTCATACCTCAAAGTTTGTGATTCTTGGAGACTTTAATCTCTCTTCTATTCAATGGGAGCGGGAGGATGGTATTATGGTTCCAACAATTCTTCCTTCATCATCTGCAGAAACGCTGCTCGATTCCATGAACTTTCTGGAACTTCAACAGGCAAATGGGATACATAACAATAAAAACAGAATTTTAGACTATATATTTACAGATTCGTCTCCCGGAGTCATAGTGTCACCCAGCTGTCTCCCTTTAACAAGCATTGATACATACCATCCTGCACTCGAGGCAAGTTTCGACATTCAATATGTAGCACCCCTCAAAAATAAGACCAAGGTAAAAGTATATCAGTTTTATCAAGCCGATTACAAGAAACTGAACACGTATTTTGAGCAGGTAGATTGGTCCTTTCTGTCTACAGAAACAGACATTAACGGGATGGTTAAGGTATTTTATGAGAAATTGTTTCAGGGCATGGATATGTATATACCCCAGAAAATAATTAAAGATCATAAATATCCAAGGTGGTTTGACGGTCCTCTACGAAAATTAATCGCACAAAAAAATAAACTTTACAGGACATACAAAAGGTCTCATCAGGACAAAGACTACAAAAATTACTCAGATGTTCGCCGCGAAATTAAGTACAGAACTGATATGTGTTATATGTTATACGTCTCACAAACTGAACACCTAATACCAGAAAATGTCAAACACTTTTGGACATTTGTAAATAACCTCAAGAAGGATTCAGGTTTACCGAGTGTTATGAAGTTTCAAAACCAAGAACTAACAGATACCAGCCTTATAGCTAATGCTTTTGCAAAGCACTTTCAATCATGCTATTCTGTACACAGCAACGTAGATACCAACAGATTAATCCCAGTGGAGTTCTCAAGTTTGCTATTGTCCCACTGTTTCACTGTAGAAGAGATCCTTAACAAGCTGAATAGTTTAGATACATCCAAAAAGAGTGGCCCCGATGGAATTCACCCAATTTTATTAAGGAACTGCAGCCAATCTTTGGCTCTGTCCTTGTGTAAGCTGTTTCAGAGGTCCTTTGACAGCGGGATCTTTCCTAGCGTTTGGAAATACTCAAACTTAATACCAATTTTTAAAGCTGGCGACAGGAGCGAGATTGAGAATTATCGTGGAATTTCATTACTTTCTATCATTCCCAAGGTGTTTGAATCAATAATAACTGATGAACTTTTCAATGCATACAAGCATTACATAATGGCTGAACAACATGGTTTTTACCGCGGACGCTCAGCATCCACCAATTTAGCAGTGTATCACAATTTTCTAGTCACCTCACTGGAAGCTGGAAATCAGATCGATGTCGTCTACACCGATGTGTCGAAGGCCTTTGATAGTGTTTGTCATCAACTGCTCCTGAGAAAGCTCTCTAATGGCGGGGTCTGCGGAACCTACTTGAAGTGGATTGCATCATATCTGACATCTCGTAGTCAACGCGTTACTATATGCGGGTCAGTCTCTTGTGAAGTGTCTGTAACATCTGGCGTCCCTCAAGGGTCGCATATGGGTCCCATTTTGTTTGTTCTTTTCATGAACGATGTTTTGCGCTGCTTTCGAACAACACACTGTCTCTTGTATGCGGATGACCTAAAGTTTTACTCAACTGTTTCGCCTGGCGAGAACCATCTACAAACGGACCTTAATAGCTTAGTAGATTGGTGTAATGTGAACTATTTGAGACTTAATGTAAACAAGTGTAAGGTTTTAAGATTTTTTAAATGCCCTAACCCACAAACTCAGACCTACTTCATTGATAATGTTAGCTTAGAAGAAGTAACGCATGTTAATGATCTGGGAGTCATATTTGATAGTGGTTTAACATTCACCTTGCATATAGATAGCATTGTTTTGAAAAGTTTTAGGCTGCTAGGATTTATAAAACGGCATACAAGGCACATTTATGACACTAAGGCGTTAACTGCCCTCTATAACTGTCTCGTTCGCGGTATCCTGGAATATTGCTCTGTAATATGGAATCCTTACTATCAATGTCACATAAATAGACTAGAAAGGGTACAAAATAAGTTCGCAAAATATCTGCTATTTAAATTTAATATTCCATGTCAGAAAATTTCTTATGAAACCAGAATACTCGTGGGTTACAATCATTGCAGTACCGTAGGAGGAAAGCCCTCTTATTGTTCCTTTATAAACTTATTAACGGTCTGATTAATTGTGCAATCCTCCTTGCTGAAGTGTTGTTTCGTGTACCGGTGCGGCGGACCAGACAGTTTCAATTATTTTTTGAACAAACACATAGAACAAACTATGGCCGTAACGCCTTTGTGGAGAGAATGCTTAATAATTACAACGCCAATTTTTCCAACTGTGATATATTTAAAATTACTCTTTCAGCACTGAGGAGATTGTAAAAAACGTTTGTCATGTTTGTTAGACTGCGTTATTTTTTTTTATGTTTATGTTTGTTTTTATTTTATTTCTGTAATCTGTAGGTGTACCATTTAGAATTTATAGATTCTGCAGTGTACTGTTGCTAAATAAATAAATAAATAAATAAATAATTTATGTATTTTGCCTTGGTGTGACGAGTGTACGATTGCCAGCAGGACAGGGAAGACAACGCAAATACAATACCTTTACAGAGAAGGGGAATAATAAGCATTAAGAATAACGATAATCTATGTTTAGCTCGTGCATTGGTGGTCGCTATAGCTAATGTCGAGAATGATAACGAATTTAAAAAAGTAAAAACAGATATTGGCAAAATTCAAACCGAAAGAACTATGACATTATTGCAAGAAGCTAATGTTGTTATTCCTGAAGAGGGTGGAGGAATACCTGAATTGAAAAAATTTCAAGAATATCTAAAAGACTACTTACAATAATCATGTGAAAGATGGATCATATGGAAAAAAAAGTATCGTTTGCGGTGGAATAAGAAGCTGTCAACGTTGTTTTAGAACCATAAAAAGCAATAGAAATCATGTATGTGAAGAAATTTTTTGTAAAATATGTAATGTTCATGTTCCTGAAAATCATCTTTGTTACATTCAGAAAGATACAGGAAAACCCAAAACAAAAGATGTGCTATTTGTTTTTTATGATCTCGAAACGCAACAGGAGGAAGTATTAGAGGATGGCTCCTTACTTCATCGACCAAATCTCTGTGTTTCCAAACAATGTTGTGACACATGTATTAATGAACCTAAATTATATTTCTGCCAAAAATGTGGATTTCGTACCAAGATAATAAAGGAAGATGTGATAAAAACATTTATCGAACATCTGTTACGGCTAAGAAAACAATTTAAAAACTTAGTTGTTATTGCCCATAATGGCCAGGCTTTCGATCACCAATTTATCCTGAATCACATACTGACCGAAACAGATTTAACACCAGAATTGATAATGAAAGGATCCAAAATCATCATGATGAAGGTTGAAAATATTAAATTCATCGACTCGCTCAACTATTTTCTAATGGCATTATCTAAACTTCCTAAGGCTTTTGGTTTGAGTGTCAATTTTAAAAAATGATATTTTCCACATTTGTTTAACACCAATGCAAATGCAAATTATGCTGGATCACTACCTCCTATGGAATATTACTCTCCAGACACTATGAAGGAAGATGATCGCTGTAAATTTATGCAATGGTATGAAGAACACAAAAATGAACAGTTTAATATGCAAAAGGATCTAGTGGACTATTGTGTATCTGATGTTGAAATTCTTACTGAGGCCTGTTTGAAGTTTAGAGAGCAACTTTTGATCACTACTAATGTGTGCCCTTTTACAGAAGCCACTACCATTGCATCAGCCTGCAATAAGGTGTATAGAAAAATTTTCTTAAACCAAATACTATTGGCATAATTCCTAAAAATGGCTACAGGTGGAAAGACAATCAGAGTAAAATTGCAGTAGAGTGGTTACTTTGGGAAGAACATCAGAGAAAAGTATCTATAATGCATGCTGCTAAAGGAAGAGAAGTTATTTTGAATGGTACTAAAGTGGATGGTTATTGTGCTGAAACAAACGAAGTGTTTGAATTTCAAGGATGTTATTATCACGGATGTCCTAAATGTTTCAAATTTAGTCGAAATGATCCACTTCTCGATGATCCTACGCAAACGTTAAATTTACGTTACGAAGCAAGTTTGACGAAAATTACAAAATTGAAAGAATTAGGCTATGTTGTCAACGAAATGTGGGAATGTAGCTTTAGTCAAATGCGGCAAGATGATCCGGAAATGGTGCTTTACACCAAGACACACCCTCTAATAATCTCCACTCCATTAAACCCGAGAGATGCTTTTTACGGTGGCCGAACAGGCAATGTTTGGGAATACTATGAAGCAAAGAATGGCGAAAAAATCAAATATGTCGATATTTGCAGCCTCTATCCATATATTTGTAAATACGGCAAATTCCCAATAGAACATCCAGAGATAATCGTAGGAGATGATTGTAAAAATTTAAATCTTAACAGTATAGAGGGTATAATGAGATGCAAGATCCTTCCACCGAGAGATTTATATCATCCTGTACTCCCCGAAAAAGTTAATAATAAACTAATGTTTGTGTTGTGTCGTAAATGTGGACAAGAGATGAACTGTGACGAGTGTAATCATACAGATGAAGAAAGAGCTATGACTGGTACATGGATAATTGACGAAGTACTTAAAGCTATTGAAAAAGGATACAGGGTGTTGGAAATTTTTGAGATCTGGAAATATATTGTAACTACCTTTAAGAAAGAAACAGGAGAAGATGGGCTTTTTACTTCGATGATGAATACATTTATTAAGATCAAACAGGAAGCAAGTGGCTGCCCGAAAACATGTACAACAGAAAAAGAAAAGAATAAATATATAAATGAATTTCTAGAGAGAGAAGATGTTAAACTTGAGTATTCCAAGATTATTGAAAACCCTGGATTAAGATCGTTGGCAAAACTTATGCTTAACAGCTTCTGGGGAATATTTGGACAGCGAGAAAACCAACCAAAGACAAAAATTGTTAATGAACCAGCAGAATTTTTTTCAATGATTACCAACCCCGGAATATATGTAAATAGTTTTCTTCCTATTAACGAAAAAACTCTAATTGTTGGGTACGAGCACACTGATGAAGCTTATGATCCGCTACCTACTGTCAATGTAGCTATCGCAGCATACGTAACAGCACAAGCTCGTCTGAAGTTGTATTCATATCTTGAGCAACTTGGAGAGAGTTTTATATTATGACACCGATTCGGTTATTTATGTTTTGAAGAACAATGATTCGGATGTGATAACTGGACAGTTTGTTGGAGACATGGCCGATGAATTGGAAGGATATGGTCCGGGGAGTTTTATAACTAATTTCGTCTCTGGTGGTCCAAAAAATTATTCCTACAAAGTATTTTCGACAAACACCAATTCTGAAGAAGTACTTTGCAAGGTTAAAGGTATTTCTCTTAACTATGCAACCTCTAAACTAGTTAATTTTGAAACTATAAAAAATATGGTCCTCGAGAACTCGGATCCAGTGCCAATTGTTTCCAAAAATATACGACGAACCAAAGAACATGAGGTGGTAACCCGTACAGGAACAAAACTTTATAAACCCAATTCGACAAAGAGAAAATTTCTCACTGATGGCAGTTCCGAACCTTATGGTTTTAAAAAACTTAGACTCTAGTTATATGCTTATGTAGAAATGTAATTAATGGTATAACAATAAAATATTGTGTGATGGTATTTTTGGCTTTTATTTTGTACTATTTTTAATTTAAGAGAAAGAGTTTAACGTCTGTAGTATAATTTAAGTTAGTGGCCTGCTCAAGGGTTGATTTTTTTCTGATTATTCTTTTCTTATTTTCTTTGTCTGCTATGCCGTGATTTACTAACTTTATTTTTAATTTATTAGAAAGGCAGACAGGCAAATCTTCGTCAAATCAACCACGCGCGCATACCTTGCAATATTGTATGCTTAGTTTTATTAGTTATTAATACGTCTGATTGATAAAATATTGCAGAAAACTCACTCTCACATTGATTTTCCCAATATTTACCTATTTTTCCTACTAAAAATTTGCCCGAGGTATAACTTTATAACATATGTAAGGTGCAATATTGCTATGTGAATGAACATCATACAAGTTTTATAAAAAACAAAACAGATTCTAATTATTCTAACCATCTGTTAGAAGCAAATCATACATTTAATCCTAACTACGATATCTTGCATATTGAAAACAAAAGCATAAAATTAAATTTGCTTGAATCTTTAGAGATAAATAGGCTTAAATATAACAATACTCTCCTTAATGATCAATTGGATTTAAATGGATCACCTCTTTTAAATCTCTTTAATTAGTTGGTAAATATTATTATTGGTTTTTCCAACAACCGTACCTAAAAATTACCTGCAATAAAAAAATTTTACACCTAAGTATACACTTGTTAAAATACCATTTAATAGTACTCTTTTGAAGAAGCAACTGTGTTGCGAAACATATGTCGAGTCAAAATAAAAATCTGTGGAAAGTGTAAAATTATATTTTTTATTTTACCATCTATTTAAATTAACAATGGATTTCCACCAAGTAAAAGCCGAATCAATTCAATTAGGACATTCTTTTTATTCCGTTATACAGCTCACTGAGAAAAAGTATTTAACTATTGAATTATGAATGAAAACGTCTTTAAAACCTACAATATTGTACCCTTAGTTTTATTACGAGTTATTAATACGTCTGATTGATCAAATATTGCAGAAAACTCACTCTCACATTGATTTTCCCAATATTTATCTAGTTTTCCTACTCAAAATTTGGCCACGGGTATATTTACCCTAATTTCTTGGATTAGTCAGATGCAATATTGCTACAATATTATATAGGAAATTTTCTTATTATGGTTTAATCTTATATTTAGCGATCATGCTGCTCTAAATATAAAAAAGAATATATTAGAACCTATTGACGTTCTCTCTCGCTTTTGAGGAGGATAGTAAGAGTGTGGAGCGAAGTTGTAACCCCTGTGTCCAAAGCAGGCTGCTAAGCTATGAAGCATTCTTATGCAGTCTTAGGACACTCTTTTTATTCTGTTATACATTTCGCTGAAAAAGTTAATTGATTTCATTAAAACTTCTATAAACACTATACCATGGCACTTCAAGCCTTTACAAATACTTAGTTTTATAATATGAGAAGCCACGAGACATTATAGGCAGGCAGGCAGGCAGGATAACGCCATGGGGTGGTCTTTCCCACAGTCACCAATGACATCTTTGTCAAAACATGACATACACACGTAGGCTTCACCCTTTCGCCCACACGGCCATCAACGGGTCTTTTCCACGGTTATCACACCTGTTGTCGGCATCAAAGGGATAGCACCATGGGTGGTCTTTCCTACGGTCACCTCAAGATCAAATATAGACTCGCAAACGTATGCTATCAATTGCCGTTCAAATATATGTTCGCAAACGCTATCAAAGTCATTCAAGATCAAATTCCATTCAAAGGTCAAATATAGGCTCGCAAACGTATGCTATCAAAGTTGTGTCATGGGTGGTCTTCCCCCACGATCACCAAAATTTTCCCACGGGTCGTCTTTCCCACGATTATCACACCTGTCGGCATTTATCAAAGGGATAACGCCATGGGTGGTCTTTCCCACGGTCAACAAAATTTTCCCACGGTCATCAAAAAGTTCCCACGCTCAACTCCGGCTATGCCTACTTATATTTTTATAAAAAAAAAAGAATTATTTCACAAAGTACACAAGGGAAGAATATGAAAATAAATCAATCGCAATAATTATTTCAATCACATTTCACATTGCTTGAAAAAAAAATATTTACACATAGTAAATAAATAAACTCTTTAATTCAAATCATCATACAAAAATCACAATATTTCTATAAATCTGGACTAAAATAACGTAAACAATATGACCCTAAATTTTTTATTAATTTCCTAATCTGTACCTTCATTTTTTTTTTTGGACCCAATACATTTTATTTCTTTTGGTAGGTATAGTGTTAAACAGCTTAACACACATATTATATTATGTGGTGACTTTTCAGTCAGCCAGCCTATGGGGTAAGTATTTAAAGTTCGGAGTTCTAAGCCTACTATCACTTTTATAACTATTTTATGCAACTCGTTACCAGTCATTTTACTTACTGGAAGAACATGGACTACATCTTGATATGGCAACAACAAGCTGCTAATCATAAAGGTGTGAGCACTGGTGGCACGGTCAGCTGCGCTACTGTAGGCACTACCCACAATGTTACCTCCCTTGTAATCTATGTTAGCACTAAGGTGAATCTCGTCCATTATCAAAACAATTGTTTTGTCAGAATCCTCCAACAACTTAAACTTATTAGTTAGAGCCGCGGTGACAAAAATGCCTTGGAACTCCCAAACGGATGAAAAGCACGTTTTTGTATAGTTCGAGTGTCGTCCTCGAAATCCGTGTTGTCGAGTAGGAGTCTGGCGCTCGGCGGTGAGCGGCTATAATATTATTTTTCCAAATTTTGACCAGCGGTTTAAAAAAACATTTCCCAAACGGATGAAAATTACTGGAGGGCATCTAGGCAACCCCCCAATTACCGGAAAAATATTTTCATCCGATTTGATCTTTGCAAAGAGCTCTTCCAGGAGCTCAAAAAAAAAATGGAAAAAAGGGGGAAAAAAAATTTGCTCATTTAAACTTGAAATTTGGCAGGGAGCTAGAGTTCGTGTCTGAGAATATGTAAAAAAAAATTTTTTGCTCCATGTGTCGCCATCGCTTTATAACAGTTTTTCAAAATTTAAATGGGCAAAATTTGATAAAGTAATTCCCACATGGACGAAAATTTGCACACAGGTTCTTTGACACCTACAGAACATCGAAAAATTATTTTCATCTAAATTTATTGCGGCCAAGACCAGATCTTCCAGAACATGCTCCGATATATTCATTATCACCGGAAACTCCAGGATCCGAATGTTCAATCTTTAAAGTAGAATGGCCGATTACAATCAAACTGTATATTATTGTCCTAAACATTGATGAGAATATTTTCCTCTGATTTGACGATTATGAAGTGAAAACTCTGACTTTTAGACCGTATGAACGCGACAAGCGCATACTTCATCCATATTTTAGCTAGTATATCTTTAGTAGTGTTTGACTCGCTTTGCTCGTGGATGAAATTTGGTTATTATAGTCGCCTTATATTTTGTGTTAGAGATTCGGATTTTGACTAGATTAATATTAGAAGACGGTTCTTTCCCATCCTGGTGACTCCCCAAGCAAAAATCTGCTTCTGACAGCAGGATCATTGGAATTTCAGCTATCGTCCAAGCGTCTCGTTTTTCCGGTTGCTCCGATTGATACCAAAGTATATATATAGCCACATATTTTTGGATATCAGAGGAAGGTTCTGATCCAGTTTCCATTCCGATGGAAACTCTGAAATCGGCAGCCGCAAAACGCGCTACTCAGCGCACAACTGATCGATCATAAATCGATGAAAAAAAAGAACCTAACTGAAAACTGGTTGCCCCAACTGGCACCAACCTTGAGAATCTTGCTTCTGGATGTCAGAAAAAGGTTATGAGCCCATTTGGTGTCATTCCGATGAAAACTCTGCTTCTGGCTGCAGGTTCAGTGGAATTTCAGCTCTCGTCGTGCTTACATTCAAGCGCCTCCAGTTTTTCCTATTGTTCCGATTGCTACCAAAGTATATACAAATATTTCGGGATGTCAGAGGAAGGTTTTTTCCCAATTTGGCGATTTATGAATCAAAACTCTCCTCCTGGCAGCCGACATATATGCGCGCAGGACGTTTTTCGGCTGTCAGAAGGAGAGTTTTGATTTATTTGTCAACAAACTGGTTCAGAAGCTTCCTCTGACAGCCCAGAATATGTGGTTACTGCATGCTTACTAGTGGGCAATGTTATTACACTCATAATATGGAAATAGGTTAAAAAAATTATTCGATCTGCAAAATCAAAAACCGCCCATAACTTTCTAACCAGTGATGGAAAATGAGTCGTCGGTTCATTATATTTGGGGGTGATAAATGAAGGTTGCCCAGGGTTCAGGAACGATGAGGAAGACAGAAAAGCGGGAGCGGGCTTATAATCAGCCAATTTTCACGAAAATATACGTTTTCGTGCTTTCAATTGCAAAATCTAAAAAAATTTTTACTTACCATTGAATAGTCACTCAACATTTTACCGCCTCTCGGGAGCATATCATTTTTTTTATATTTTTAAACCAGAGACAAATAAGTTTACGAAACTTCCATCTAAATCTTGCAGAAAATTTACGAAGAACTCCGGGATCAAAATCACGCGTGCTGGCGAGGTTTTTTGTTATTTGGCATAGTTTAGCCAGGCTCATTTTGGATGAAAACTTTTTTTTTAATAACATAAATAATAACGATTCATTTCAGTCCGGTTGCATGCATGCGGCTGATTTTTTTTTTAATTTCGGAGTTTAAATTGGGTCCATTTAATTGTACTGGAGGTTACGGCAAGGATCAAATCGGATGAAAATATTTTTCCGGTAATTGGGGGGTTGCCTAGATGCCCTCCAGTAATTTTCATCCGTTTGGGAAATGTTTTTTTTAAACCGCTGGTTAAAATTTGAAACAAATATTATAACCGCTCACCGCCGAGCGCCAGACCCCTACTCGACAACACGGATTTCGAGAACGGCACTCAAACTATACAAAAACGTGCTTTTCATCCGTTTGGGAGTTCCAAGGCATTTTTGTCACTGCGGCTCTAACTATATTGAAAGCATATTTCAAAAAGTTTTCATCTGTTTGCTCCAAACGGGGATCTGTGTTGAAGCTTGCACAGATTGTCTTAAGGGTACGTGGAGATGGAAGTATAAGTCTATTTGCACTTCTTAAAAATTTATACGCGTGAGGAGAGATGGAGTGTAATAAGCAAGCAAACAGTAACAACTCGCAAGAATATCTCAGGCAGGTATTATTTGAATAAACTGTAAAACTCCTTTTTTTTCTTCCAAAAACTCATCAGACATGGACTGTAAAAGTTCCAAAATGAAGTTAAATTTTTGTGTTTCTTTATCTGAACTTTTCTCCTCTAAATCATCTAATAAAGACACTTTTAATTCCGATAACACAGTTTTTAAAGTATTAATGTCAGTCACTCTTAGGGGAAATTTAAGAACACTTTTGTCACTACACAGAATTTTTTTGACCTCAGTATTAGCAAAAAACACTTTGACATTAAGTTCGTCATTTAAAAACACTGACAATTTTGGGGCAAGGTCATTCTGTTATTCATTTACATAGAAAAACCAAATATTTCGTGTTCCTTTTCCCTTCACCCATCCACAGCCTGGTTTTGTCAATTTGTCAAAATTTAAGCTTCCACCAAGTTAGAGAAAGTTATTAACTCATTATAAATTGCTGATGCTTTTATACCTTCTGTAACAGCTTTCTCTACATCTCGACATTCCATTCGAAGGCGTTTAGACTCCGGAGAGATTCGCACAGGGATATCATCTTTCGACAAATATGATGGACATCCAGGCATCTGGGTTGGGACAGTTCCTAAAACAAATAAGAACCATTTAAAAAAATTCAGCACCAATTATTTGACCAACAACAAGCATATAATATTTTACCCACATCATATTTTCTAATATCCCTCTTACCTTTAACTAATCGTGGATATTTTAGTTCTGCCTCGATTACTTCACCATCAGTTGCCTCAATCTGGAAGGTTGTTTTTCTTTCAATGAAGCTGGGTTGAAAGTGTAATTCACACACCTAAAAATAATTTTATTTTTGGTAATTACAATAAGCTATTAAAATATCCATCGACACAAACCTACCTTGCTTGCTTTTGTAGGAACAAAATCTTTCCTTTTAATTGCCCATGTCCATTGTTTCCGCAGTTCGGGGTCTTAAGGAAATCCAAAAACTGCCACTTTTGACCCATTGATATCATAATTTCCCCTACAGTTTGAAACTCAACAACGATACGGCATGATTTTTTATTTAAAGTTAAAAGTTTTATCAAAATAACATGACCTAGACGTTCACTGCCTGGATGTTTGGCGAAATTCTACGTGTCCTGAGTAAGTAAACAATAGAAGCACCGTACCTAAATACAAGAACACTATTAACACCAAAAAATATCTGTAGTTTACAAAATTATAGGTAGTAAATTCACAAACGAAAAGCATTCACTGTACCGAGCCTAAAATCAGGTCTACATGCGATGACTCATCGGTTCATAAAATCGAGCGTTCCACGGCCTTGTCTTTACCACCGTCCAAATATAAGAAGTCCGCTCACTTGCTCTTGCCGCTGTAAATTTCTCCCCTGCCGACGCCCTACCCCGCGCCCAGCGAGTCAACGCTCAAGCGGCGTTCGGCTGGGGATTAGTTTTTGCAAGTGCATACTTTAATCCACAGCGCTCTCGGCGAAGAGTTTTCGTATGCTGCCACGTTATAATAAGTATAATATTAGCTTACTTATGATGGAGGCGAATCACCTTGAGAGTTTTTCTTATTGTTGTGCTGATAATTGTTTTTCGTTATTTCGGTGCCCTAAAGATCCAATAAGGTAAGTAAAAAGGATTCTTTACTTCCTTTGAGTAAGATGCAAAGTAGATTTAGTGGGACATATTACACACCATGCCGACGTTTCGTTAATTTATTTTAACTATGAATTTTCATTGATCATGCTGTCAAACAGGTATATTTAAATAATAGTAATTTACGTAACAAAGTTCCGAAAGTAATATTTTACGGGACGAGTAGGAACTCCAGGGCGAGCCGTAGGCGAGTCCTGAAATCCTGCGAGTTCACTTTTGGATCGTGTTACGTACAATATTTTTTCTGTAGTTGTTTTGTATGTTAAAAAAAATATATAATACGTGACAAGCGCTGTCATAATATAGTGCAATGTTCATGTTATTGTCAAAGCCGTTAACATAGAAACCGAAAATCGTCCCGAAAGTAACAATAGTAGACCCAAAAGTAAACAAATCGTATCGAAAGTGAAAAAAATCGTTCCTAAAGTAGCTACTTTCGGTACGATTTGTGTTAAGTATTTGTTACCACAACTCCCTCGTATAAAAATATTCAAGCGGCCAAGCCACCGTTCCTACTGAATGACTCCCGTATCTCCCTCGTAGGCGGTTCTCGGTGCGATTCGAGGTCACCGCCGGCGTTTTCAATACTTCAAAGAAGTGATCGGACTTACGGTGTCTTTACGGTGGTAGTGATCCGTGCCTCTTGCCTTTCGGCATTCTCTACGCTCGTGGCATTGAGGCATAAGTCATATTCGCGAAAATCACGTGTCACTAGATGGCGCTGTAATTTTCAATATGGCTGCTATAGCGGTGAACAACATTAGGTGTTTAATGCCGTTTAAGTATTCTTTTGTGTTTTTCCAAGATTTTTATTAATATTTGCTGACTTTCCTTTTTAAGTATAATTACTTAAACGTTTTTGTGCTATTCGAGCAAAGTTTTGTGTTGTGTGAGAATAACGTGGTGAAAAATGCCGAAAATTGAAGTAACTCTGTGTAGTATCTTGGAGTACATTGGAGTCAGAAGCAGACCACTAAAAGAGGGCGAAGCAGTTTTTAAAGCAGGCCATATAATATTATGTGGGGTAGAAGGAGCAGATCCAATAAACATTAAAAGTTTGTGTTTACAAACATCAGGTCTAACTTCCCAGCCTCATGAAATATCTGTTCATGTAAGGCTGGAATGTCCGGCTTCGGCAAGCATATTATTGCAACCTTAATTTATATAAACAGGTCAGTAAACTTTTACCTAATGGCAGATATAAAGATTTATAGGCCGTAGGTACCTATATTATTATGGTTTCGATAGCCTTTTAATAAAAGTTGTATTGTTCTAGAAATGAGAATTTGGAAGTGGTAAGCTGCACTGATTTAACTCAAAAGTGGGGAAAAGAAAATGACATATTATGTCGTTGTTGTCTTAAGGGATTTTTTATGTTTTTTGTAGGTTTACTTTAAATGTTTTATTATTATATTATTTAGTAGCAGGGACCCGGACCGGAACCGCTAATTGGTAAGAACCGGACCGCAACAGATATTTTTGTGGACCGGAATCGAAACCAAACACATATTTTACTTGAAAGAAAATTTTAGTTGCAGAACCCGAACCCCAAAAAATTAAAACGGTTTTTTTGGGATTTTGTCGGTTTTCAAGGTAATACTTTGCCAGATAGTTTACACATGCCTTTGCAGTAATTAAACCTAACCTGCTAATTTACAATTTCTCTATAAATTTTGTTCTGTGGAAAAACTTTCGACTTCCGGCCGAGATTTCGACCGCAAAACAGATAAACAGCCCTATGATCAAACACACAAGTTAACTCTAGACCAAAGAGGCTCTAGACGCTAAGTAGCTGTTTTTCAACCTTAGTGAAAAATTAATAAGTACGCTTTTTTTCAGTTGTTGTCATGGAAACGGTACGTTAAAAGTTAAAACTTGCGCGTTTGATCATAGGGCTGATTAGGTATTGGCGAATTTACTTACTACTAGAATATTCTACTTGTTTTTCTATCCCTCTTTGTCTTTATGCAAAATAACGATCGAAGACTGAACAAAACCATTGTCAATTATATATTGGTCGCATTTGTGGCGACACGGTTTTCTTAATTTTTTTGAATGAAACGGGATTGAAAATTCAAAGTTTATCCAAAACGGTCGTTTTCGGATCGGAACCGAATCTGAATAGAAATTTCATAGTTTGGGGGGAACCGGATCGGAACCGTTTAAAATTGGTAGGAACCGAATCGAAATAATTGTTTCGGAACCTGAACTGTAACGGAACCTAAATTCTCTATTTCATCTGGAACCGAAACCAGAACGGAACCGATATTACATTCCGGTCCGGATCCCTGATTAGTACTATATGGCGCCCCTTGCCAATTTAACCAATGTAAACGTAGTGAAGCTGAGGTTCTTGTTCCGTCAGGGTCATTTCGCGCAGTGCGCATGCGCGAGAAAAAGAAAATAGACGTTTGTTTTAACGGAAAAAAATGAGGTTATAACATTTGACTTTGACAACTGAACCGAAATTTGTAAACAAACATTGAAGATCTTGATTTGTTTAAGATTTTGTATATTAATTCGATTGAGAAAAGAAAAAGAACGCAGGAAAACATATTAATAAAACTTTTATTAGATAATTTACAATTATTCTTAGAGTTTAACAAGTAAAATAATAGGTTTTTGTAGGATTCTTTGAAGTACATGCAATTTTCGGTAAATATATATAGGTACCTAAGTATATCAACAGCAGCAAAGGAAAATAATTTTTAGGAAATGGACTAACTAGTTATTGTTCCCTCACGAAATTAACGTAGGTAAGTTAAAAGCAGGCTAGGATAACTTGAATGGTGAAGATCGTTCCCCGTTCGTTTAGTTCTTCAACCAGACGATGATGGCGCTACTGTATGGATTTTGTTTTATAAGGTTGTTCATATCCTAACGTTGGTAAAGTCAAATCTGGTCTTATCTGGCGGGTCCAAAGGTCACCGACTATATGAATCAATTCGAAAATTCCAGAGCTCATCAAAATGTTGTAAATAAAAACCAATATGGCCGTATATGGACAGCTGATTTTCTATAAAATTGAATGTTAATAGGTTAACCGTTAACTTGAAACTATCAGTCATAATAAAAATGACGGGTCTCGTTCCAAAATTAATTTCTCAGGGGTGCGTTCGTATTATTGCAGACGGTTAACACAATAGTTTTACATTTAACAAATTTAATAACCAAAATGATGGTGGAAAATTAGATAAACAATATACAGTAAAACCCCTGACTAGCGACCACCAAAAATGTCGATGAAATGTTAAATAAATTAAACAAATTTTAGTATATTTCGTCAGATAATAATACATTAAATATAAAAAAAAATCAAATTACACATTGGCTAAATTTTTGTTGTGTAATATCAGGCTAAAAAAATATTTCTAATTTAATAGGTTACCTACTTCAAAAGTCAACGAGAAAAAGCTACTAGAGCCGGTGAGGTATCAAATCCCAAATTTATTTTACACGTATTTTGCCCCTGTTAAGCCAATAAGCGCCCCGCTAAAAATAAGTGGGAGAAAGAAACGTATAAAGTCTAAACCGGTCTCAAAATGCGGGTCCAAAGGTCACGGATCATATAAATCAATTCGAAAATTCCACAGCTTATATCAAAATGCTGTGAGACTATGTATGTATCAATATACCCGGAGAAAAGATACATAGTTTTATTATTTTAACTGTCGTGAAGTCGTGAAGATAGCCAGATATAATATTATTATTTTTGCAAAAGTTATGTACATAATAGTACAGTGGTGGCGAATCTTTATGTATTAACGTGCATTTTTTCTAAAGAAATATTTAATGAGACCATAACGTGCCGTCGCAATTCGTAATATAATAATTCATAGTAAACTTTGTGATCGGTGGCGAGCCAAAATTTTATGTCGCGTGCCATTGGTTCGCCATCCCTGTAAATAGTATACCTTAAATTTATTTATTAAAAACGACAATAATAAACAGTGTAATTTATTTTAACAATTTTACTACTAAAACCTAAAAGTTCAATGGCATTTAGTCTGAGAAACTATTTCGAAAATAAAAGAAAAAGTGGAAATTGGCCAACCAATATCCAGGAAACCGTAGCGAAAGCACTGGGAATTAGTTTAAGGACTGTGCAGAATATTGTGCATGAAAGAAAGCATAATATAATAACGAAGAATACTAAAAAATGTAAACAAAGGAAACCGTTTATAAACTAATTATAGACTAAAAACTGTCATCGTCACTTATAAAATCTGAAAAGTCCTCGTCGTCTGAGTCGTCTTCGAATGAAGCAATTATCATTGGCGCTACTTCGACATCTAGTACTTGTTCTCGATCCCACCAATCCGTTATTAATATTTCTGTATGTTCCACTGATTTCTTCCAGTACTCTTGTGTAATATGATCCAAATAATCTTGCCAAACTATTTGTACTTGGTCGGATTTAAGACCATCACCTACATGTTTTTCATAATAAGACTTTGCCCATATTAATTCTATTGCGTTAAACTGGCAATGATATGGCGGCAGTCGTAGAACCTCATGGCTATATTCACGCAATATTTCATCTACCGCGTATATTCTTGGTTTTTTAAGAGACTTTGCCATTGATAGGAGTTCCGATTTAAGCATATTTGGTGAAGGATTTTGGTTGTGTTTTTCAAGCCACTCATAAATATCATTTTTCCTCCAAGATGAAGTAGGCTGTTTATTTAAAATTCTTGAATGATATGTCAACAACATCGAACAGCAATGTTCAAGAGAAGTTTTTCTTTTAATGCCATTAGTTTGTATAACTCCCTGCCTGAAGAATTCAGATTATATAACATTAATAAATTTAAATTCAAACTCCGTAATCATTTGTTAAATAGACAATGATAATATATGCTTCTGAAAACCTCGATAATGTTCTTGTTTTGAACGAATTCATCATGCTTATCCTACTTTTTCTTTATTTTTGTGTTTTGTGTTATATGTAGGTACTATAGTATGAGCCTACCTTTGGTTAAGTAAGAGTAGCCAGAAGGCTAGACTTCGCCAAACTAGGCTCTGCCTCTTCTACTTACGTTTAAATATTTTATAGATATTTACACATAATTCCTTTGTCAATTTGCTATGTATTTTATTAATAAAAGTCATTATTATTATATGATGAATTATCTAATACAATTAAAGACGGAGAATCCAAATTTGGTATCAATTGAACTTTTAACCATTTTTCAAACATTTCGCAATTCATATTATCAACCAACCTGAAACTAGCGGCCAGCGGCCAGCGGCCGATTAGGTAAATTTTTGACGCGGAGTGTACCGTATCGCCTTTTATTTATTTTGATCGTATTAATAAAACTAAAAGACAATAATTGTTTAAACTTTGTCAGATGCTTCCTAATATAAGTAGATATAACATGTATATAGGATTCGCCAAAAAACATAGGCTACAGGGTTCATTCAAAGTCCTTAACTTCAAAGTAACAATAAAATAGTAGTTTCCACCAGTTCACGTTCATACTTTATACGATGCTTTAAACTATTGCTGGAAACAATATATCTTCAGCTTTTGCCAAAAAATAGAGGCTACGGGGTTCATTCAGAAGTTTCGAAACTTTTATACCTAGTTAAATTGGCAAGAAAATTCTACTTTTTATCAGTTCACGTTTATACGTTATACGATGCTTTAAAATATTGCTAGAAGCAACATATCTTTGGCACTTTCCAAAAAACAGAGGCTACGGGGTTTATTCAAAAGTTTGAAAATTTTATATTCAAGGTTGGAGGAAAATTCCAGTTTTCACCAGTTCACGTTTATACGTTATACGAGGCTTTAAAATATTGCTAGAAGCAACATATCTTTGGCACTTTCCAAAAAACAGAGGCTACGGGGTTCATTCAAAAGTTTGAAAATTTTATATTCAAAGTTAGGAGAAAACTCTGTTTTTCACCAGTTCACGTTTATACGTCATACGATGCTTTAAAATATTGCTAGAAGCAACCCATCTTTGGCACTTTCCAAATAACAGAGGCTACGGGGTTCATTCAAAAGTTTGAAAACTTTATATTCAAAGTTAGGAGAAAATTCTATTTTTCACCAGTTCACGTTTATACGTTATACGATGTTCTAAAATATTGCTAGAAGCAACATATCTCTGGCAATTTCCAAAAACAGAGGCTACGGGGTTCATTCAAAAGTTTGAAAATTTTATATTCAAGGTTAGAGGAAAATTCCAGTTTTCACCAGTTCACGTTTATACGTTATACGATGCTTTAATAATTGCTAGAAGCAACATATCTTTGGCACTTTCCAAAAAACAGAGGCTACGGGGTTCAATCAAAAGTTTGAAAATTTCATATTTAAAGTTAGGAGAAAATTCTGTTCTTCACCAGTTCACGTTTATACGTTATACGATGCTTTAAAATATTGCTAGAAGCAACATATCTTTGGCACTTTCCAAAAAACAGAGGCTACGGGGTTCAATCAAAAGTTTCTAACCTATGCATACAAACACAATTCTGCAATACGCTTGCAATTTAAGGATTCATTGTAAATATTCGGAATTCGTCGTTAAAAAAGTTTATCCATTTTGCAAATTTCAAGTAACTGGGAAATTGTAAATGGCTGGTAAATAAACTACTTTTAGCGTAACCCAGGAACAAAGACGTGGACGTAGTAGTTTTCTGTTCCCATCGGGGTGCTTGATTAACGTGAGTCCCCTCGCCTCTCACCTATCAGGGTGCTCTATTTACATGAGTCCTCTCGTAAGTGCCCAAGATATTGGCCTGCAACTTGAATGCACTTATTAATCTGCATTTGAAATATCTGTATACAACTGAAGTGTGTCTGTGCTTGAATTTCAGTACAAGCATTTTTGATTCGCTCAATCATATTCTCACGTGTTGTTTCTTGGTATTTGTTTGTAAACTTTGTATTTGAGATATCCCCACAAAATACCTTTTCCGCACTTTAATAACATGACCGCTATATACGCCTCATTTTTACAGGATACTTACAGTTATGCACAAAAAATATTTGTCTGAATTGGAGTCCTCTGATTCATTAAGAAAACTGCTTTTTCAATCTGGTACCGCGCTGACTGGTAATTTTGCTCTATATACTGGAACTTAGAAACACTGGAACATTTCAATCGGTATACCGTTTATAAAGGTGGTAACACTTGACATGTTATAGTTTAAACGAGACGAATGTGCCAATCTTTGTCTGATTGGCCAGTTCGAATGCCCGTTACCGACAAGAACTAGCTCGCCCATCTTGATATGTCTCTCCAATTTTCTATCGCACAATATCTTTAGCTATCCAAGGTGCTCTGCATGGTACGGTTCCATGCGAATTATGAAGATCTTCCCTATGGTTTTCAATTTTTTGTACGTTTCAGCCAAATAAGATTTAACTTATCAGTAGTTTGTTTTAAATTTTTCATTGACGAAATATATGTTATGCAAACAAAAACTGAGGGCTTTTCAAAATTTAAATGTGTATCTACGGACCTACGAGAGTTCTTACTTTTGTGTTGTTCTTCAGTATGTTACATAAATCCAACACTACTCTTTTGCGTGTAACAGTGTTTTAAGACTTCCACAATATTCTAAAGTGGAAGCAAACTCGAAAGGCGGTGTAAAAATAATGTTGATTTTTCTCTGTTCGGGGCAAGTATTTTGAGTAACATCCGCATCAAGAATGGCAGATCTTAGGTTACTTCTTTCTAAATGTGGCGTAGTTTAGTTTGAGTTTAGCAGCCATGCAGCAATTCCTCTCCTAACGTTGTTCATGTCGTTTTCTGAAAACGGATAAAATGAACTTCTACAGATGGTGTATGCCCAAGAACATACATGAACACCGCAGTTTCCGGATGAATTTTCTGAAGACGACTGTAGAGGAATGTCCGAAGGAATATAGAGACCTGCCATGTTTGCCATCTAGATATTTTTTGAACCCGTGCAGCTCTATAGCTTTCTATAAAGCTACATAAATTAGAAATTAATGTTTTTGGTAGGGAAGCGTGTAGGGAGTCTAGATACAAAAACAGCCTATGGGGGAAAATAACAATTAATATAGTCCAATGATTATTAAGGTATACTGGCAATATCCAAATATCTTGGGACCACACATCTTGAATTTGAGTCAATTTCTGCTGACCTTCTGATATGAAACCCTCCATCAGTTTCTGAACAAAAAAAGATTCAAAAACTAGCGCTTTTAATTTCTCAGATTGTGCAGCATTTTGCAGCATTACTAAGAAGGCATTTATAATATTATCATCTAACCACTTACAGGGCAACAATGTTTCTAAGGACGATTCATTTAGGATGAGTCCAGCTATAGTTTTTTTTCCCGATGTTATATATTTTAGAACATCGTATAACGTATAAACGTGAACTGGTGAAAACTGGAATTTTCCTCTAACCTTGAATATAAGATTTTCAAACTTTTGAATGAACCCCGTAGCCCTTGTTTTTTGGAATGTGCCAAAGATATGTTGCTTCTAGCAATATTTTAGAGCATCGTATAACGTATAAACGTGAACTGGTGAAAACTGGAATTTTCCTCCAACCTTGAATATAAAATTTTCAAACTTTTGAATGAACCCCGTAGCCTCTGTTTTTTGGAAAGTGCCAAAGATATGTTGCTTCTAGCAATATTTTAGAGCATCGTATAACGTATAAACGTGAACTGGTGAAAACTGGAATTTTCCTCTAACCTTGAATATAAGATTTTCAAACTTTTGAATGAACCCCGTAGCCCTTGTTTTTTGGAATGTGCCAAAGATATGTTGCTTCTAGCAATATTTTAGAGCATCGTATAACGTATAAACGTGAACTGGTAAAAACTGGAATTTTCCTCTAACCTTGAATATAAGATTTTCAAACTTTTGAATGAACCCCGTAGCCTCTGTTTTTTGGAAAGTGCCATAGATATGTTGCTTCTAGCAATATTTTAAAGCATCGTATAACGTATAAACGTGAACTGGTGAAAACTGGCATTTTCCTCCAACCTTGAATATAAAATTTTCAAACTTTTGAATGAACCCCGTAACCTCTGTTTTTTGGAAAGTGCCAAAGATATGTTGCTTCTAGCAATATTTTAAAGCATCGTATAACGTATAAACGTATAAACGTGAACTGATGAAAACTGGAATTTTCCTCTAACCTTGAATATAAAATTTTCAAACTTTTGAATGAACCTCGTAGCCTCTGTTTTTTGGAATGTGCCAAAGATATGTTGCTTCTAGCAATGTTTTAGAGCATCGTATAACGTATAAACGTGAACTACCTAGTGAAAACTGGAATTTTCCTCTAACCTTGAATATAAAATTTTCAAACTTTTGAATGAACCCCGTAGCCTCTGTTTTTTGGAAAGTGCCAAAGATATGTTGCTCCTAGCAATATTTTAAAGCATCGTATAACGTATAAACGTGAACTGGTGAAAACTGGAATTTTCCTCTAACCTTGAATATAAGATTTTCAAACTTTTGAATGAACCCCGTAGCCTCTGTTTTTTGGAAAGTGCCAAAGATATGTTGCTTCTAGCAATATTTTAGAGCATCGTATAACGTATAAACGTGAACTGGTGAAGAACAGAATTTTCTCCTAACTTTGAATATGAAATTTTCAAACTTTTGAATGAACCCCGTAGCCTCTGTTTTTTGGAATGTGCCAAAGGTATGTTGCTTCTAGCAATATTTTAGAGCATCGTATAACGTATAAACGTGAACTGGTGAAAACTGGAATTTTCCTCTAACCTTGAATATAAGATTTTCAAACTTTTGAATGAACCCGGTAGCCTCTGTTTTTTGGAAAGTGCCAAAGTTATGTTGCTTCTAGCAATATTTTAGGGCATCGTATAACGTATAAACGTGAACTGGTGAAGAACAGAATTTTCTCCTAACTTTGAATATAAAATTTTCAAACTTTTGAATGAACCCCGTAGCCTCTGTTTTTTGGAAAGTGCCAAAGATATATTGCTTCTGGCAATATTTTAAAGCATCGTCTAACTTATAAACGTGAACTGGTAAAAACTAGAATTTTCTTGCCAATTTAACTAGGTATAAAAGTTTCGAAACTTCTGGATGAACCTCGTAGCCTCTGTTTTTTGAAAAGTGCCAAAGATATGTTGCTTCTAGCAATATTTTAGAACATCGTATAACGTATAAACGTGAACTGGTGAAAAATAGAATTTATTCCTAACTTTGAATATAAGATTTTCAAACTTTTGAATGAACCCCGTAGCCTCTGTTTTTTGAAAAGTGCCAAAGATATGTTGCTTTTAGCAATATTTTAGAACATCGTATAACGTATAAACGTGAACTGGTGAAAAATAGAATTTTCTCCTAACTTTGAATATAAAATTTTCAAACTTTTGAGTGAACCCCGTAGCCTCTGTTTTTTGGAAAGTGCCAAAGATATGTTTCTTCTAGCAATATTTTATAGCATCGTATAACGTATAAACGTGAACTGGTGAAAACTGGGATTTTCCTCTAACCTTGAATATAAAATTTTCAAACTTTTGAATGAACCCCGTAGCCTCTGTTTTTTGGAAAGTGCCAAAGATATGTTGCTTCTAGCAATATTTTAAAGCATCGTATAACGTATAAACGTGAACTGGTGAAAACTGGGATTTTCCTCTATTGAATATAAAATTTTCAAACTTTTGAATGAATCCCGTAGCCTCTGTTTTTTGGAAAGTGCCAAAGATATGTTGCTTCTCGCAATATTTTAAAGCATCGTCAAACTTATAAACGTGAACTGGTAAAAAGTAGAATTTTCTTGCCAATTTAACTAGGTATAAAAGTTTCGAAACTTCTGAATGAACCCCGTAGCCTCTGTTGTTTGGCAAAAGCTGAAGATATATTGTTTCCAGCAATAGTTTAAAGCATCGTATAAAGTATGAACGTGAACTGGTGGAAACTACTATTTTATTGTTACTTTGAAGTTAAGGACTTTGAATGAACCCTGTAGCCTATGTTTTTTGGCGAATCCTATATACATGTTATATCTACTTATATTAGTAAGCATCTGACAAAGTTTAAACAATTATTGTCTTTTAGTTTTATTAATAAGATCAAAATAAATAAAAGGCGATACGGTACACTCCGCGTCAAAAATTTACTTGATCGGCCGCTGGCCGCTGGCCGCTAGTTTCAGGTTGGTATATTATCATGATAGTCAGCACTTTTTGATGTTGAAGAAAAAATTAAGCTTGCACCTGGAACATATCCTGTTACAGAACCAGCATGTAAAATAATGAACCGCTTTCCCGTGCCACATCCCTTTTTCCTTTTCACGCTTTTCACAGAATCATCTTGCCAAGATTTTGAACCACTTCCATTTGAAAATATCCACGTTTCGTCTAAAAATACCACTTTTCTAAATTTCGGTTTGTAATTCTCCGTATAATTTTTTAAAAACTGAACATGCTGACTCACTATCTGTGGCTGCTCACATAAAAATCTTCGGTTACAGTCTTTTTTATAGCGAAAACCTAACTTTTTTATTAATTTTGATAGCGCTTCAAGTCCAATTTCCAAAACACCCCGAATTTTTAATGTTTCTTGTAAAACTGGAAGAGTTACATTGGTTTTTGATCTGTATAAATCGTAAATCACATTTCGAACTCCCATTTTAATATTTTCGCTTAAATCCTCAGTCTTTGGCTTTCTTCGTTTACATTTTTTAGTATTCTTGGGTATTATGTTATGTTTTTTTTCATGCGCAATTCTCTGCACAGCCCTTAAACTAATTCCCAGTGCTTTGGCTGCTGTTTCCTGAATATTGGTTGGCGAATTTCCACTTTTTCTTGCATTGCAAGTACCACTTTTTTTTGCTTGGGGATGCAAAAACCCAGAAAATTTTTTCATTTTGTCACAAACTGTCAAAGTCACAAAACTGACATTTTTAAATCAAGACGAAGGTGGCAGGTACAAACTTTTGTGAATCGCTGAAAATTAAATACCTATCCTTTTCTTTCATGCCAAAATTGCATAAGTCTGTCATATTTGTCTGACGGATTTTATTTGGTTAGTATGATTAAACGCAATAAAAGAAAAGAAAAATTGAAAGTATGTCTTTGTTAAATCGTAAACCCGCCAGATAAGACCAGATTTGACTATAGCGGTAAAACATGTATTTAGACTGAGCGTGGGGAACGTTCTCTATCTTTCTCTCTCTGAATTCAACCGTACCGGCTAAGGTACGATAAAGATAAAAATATGACTTATGTGCTGATCCATAATAAAAATATCTTCCGGAGTCGGACCCAAGGGACATTGACATTTTAAAATCAAATTTAACGAAGCGGCGCGACGTACAAGTTTATTCTGCTAAAATGATGATTTATAGTTGCGTTCCCAAAGTAAGTACAAAGCAGGAAAAGTAATTCCCAAATGTAAGTACAAAGCAGGAAAAGTAAAAATGCACAAGTTTCCAAAAAGCGACCCGGTTAGTTTTTTGTTGTTTTAGCGAACTGATAAAAAAGGTCGTATCGTGACAAGTTAAAAAGGCACCTTGCGTCTATACTGTATACAAAGTATTGTTGCTATATAAAAAAAATGTATGCAGGACACCTTTTGATCCTGAATAATCATAAACATTACTTATATACTCATTTTCTTAGATTTATGACAGTTTATACGATCTTAGTATAATGTCCGTGTATTTTTAGACGCATAAACTTTGGGTAAATGCTATTCAAAATCCATTACTCTGTGGCAAAGACAAGTAAGTAATGGCAATATTCTTCCGGCGCATGCGCACAAGTCGAAATGACCCTGAATCTGCTATCTCTGTTGCTGCTTCAAGATATTCAGGGTAATAGCCATATAGTACCAATACATATACATATAGTAGGTATATAAGGGTAATTTCGACTTATGCGCATGCGCCGTAAGGGTATTGCCAAAAATACATTTATTTCTTTAGAACAGGGCAGAAGAGTGAGCCTTAGGCCTTAGAAAATTAGAGTAATGGTAAAATTACCAAGAATCTTGCTAAAAAATTGCAAAATAAGCATTAAGTCCGTACTTCCAAGTGTTTTCAAATTATTTGTTTCCATTTCTAAACTAAAACGCGTCAAATAACAGTTTCATATAACTAGAGGGTGACAATGTGACAACGTCTCATTTTTGCTCGACATAACGTCGAAATCTTTAGCAAATCTTAATTTGGTTGATGGCTTTGTGTACTGTTTATCTTTACTTTTCTGCAAATTTTTACTTTTCTGTAAATTTTGATTGTGTGTGTGAAGTGTGATCATTTTGTGACGATGCCGAGGCAAAACGGAACAAAGATTTATCGTTCTACAGGTATGTACCCAGATCGGATGTTTCTTTCTTTTAACTTACTTACGTTAATTTCGTGAGGGAACAATAACTAGGTAGTCCATTTCCTAAATATTATATAATTTCCTTTGCTGCTGTTGATATAATTAGGTACCTACCTATTTTTACCGAAAATTGCATAATATGTACTTCAAAGAATCCTACAAAAACCTATAATTTTACCTGTTGAACTCTAAAAATAATTGTAAACTATCTAATAAAAGTTTTATTAATATATTTACCTGCGTTCTTTTTCTTTTCTCAATCGAAATAATATACAAAATCTTAACGAATCAAGTACTTTAATGTTTGTTTACAAATTTCTGTCCAGTTGTCAAAGTCAAATGTGATAACCTAATTTTTTTTCCGTTAAAACAAACGTCTATTTATTTTTTCTCGCGCATGCGCACTGCTCGAAATGACCCTGACGGAACAAGAAACCTCGGCATCACTTCGAGTAGTGTCGTAATGGGAAGAAGCACAACCCCCCTCCACTTTCTATGACCTTGACCTTGACCTAACCCGAATGACCTTGGATGACCTTGACCAAACCCGAATGACCTTGACCTTGGATGACCTTGACCTAACCCGAATGACCCTGGATGACCTTGACCTAACCCGAATGACCTTGGATGACCTTGACCTAACCCGAATGACCTTGGATGACCTTGTCCAAACCCGAACGCCCTTGACCTTGACCTTGACTTTGACCTTGACCTTGAACTTGACCTTGACTTTGAACTTACCCGTGGCTTTGACCTTGACCTTGAACTTGACCTTGAACTCGACCTTGAGTAGCTTGACCTTGACTTTCAAGAAATCACCTTAACCTTGAGCATGCGTTGTTTCTGGTAATATTCCCCCTCCTATGACTTTGAAATTGGATATTATAAATATGGAGCTCTTTCGAAAGGAAGACCATAGTCATACAGGCATTGCTTGTTGTTGCCTTGAAATAGAAGAATTGTGTTTGTGGTGTGTTTTGTGAAAGTTATTAAAGGTATTTTATTACATATTTTAATAATGAGTCTTTCACAGCAGACTTTGGCTGAAATTAATAATATGATAAACAAAGATGTTGAATTTCTTGAGCACCGAAAAATTTCAACACTAACGGTGGGAAAAATTTATGTTATAAAACAGATATCATTTGTTTCAACACGTTTTGGTAAAAGTATTCTTGTTACTTTGTATGATACAACACATAATGTAACATTTCAAACTTTCTTACCCAAGCGTGTTGCTGAAACATTATCAGAGGCAACTGTTGACATAATGAATAAATCAAATGATAAATTTACCCTAACATATTTGGGGCAAAGCTCACATGTATTTTCTGGGGGTAATACTAAAGCATTAATAAATTTTGGGTGTTTAGAGTAAACAATGTTGTGTAAAGAATATTTTAATCTATAGTTTATCATATTTTTAATTTTAATTGATAATGTAATAAAAGTGTAATACCTAGTATCATAAAACACAATCACAATCTCATTATTCTATTGTAGATGTGTGACAATGTTGTTGAAAAACAAGATACGTATATAAGTTGGTTAGCATGCAAATTAAGACGTATGGCTCAAGATATACTACAGTTTTCGATGTTTGATGGTTCCTGTTTGGATTCAACTGGCTGTCAGTACAGAAAGTATGTGCGTGATGCAATCAATTTTATGGCTGGTGCGCATCTATGTGGACAATATCCCTACGGATCCATAAACCTGAGTCAATTTTGTGCTGAAATGATTGATAATGATCTTGCCAAGTTTGTCATTCATATACCAGATCTACCAAGTGATTTGGTAACAAAATTTAATTTGGTTGATTATGTGGATCCCGACGATATTACTTATATCGTAAAAGATGGTGTAGTCATCCGCAGCGATGGTGCAAATGGTTGTGAAATTATGGACAAAGTAGAAGATCAAGAAAAGTAAAATTAATTATTGGAACAAATTTTATTTGTAAAAACACGTTCTGTACTATATTTCCATAAACCAGTATAATATATAATATAATATATAAATGTATGTATGTATTATTATAAATAATGGTCATGTTTAAAAATAAATGTTATGGTTTAATATATAAATAAAACCAATAGGAAATAAATTGTTTGTAGTAAAAGCATTGTTTTATTTTTCCCAACATAACAAACCCTATATAAGCGTTTGTAAGATGAAAACCTTATGAAGTTATATAAGTAGAAGGTAAAATAGCAAATTAGTTTAGTTTAATTTGAGGATGAGTCGAAGTAACAGCACAGTTGATAAGTTTGGACGTAAGAAAACCAATGAAAAATGTCGGTTTTTACGTGGACCACCTGGAAATGGATTCAGGCTTACTCTCGATGATCAGTATGATATGCAAGGAAAATCCCTAGAGAATGTTGCATCAAATAAAAAACCAAATGATGCTGCTACTCAAGAATATGTTCTCACTCAACATGATCTTCTGCGTATACAACTAACTGCTGTATTTGTTAAGAAATTATCAGATCTGCGCATACAATTTAATGATATTACTGATCACCGATTCATAGCATTGAATAAAGAAGTTGCTCGAAGATTCAATGAAGTTCAAAAAGAAAAAAAAGAGTATGAAAACAAAGTTGGGAAGATGATATTGGCTCTCGAACAACAAATTATTAACCTGGACAAAGTTCAAATGAAATTTGAACAACGAATTATTGACCATATTACAATTAACCTTGATAAAATTCGAGCGAAATTTGAAGATGTAAAATCTGAGTTGAAATAAAAAGTCACTCAAGAGAGAGAGGTCACACGTGAAGGTCATCTGTTATATATAAATACACGTATCCAAATTATGGTGACTTAGTTCATTTGTAGCATTGCTTTCACAATCATTTACAATATGGAAAGTAAAACAACATTAGTGTATCCGTTTTCAATCAACGGTCGTCAAATGTGTTCAAATTGTGAACATTGGGAATTTTTAAGTGGGACAATGGGATTATGTGATTGGTGTCAAAACGAGAGCAATAGAGGATCTGTACCTGCTGACCAACCTCAAAGTCCCATTATCTTAGGTGGTGGGCATCAACAACATACTGATACGTCCACATCTTCGAGTCAAGAAGATGAAATAATGGAAGAATCGCCATCACCGCAGTCGCCATCGTCAAGTCCAACGTCGTCGCTACCAAATGCACTACTCGATTCTTCAAGTGATTAGTATATGCGCTAAAAAAGTAGTGATGAAGAAGTATTTTTCCGTGCCATATATATTAGTGAAAGTGAACTTAGACAATTTGGTTATAGTCCCTAAGTGTTTTTGGTCATTATGTATTATTGCTTAAATGTGAATAAAACATTTTTTAGTACTTCATATGTTTATAATTATATTATAAATTAATAAATCGTTCATGAACAATTTTATTTCTAAAATTACTTTCTAAAATCATATCCAAAGTTGTTTTGATTTTCTCTATTCGCCGTTGGAAACGGTACCTATCAAGCATTAGCTGTTGAAAGTCGCTCTTTCGAGCTTCTCGATATGCAAACGCCCAAACAAATGTTTGGTGGACAATATTTTTCTCTTCATCAAATGTTACGCTCTTCATGGTTATTAATTCAATGAAAACAATTTTTAAAATGATAGCAATATATACTGATAAATAAAATTCATATGTTTTAAATTACATGTTTATTTTATCATTCAACTGATACAATAATTGTAATAGGAAAGACAAAGCTGTTTATACAATATCAGACTTATCTATCCAAGAATTAAATTGATTGGGGAAACCCAACCATTTTACAAACAATTGATCAATGTGATTTATCTGACGTTTTCTAAGAATTTTTTCAACCAGATAAACACCTGGACTGGTTGTCTTTTGCAGTTCAGCTTCATAGAAACAACCTTTAATCGGTTCACCTTCTAACGATTTCAGTATGTAGGTGGGTGGATTGGTAATGTTACTTTTTACAATTTTAAACAGTTCCGTTGACCATGAAGGTGTATACCCCTTTTCAAATATGGTTTTGTATTTACTGATTCGAACTATATCGCCAAGACGAAATTTATATTTTTTCGGTTTAACCTTTAAATAATCGTATGCCCTAATTTGTGTATCTTCTAGCACATTTCTGGGCTTGATGCCAATTGTGCGATGTATTGTATTATTATAGACACTTGTTACTGATACTAAAATTTCCACCCACCTGTAGGAACCTCTAATTGAAAATTGCTTATATAAATTATTTTTTAAAGTTCTTATCACACGTTCAACAATTGCCGCCTTTTTCGTGCTGAATGTAGAATAATGATTTATATTAAATTTTTTCATAAGGGCTTGAAAGCGACTATTATAGAATTCTTTTCCCTGATCACTTTGTAAATTGTCTGGTGTATACGATGCCTCTTCAATCATACTCTTCATTGCATTGGTCACTTTAGCGCCGGTCTTGTTTTTGATTGCTCTGGTGTACACAAATTTGGAGTAACAATTGATACATACAAGGATGTAGCGATAACCATCGTTTTCATCAGCATATTGTTGCATTTCAGCTAAGTCTATTTGCCATAAATCCTTGTATCCTTTAATAATCGTCCGCCTTCTAATAAAGTTTTTTCTAGCAGTCCGGTGCAGTTCATTAACAATTTCAATTTTTCCCCTGCTTGCCTTCATATTTTGTAGCGAAGCGAACACGTCTCATTAGACACTGAGCAAAGGAAACAAGGTACATAATTTAATATATTATTTGTTCTTCGCGAAGTTCCTCAACAATTGACATAATCTCATTTTCATGCCCAGTATTACCAGCTAATTTTGAACTCCACAACAATCTTAAGCGATCAACCAACTCCTTTGGTTTATTCCAATAAATGTATTGAGGTGATTTGGAAGAAAGTAGTTTCTTGTTGGGTATTTTTATTTTTTTAGCGATGTTATTTTTTACAACAGCACCGCCTGATTTAGTGCCCGCCGGCATCAGTAGGGGTTTTATAATATACAATATACTTATTTTTGTCATAATTTTCATATGCTGCACTAGTTAATTCTTAAATTTCCTTGTATTTCTGTAGCACACCATCATCGGTTTTATCGTGTTGTGTTAGGAATGGTGGATTTCTTAAAAAAAGCAAATCGTAAAGTTGAGGCGTTCCATCAAATACAGCAACATTTTTTCCGTTTTTGTATAAAGTAATTTTGCCATTTGGAAAACGCACTTCTAGGTTACCAATATATCTTTTAAGGTTATTCGGCTTTTTACCGAAATGTACACCATAAATGGTATCGTATTGGGATGGTTTATTTTTTAATCCATTTAAGTATGCTTGAATCTTGTCGAGCGGTGGTGAACTTGTATAACTTGAAGGGGAAGGTGTCTCAAACAATGTAACATTGGTATCACGTTTCGGTGTTGTATCGATGTGAGCTTTTCGGCTTATCCGCGGTGTAGACGATTGAAATGATGATATGTGATCGGATATTTCCTCAGGCTCCTCCATTGTGCTAGTACTACGACTATATTGCTTTCCTTGGGTTTTGGGTTGCTGCTGCTGGCGTTGCTTTACTACATTAGATATAGATGTTAGTGGTTTAGTGATTGGTTCGTAAAATTTATCCAAGTCGAGCGCACTTTGTGTCTTCGCCGCCTTGAATTGTTTAAATTTTTTTCGAACAGCATTGGTCGTTTCCACTAGTTTTCGTTTTAAGTCAATTTCTTCATTCATGGTGTTGACAAACTACCGAACAGCAATGAAATGAATGCATTCATCATTGTTAAACAAATATATAGCTATCAAGTCCCTTGCGATATCTTCCCGAATTCACATCACTATCTTTATCGATAACCAAAAATCCATATTTATTATCCCAACATTTCGAGCACATTTCCTGAAATTGTGTAAAATTCAGGTCGGGTGATACATGATCGGAAAATACGTGTCTCATATTCATTTCATCTTGTTTAAACATAATAATAAAGTTGGCATTATCTCGCACAAGCTGTTTAGGAACTCGTGAATATGTTTGAGCCAAATAAAAGGCATCCACATTTTTGTGACGTCCCATACAGAAATATGATCGTATAACATCCTGCTTTTCACACATAACATCATCAAATATAAATATTGAATTGGGTCTTGCATCTGAGGGTTCCATGATATTCGTGGCATCGCTGAAAGCGTAATAACCAAGACCTTTAATGGGTGTAAGAATTTTCTTCAAATATTCATATTTTGGTTGGTACAGTGACTTGGAGTAGATATAAACATTTTCAAAACGTAATCCCAAGGGGTGAGTAAGTAGTGAAATCATAACATTGGTTTTGCCGCAATTCGAAGGTCCAATTATTATTCCACGAATGGATGATGGAAGCAAAGGACCGTGTTTTCTTAATAATCTCTCTCCATGTCCACTTCCAACTTTTTCGTCGAGATTGTCGATGGAAAATTTTTGTTTCAAATGTACTATCCGCATATTAATAAAATCAATACTTTATAGCAAACTTTTCACTTAAATGGTCATTCAGATGCTGATCACCGGACGAAGTAGATCGTCTCGTTTACAGACTAAGACTGGAAGAGGAATTGTTAATTCCTTAATTAATAACCTGCCGGTGGAGCTGCATATCCCCGGTTATCAGTATTGCGGTCCCGGAACAAAAGTGATTAAACGTGTGAAAAGAGGTGATCAAGGAATTAATCCTTTGGACGTGGCGTGTAAGAAGCACGATTTAGCTTACTTACGTAATAGAGACGATATAAGTGAGCGACACCGAGCAGATTACGAGTTGGAACAAAGTGCTTGGAAACGAGTGAAATCTGCAGACGCTAGCGTTGGTGAAAAGAGTGCTGCGTGGTTGGTAACAAATATTATGAAAACAAAGCAGCGTCTTGGTATGGGTGTGTCATCAAGCAAAAGGAAGAGTCGCTCAAAAATTACCAAGAGGAAGCGGCGAGCTGGTAAGCGACGTGTTGGAAAGCGGGTGCGTGTGCAGAAAGTAGCTTTTGGTTCTGCTGTTCGACGTCCGATTCGAGCAGAATTGCTAAGAGGTGGTGGAAAGAAAATGAATATTCTAAATGCATCGAAAATAGCCGTTGCAGCAGCCCGTAAATCAGTAAAAGCAGCAGGTGGTAAACGAAAAGTCCGCACGCCTAGAATTATTCCGATTCCTAAAACTGGTGGAGTATTACCATTAATACCAATATTTGCTGGTCTGTCAGCCTTAGGCTCGTTAGCAGGTGGCGTCGCCGGCATTGTTCGCACCATCAAGGACGTGAAGAAGGCAAATGCTGAAAAAACAGGTGCTACTTTAAAACTAAGAGGAAATGGATTATATCTGAAACCATATCGTTCAGGTATGGGATTGTTTATGAACCATAGGAATATGTCAAAAAACTAATTGAGTCTCTACCCAATAGACCGCTATCAAATGTCGATCTGGGAAAGTATGTTTTAAAACTGAAGAAACCACACTTTAGGGGAGTTTATATGCGAGATTCATTACCTGCACGTGGTCCCCGACGGCATGAAGCAGCGATTATTAATTTGGATAGCGCATCGGGGGTAGGGACGCATTGGGTGGCATATCGAAAAGTCAACTCTGAAGTAACATACTATGATAGCTTTGGTGATTTGCCACCACCTACCGAATTGGTTAGATATCTGCAAACAGGTTCGAACGCGTCGAAAAACATTTACTATACATACGATCGTCAGCAAGAATTCGATTCAGTTTGGTGTGGCCATCTGTGTTTGAAGTTTCTCTCCGATATAAAATAATAATAATAATAATAATAATTATGTCTTTGACGTCACAAGTTGAACGTGATAACTACACAAAGATCTTGCACTCACTTAAAGTGTTTAAACATGTGGGTGGATTGTTGAAAATGACTGCCGAACAATTAGAAAACGTGCCGAAGGAAGTAATGATTTCGATGGCACCAAATGAAATTGCTCTAGTTTGGGATAAGCTGTCAAATGAACTGAAAAGTGACGAGGATATGATGAAATATCAGTTTTGCTATGAACATTACAATAGCGACAGTGACGATTCCAACAAGGATGTGGGTGATGGGTCATTGCCTCGGAAATTATTTTGTTGTTACTGCAAAATTAGTGATGTGAATATAACAGCTGAAAATTCGATTAACACGACATCAGATGAGAAGAAAAAAAAAAGCGCTAGTGTATTAAACCCATTGAGCTGCTGCAAATCATAATAAAAACCATCACAGATAGCTACTTAACGTCAGTCATGTCGCATACATTCACGCTAACAGGATCCTCGAGCGTGTTAAGCGCCGACTTTTATCCACCCATTGAACTGAGTACAACAAGTAAATATGGTCTTGCACTTGTTGGATTTTACACATATAATTCAATTTTTAACATTGATGAAAACAACAACTCCTTTGGTTACATAAGGAAGGATGAAAAAATATCACATCTACTGACCATTCCACCAGGAGCATATGAAATTGATGAAATTGGTCAAGCTATGTTGACAGTTCTAAAAGAGTCAACCCGCAACGATAGTGATGAAATATTTTCGTTAACAGCCAACAATAATACGTTAAAATGTGAGATGAAATCGAAGTATGACATTGATTTGCGTGGTGACAAAAGTATTGCCAAAATGTTGGGGTTTAACGTCAAAGTGTTAAAAAAAAATGAAAAGCATCAGTCAGTGTACAATGTGGATATTATGAAAGTACGCATTATACGGGTGGATTGTAATATAATCTCTGGTGCATTCCTGAACTCGTCAAAATGCCACATCCTATTTGAATTTGATATTGACGTTGAAGCAGGTTATAAAATTACGAAAGAGCCGCAGAATATTATTTTAATGCCGATTATACCAGAGGGACTTCAGTTCATAGACAACATCAGTCTGCGAATCTTGGATGACGACGGAGATCTGATTGACTTTCGAGGTGAGAAGATAATTATTAAATTGGAGTTAAAGAAAATAGCATAAGTATGGGTTTCTGCTTTAACACTCAACTACGTTTGTTGCATACTGTGAAAGATTCAGTTAAACATAATAAAAGTAAACAAAGTAGGCAAACCAGGCTCATTCGTAATCTAGTCATTAGATCGAAAGCACCTTATCGGCGGCAGCAGCAGCAGCAGCAACTTTCCCGTGGAGATTACAGTTTTTTACGATCAATTGGTTTGAAAATACGAAAATCTAGAAAATGACGGCTACCAGTGAAAAAATCGAGGTTTTCACCGAACCCATCTTCGAGAACTCCATAATAAGTTTACAGGAACATACTTATAAACCATATGGTTCACCAACCTTTAAGAACTCTGATGAAATTCGTATTCCTGTGCACTTTCAAGACATAATCTTGGATGTTTCCGAAAGTTACATATACATCGAAGGAAAGTTCACACCTAAAGATGCAACAAAGAAATGGTATTTATCTAATAATGCTATAGCATTTCTTTTCGACGAAATTCGGTATGAAATGGGCGGTGAACAAGTCGCAGTTGTCCGAAAACCAGGTATTACTACAACAATGAAAACGATGGCATCCTTCGGCGCCTTACAAAGCAATTCTCTAATGGTTTGTGGATGGGGTCTAAATGAAAATAATCAAGCTCTTGTTGATGCCACAAGCCATGTATTTTCTGGAAAGCTCCCGCTAAAGTATCTTATGGGTTTTGCAGAGGATTATACGAAAGGAATTTTTAATGTTAAGCAAGAGCTTATTTTAATTATCGCTCGAAATTTTACCAATTGTTATGTCGGCGAAGTGGAAGCAGACATTGGTATTGATAAAATCGAATGGAAAATTCGTCATATAATTCCAGATGATCGTCAAAAGCTAAAGATAATGTCTCGCATGAATAAAGGCGTAAATAGCGCAAATATTCCAATGGCATATCGTAAATGGGATCTTTACGAACTACCTGCTTTACGACAAACATCATCAGACGTGTGGGCTTTAAGGACTAGCACGAGTCTTGAAAAAGCGAGATATTTGATTATTGGGTTTCAGAATAGTACTTATTGCGACAATAAAGCCAAAGATGCCACTCAGTTTACTGCAGCCAATATAAGTGACATTCGAGTATACCTTAATTCTACTGTTTACCCATATGAACGGTGGAATTTAGAATTTGGAAAAAAATTATATGCGACAGCTTACTATACCTATGCGAATTTTTAAAGTAGCTACTACGGACGAGAAATGGTCGACCCAATGTTAAATTTCGTCGATTATCCTGACAACCCCATTTGCATCGTTGATTGCAGTCATCAGCCAGAAGCTATCAAATCGTCCACCGTGGATGTGAAATTGGAGTTTGAAACACGAACCAGTAAATTTCCCAAAGACACTAAAGTTTATGCGTTGGTTATTCACGACTCATTCTTAAGTTATAATATCTTAAACGGTTCAGTTACTAACAAATCTATATTTTAATCTAAGTTTTGTAGTTTCTCTTTATAACTTTATAATAATAATAATAATTATAATAATAAACTTAGATATTTAGTATTTCTATGGTTTTATTTTATAATACCATTGGGCAAGCACACAGACACACGCCATAACACACAAAATAGCTAGCATATTTGTAAAAGTAGGTGGGGATAATGAGATAAAAGCAGCACAACTTTCAAAGTTTATTTTATTTCTAACTCAAGCATCACGATGGCAACAAGCTCTGATGATGAAGGTTTCGCTAGTGATGAGGGGCAGAATAATAATATCCCATTGGAACGAAGAATAAACTTTGTCAATCGGAATGTTAATATTCCAGCCCAACATCTGGGTGAAGTTTACTGCCGCATATTGTCCTATGTGCGTGTTGGTGGTTATCACTTGTTGTGTTTGGCGTGCTATGCCACGGCTCGTCATGGAACACCTGAGGATATCCACTACCAAACACATTCGACGCATAGGATCGGTAGGAACTTACGAAACCACGAGAAGTGCTTCGTTTGTGATGCGAGGTTGTTTTTGATAACACCTCAAAGGGTTTGTCTTATTTGTAATAGAAGGTAAATTTTATTACAAGTAGGACAAGTTGGGAGAGCTTATAACGTTTATGCAAACGATGTTCATTTCAACATGAAGTGGGGATGGTTTGCTTAAATGCTAGAGCTGGAGTACACAATGAAAGATTGATCTTTGGCTGGTGTACACAAACAGAAGCGTTGTCATATGGGGCCTCTGTTTCTCTCAAAACACATAGTTAGCACGACATTTACAGCGCCGATTTAACCCCCACCCTCATTCTCACTCCGAAATCTTACTATATAAACGATGACAGAACATTCAAATATTATTATCCCCCACTACAATGTTAGCATATAAATACTAGTTCAGCTTCACAATTAATTCATATACATCTTGGACATGGCCCAAGAAAGACCTGCAAGCTGTGGCTCGTCGCTCTTTAGCGATGAGACTGAATATGTTCCTCGACCCCAAGAAGGACCTGCAAGCCGTGGCTCGTCGCTGTTTAGCGATGAGACTGAAATTGTTGCTCGACCCAACAGACCACCACCATCGAGGCGAGTTGCAAATGTTGAGACCACTGGACCGGCAGACTCCACATCGGATGCGGGACCGGTAGAAGTCAGCGATGACTTTAGCGGTCCAGCCGATTCCACATCTTGGTGGGATTTTGAAGATGATATGGACGCCGGTCCTGCGGACTCAACCACTCCGTAGAAGGACTACGATAAGTCCTATTCTCTTTCCTATGCGACCGCCCGAACCCTGACCCACCCCAACCCCCTTCCTCAGGTCCTCTTCGGAGGGCCACATAAAGACTTGAGCGTAGTTAGTTGTTAAATGTCAATTTCGTTAATCGGAATATTAGTACACAATGAAAGATTGGTCTTTGGCTGGTGTACAGAAACTGAGGCGTTGTCATATGGTGCCTCTGTTTCTCTCAAAACTTATAGTTAAGTCGTTTACAACACTGATTCTACCCCCACTTCCATTCCCACTACGAAATTTTACTATAAAAACTATGACAAAACTGATGTAGCTCATACTTGGTTCAATCTTTCAACCATTACGATGGCTGATGAAGGAATTGAACGCGACTTTGAAGGGCGTTGCTGGGTGTATTCCTATTATTATGGTGACAGAGACGCTGTGGCATGTGTGAAATGCTGGGATTCGTGGTATCGTGTTCGGGACTATAGCCCCGAAAGAATCATCCGCCATGTCTCGTGGAGTAATGAGGAGGCGCAGCAGCAACCGCCATTAACCATATGTAAGCTTTGCAATAAAACTGTCTTCATCATAATGGAGACGGAGAGCTGCTTGGTATGTAACAGTAGTTAAGTCTTCACTTAACCATTGTTACATATCAAGTAGTATCGATACACCCCCAACCCCCACACCTACCTCGGTCCAGAAAGGGACCAAAAAAAGACTTTGATCGTAGTTTAGTTGTCACTTATTTGTGTGCAATATTGTGTTTAAAAAATATGATATTTACATGCTAAGTGTATAAGTTTGGTAACATGTGAAAACATAATATGTTTTATACAGACTTTTATTTTTTCGAGCAGTCTAGTTCTTTATTGAATAAATTTAGGAATTTATTATGATTTATACTTTTATATCACAATTAGGTGCAAATTAATGCTGGCTAGCTAGCTAGAGAAAGTGTATTTATTACTAACGAATAATAAAAAAAAAACAAGTAAATAATCATATATTTTTTATTAGTAGCAGTTTTTATAATTGTATAATAATTTTACGTTGGATGCAGCGCAGTGACAGGCCTGGGCACTTTTATGGAAAAAAAACTCGGGAATCTTCTTATATGTACTTAGTTTCGGTTGTCGCTCACAGGGAATATTGATGATAATTTTTTCACTTATAAACTTTTTAAGAAAATTTGCTTTCTGTGTTCCTTTTACGTAAATCCTGGGTATTTGATACAAATCCAACACATGTTTCAATATATTATTAATTTCGCAGAGTTCCAAATTTCCGGAATCCCACTTCAGTCCATGGTAATCTTCGGCATATTTGACAGTCTTAAGCTCATCAACAGACAACATATTTTTATTAAAAGGAGCTTTAAATAAATAATTTGATATTCTAACGCCATCGTAAATGGCTAATTCTTTTGGCAAAAATGCAAAAGAACATTGAAAGCCCTGTATGTCAATAAAAAGATCTGAATGATGTTCCGCCATCGTAGCTTGCAACTAACTGATGTATTTTCCGCGAGAATGATGATTTTACCTATTCGATTGGATCCGTGCTTTAATCTGTTAGTAGTAAAATTCCTTATAACTTAGTTTGTTTATGCGCGCGGTCTCGTAATGCGCATGTGTGAGCCCTTTTTTACTCTATAAATACGTTAGTCGCCCCAAGAGAGCACCATTCCATCACGAACTTCAACATGGAAAACATCTTGAAGTATCTGCAGGAGAGATTCCCCAATAAGGAGTTTGCGGTAGTAAAACCTACAGCAATTAAGGAGCGGCGGCAGTGTGTGAAATGCAGCAAGTGGCGCATACATATGGACTCTTCGGGATTATGTCGCAGATGTTGTGCGACATGCAAAAGGTTGCGGTTGAGCACAAGAAGATGGTGCTCACACCACCCGAGACCGGTTGCGCAGCAGCCAAGACGTGCTGCACCTCGACCAAGACCGGTCGCGGCAACAACTCCATGGCCAGCACAGGCCGCCGTTCCCGATCCCCCCCAGCCTTATCGAGCTGCACCCCGCTCGATCTTGGTTGCCCGTAGTGAGGTGCCTAGGAATTAGGCCCTTACAACTACCCTGCACTACCCGGCCCTTTTCAGGGCCACAGAAAGACTTATCGTAGTTTAGTTGTGACCTAGTGTGTCATATTGTGTTTAATACAAATACAATATTTCAATGCAAAGTGAACAAGTTTTTGTATTTTAACTTTAAATAATTTTTTTCGGGCACTTAGAGGCATTTTACAAAAAATGTTATAGTGCAGAATTATTTCATTTATTGAGAACAATCGATTTCAACCTTTATTTTGTGTAAATATTTTCAAAACTGTGAATTATAGCGTCTGCGCATGATTTTCAACTATAAATAATTTTTTTTCGGGCACTTACAGTCATTTTACAAAAAAATTTTATGGCGCAAAATTGTTTCATTTATTGAGAAGAATCGATTCCAACCTTTATTTTGTGTAAATATTTTCGAAACTGTGAATTATAGCGTCTGCACATGATTTTCAACTTTAAATAAATTTTTCGGGCACTTACAGACATTTTAGAAAAAAATTTTATGGCGCAAAATTGTTTCATTTATTGAGGAGAATCGATTCCCACCTTTATTTTGTGTAAATATTTTCAAAACTGCGAATTATAGCGTCTGCGCATGATTTTCAACTATAAATAATTTTTTTTCGGGCACTTACAGTCATTTTACAAAAAAATTTTATGGCGCAAAATTGTTTCATTTGTTGAGAAGAATCGATTCCAACCTTTATTTTGTGTAAATATTTTCAAAACTGTGAATTATAGCGTCTGCACATGATTTTCAACTTTAAATAATTTTTTTCGGGCACTTACAGACATTTTACAAAAAAATTTTATGGCGCAAAATTGTTTCATTTATTGAGAAGAATCGATTCCCACCTTTATTTTGTGTAAATATTTTCAAAACTGCGAATTATAGCGTCTGCGCATGATTTTCAACTTTAAATAATTTTTTTCGGGCACTTACAGACATTTTACAAAAAAATTTTATGGCGCAAAATTGTTTCATTTATTGAGGAGAATCGATTCCCACCTTTATTTTGTGTAAATATTTTCAAAACTGCGAATTATAGCGTCTGCGCATGATTTTCAACTTTAAATAATTTTTTTCGGGCACTTACAGACATTTTACAAAAAAATTTTATGGCGCAAAATTGTTTCATTTATTGAGAAGAATCGATTCCCACCTTTATTTTGTGTCAATATTTTCAAAACTGCGAATTATAGCGTCTGCGCATGATTTTCAACTTTAAATAATTTTTTTCGGGCACTTACAGACATTTTACAAAAAAATTTTATGGCGCAAAATTGTTTCATTTATTGAGGAGAATCGATTCCCACCTTTATTTTGTGTAAATATTTTCAAAACTGCGAATTATAGCGTCTGCGCATGATTTTCAACTTTAAATAATTTTTTTCGGGCACTTACAGACATTTTACAAAAAAATTTTATGGCGCAAAATTGTTTCATTTATTCAGGAGAATCGATTTCCAATTTCTTTTCTTCGATTTTTTAAAAAATTAGCGCTTTAAACCCTACTGCGCAGGCTTTGAGACTTATATATATAATTTTCCCTAAAGTGGACGGTTTTCCTCAAAACAAATTCTAAACTTTCTTGCAATTTTCCGAAATTTTTACGTTTTTCCCAAAAAAAAATTTTTTTTCCAGTCATGCTTTCAAAAATATTTGACCCGTGTTCGCGCGTTTTTTTCTATTTCTATCCGTCTCGACGCTATAAGACGTCAAAGTTACAAAAAACAGGGTTGGCTGAAAACCCCGTTTTTAAAACTCAATATTTTTTAAATTTGAAAATTGGATTCATCAACACAAAAATTCTCTCTATAAAATTCCCAAATACATTTTTTCGCTAAAATCTATAGTTTTCCTACAAATTGCAATTATTAATAGGGGCGGTACCACGCACCCTAAAAATAAGGGTTTATTTTCCATATGAATACTACGAGACATTTTTATTCTCTAAATAAAATTTAAAAAAATGGGAACTTGTACTTTAAGACAGGCCAAAAATTTTTAGTTCTATACTTCATGTCGCTAAAATGAAGGGAAATGCCTTAAAAAAATTAAAATTGTTTATAACAATGATGGTACTACCTGGATTATTTAATGCAATTAATGAAATTTAAATATGAGGACTTGCACTTTACGCTAACCTAAACATTTTTAGTTCTATACTTCATGTCGCTAAAATGAAGGGAAATGCCTTAAAAAAATTAAAATTGTTTATAACAATGATGGTACTACCTGGATTATCTAATGCAATAAATGAAATTTAAAAATGAGGACTTGCACTTTACGCTAAGCTAAACATTTTTAGTTCTATACTTCATGTCGCTAAAATGAAGGGAAATGCCTTAAAAAAATTAAAATTGTTTATAACAATGATGGTACTACCTGGATTATCTAATGCAATAAATGAAATTTAAAAATGAGGACTTCTACTTTACGACAGGCCCAAAAATTTTAGTTCTATACTTTTTTGCTATAAAATAAACGCAAGTGCATTAAAACTTGACCTATGCTTTCAACGTACTTTAGTTGGCACTCTGTGTACGATGCTGTGTTTTAGATAAATACAATATTACGATGCAAAGTCCACAAGTTTAGCTTCTTATTGAGGCTAAACTTTTTCGGGGCTTGTGCATTAGTCCTACTGGTGATCACACATAAAATCAAACAGGGGCTTTAATGGTGATTTTTTTTTTATTGACAAACATCATTATTTACAACATTTCATAAAATTCACAATTTTTACAGTAATATCCATTCCTAATATCTACTTCTTAAAATCTAACTAAATCTATACATAATCACAATAAAATCAAATCAATTTGCACCAATCTAACAAATCTATACGCAGCATAAGAAAAATTATTTATTTATTTATTTACAATATTTTATGCCGGTCACAATTTTTACAATAATTACAATAATATACATTTCTAATATCTACTTCTTAAAATCTAACTAAATCTATGCATCCGCGGCATAAGAAAAGTGGCAAAAGTGTTTAAGCCGCTGCTTACACTTTGCTATCTTTTCCTGTGCCGCCTCCATCCTTTTCCTTAATTCTAAAATTTGTCTCTCGCACTCCTTCACTTCACTTACACTGTCTTTCATGTCCCTAACTATAGATTGTCTAATGCTAAACGCAGCAGCCACTGCCTCTCTTTGGCTGGGCGAGAACTCACGCAGCCATTGAGGTTCGCTCTCCGTCGTTGTTGTCTCCTCTACGCGCCGCTTCTTCAATGGCCTCAGCCCTACACTAGGAGATTCGGGCCTCTTAAAGGACTAGCCAGAATGTCCGGACGCCGTTGCTGCTGTCGCCACTTCTGGCAAGTCGGTGGGCTTCTTTTTCTTTAGCGACAAGCTCCGTGGTCCTGGCATTTTCAGCAACTTCTCTAATTTGCTTCCACCTGCTACTGGGCTCGCCTTTTTTACAACAACATCGCTTAAAACGACGACGTTCTGGTCCCGCTGCTCCAGATGTTGTCGAGTAGAAATTTCGGCCAACATATTGTTGCAGGCCTCGTCCTCTACACGACCTTGTTCCGTCCGTTCGCTATGGTCCATGGCCCATTCGGCGACGGTATGCGGTGTTAAGAGGGACGAAGGGTCAAATCCCTCCAACATTGCTTCTTCAGCCGCACTTCCGAAGCTAAATTCTGACAATAAGTCGCTCTCCATTTTTTCAACTTTGTTTTTTTTTAACACTACTAAGACAGTAATACACACATAAGTCGTACAACAACTGTGAACTGATCTGCTGCTCTTGGGTCGACTGTCTTTATACACATCAAGACCACCCCCCACTTGTCAATTCCCGCTTCTCGACTCTAACCGACAAGGGCACCTTCGTGCGCCCTTTTCGACCTCACTACTACTTGCCAAGGGCAAATAAACAACTGATGCTACAAACTGTCCTACACATTCCTATGTTATGATCACTATTTTTTTAACTGAAAGTTCTACTAAATATGGATTTGCCAGTGGAGCGTTCTATCACAAAGCTATACAAAATATTGAATTACTTTCAGTAAATTTGCTAAATTTTCTTCAGGGTCCGCACTATAAAACTCTATATCTTTATGTCCCCAAGGTAAAGTTTTTGTGGTTGATGGAATTATGAAACGCTTGTCGTCATAATGACTAAGAGCAATTTTATTAATAACTTGTGTGTAAATATCGTGTAATTCACTTCGTAAATATTAAACCGCCGTTTTCAACGATTTTTCGGTAATCGTCCAAATGAAGCTCCTTCTCGATAACTGATTTTTTTATCCCTTTGGCTTTTTTTAATTCGTTGTTCAATGATTTTACGTAGTAAGCTTTTGCTCCAGTTCCAAAAAAACCAATTATCGGATCACATGGAAATTCATCCTTCATTCTACCCAACACTGATTTTCTCTTAATTACATTAAATTTATTATTTTCGGGATAATTTGAGGTGTCGAATTTATCTGGGTTCTCTGCAATTACTCGATAAAAATCATCGGTGAACACTTTTAATATCAAAGAATCCGTGTCCGTGTAAAGTAAGGAAGCATTACTGCCAAACTTCCTTTTAATAAAGTTATAGAAAAAATCATAAATGACTGTTTCGAGATATCCAATATGGAAAAACCAATATATATATATATATATAGGTTTATTATAAATAATTTTTAATTTATCCATGTGGATCGCGACAAAATCTTTTGTAAATATGTATCTACTATTAAGATTGGGACGAGCAATTAATGCTCTTGCCCCAACTTTACCTACACCATTTTCCCATTGTGTTATTAATTTTATATCTTTACGATTTTCAACGTTTTCCATAGTTTTTCCAAAAATAGCATTTATTATCAATTTAAACAGATCCTTACCAAATTTTGTTGTTGACTTGTTACGCAAATCCGTATTAAAATCGATATATTTCTTTAACCACTTTGACTGATCAAATTTTAAAATTCTATGAGTCCGCATTACCATTAGACCGTTATCGATGGCTTGTTTTAAAGTTCTATAATGAACAATATACCTCTTTTTATCTTTAAGATTGGGTATCAATTTGGACAACTTTGCCTCCTCTGTAGGTGGCATTATATTTTCCACTAAGAAAGGAAGATCAGAATGTAAGTCATGCAATTCTTCCGGATAATGCACGTCCACTTCCAGAACGTATCCGTGCGGACTTTCATCACACACATTCATAATATTTAAATCTAAAATTTCACGTTCTGATAGCCATCGAAAACCACCAAAGGGCAATGCTTGGGACATACTATGACCTATAGGTTTGTTGCATCTAAATATGATATAAATGAAGAAGTTTCTGAGGGATCATAGTTGGGTAAATAGGAATTATTTGCGATGTGCTTCCTTTCAGTACACTGACTTATCCCGCCGCGAATACCTTTTTTAAAAAAGTGAATTATATCAATGTCTGTTAAAAGCTCTAACTTTACCTGGGTCATGCGCAACATGCAATCAAAAGATAAACTTGGTAGGGTAAAATACTGTGCGGGGTCCAATTTATAAACTTGCAAACAAGTATCGCGAAACTGTTCGAAAACATCTGCTAATAATAAAACGTCTGATTTTATATATATATCAGAGTAATCCCCTAAATTCTTACACCCAAATAAATTCCACACTTCCCTGGCTCTCTGATAACATTCATCACTTATGTGCTCTTCTCGTAATGTGTCATAAAACTGATTTTTAGTTGGAAGAGTTGCAAAATTCATTTTTTCAATTGAATCGATAAAATTGTACGGAAAAACACCCTTTTGACGCATCAAATTAAATTCACGCACGTCAGCAAAATGTTTACGTGTTTCCTTTAAATCGTTAACACTTAAACCATTACCCAAGTTTTCCAGTGATGTTGATAGAAACTTAAAGCTGTCGATGAATCGAAGCTTTAAATTTTTTCTCTTTGTTTCACCAGTTTTCTGATCTACATAATCGTGCATGTAAATGTTCTTTGTAAATGATATATACTTTTCCTTGCTTTGAGCTATAACGTCAATTTTGTCACCATATCTACATAATTCTTTTATAAACATATGGCTGTCGTAGCCGCTTAAATTATGAAATATTATTGGTACAAAAGTAGGTACTTTATAATTTAGATTACAAATTGAATGTGCGGCACCATACCTTTTTCTACCAGTTATGTGACAATGATCCTTTACTTTTATATCACTTTCCTCAAAAGGTTGTTCACATATACAACATAGTGTGGCATTTTCAAACTCTGTTTTTTCACTAAGTGTTAATGGGTTCATTGGCTTTATATCCTTTAAATAGGTATTGTAAAGATATCTTAAATCGGTTTCTATGGAATCTACAAAAACTTTACCAGCATCTTTTCCGCGATATAGCTCAAACTTGGAAATTGAATCGTCGAAAGAACATTTTATCAGATATGCAAAAGAGTATGGTTCGTGCTTGAAATTATTTATGGTATAAGAACTTTCGGGATTGGGCTCGACAGTTTCGACTGGTTTTAAAACGGATTCAAAATCCGCATAAACGACAAAAGGAACTCGCATTTGCTTTTCTATACCTTCAAATTTTAACATATTTTCCGGTATGCTCTTTCCAAATTTATCAACTTTTAGATCCGTTGACGGTGTCAATGAATAGATGTGTTTACAATCATTTTTTTGATGCATTATTAAAGCTATTGGTGAACGAAAATATATAAGACAACCGTCACAAAAATATAGTCTATCATGATGCCGTGAAATTTGGCTGGATACTAGACGAGATAAATCAATTATCCAACAATAATGACTTGTTGAGCAGCTTTCGTCACAAATATGTTTATTACTGCGGCCTTTAATATTACAATCTTTCGTAACCATAAGCAAATTTACGTGCTTCTGTAGCTTCCTTGTAGCGTATCTTAGTGGTCCGACCACCTCATATTTTAATTTATTATCTTCAAAACTACTCTCCAAACCGTATACATTAACTGAAATATTATTCATCTCTTCAAATTTTGTGATACCGCTCAATTTTACTGGAAAATCCATACCTGTTACATTTATGACTGTTGAGTAGTGGGGGTACGATGTGAGTTGTGTCGAAGCCATGGCTGCAGGAAATAATGCTGATGTAATGGCCCAAGCAAAACAGCATTCGTCCTGATTGATTACATTCACCACAGCTTTTTTGGCGTTGATACATTGCGGCAACGGTATATATGATGAACCACCCAGAGGTGAATACTTGTTAATATTCACTTCTAGATGAAGTATTTTCTCCAGAGCCCAACCTGCAAATAAAAATGGAATTAATTACTTTAGAGCACTTTAACCATTCAAATGTCAAAAACAATATTTATTTAATCTGTTCATTTTCTAATAATTCTTAAATACCTGAATCTTTCTCCAGAAATTCGGTTGACTGAGCTTTCATTGCCTCCACAAACGATTGGTAAACATCATCCAAGTCGCTCCCTATAACAACTATTTCATTGGAGGTATTAAATGACTTTTCACTAAATGTTTCCTGCGATGGTAGAAAGTATCGACCAACAACAACCATGTTAATTTTTAAGGACTTTTGGACACGTAATATTTCACTCATCAAAGCCAACACTCGGGGTTTAATTTCTTCGAAAAATAATGTGTAGTCTACATGTTCACCATCACTATTTATACGATAAGATATAAGCCTATTTTTAAATGCGCCTTGTATAACTTGAACACCGTGGGACACCGTCACACAGGACTTTTCTTTATGCTGTAATGTTCTCTGATGCGCAAACATTTGATTGTGTGGCACATTTACGTTACATAAGGTGCAAGTTTGCATAGTCGACGTTGATGCAGCACCATCAATTCTACGTCGCTTACCCCAATCTTCATTATTAAATCTTGATACACACGATTCTCTTTTATGCCGTTCCATACTATAGCTACGAGTAAATGCCGTTCCACAGTTTTCACACACGTAATTCATTGTAATCAATTATTATTGTTGTTCACTTGTTATTCACTAAAATTCGTGACTTACACTAAAAATCAAATTACTTGAAATGGTTTATAAAGCCGACGTTATAATGGTGGGGGGTTATGCTAAGGTCAAGTTCAAGGTCAAGATCAAAGCCAAGTTGATGGTCAAGTTCAAGGTCGAGTTGCTCAAGGTGAAGGCCGGGTTACTCAAGGTCAAATTCGGATTAGTCAAGGTCATTCGGGTTCGGTCAAGGTCATCCAAGGTCAAGGGCGTTCGGGTTTGGTCAAGGTCATCCAAGGTCAAGGGCGTTCGGGTTCGGTCAAGGTCATCCAAGGTCAAGGGCGTTCGGGTTCGGTCAAGGTCATCCAAGGTCAAGGGCGTTCGGGTTCGGTCAAGGTCATCCAAGGTCATTCGGGTTAGGTCAAGGTCATCCAAGGTCAAGGTCATCCAAGGTCAAGGTCATCCAAGGTCAAGGTCATCCAAGGTCAAGGTCATCCAAGGTCAAGGTCATCCAAGGTCAAGGTCATCCAAGGTCAAGGTCATACAAGGTCATTCGGGTTAGGTCAAGGCCATCCAAGGTCAAGGTCATTCGGGTTTGGTCAAGGTCATCCAAGGTCATTCGGGTTAGGTCAAGGTCAAGGTCATAAAAAGTGGAGGGGGGTTGTGCTTCTTCCCATTACGACACTACTACTTCGCTTACATTGGTTAAATGGGCAAGGCGCCATATAGTACTAATACGCAGTGCGCATGCGCAAGAAAAAATAAATAGACGTTTCACACTTGACTTTGACAACTGGACAGAAATTTGTAAACAAATATTAAAGTTCTTGATTTGTTTAGATTTTGTATATTATTTCGATCGAAAAAGAAAAAAGAACGCAGGTAAATATATGATTAAAACTTTTATTAGATATTTTACAATTATTTTTAGAGTTCAACAGGTAAAATAATAGGTTTTTGTAGGATTCTTTAAAGTACACATGCAATTTTCGGTAAAAATAGGTAGGTATAGGGTATAGGTACCCAATTATATCAACAGCAGCAAAGGAAATTATAATCTTTAGGAAATGGACTACCTAGTTAATGTTCTCTCCCGAAAATAACGTAAGTAAGTTGTTGGGAAAACGATTGCTCAAATGCAATAAAAGTAATGGAATAAAATGCAACCAATGTTTTTAGAATCAATACTACTCTTTGTCTAGATAAAATAAATGCTTTTCAAATATTCCATTAGCAACACAATTCCTCAACGGTCAGAGAACCAGCGAAACAAAATGCATTTAATGTTTTCAGAACAATTAATATTGTCGTCCAGACAAGCTACCAAATTTGCAAATATTATTCTAAAACAGCGGCCTGTCGCTACGGTTAATTTAGCAAGAAATTGTTTTCAAGGCGGTTCAGTGGTAAAAGGTCTGTTTTTGAAGATTGTAAAAACGTATATATGCTTTGTCGCTGGGAGATTGAGCTCACCGCAGTGCACAAAGCGGGAAAATTGACCATTGATCTAGAGAAGGCATTGCGGAGCAGTGAATGGCCAATTAGAACACAACGCGCGAAATGTGTGGCCTTCTGATTGGCCGGTCTGACGGTGGCATGATGTTTTAGCGACGGGAGCACACTGACGTTCTCTCGAGAACCACTGCGGGTTAAACTAGTGAAAGGCCAACACGTACGTCAAAAATAAAAGTGGGTCATCGTCCGACGGACAAAATATTGCATTCGCTAAAATAAAAGCATCAAGTTATAATAATGGTAGTAATGTTGCAAAAAGTTAGTAATGTTATAAGTTAGTAGTTAACCATGTATTAAAAAGTTATTGTGTAAACAAGTGCCAAATTGGATAAATAAACGCCAAATTAAATGGGATCTAACTGTCTAATTCACCTAACCAATATATAAGACGAACCAGTGAAATAACCTAACTCGAGAAATATACAAAGCCTCATCCGTCTAATGTTGGAAGTTAAAAATAAAACTTGATTCCCACATTTTGGTCCTTTGACTCCGGATTGGTTAGAGTGAATTATGGTCCTTCGAAAATCCAGATGGTGAAGTGAACAAAAAGTGTAGTAAAAAGCAAGTTTTTGTGAAAAACGTAACTATAATAAAAAATAAGATGATTGTAAATAAAGTGGAGAGTTTAAGTTGAGAATTCCTGTTAGAGACTGTCAAACCAGGGAATTGTGAAAGTGGGTAAAAGTTAAAAGTCATTGGGGGGAGTACAGTTTAGTGAAAAGTGTCTACGCAAACGCAAGACGAGGCGTACTTACATCAGGGAACAATAAGCAAAGCAATAAGCATCGAGAAAACAAGGAAGGTAGAGTAACAATAAGATATTGTAGTTGTACTTTTGTATATAGTACTGTTTGTTGTTATTGTCAATATTTTGGTTAAGCAAAATCATGCTGTGGTAGCCAACAGTTTGATAATATTTGCATTGAGAGTAGGTTGTAGCGGCAAGCTAATTTCAAAATCAGAACGATTGGTTAATTAAATAACAAATATAAAAAAAAATGGATTTAGAAACGTTAAAGATAACACGGACTGTTGCGAAAGCCGCTATAACGCGAGTTCAAATATGGATTGAACAAAGTTTGAATGATAAAACGAGAGTAGTACAAGCTTCCGTCAGAGAAGAACTATTAAAAAAAGCATTTCCAAACTATACAGAGGCGCAAGATAAGATCGAGGAATTATACCCCGATGACGACGATCGTACTGACATTGAAAACAAATATTGTGCTCTAATAATTGAAATTGAGAACTTGAGGTCAACTAGTGTTGCAAACTCAGTATGTAGCGTGCAAAGTGTGCCGTCGGTGCACATCACATCGGGAATTAAACTACCAGACTTGAAAATTTCACCCTTTGACGGAAATGTAGCCGATTGGAGAGGTATAGTTCACAGCATTAGTTTTAAATAATACAAGTTTGACAGATATTCAGAGATTAATTTATCTGAAAACAACTTTAAATTGAGAATCGCTCAAGCTGGTCGATTCGTTAGAGATTATAGGTTCAAACTTTGAAATTGCGTTTAATATTTTAAAGAAAAGATATGAAAACAAAACCTGTGTCATAAATAGTTATTTAAATAATATTTTAGATACCCCTCAGCTTGCAAAGCCGAACGCGGGAAATTTTAGAGAGTTTATTGCAAATCAAAGAAAAACAATTGAGTCATTAAAAAAATTAAGCTTGTCAAACACAGACATTTTGGTATATTTACTGGTATTTATTTTGGAAAATAAATTAGATTTTGCGACAAAAAGAGCATTTGAGCTTGATCGCGATCTAGATGAATTGCCGTCGGTAAACGATTTCTTTGAATTTTTGGAGCGAAGATGCATAGTCTTTGAAAACTTATCTAGTACAAATTTGCAGTCAAGCCCTACCTCACAACCAAGGGGTGCTAGAAATGATAGAGTTGTGTTATTTACGGAAAATCAACAAAATAATAAGTCTTGTGACATTTGTGGTGCGACGGCAGGTCACACACTATACGCATGCGATGAATTCTTGAAACTTTCGGTCCAAGAACGAAATAAAATTGTGCAGCTTAAAAGATTATGCTTCAATTGCTTCGGTAGACATAGTGTGGCGCAGTGTACGTCAATTTATACATGCAGAACTTGCGGAAGTAAACATAATTCTTTGTTGCATCAGAGCGGAGCGTTGTAACGAAGTTACATAGGTTTTAGTTTTAGTAACCCGTTTTAGGTTTAGGATAGCTAGGATAAAATATAATCACGTTATCTAGGTACCTCCCAGGAATTAAATTTATTTTATTCTTTTATTTGTCAATCGAAAATTTCCAATCTTTCACCAAGCAGTATCATAACGAATTGTGTATTATCTATAAGTAAAAAGAAAACTAAACCGATCCCCAAATTAGTTAACTAATTAAAAATACGATACACATTAATTATGATCAATCCTGCATAATACAGCGAGCAGTACCGAGTCGGCAACGCGAGGGGATACGCCGCGCGCCTCGATAGTACCGCGTCATAACAGGTGCGGGCAGCGGCCCCCAGCTGCTTCAGTTGGCGCACGGAAGGGTATTTAAGCGAGCGCTGTTTTGACTCTCGAGCTTGGAAAACGGCTATAAATAGCGTGATTTTCCAAGGGAGAGCCAGTCAGTGCAGAACCATAAATTGAAAAAGTGTTGAGCATTTGTCCCGGCTTTAAAATCTGCATAAGTCTTTTCTTTGGACGACCGTCACCAAGCGAATTGCCAGTTGATCTTGGAGTTTCTGAGACCTGGGTGTGACAAGGCGGCATACGTGAACCTGAAGTAAAAAGCAAGGCGTTGCTGAAGAAGCACCGGTGGAGGACGCCGTAGTCGAGCCCGATACTGTGAGGAAACAGTGGTTCCTAGTCGATCCAGAAGTTTGTACCTGGAATACGGGCAAATTTTGAACGCACCTAGGCGGAAAGTGTCTGCTCACGATCTTCGGAGGAGGGCCAATCGTTCGAGAACCTTTGCCAGCCTAGAGACCTAATTTTAAGAGGACGTACGACGAGAACCGGTCATCGCCGACGTTGCCGACACTGGACTAACCGTGCCATAACTGCTGCAACGGACGCCATCGCCAGGGAGGCGTGTACGAGTGTTTACCACCTGGGCATAACCTGCACCAGGTCGGCAAGAAGAGAAAACCTAGTGGCAAAATAATTTTAAGAGGAACTACGACGAGAACCGGTCATAGCCGAAGTTGCCGACACTGGACTAACTGTGCCATAACTGCTGCAACGGACGCCATCGCCAGGGAGGCGTGTACGAGTGTTTACCACCTGGGCATAACCTGCACCAGGTCGGCAAGAAGGGAAAACCTAGTGGCAAAATAATTTTAAGAGGAAGTACGGCGAGAACCGGTCATAGCCGAAGTTGCCGACACTGGACTAACTGTGCCATAACTGCTGCAACGGACGCCATCGCCAGGGAGGCGTGTACGAGTGTTTACCACCTGGGCATAACCTGCACCAGGTCGGCGAGACGAGAAAACTAAGTGGCAACGTAATTTTGAGACGAATTAGTGGAAATCCGGCGACGCCAAGAGCTGGACGTCGTGGCCAGACCTCCAGCAGCTAGTGCCGATACCTAGAAGGCGGATACAAGTACTTACCACCTGGGCACAACCTGCCCCAGGTCGGCAAAGAAGAAGCCGAGCGTGGCAAACAGTGAAATGGCTGTAAATATGGACTTACAAAGTGTAACCCCTCCGGCCCTGACGGCGGAGGGCGAAGAAAACCCGAACATGCTCTTTTCTACCGAGGCCGACTTCAGGCAAGGGCTTGAAGCGGCTTCAAACTGCCCTACACAGCTCGCCGCCCCTGAGATGACGACGAGAGCTAGCCGAGGTACTTCCAGGGATATGCCCCTTGAAGGAGGAAGCGAAGGCGAACTGTGCCAGGACATGGCGCCCAACTCGATGACTTACTCAGGCGATAGGAGTAACAAAGAACCCTGTGACGACATTAGGCCCTTTGGCCTAAGCTATCGCGAATCGTCAACGTACCTACCCATGGAATGCCCAGCTTTTAACACAAGAGCGAAGCGCCGATTATGGGAGGAAAAGTATAGAATGGACGTGGAGATTCATAGCGAGTCTGAAGAGGACTCGGATGATGATTCTGAAGACACAACGATAGACGAGCAAATACCCTGCAACCAAGAAGCTTCGTTTATTATGAAGGAAATTCAAAGAAGAATTTCGAGAAAAGATACGCCACCTGAAGAACGGCGGATGCCGCCTATTTTAGATGAAGAACTAAAAAGGCCAAGCTATGAGGACAAACCTAGAGGTCCGGCGCTGCCACCGTTAAGTCGGCAAATTCCGCCGACTCAAGGGGGAGTCCGGCATAAGCAGAGGTATGAGGAGAAAATTAAGGAAATGGTGTTACCACCTTTAAATGAACAACCGACGGAGCCAAGACAAGATTGGCAAGCCATTGAGGCTTTAAGATGGAAAACTATGGAAGGGTTAGCCCAGTCCATAGGGCAATTAATAAACAAGCCTAGAAGAACGATCCCGGCACCGCCACCTAAGTTTGCAGGAACCGACACGGAGGACCCGGTGCTGTTTTTAAAACATATGCAGGCGTATTGTACAGAGATTGGAGCACTGGCATACCAATGGACGGACCTGGCAATTAGACAAATGACGGGACAAGCAGCCATCCGTATGAAGATTTACGCAGGAGGACAAAATACTTGGAGACAGTTACAAGAGGCGGTGCTCAGGGCATATAATAATAGTGAATGTTTAAATCACTTACGTGCGGAGCTGTATGGCCAAGACCAAGTTAAAGGAGAAGGTGCGGAGGCATTTTTGATTCGTAAGAGGCAAATCTGTCAACGAATAAACCCGAGATGGCAGGAAGAAGAGGTGGTGCCGCTATTGCTGAGCAGGCTAAGCGGTCCATTACGAGCTGCGCTACGTACATGGAACTGTCGGAGCACTGAAGAACTATTGAACGCTGCGATTACGGTGGAACGGGATTGAAAAACGTCCGAGGTGTACACCGCACCGAGAGCAAATTTTAACGCTCAGAATAGCAGAGATGATGGGGAAAATAGACAGTTGCAGTACCGAGGCTACCAAGGCCGCTTACAATGCTTTGGCTGTGGAGGTGCTCACCTACACAGAAACTGTATGAACGAAGGAAGAAGACCTCAACAACAGGGAGGTCAGACGCAGGCACCAAATAGGCCACAATATAGCAGAACATGGGAGAGACGGGATAATCAAAATACAAATAGGCAACAAGCAAGCGGAGTAAAACCAAAGAAGCCGAAATTTATGTTTCCGGATGGATCACCTGTGGAGATGCCCGGTACTAATAGGCATGGAGCAATGATTATGCGCGCCATGCAATACCAAATTGATCATCCTTCGCAAGGAGCAGACTATAAACAACAAGCTCTAAGAGACGGAATGTGGTACGCGTTGCATGCGGATGACGAAGACTATGACCAAGAACTCTTACGTAAAGAATGTGGAATCCAGGAAAAGAGTGGAGAGGAGAACTTAGCTGATGAAGAGGAAGAAATAGACGACCCAGAGAAGTTGCTGTTTAATTTCCGAAACAACGACTACATTTCCTGCGTTGACGACCTGGCAGATCCAGAAAACCGGCACCCGATACAGTCAACAAGTCAAACTGCCAGTGATCTATCAACGAGAGTTTCGGCCGCCGTTAATAGCGAGGAAATAGTCAGCGATACTACTCCAACCGATGATGACACAGAAACAAATGAGGAGTCGCCGATGACGGAGATCCGAAGAGACCGGAAACAACACCGACGAATGAGACGGTTTAGACAGCGTCATGCCTCACCCCCAACTTCAGACTCGGAGGAGGGCGTGAAATTTAATAAAATGACTTGTGCAGCGTTATTGCAAGCAGAAAACGAGGAATTTGCAGCTGACCAATTGCTGCAACAAGCAAAGCGAGCTAAATACAGAGTTTTGAAGCCACCAGACATGGTCCAAGAAGACGAGGAAGCTAAATCCAAAATTTTGGAGCCACCAGACGTGGTCCAAGAGGACGAGATCGATATAATCTCGTCACCACCAGAATTCGAGGACAAGATTGAAATTAAGGAGGAAGAACTGACCGACTCGACGGCCGCCACAGCTGCATGTTGTAACCAACCCGTTGCAGAGATAGCGGAACCAATAGAACCAGCTTTGACGGACTTACAATTAAGAGATGGACAAGAAACCCAACGTCCAAGAGAAGATTATATAGGGTGGACAGTAGTCGCGGTAAAACGTACGCCACTGCCAGAATCCGACCCGATAGCGGGTTTTGTAGAGCCACCTGTAACCGATTTATACCTATGTCCTCCAAGTTTGGAGACCCGGTATGACCAACAAGGTATCCCCTGGAGATATGTGCCTACCAGAATCCCCGCACAAATCCAGCTCCATGGCCAACCCCCTGAAATACATGAAATTCCGGCCCCTCAGCCCGAGGTCGCCGAGGTACCATTGAGGCAGCCTAAAGAGAAGCCACTAGACGTGGAGGAAACTACGGCCCCTCAACCCGAGGTCGCCGTAGCAGCATTGAGGCAGCCGAGAGAGAAGCCACCTGAGGCCTCCGAGGAGTCCCCCAGGTCGCCAGAGAACTACCCGCAGGAGGCCTATGCCAGGTCATCTGCAGAAGAGCCACCGGATGAAGATAGAGCCATGGAGGTTGAGGAATCGCCTCGTTCCAGAGAGAAGGAAAAGTCTTCCCACAAAAGGAAACGGAAGAAATTTTAAATATGTTTATATGTACTTTGTTATTTTTTTTGTATTGTTGTTTATGGACTTTGTTATTTTTTTATTGTTGTTGTTATAAATGATGTCTGATCGTACTAGATGAGTACGGTTAAATAAACATACCGTAACAAATGCTCTTCAGAGGGGGGGTGTTTTGACTCTCGAGCTTGGAAAACGGCTATAAATAGCGTGATTTTCCAAGGGAGAGCCAGTCAGTGCAGAACCATAAATGGATGAAGGCCAATTGAAAAAGTGTTGAGCATTTGTCCCGGCTTTAAAATCTGCATGTCTTTTCTTTGGACAACCGTCACCAAGCGAATTACCAGTTGATCTTGGAGTTTCTGAGACCTGGGTGTGCCAAGGCGGCATACGTGAACCTGAAGTAAAAAGCAAGGCGTTGCTGAAGAAGCACCGGTGGAGGACGCCGTAGTCGAGCCCGATACTGTGAGGAAACAGTGGTTCCTAGTCGATCCAGAAGTTTGTACCTGGAATACGGGCAAATTTTGAACGCACCTAGGCGGAAAGTGTCTGCTCACGATCTTCGGAGGAGGGCCAATCGTTCGAGAACCTTTGCCAGCCTAGAGACCTAATTTTAAGAGGACGTACGACGAGAACCGGTCATCGCCGACGTTGCCGACACTGGACTAACCGTGCCATAACTGCTGCAACGGACGCCATCGCCAGGGAGGCGTGTACGAGTGTTTACCACCTGGGCATAACCTGCACCAGGTCGGCAAGAAGAGAAAACCTAGTGGCAAAATAATTTTAAGAGGAACTACGACGAGAACCGGTCATAGCCGAAGTTGCCGACACTGGACTAACTGTGCCATAACTGCTGCAACGGACGCCATCGCCAGGGAGGCGTGTACGAGTGTTTACCACCTGGGCATAACCTGCACCAGGTCGGCAAGAAGAGAAAACCTAGTGGCAAAATAATTTTAAGAGGAAGTACGGCGAGAACCGGTCATAGCCGAAGTTGCCGACACTGGACTAACTGTGCCATAACTGCTGCAACGGACGCCATCGCCAGGGAGGCGTGTACGAGTGTTTACCACCTGGGCATAACCTGCACCAGGTCGGCGAGACGAGAAAACTAAGTGGCAACGTAATTTTGAGACGAATTAGTGGAAATCCGGCGACGCCAAGAGCTGGACGTCGTGGCCAGACCTCCAGCAGCTAGTGCCGATACCTAGAAGGCGGATACAAGTACTTACCACCTGGGCACAACCTGCCCCAGGTCGGCAAAGAAGAAGCCGAGCGTGGCAAACAGTGAAATGGCTGTAAATATGGACTTACAAAGTGTAACCCCTCCGGCCCTGACGGCGGAGGGCGAAGAAAACCCGAACATGCTCTTTTCTACCGAGGCCGACTTCAGGCAAGGGCTTGAAGCGGCTTCAAACTGCCCTACACAGCTCGCCGCCCCTGAGATGACGACGAGAGCTAGCCGAGGTACTTCCAGGGATATGCCCCTTGAAGGAGGAAGCGAAGGCGAACTGTGCCAGGACAGCGCTCGGCGCTCAAAAGGCAGTTCCTGCTACGAGACCTCACCGAGTAGAAGAACCGCTACGTGGGTAAGAAAATTTATTTAGTTAGGGTGTGTCGTATTTAAAAATAAAAAAAGGGAAACCGTTAAAACTTTCAATCCGTTTTAAAATATATAGTGGATCATTAAAAGTGTTACTGTAGGGACCGAATCGCTTCCATATCTATTTTTATTTCTCCGTACAAAATAGTCCTGGCATAGTTCGGGATTATTAGTACTTATTTTTCGCCCCCCGTGAAGTCAACGAGTCCTGGCAAAGTTCGGGAAAATAGTTGCACCCTCTTTCTCAAAGCAGACAGCGAGACCTGGCAAAGTTCGGGAAATTCGCTATACCTGCTTCAACCCTGACAGTCTGCGAGTCCTGGCAAAGTTCGGGAAATTAGTGGACTTTAAACGCCCTCCCTCTCAAAATCAACGAATCCTGGCAAAGTTCGGGAAATAGTTGTACTCTATAATTAGCCCCCGTGAAGTCAACGAGTCCTGGCAAAGTTCGGGAAATTAGTTGCACCCTCTCTAACAAAGCAAAGGCAACTCCTCCTGGCAAAGTTCGGGGAGGTGGTTGTACTAGCTTCAACCCTGATAGTCTGCGAGTCCTGGCAAAGTTCGGGAAAATAGTGGACTTTAAACTTCCTTTACATCAAATTATAAAACCCGAAGAATAACCGTACCTGCAGTAACCCTACTTTTTTTTATTTATTTTACGGGCTAAGTTCTGAGATACCGACAGCTCCTTCTTTTAATATATATACGACCCGCACCACCCTAACTTGCATCAGGCTTGAAACCGATCATTATCGTTCTTTTAAATCATCCTGCTGACATAAGATTACCGCTTCCATTTGGCAAACACCTGCACGTTTTCATTAAGTTTATTCTCATCGCTCTTCTTTACTAAAAATAAAATAAGACCGATCTTGGTTTTTAAGAATTACTTTTTAAGTAGTAAAGGGGCGCCAAGCCAAAGGGGCGGGGGGGCGGTTGCCCCCCTGTGGCTACGCCACTGGCAGTCACTAACGAATCAACTACAATGTAAAGTCTATAAGCACAAGCTAAATATTTCAAGTATTTGACAAAGAAGTTTTAAAATAAATAAATTAACAGATGTAAGCGTACACTCAAAAACGCAAAATAAAAATTATACCGTGTCTTGTATAATATTGGATAATATAACATATAAGTTGCCGCAGGTACCGATAAAAAAAGATAGTTTAAAAATACCAAATAGTATACAGGGTGAACTTGCAGACCCAACATTTTATGAGACTTCTAGTATAGATCTTTTATTGGGAGCGAGTTTTTATTATGCAATTTTGGAAAAGGGCATTGCAGTTTAGGTAAGCAATTGTCGACTCTTTTAAGCACCGAATTCGGGTGGATTATCGCAGGTAATGTAGCTTCTTTCTGTATTAAACCAGTGCAAAATCAACAAGACTGTTCACAGAATGAGGTTTCGTTTTCTTTACAAACACAAGAAATTGATGATAGGTTAACAAAGTTTGGGAGATTAAACAAATCCCATCAACAAAGGTAATGTCAACTGACGAATATGCCATTTAAGCAGCCGCAAAAATAGAAGTACTTCGAAAATTCATATGCAATGGCAGAAAAACGTTTTCTATCACTTGAGAGGAGATTTAAGAGTAACCCGGAATTATTTTCGGAATACAAAAAATTTATTGATGAGTAGGTTGACCTAGGTCATGCAAGGTATGTTCCGTTGGCTTTGACGACCGCGAACAACGAGAATAAATATTTTATACTACATCTGTGTGTAATCAGAGATTCTAGTGTCACAACAAAATTACGTGTAGTGTTTGACGCGTCGGCAAAGTCAAAGTCGGAATATTCTTTGAATGATATCACTCTAAAAGGGTATTAGGTGCAGCCTGAGCTTATTGATATTTTGTGCCGGTTCCGGTATTTTCAATTCGTATTGATTTCAGACATACAAAAAATGTATAGACAAATAAAAATAAATCCAGAGCATAAGTTTCTGCAGAATATTCTTTGGCGGGACAATCCATACGAAAGCTTAAAATGTATCGAGCTGCAAACTCTGACGTATGGAGTTAACTTTGCTCTGAATTTCCAGTGGCGTCCCAAGCGCTGATGACGCAATGTTACGTGGACGACTTGGCCGGTTGCAACGATTTTGAACAATTGTCGGAGTTGTATGCGCAGTTAAATAAACTGCTCAACGTTTTACTTTGCACAAATAGTGGTCTAATTCGAGAACGCTTTTAGAATCTGTGTCGCAGACACAAGTTAAGTACATGAGTATGATTTGAATTTCGATGACACGCCAAATAAGGTGTTAGGATTAAAATGGATTCCGGATGAGGATATGTTAAGTGTTGCGATTCCGACTGATTTGGGAAATAAAAATCCAAGGAAAAGAATTATTTTGTCAACGTTAGCGCAATGTTACGATCCGTTAGGAATTGTTAATCCAGTGGTAGTTGCAGGAAAGATTTTAATGCAAAAATTGTGGATTCAAAAATTAGATTGGGACACGGAAATAACAAATATTGATTTGAAAATAGATGGGGGTAAATTTTTAGGTATGATGTCTCTTTTCGGCTCGTTAAAAATACCTAGGAAAATATGTGACAATAAAAAAATACTGAGAATCGAAATTTAAAGATTTGCGGACGCAAGCACATTGGCGTACGGCGCCTGTGTGTATATTCGAGTTTTGTACGCGGATAATTCAGTGACTAGTAATTTGATCCCTTCAAAATCGAGAGTAGCACCAATTAAAACAATTACATTGCCAAAATTGGAACTATGTGCTTTGGTAATTTTAGCAAATTTTGTACAAAGCATTCTGACTATTTTTGAGAACCTGATGAAGTTCGATTCGGTAAATCCTTGGTCGGATTCTAAGATTGCTATTGCATGGTGTAGCGATCATCCAAATCGGTGGTCTACGTTTGTATCGCATAGAGTGTCTCAAATTCAGAGCCTCACAACAAAATGCATTTTAAAATATGTAAAATCAGCAGATAATTGCGCGGACATTTTGTCATCGGGAAACTTTTCAACCGAAATTATTAATTCAGGACATTGGTTTCATGGACCTGAATTTTTGTTGAACTCGGACGTGGATTTGCACTCGTTCGACAGTCAAATAAATTTAAAAAATATTCCAGAACAAAGGAAAATAGTGCTCGTCGCCTTTCAGGGACCAGAGGCGTGCGATTTTTGGTTAGAATATTTCGCGAACTTTTCGAATTTTGGACGTTTAATGCGATCAGTAGCATTTATATTCCGGTTTATACAGGGTGACTCGGATCTAAATGTACAAACATCAGCAGGAGATAGTGGACATCTTGGGGGTTCTAAATAATCTATCTTTAGTGGGTCCATCTTTCCTCGTTACTTAGATACAGAGTGTTTTATAAGGTTTGGCTCATTTTTGTTTTTGCCATAATTCTTTTAGCACCCGGTATAAAATGTTCATATTCGGTGGAAATATTTTGAGTAGCTATCGCTTCAAAATGCCGTATGAAAATTTTTTGAAATTCAGGTCCGGACTTTAAAAACAAGACTGATTTCATTTTTTTAAATTCAACTCCCTGTATATCATATTTTTGTAAATTTTATTTTTTATTTGAAAAACACATAAAAAACTAATTCCAATGACATACTTATCAAAATCCCCGCACTCGCCGCTCAGCCATAATAAATTGCTCTTCTTTAGATGTTGAAACACATACAAAATAATAACTGTTTTTATAACGACAATAATACCAATAATAAGAAATAAACCAAAGTAATAAAATAGCGGCTTGTTAAAATTTGAAAATTTTCAATTCAATTTGACTCCATGGCTCGGCACCTCAGAACAACGAAATATTGGGGGGCAACAAAACATAATAAGTCATTGTCAGTTGTAACCTGTCAGATTTTTGGGCATTACGAGGATATTTTTGTTAAACATTTACTTCTCGTTTAAAATGCCCCATTAATTTTGAAACCAAGAATACGCTGATATATTATTTGTATATGGATTTTGCGATGGTAACAGGCGAGCCGCTTCTCGAGAGTATGAATTAAGGTTTCCTGGAAGAAGATGTCCAAACCATCAAACATTTTCAAATGTATTTTCTTTTGTTCGTGAACAAGGACATTTTCCGACACAAAATAATATTGATCAGCCTGTAAGACACCCAGTTCAACAGGAAGAAGACATTTTAAATTTGATTGAAGAAAATCCAAAAACATCCACAAGGAAAATTTCTAGACGTCTGCATATAACGCAAAAATGAACTCATTCAACAATAAAAAATGAAGGCTTATATCCTTATCATATCCAAGAGGTACAAAGGTTGGAACCAGGTGATTATGCTAACCGTTTGGTTTTTTGTCAGTGGATTAGGAGGCACCAAAGAGACATTCACCGGACTTTGTGGACCGATAAAGCTCAGTTTACCAGAGATGGAGTCAACAATTCCAGAAATCGTCATCTATGGTCTCTAGAAAATCCAAATGCTATTAGGCAGTCGCACTCGCAACATAGATTTTCCATAAATGTTTGGGCAGGTATAATCAATGGTAAATTGATTGGCCCACACATCTTTGAAGAAAGATTAGATGGAAACCAATATTTACACTTTTTGGAAAACATTTTGCCAAATCTTCTCCAAACTGAGAATGTTAATTTAAGAGGAATGTATTTCCAACACGATGGAGCCCCTCCACATTATGCAAGAATTGTTTCCGAACTTTTAAACAATAGATATCCCAACAGATGGATAGATCGTGGGGGGCCCCATTCTTGGCCAGCAAGATCTCCCGACTTTAACCCGCTGGACTTCTTTTTTGGGGGTATATGAAAAATTTCGTTTACGAGGAAGAAATTAATACACGGGATCAGCTCTTGCAACGCATTATCGCTTCATTTCAGGAAATGAAAAATAGACCAGGTGTAATCAGAAGTGCAGTTTCAAATTTAAAAATCAGAGGAATATAATGTGAAGAAGTTAATGGTGGGCATTTTGAAAATATTCTCAAATAATTATGTTTTTGTTATTTTTGTTATTATTGGTATTATTGTCGTTATAAAAACAGTTATTATTGTGTATGTGTTTCAACATCTAAAGAAGAGCAATTTATTATGGCTGAGCGGCGAGTGCGGGGATTTTGAAAAGTATGTCATTAGAAGTAGTTTTTTATGTGTTTTCAAATAAAAAATAAAATTGACAAAAATATGATATACAGGGTGTTGAATTTAAAAAAATGAAATCAGTCTTGTTTTTAAAGTTCAGACCCGAGTTCAGACCTGAATTTCAAAAAATTTTCATACGGCATTTTGAAGCGATAGCTACTCAAAATATTTCCACCGACTATGAATATTTTATACCGGGTGCTAAAATGGCAAAAACAAAAATGAGCCAAACTTTATAAAACACTCTGTATCTAAGTAACGAGGAAAGATGGACCCACTAAAGATAGATTATTTAGAACCCCCAAGATGTCCACTATCTCCTGGTGATGTATGTACATTTAGATCCGAGTCACCCTGTATATAACCCATAACCCGTATTATGGGGTCTGGGAGACACTAGTCAACAAATAACAGGTAGTCGTTTCCCTACTTTTCCTATATCATGGCGCCATTCCATCTACTTTTAAATTAAGCGGACAGCAGTGTGCTTGAATATTTTGAGCGATTTAAGTGAACGTACGCGTAAATTATTTCGGGTTAAAGTGCAATAGTGTCTGTGAGACCCCTTTGTATGGGTTAAGTAACTTTTTATAAAAATACATTAGAATGGATTGTGCTCCGGGGCCATCTAAGCGTGTTCGGTATGATGACAAGCAATTTGAAGAGACTGTAAAGCGATGGTATGATGAAGTAGACAGTGATGTTAGTGACATAGATGTATGTGATAGTGATTACGCAATCGAAAGTGATCACGATAGTGAGTCGGAGCTTGACTGCGAGGAATCGGATAAAAGTAGTTCGAAAGAAGATAAATTTTTAGAAGTAACGTAGACCTAGACAGCGACGATGATGATGACGAAAATGATGAGTGAAAAGAAAAACAAGAATCGAATCGGAAATCCTATTATGGAAAAAATTAGTATAAGTGGAGTACTCAACCTCATGTTAGCCGCAGTCGCACTTTGAAGCACAACATCGTAGTTCAGTTACCTGGATTGCGTAATATGGCTAAGCAGTGCTTACAGATTTCTCCCATAGCAGCATCCGCATGGGGCCTTCTTTTTCGAAATGATATTTTGCAGCAAATAGTGCAATGGACCAATGAAAAAATTGGAACTAAACGGGTAAAATATGCTGATCAAAAATTGGCTTGGCTTCAAGACACTGATTTAGTTGAAATAAATGCGTTCTTGGGTCTGCTAATTCATACATCATTGTTTAAGTCCAACCACGAAAACATGGAGACCACTTTTGCCACAGATGGAACTGGACGGGACGTATTTAGATGTGTCATGACTATGAAACGGTTCGAGTTTTTACTAGTCTGTCTACGTTTTGACAATCCCACTGATCATCTAGAACGCAGAATTGAGAATCCCGCTGCACCAATTTCAGAAATTTTTAATAAATTTGTGCAAAATTGTCAGGAAGCATATTCCGTGGGTTTTTTTAACGTGTGTCGACGAAATGTTAATTTCCTCTAGAGGAAAATGCCGGTTCAAAATGTATATACCTAAAACTAAAGAAGTTGAAAGCACTTTATATGGATTCACGTATTATAGGAGAAGACGCCCCAAAAACTCATGAAATACAGAATATACAGGGTGTTTCAGAATAAGATGCTGATCCTTAACGGTGTGAATCCTTAGGTGATTTTAAAAAGAAAAGTTCAAATTAACATATATCCTTAACCTATCAACTTTCAAACTACAGGGCGTTAAAGTTTTAAGAAAAAAATCGTTTTTCTATCATAACTTTAACAACTTTCTAGCTATTTTTATCAATACACATGCCCTCTAAGCATCAATAGCCATTTTTTGGTGTAGAAAAATTTCGAATTTTTTTAACCAGTGGCGTCCTGAAAGGGTTTGGACTAGACATTTTGGAAAAATATTATATACGCCACTGCTTTTTCTCAAGATAAAAATTATTTTTAAAATACTCATTCATTTTAGGCCAAATTTAATATCTTGCCTTTTTATCGTCCGACAAACAGTTTCCGACAAAAGAAATAAAAAGCATTAAATGCGCATTCGCTATGTGCCTATGGTTTATTTTTTAACATTAAATTAAAACAACTAACATTAAATAACGTGTGAACAAAAACGAAAATAATTTAGATTAGCTGTTGAAAGTGGCCACCACCTGCAAGAATGCATGCTTCAGCTCTTCTCCTCATTGAGTCTCGTACCCTTTGAAAAATTCCTGGAGTATTCCTGATAGTGTCGAAACAAACTATTATGCGGTTTCTCAACTCCTCTTCAGTATTTATTGGAATGCTGTAAACCAACGTTTTCAGATGTCCCCACAGGAAAAAATCTAGACTGTTTAGATCAGGGGATCTAGGTGGCCACGATCGTGTTCCTCTGCGCCCTATCCATCGATTACTATAATGTTGATTTAAAAACTCTCGTGCTAAGAGACTGAAATGGGCAGGTGCACCATCGTGCATAAACCACATACGATGTCGGGTTAAAATAGTGATGTTGTCTAGCAAATTTGGTAAAGTGTGTTCAAGAAATTGGCGATAATTGATTCCGTTCAATCTGGCTGGTAAAAAATAAGGCCCAATTAAATAATCACCAATAATTCCAGCCCAAACATTTACAGAAAATTGCTGTTGGTGGTGGGATTCCGTAATGGCATGTGGGTTTTCTTCTGTCCAGAAGTGATTGTTATGAAAATTTTGTATGGCGTTCCTGGAAAAATTAGCTTCGTCCGGCATCAAATTCGGGATTTTCGGTAACCATTCGAATAAACCATTGGCAGAAATTGATGCGTAATGGAAAATCCCTAGGAAGTAGGGCCTGGACCCGTTTAATATGGTACGGATATAACAAATAACTTTAAAGAATTCTCCAGACTAGGACATGAGTAATATTTAAAATATTCCCAATTTTTCTGGTACTTATATTAGGGTTTTGTTCCACTAAATTTAAAAGCAAGCCCGTACAGGTAATGCATATCCGCAAACTCGACATTTGAAAAATTTACCATGATACTTACCTATACGTTTAAAAAGTATTACGTTTTTAAAATTTAAGTTAAGTGGAAAGCCGTGTACATAAATAAATAGCTGTCAAAACTATTTGGCATTAAATATTTCGTTATTGTCATTGTTTCCTTAACAAAGTTCATAGCCTACTTGTCAGAAACCATAGGCACATAGCGAATGCGCATTTAATGCTTTTTATTTTCTTTGTCGGAAACTGTTTGTCGGACGATAAAAAGGCAAGATATTAAATTTGGCCTAAATTAAACGAGTATTTTAAAAATAATTTTTATCTTGAGAAAAAGCAGTGGCGTACATAATATTTTTCCAAAATGTCTAGTCCAAACCCTTTCAGGACGCCACTGGTTAAAAAATTACACCAAAAAATGGCTATTGATTCTTAGAGGGCATGTGTGAAAAATTCATAAAAATAGCTAGAAAGTTGTTGAAGTTATGATAGAAAAACGATTTTTTTCTTAAAACTTTAACGCCCTGTAGTTCGAAAGTTGATAGGTTAAGGATAAAGTCAAATCTGGTCTTATCTGGCGGGTCCAAAGGTCACCGATTATATGAATCAATTCGAAAATTCCAGAGCTCATCAAAATGTTGTAAATAAAAACCAATATGGCCGTATATGAACAGCTGATTTTCCATAATATTGAATATTAATAGGTTAACCGTTAACTTGAAACTATCAGTCATAATAAAAATGACGGGTCTCGTTCCAAAATTAATTTCTCAGGGGTGCGTTCGTATTATTGCAGACGGTTAACACAATAGTTTTACATTTAACAAATTTAATAACCAAAATGATGGTGGAAAATTAGATAAACAATATACAGTAAAACCCCTGACTAGCGACCACCAAAAATGTCGATGAAATGTTAAATAAATTAAACAAATTTTATTTTATTAATAATAAATTAAATATAAAAAAAAATCAAATTACACATTGGCTAAATTTTTGTTGTGTAATATCAGACTAAAAAAATATTTACAATTTAATAGGTTACGTACTTCAAAAGTCAACGAGAAAAAGCTACTAGAGCCGTTGAGGTATCAAATCCCAAATTTATTTTACACGTATTTTGCCCCTGTTAAGCCAATAAGCGCCCCGCTAAAAATAAGTGGGAGAAAGAAACGTATAAAGTCTAAACCGGTCTCAAAATGCGGGTCCAAAGGTCACGGATCATATAAATCAATTCGAAAATTCCACAGCTTATATCAAAATGCTGTGAGACTATGTAGGTATCAATATACCCGGAGAAAAGATACATAGTTTTATTATTTTAACTGTCGTGAAGTCGTGAAGATAGCCAGATATAATATTATTATTTTTGCAAAAATTATGTACATAATAGTACAGGGGTGGCGAATCTTTAGGTATTAACGTGCATTTTTTCTAAGGAAATGTTTAATGAGTCCATAGACGTGCCGTCGCAATTCGTAATATAATAATTCATAGTAAACTTTGTGATCGGTGGCGAGCCAAAATTTTATGTCGCCTACCATTGGTTCACCATCCCTGTAAATAGTATACCTTAAATGTATTTATTAAAAACGACAATAATAAACAGTGTAATTTATTTCAACAATTTTACTACTAAAACCTAAAAATTCAGTGGCATTTAGTCTGATAAACTATTTCGAAAATGAAAGAAAAAGTGGAAATTGGCCAACCAATATGCAGGAAACCGTAGCGAAAGCACTGGGAATTAGTTTAAGGACTGTGCAGAATAATGTGCATGAAAGAAAGCATAATATAATACCGAAGAATACTAAAAAATGTAAACAAAGAAAACCGTTTATAAACTAATTATAGACTAAAAACTGTCATCGTCACTTATAAAATCTGAAAAGTCCTCGTCGTCTGAGTCGTCTTCGAATGGAGCAATTATCATTGGCGCTACTTCGACATCTAGTACTTGTTCTCGATCCCACCAATCCCTTATTAATATTTCTGTATGTTCCACTGATTTCTTCCAGTACTCTTGTGTAATATGATCCAAAGAATCTTGCCAAACTATTTGTACTTGGTCGGATTTAAGACCATCACCTACATGTTTTTCATAATAAGACTTTGCCCCGGCCCATATTAATTCTATTGCGTTAAACTGGCAATGATATGGCGGCAGTCGTAGAACCTCATGGCCATATTCACGCAATATTTCATCTACTGCGTATATTCTTGGTTTTTTAAGAGACTTTGCCATTGATAGGAGTTTTTTTTTAGATATTTGGTCAAGGATTTTGGTTGTGTTTTTCAAGCCACTCATAAATATCATTTTTCCTCCAAGATGAAGTAGGCTGTTTATTTAAAATTCTTGAATGATATGATGCATTATCTAATACAATTAAAGGCGGAGAATCCAAATTTGGTATCAATTGAACTTTTAACCATTTTTCAAACATTTCGCAATTCATCAAGAATTTTAAATAAACAGCCTACTTCATCTTGGAGGAAAAATGATATTTATGAGTGGCTTGAAAAACACAACCAAAATCCTTCACCAAATATCTAAAAAAAAACTCCTATCAATGGCAAAGTCTCTTAAAAAACCAAGAATATACGCGGTAGATGAAATATTGCGTGAATATGGCCATGAGGTTCTACGACTGCCGCCATATCATTGCCAGTTTAACGCAATAGAATTAATATGGGCCGGGGCAAAGTCTTATTATGAAAAACATGTAGGTGATGGTCTTAAATCCGACCAAGTACAAATAGTTTGGCAAGATTCTTTGGATCATATTACACAAGAGTACTGGAAGAAATCAGTGGAACATACAGAAATATTAATAAGGGATTGGTGGGATCGAGAACAAGTACTAGATGTCGAAGTAGCGCCAATGATAATTGCTCCATTCGAAGACGACTCAGACGACGAGGACTTTTCAGATTTTATAAGTGACGATGACAGTTTTTAGTCTATAATTAGTTTATAAACGGTTTTCTTTGTTTACATTTTTTAGTATTCTTCGGTATTATATTATGCTTTCTTTCATGCACATTATTCTGCACAGTCCTTAAACTAATTCCCAGTGCTTTCGCTACGGTTTCCTGCATATTGGTTGGCCAATTTCCACTTTTTCTTTCATTTTCGAAATAGTTTATCAGACTAAATGCCATTGAATTGTTAGGTTTTAGTAGTAAAATTGTTAAAATAAATTACACTGTTTATTATTGTCGTTTTTAATAAATACATTTAAGGTATACTATTTACAGGGATGGAACTTTTCTTCTTAAAATCACCTAAGGATTCACACCGTTAAGGATCAGCATCTTATTCTGAAACACCCTGTAGATCAGGAAGAACGCTTAGAAATAAGAAAAGTGTGTTATTTGTGTCCCAAATGACTTAAACGTAAACCCCAGTACTTACCTATGTGTTATGTGTAAAAACCCAGTATGTTTAGAGTGCACTTTTAAAGTATGTATAGAGTGTAAAAATGACCTCTAAAATAAGCTTGTTATTTTTGTAATTTTTGATAAAAAATTTAGGATTTTTTTTTCGTTTTTTACTATTGTTCATTTTGTTTCTTTATTAATAAAAATCGTTTGGTATGTTTGTTTAACACTTTGAAAAAAAAACATGTAAATTTTAAAAATGTACTAATTTTTACTTTTCAAAAATTAAATAAAATCGCGAAAATATGACTTATTTTTTATAAAATTTTTACATATGCTAACTCCTAACATATAGGGTGGGGACTTTAAATGGAACGCTGCTTATAGCTGATCTGAGAATAAGATTTCACTAAAATACAAAAATATGGGCTTCGTTTTTGTCATGTAAAAAAAAATTTAGGCCCCAGGGGGGGGGGGGGGGGGGGCGCAGCCCTAACCAACTTTTTTTATAAGATTGGAAGACACCACTTGTGACACCTTTTTGGAAAGCTCATTGAAAAAGGAGTTTGTCAATCAATTTTTTTTGACATCTGTCAAACCATGTGCCAGAAATTTAATAAAATCTAATTTAAAACAATTATATTAACCGTAACATTAAAGCTGTAATGTCATCTTTTTAACTTTATAATAATTGTTCAAAATGTGCCCCATTAACCAGTTGGCACAAACCTAACCGATGGTAAAATTCTTCCCTTACTCTTCCCAAAACTTCTGGCGTGATTAAACGTATCTCTGCCCGAATCCTTGCCTTCAACTCTTCCAAATTGTTAGGTTTGGAAACATATACCCTTTTTTTTAAATCCCCCCACAAATAAAAGTCTAAGGGTGTAATATCCGGTGATCTGGGCGGCCACTCTAAAAATCCTCGCCGCCCTATCTACCTATTTGGAAATGCAGTGTTTAAGAATTCTCTTACAATCCTTGCAAAGTGGGGAGGGGCTCCATCCTGCTGAAAAAATATTCTTCGATCTAGATTTCCATAATTTGGGAATATTCTTTGGAGTTCTGGTATTAAAAATGTTTGAAGAAAATTTAAATACACGTCTCCATTTAAATTATGTTCAAAAAAGAATGGACCAATAATTATTCTGTCGCCTATTATTCCAGCCCAAACATTCACTTTCCCTTGGCGTTGAGAGTGACATTCAACAATCCAATGAGGATTTTCGTCGGCATAATACCGGCAATTTTGACGATTAACTTAAAATGGAAATTAATTAATAATCGGTTTAGAAAGTAAGACTTTGCCCAGTGATTGTCAAGAACAATGGTTAATTCAATTCCCTTTAACTTTCAAACTTACCTGGCCCTCTAAAGTATAGTCGGATTCTTGAACCGTCTCGCAAGATGGTGGACGAGTCACGTGTCACTAATGGCACCCTGTCGACTTCTAGTCTATTTTGTTTTTGTAGGTTGGTAGGTTACTTGTACTAAATTTCAGATTTATCAGGATTGGACTAAGCTGAATTTGTTAAGCACGTAAACCACATTAAATGTGCAATTTTTTTTGGAAGATTGGAATTATATAATTTGGTAAAATCAGCGTAGGAGCAAAGGGAAAGAAAAAAGGTGTATGTAGTACTTTTTTATTTCTAATTATAAAAAATCTACAATCTACAAGTAAAAAATACTAGTACTACCAAGGCTATTTTGTAATTTTATAAATTAAATTAATATAGGCTGCAATGTCATAGAAATTGTTATATTTTAAGAGCTGATATATATTTTCAGTGCAGTATATTTTCTTTAATAGTACCAAGTGAGCCCAGCATATTGCAATTTTACGGAAGAAGTGAGGACCGCGACAAAGTGAGCCCCAATATACGGTGCTCACTTTGTCTGGCTCTGTAAATGTCGCCGAAATTATTTCCACAACACCTTATTGCACTTTTATAAAAAAAAAGATTGGACCCCATTTTGTTGCTTAAGCGTTAAAATGCGTATATTGTAGTTTAACGTTTTGCCGCAGTCGGCGCTTTTCCTGGAGTATAATTTTTTAACGCATGTATTTCAAGGCGCTGCACTACACCGTTCAACTCGCCAACCAAGGACCAGAGATTTGGCAACATGTGAGGTCCTAGCTTTGCGTGTTGTATATTTTATTGTTTCAAATATTTTATGCAAATTTAAGTAAAATTGTCTTGCATCTAGCAGGTAAATAAGGCATACCAAAATCTATTTATAGCACTCACCCAAGGCCATGAATATAGTACAGTGTGTCGCAGATGAACTTGACAAGAGGATAAAAGATATTCAATATTGACTTTACGACGAAAAGTTATAATAGTTATAGTTATAAAAAATTCTGCTTATCCAGAAAAGAAGTTTGCCATATTAAAATTATAGATCAGATGTACAGGATGGCAAAATAAGCGAGGTGAGTCGGAAACCGTTCACCATACAGTTTTTGGACAATATTGCTGGTAAATATGGCCAAGAGAAAATGCTGGAAGTTATTCATGTTCGTACGATGTCCTCTAGCTAAGGGGTGTCACAGGCAGTAGATAGCAGATAGAAAATTAGGTTTTTCTATATATGTTTTCCCCACCACTTTATTTTAGAAGATAGAGTAAAAAATTTAAAACACTAGAGATTCGACACATCGTAAGGATTGCGCTGATTAATTTATATTGTTTAAAACTCATTTTAGGATACCTATTTTAGACTTTCATATTACATAATATATTAAATAATAAAAAGTAGATCACATTATTTGAAAAAAGTCTATAATCTAGGATAAGTTAAGATTTTTTATAAAGATAAAAAAATATAATTTTTTCAAAAACAGAAAGAAAAAATGAAATGTAAGTGCTTAAGTGATTTTTCTAATGTTTAAATGGCTCCTACACCGCAATTTTTGAAAGAAAATGTCAACTTGTTATATGTCGTTGAAAAGGTAGTTTATGTCTATAGACGTACTACATACAGACATGCACATGGACAAAATAGATGACTATTTCACAAAATTAATAATAAAGTATTTTCAAAGAACGGACGATTCACTTAACCCGTTAATAACAAATTCACACGTTCACTCCACTGAAGATCAAAGACATAAATAACCAAAAGACTGGCTCCCACCTTAACTGTACAGAAATAGATAAAGAGCAGTAACAGTAGCCTGCACAATAAAAATCAAAAATGAACTAACAAATACCAAATAAAGAAAAGAAAATATGTATAAGCAAAATCCAAAAACCTTCCAATATGTAACCGCAAAGGAAAAATACAATTAAATAATAGGAGTAAAAGTCTTAATTTGACTAACTCAATTAACTAACCATAAAACGGAAAAGGTAGTTTTGAGAAGAATTCGACTGGGTAATATAAAATATAGGTTGTCATTTAGAGAAAAAAGGAACAATATGGCCTAATTCTGGAGAAACCAAAAGTAAACTTCATTTCGTTTAAACATCATACACACAGCGTATAGAGGGTGTGTACTTTTCGACACTTTTGACGGGTATCTCCGTTATTAGTACAGATAGAATGATTCGGTTTTCGCAAACCTGTGCCACTTTTTTGTGAAACAAATGATGCCCAAAACGGATGTATCATGGCCAACTTGGTTTATGAGATACAGGGCGAAATTGAAAAGGGTGCATTTTTAGACACACCTTGTATTTCAGTTATCTTATACCCTATCGAAAATATAAAAAGGGGGTGTCATACAGTTTTTTACGCAGAATTCAGTGGCGTAGTTAGAATTTTTCCAGGTATGCCTAATTTTGAGAAATATACCAAAGTTGTGTTTTTTTAAATGCAACACCCTGTATATTTATTCTTAGTTGCATTCTGATTACTGAGAGCTTTCCAAAAATATATAATAGTTGGCACTCTGTTTTACCAGGATGGTTCAAATTTATAGTTTTTAAATAACTATCTTTAAATTGACATTAGGCCTTGGATTTGGTTTCACTAGAACAATGAAATTGTGGTATTAAATACATACTTTTTATTCATAAAAATTGTTGAAAATGGTTGCCATTCTCCCTAATACAAAGGTGACACATTTCTGTAATTCGTCTCAAGGCGTTTAAAATTATTATTGGATGTTCTTGTAGAAATTGAAATGCTAAATGGGTAGCCTGTCGAAGTTCCTTTACAGTTCTGTGCCTGGTCTTGTATATCATGATCTTGCATATTGTTCTTTTTACATCTGCAAAAACCTCCACAGAAAGAAGTCTAACACCGATAGATCGGGCGATCGTGGTGGCCATCTTACAGCTCCATTTGTGCCTATCCATCTTTGTGGAAAATTATTTTGTAGAAAAGCCCTTACTACGTGAGAGTTATGACTCGGCGCACCGTCTTCTTGGAAATGTATAGCATATAACTGGGCAAGGGGAACGATTCCTAATAACTCGGGTATAACGTCTTCCAAGATTTCCAGATATCTATTTGCCGTAAGACCTCCCTCATAAATACGGTAAGTTATTTGATTACCTAATATGAAGCAAGAAACACCAAATCCAAAGCGCTCTTGCTGCTCCCTTTCGAAAATAACATGTTGATTTTCTTCAGACCAATGTCTTGTATTATGCCGGTTAAAAATTCCGGCACTAGAAATGTGGCTCTCATCGGTCCAGATTACCAATCTTCCAAAATTGGCATTGGTCCGGATTTGTTCTGTATACCAATGACAGAAGATGAATCGCCGATCTGCATCTCCAGGATGTAAATTTTGCACAATTTTAAGTTTGTATGGATGGTATTTATATTTTCTTAACATTTTTTGTGACCGACTTTTATTTATACCAATTTCCTGTTCTATATTTCTGCAGGAAGTTGAAGGAGTAACGGTTGCATAAGCCAAAACATTTACTTCATCTTTTTCTCTATTTTCCATACTATATGTTTTAGGCCGAGGCTGTGTAAAGGTTCCATGTTCAATTAAATTTTTCTTTAGAATGGAAAATTTGTCTGGAAATGACTGCCTTCTTTCAGGATATCTATAAAATGGTGATGATAATAATAAGAAGCTGCTTAAACAAACACTCCGCATAACTATAAAGGTGGTCGTTGTAGAAATTTTCGATCGCAAATAATAATAATATACCTACCTATTGAAATATAAATCGGCAGCTGCATGGGGGTTTTCATGGCTTTGTATAAAGCATACCAGCATATCGTATTTTTCATAATTCTCATACTTTTGGACCATCGTTAAAATTTAACAATAACACTTAATAAATAAATTATCAGTAACTTTCTAAACTCTAATGACATAAATACAATTCTGCAAGACAAGAGCTAAACGCCATTATGAAACTTTTGTTTTATAGCCTGGATAAGTCAAGGCCATAGTAGATATTTTTGTTTATTTAGAAAACTACTTTTTACTATTGCAAGTATTAAAAAACTTTAAAAATTTTAAATCAAACTATAAGGTAATATTCATGGTGTATTGTGTCGTCAATAATTTATTTTTATTAAAACCAAATCCAAGGCCTACTGTCACTTATTTAAAGCTTGTTATTTAAAAAATATAAATTTCAACCGTCCTGGTAAAACAAAGTGCCAACTATTATATATTTTTGGAAAACTCTCAGTAAGCAGAATGCAACTACAAATAAATATACAAGGTGTTCCATTTAAAAAAACAAAACTTTGGTATATTTCACAAAAATGGGGATACCTGGAAAAATACGAACTACGCCACTTAATTCTGCATAAAAAACTGTATAAGACCCCCTTTTTTTATTTTCGATAGGGTATAAGATAACTGAAATACAAGGGGTGTCTGAAAATGCACCGTTTTCAATTTCGCCCAGTATCTCATAAACCAAGATGGCCATGATACATCCGTTAAGGGCATCGTTTGTTTCACAAAATGTGGCACAGGTTTGCGAAAACCGCATCATTCTATCTGTACTAATAACGGAGGTACCCGTCAAAAGTGTCGAGAAGTAGGCACCCTGTACATATTAATTTCACCCTCAAATATGGTACTAACGCAAATTTGAATAAAATATTTTTTAAAACGCAGTGGTGCTATGTAAAATGATTTTATTGGCACCTGGTAGGTACCTTTTCTATATGAAAAATTTGATGTTTTCTCTAATGGTACTAAGTGAGCTCCGCCTATTGCAAATTTACGGAAGAAGTGAGGACCGCGACGAAGTGAGCCCCAATATACGGTCCTCACTTGGCTTAGCCCTGTTTACTTCGACAATATTATTTCGACAACAGTTCATTGCACTTTTATTTAAAAAAATTAAAATCCTCAGGTTTTAAAGAGCATATAGTAAAATTTCTGCATTATCCCATAGGTGATGTTATAGTAACTATGTGTTCCTCATTTAATATCTCTATTAGTTAGTAACTAAATCTTAATACAGTCAAAGTTTAAACAAGCTTTATTCTACAGGGTGTACTAAAAAGTATGGTCAATAATTGCGGAGTAGACTGGTTACGAACTGAATAAGAACATCATATAAAATGTCCACTTACTACGAACCTATAGCCCCCTAAAGGGGGTGCTCTGAAGATGTTTTTTTCTACATATTTTCGAAACCTTTCTAGATACAAATTTAAAATTTAGATATTTTAGTAAACTTTGTACGCAACTAACCTACAGTGTCACCATTAAAGTCCGCACCATATGGAACTTTTTTTTATTAATGAGGTTAGTTAAAATTAAATTTGGGCAATCGTTTTTGCTTCAAATTAGACTAAAAATTATATAATCAAATGTCACCATCTGTCATTCGGTATCTGTCAAAAATTACATTTTAATCAAAAAATGCTGAAAAATGGCATTGTTTTACCGAATTTCAAAAAATTTTATTAGAAAAAGTTGTTTCTAGTACAATTCTTGGCCTAAATACAAAGTTTCAGTTTTCTAGCTCAAAGTTGATTTTTTTGCCATTTTTTCTAATTAACTTTTTTTTTATTTAATGTAAGTTCGCTTAATGGATATTAAACTATTTGCTTATACCATACTCAATATTTTATTTAGTTTGTATGAGCTTTTTTTTACTAGAATGCCATTTTTTTCGAAATTTAAAATTAGAGGCAAAAAAATTTGACACAGGTGGTGCAAAGTTATCCTAATTTAAAAATTTTGAAAGATATTTTGTATTTAGGCCAAGAATTGTACTAGAAACAACTTTTTCTAATAAAATTTTTTGAAATTCGGTAAAACAATGCCATTTTTCAGCATTCTTTGATTAAAATGTAATTTTTGACAGATACCGAATGACAGATGGTGACATTTGATTATATAATTTTTAGTCTAATTTGAAGCAAAAACGATTGCCGAAATTTAATTTTAACTAACCTCATTAATAAAAAAAAGTTCCATATGGTGCGGACTTTAATGGTGACACTGTATAATATAAACCGCCAAATATGCAAGTGTGATTAAATAAATTGGGTAAACCTGTTCTTTCAATAAAATTTACGTGTCCGAGAGAGAAAGTAGAATTGTCATGCAACACTGTACGGTTAGTCCTTACTTGGCGCGTTATATATTTTTTTTTATGCCTTTCAGTCCTCATATTGTGCATAAGATAGTAAAGCATAAACGGTGCTCATTTTGATAGACAAATGGTTGGTCCTCGGTTTGTCGTAAAATACGCGAAATATTTTTTTTCTGTCCTATTAGGTTTTATTGAGTATACTCTCGCGCGTAGTTTTCGCATTAACCCACTGACGTTACGGGTCCGACCGTGACTTCCTAAGTGTACTCCTTCATGGGGTCCTCACTTAGTATGGTATATTGCTTGTCCTCACTTTGATACATGGTCGTATAAGTATATTACTATTCATTTATATAAGGAAATAATATTAGTTCATTCTATATTGTTTTTCTTGGAACATAAAATCGATTTATACTTTTTGTCGGCATTTTTTGAAAAAGGCGAGAAAAGAACTTTAGTGAGTTTAAGCCCAATGCAAAAATGTTATGCAATGTTACTATACCACCGTTTTTTGTTATTCAAAATGGAAAGCAATTTTATTCATTAAGCAATTTTTTGGACAACCAATAAGCTATAATAGATAGTTATTTTTTGTTGCTTTTTTGCTGTATATATAGATACTGATACTGCACATGTACAGAAAATAGTGGGTTTGCGAGTCACTATATATTTCATCAGGCAGTTATTTATTAAAGGAATTTATTGGACTTTATGGACATAGTCCAAAATAATAATAATAGTATTTATTAATAGCCGCAAAACTTCATGACCAGCATTTCTAATCAACTCATCAACTTTAAAGGATTTATCTACTCGCGGTACTGTATTGATGAGTTGCCATAAAACCTGGACGGTATCGTACGGTGAAAATAAAATATTTTTCTCTTCTAACCATCTTTGTAAATCCGCCTTTAACCATTTTTTTGTGGGCCACTTCGCCGTTTGCCTGCTATGATAACTAGCATTATCTAAAATTATCATGGAGGGCTCTTCTAAGTTTGGCAGGGTTTCGCACAGCCATTTTTCAAAATTGTTAGAGTTCATCTCTCCATGGTAGTCACCAGTTTTGCATTTGGATTTAAAAATAAGCCTGGCATTTTCGATAAATCCACATTCGCCCCCTGCATGCAAAACAATGTATCTAAAAATATAAATTAAATGACGATTAGTGTTCACTAAGAGAATTTATTTCCAGAAGGGGGACCTACATTTTGGTCTTGTAGAGTAAAGACTATGGTTTTTTGTACCTTTGCTTAGGTTAACTTATATTTATTAATTCGTATATTGACCTGTACCCATCTCCAGATTCTTTCCTGACAGAGTTAATGTTATCATCCTGCCAAGATTTTCTAAATGTTCCATTAGAAAAAATCCAAGTCTCGTCCAGAAAAACACATGGTTTTCTATCGGGACCAAGCTCAGCGTTTTCCATGTACGTAGACAGAAATCTTCACCGTTTATCCGCAATACATGGCTTTTCCATAAGCGCACGGCGATTGTCTTCCTTCTTATAGAAAAAGTCTAAGCTTTTTACCAACCTTAGGAGACTGCTTATGCTTCCAAGATACATTTCCTTGCGATGGAGTTGGTCTTGCAGTTTCTTTATTGTAACTGGTTTATAATAATTATAAACATTTTGCACAAATTTTTGGGCCAACTCATTGCCATGTAAAACAGAAAACGCATTTTTCTAAAAATTATAATAATGATTATACATCATTTTACGACTAGGTATTTAAAACTTTTTGACTTTGCCATGGCCATAGGGTAAGTTTATTGGGTTTATATATACATATATGGTGGAGTAGCATGCAACAAAATATATTCATTAATTGTTTATGGAAAACTCTCCTCCCTAATCCTATCAAGATAATGATTTTTTTTTTATTTTTATTTATTAATAAATAATGGGATAAAAGATAACGCCCTTGGAAGAGTTAAAAAGTTGCAGGGCATAAACGTTACCCTGTTTTCTTTAGGAATATTATCCATTGAGGTACTTGGAAGACAATAATTATGATCCATTATCATTTTACGCCTAAAAAAGATAAATACCGTATAAAAGTAGTTTGCGGTTAATGTATTTAATTTACCGTTCCGTAACAAATAAACACCAAAACACGTAGGTGGTCGGTACGTCCAAAATAGAAGTCTTTATTAAACTTATTTAAATTCAAAACACACGAGAACAATTAAAAACACAGCAAAACACTTAACGAGAAAAAAAGCACGTGGCGATGTCACTGATGTCAGTGTCAGTGGGCTTTGGGCTAATTACGGCTCTATGATGGGTTGGGGATATTTCAAAGTTACTGGTCCAGCTAGTTACTGTCATTTGTCTATTGTCAAATGTCGAACGACGAGACGAGCCGTGAATTCAAATATAAATGTTGCTTCATCAGAAAAAAGTATCCACTCTAAATCAATGTGTCGGTTGTCCAATGCGGTCCAATAACTCTTGCACTGGCTGCATTTTGAATGGCTTTATGCCAGCAGATTTTGTGATCTTTAAAACACCGTTTTATGATCAATATTGTGGTCACGAGATAATTGCCTTGCTGCAGTAATTAGGTTTTCTTGATAACTCAATAGGACATTTAATTTGGTTTCATCTGATACTCTTGGGGGTCTTCGTCTCGGAAGATGTCTTACATGACCTAATTCCCTGAATTGCTTTTCAATTTTGCTGACTGTACTTCGCGACAGAGGTAGCCAATCGGGATGAATTTCATGAAACAACTCACAAACTTCTTCTTGACTTCGTTTTCTTTCTCCAAACCCGACCATCATCAGTATTTTAATCTTTAAGGTTTCAGTTAAATACATTCTTAAAATTTTTAAATGAAAGCGTCAAAAATAAAATTTTAATTAGTACCTGCTTGTCAAACGTAACAAAACTGGCGGCATTACCAAGGAAACAAAACAATAATTGACTTACGGTTGACTCTATGCCAACAGGTTAATGGGGCATATTTCTAACAATTGTTAAGCTAAAAAGATGACATTACAGTTTTAATGGTATTTTAACATAATTGTTTACCAAATTGTTTAAAATTAGATTTTATTAAATTTCTGGCACATGGTTTGACAGATGTAAAAAAAAATTGATTGACAAACTCCTTTTTCAATGAGCTCTCCAAAAAGGTGTCACAAGTGGTGTCTTCCAATCTTATAAAAAAAGTTGGTTAGGGCTGCGCCCCCCCCCCCTTTGGGGCCTAAATTTTTTTTACATGACAAAAACGAAGCCCATAAAAAATCTTTGAGGACGTATTTTTGTATTTTAGTGAAATCTTATTCTCAGATCAGCTATAAGCAGCGTTCCATTTAAAGTCCCCACCCTGTATTTATAGCCTGACAATCTTTACATGCTTACAATAATATATATATGTATATATGGCTAGGTGTCTCACAGACCCCATTGTGCGAGTCATGTCCTAAAAGTGGGTCTGTACGGGTTACGGGATAACGTTAAAAATAAACATGATAAATAACAGTCAATGAAATTGACAGAGCAAAAAAATTTGTTGTAAGAAATCTGCAGGAAAAATATTTTACTAAGGAAATTTCAGAATTAAAGCAAGATAATAGTATATTATTAACCAAGGTTTAGACAGCCATCATTATTGCCCGAGGGCTATAAGCTGTCTAGATCGTGGTTAATATAATATTTTTTCCACTAGGTACTACAAAAATTTATAAGACATTTATCTTTATAGTATTATTAATTATAAAAAATTATAGGTAGGTATAAGTATATTTTTTAATCAAGTTACCTGCGCTTTGGAATTGGCAAAATATTTTTTCCACTACTAACCTATAACATCGCCATTATTGACCGATTATTAACGCTAGAAATCGTTTTTCTCTACCTTATAAGTCATTATTGACCATGGTCAATAATAAGCCATTGAAATCCATTATTGACCGATCTTTGACCTTAACCGAATTTTGTTTGAACGCAGGTAACTTGATTTTTTAATTCTACAACATCAATTCATTGTGGTTAGGCAACCAGAAAATTATCAATACATATTAGATTACTTCGCTCCTCGTGATTTAAACTCGCCGCTCGGGCAATAATGATGGCTGTCTAAACCTTGGTTAATAATATACTATTGTTGTTTTGTCAGGTGGCTTTGTGAATGTCAATTTTTGTTCATTTATGTCATCAGGTTTCACGAGTTTTCCGTTTTTTAAAAAATGAGGCAAGAAAATGTTTGTGATATTATTATGTGTATACCTCCAGAATTAAGGATGGAAGCAGAAAAAATGTTGATTGTATCGATATTTTACATATCAAGAATCTCTAATAATCTAATAGGTATGTATTGATAATTATCTGGTTGCCTAACCGTTTAAAATGTTTATGAATTCATGTTGTCAAATCAAAAAATCAAGTTACCTGCGTTCAAATAGATTCTTGAAGATCGGTCAATAATGGATTTCAATGCGTTATTATTGACCATGGTCAATAATAACTTATAAGGTAGAGAAAAACGATTTCTAACGTTAATAATCGGTCAATAATGGCGATGTTATAGGTTAGTAGTGGAAAAAATAATTTCTAGTAACCAGTTAAAAGGACTTAAAATTGTTCTGGATTCAGATCAACTGGTACGAGTAAGAGGTAGGCTAGAAAATGCAAATATCTTTCGATCAGAAAAATCCGTATTTGTTGCCTTCTCATAATAAAGTAGTAAAACTAATGTTAAAATATGACCATACGCGATTAGGACACGCTGGTGCTCAAACAGTGTTGTCAAATGTTAAATTACGGATTACGGTACTGGCCTCTGAACGGTTTACGAGAAACTAAAGCGGTTATACGAAATTCTATCACGTGCGCAAGGTTTAGGATTGCTCCAGCTCAGCAGATAATGGCAGATTTGCCAGGAGATAGAGTTCAGAGTGCACGACCCTTTGAAAAAGTAGGCATCGACTGCGGTGGCCCGTTTTTGAATCACGATTACGGAAAGCGCCCATGATAAAAGCGTATATCGCAATTTTTGTATGCATGACAACTAAAGCAAAACATTATATCATCATCTATAGCGATAACGGTACAAATTTTCAAGGGGGAGCTTATCAGTTCTGTTGCAAGACTTATATTCTAAAAAATTCACAAAATTATGAGCCTTGTGTTGACTATCTTCTCAAAAACGAAATTCAATGGAAATTTATTCCTCCACTGGGGTGGGCTATGGGAAGCTGCGGTAAAAAGCGTAAAACATCACATGACCAGATTAATGGGAAATTCAAAATTTACATTCGAGGAATTTTATACTATCCTAACACAAATAGAAGCAATTTTGAATTCAAGACCGTTGTGTCCGTTGACAAACGATGCGTCTGACGTCAGTTGCTTGATGCCAGGGCATTTTTTAATCGGGAAAAGTTTAAAGCTCGATTTATAAACTTGAAAAGTTGGTGAGGTTGAAGTTATGATCAAGTTTGTGAGGTTAGATATTCCGAACTCCGAGCATAAAAATTGGTTATCTCTAACTACCCGGGAAGTTTTCGAACCTTACATGAGCTTTACATGAACAACATGAACGAGTGTATAAATGGAACTGAGTGTTCCCTTTAGTTTAAATTGAACTTCTATTTCCAACACCAACTGAACCTCAACCTCACCAACTTTTCTAGTTTATAAATCCAGCTTTACTGCATATCCTGAAAAGGATTTAAACGATGTCCCTGAAAATAGGCTAAAGTTTTGGCAACAATGTATAAAAGTACAACAAGGTTTTTGGAAACGATGGTCTGTGGATTATCTCAATCGACTTCAAAATTGCCCAAAATGGCTAAAAAATACAAAAAATATCAGTCCGAACGACATAGTCTTATCGAGAGAAGATAACGTTCCGCCCTTGCAGTGGCCGTTGGCACGCGTACTGGAAGTTTATCCAGGTAAGGGTGGTAAAGTTAGGGTATTGAGCTTAAAGACAGCGACTAGTGTGTTTACTCGATCGATCACTAAGGTGTCGTCTCTGCTATATGACGACATAAACATAAAATTAAATATGGACCGTACCCCAAACTAATGTTTTGCTAAAATTAGAGTAAGTTATTACAGCGGTAATAGTTTTGTTGCTTTCTTAGAGTTTAAAGTTTCGTAATTTCATTTTTTCTAAGTTTAAAGTTTTTTTTAAGCAAATCCTTTTTTCGGTTTGGTAACTTGCCACAAAAGTTACTGGGGCTGTAGCTGAGTCACTGGGGCAACCCTAAAAATGTCAATGATCTTGCGTTTTTTGTTCTTTTTGTTTGCTCTTTGTCTTTAGTTAGACATCGTAACGATTGTATAAGCGGAGGGGCTTATCAACTTTTCACCCAGGACCTACTAAGTACTAGAGGCGCTCCTAGTGTGTAAACAAAAGAGTGTGGACTGCCCTGGCAGTAACGCACTGTCCTTTGGCGCCAGTTCCACCCGGGCTGGCCCCACTTTCGCCTTGACGCCGCTTACTTCTTCCTCTTCCTTTTCACGCTCGTCTTTGTTTTCGCGCTGCATGGGCACGTGTAGCGTCAGCCTAAGTACCAGTGTCATTTCTCTGAGTTAGGTGGGGATAAGGGGTTCTGTTGTTACTCAGTCCAGGGGAATTATAGGGATTTTCATCGGGTGGGAGCGTTCGGGGTTTGTGATAGCTCTGTAGGAGCAAGAGCTCCGCAGATGCTAATATAGTTGGTTGCATTCACTAAGGGTGAATGGCAACATGTTCAGGTCACGTTGTGGCCAATATTCTTCAATGTGAAGAATGCGTACAAATACCTAATGTGAAGTACAAACTTACAACTTGTGCTTCATGTTGGACTGAGTGCTCAAGCAAGAGTGCCAAAGTCATTACTTACTACTTAGGGAGGTGCAAGCTTACAACTTGTACTTCCACTTGCGTTGGCGAATCCACATCGTGGTTAGCTGGTCTCATGTGTAAATAAGACAGGGTCGCACGTCAGATGTAAAATTGTTGTTCTTTGATTGTGCCTACCATACTTGAGTACGATAAAAGGGAAAATTAATGATTATGTTGTAGTGGGGTATCATATGTATCTCTACGTTTGTATTTATTTTAATGTATCATATTCAAGGAAAATTGATAATAATGTTGTAGTAGGGTGTCATATGTATCGCTATGTTTGTATTTAATGTAATATATAAGATTTCGGCTCTTGAGAGCATTTCTACGAATTAGTTGTTACCATATAGGTAACATGTTGTTTTTATACAAAGTAAAAGCAATAGTTTTGTACATAGTTTAGTAGGGGAGCTGCTGTTATTGGAATATCCGTTGAAGCATGAATGCTCCAACGCGGGGGAGAATATTGGGGGAACGATTGCTCAAATGCAATAAAAATAATGAAATAAAATACAACCAATGTTTTCAGAATCAATACTACTCTTTGTGTAGATAAAATAAATGATTTTCAAATATTTTATTAGCAACATAATTCCTCAACGGTCAAAGAAAGAGCGAAACAAAATACATTTAATGTTTTCAGAACAAATAATATTATCGCCCAGACAAGCTACCAAATTTGCAAATATTATTCTAAAACGGCGGCCTGTCGCTACGGTTAATTTAGCAAGAAATTGTTTTCAACGCGGTTCAGTGGTAAAAGGTCTATTTTTGAAGATTGTAAAAACGTATATGTGCTTTGTCGCTGGGAGACTAAAAATGTCAATGATCTTGCGTTTTTTGTTCTTTTTGTTTGCTCTTTGTCTTTAGTTAGACATCGTAACGATTGTATAAGCGGCGGAGGGGCTTATCAACTTTTCACCCAGGACCTACTAAGTACTAGAGGCGCTCCTAGTGTGTAAACAAAAGAGTGTGGACTGCCCTGGCAGTAACGCACTGTCCTTTGGCGCCAGTTCCACCCGGGCTGGCCCCACTTTCGCCTTGACGCCGCTTACTTCTTCCTCTTCCTTTTCACGCTCGTCTTTGTTTTCGCGCTGCATGGGCACGTGTAGCGTCAGCCTAAGTACCAGTGTCATTTCTCTGAGTTAGGTGGGGATAAGGGGTTCTGTTGTTACCCAGTCCAGGGGAATTATAGGGATTTTCTTCGGGTGGGAGCGTTCGGGGTTTGTGATAGCTCTGTAGGAGCAAGAGCTCCGCAGATGCTAATATAGTTGGTTGCATTCACTAAGGGTGAATGGCAACATGTTCAGGTCACGTTGTGGCCAATGTTCTTCAATGTGAAGAATACGTACAAATACCTAATGTGAAGTACAAACTTACAACTTGTGCTTCATGTTGGACTGAGTGCTCAAGCAAGAGTGCCAAAGTCATTACTTACTACTTAGGGAGGTGCAAGCTTACAACTTGTACTTCCACTTGCGTTGGCGAATCCACGTCGTGGTTAGCTGCTCTCATGTCTAAAAAGATAGTTGGTTGCATTTACCAAGGGTAAATGGCAACATGTTCAGGTCACTTTATGGCCAATATTCTTCAATGTGAAGAATACGTACAAATTACTTACTACTTAGGGAGGTGCAAGCTTACAACTTGTACTTCCACTTGCGTTGGCGAATCCACATCGTGGTTAGCTGGTCTCATGTGTAAATAAGACAGGGTCGCACGTCAGATGTAAAATTGTTGTTCTTTGATTGTGCCTACCATACTTGAGTACGATAAAAGGGAAAATTAATGATTATGTTGTAGTGGGGTATCATATGTATCTCTACGTTTGTATTTATTTTAATGTATCATATTCAAGGAAAATTGATAATAATGTTGTAGTAGGGTGTCATATGTATCGCTATGTTTGTATTTAATGTAATATATAAGATTTCGGCTCATGAGAGCATTTCTACGAATTAGTTGTTACCATATAGGTAACATGTTGTTTTTATACAAAGTAAAAGCAATAGTTTTGTACATAGTTTAGTAGGGGAGCTGCTGTTATTGGAATATCCGTTGAAGCATGAATGCTCCAACGCGGGGGAGAATATTGGGGGAACGATTGCTCAAATGCAATAAAAATAATGAAATGAAATACAACCAATGTTTTCAGAATCAATACTACTCTTTGTGTAGATAAAATAAATGATTTTCAAATATTTTATTAGCAACACAATTCCTCAACGGTCAGAGAAACAGCGAAACAAAATACATTTAATGTTTTCAGAACAAATAATATTATCGCCCAGACAAGCTACCAAATTTGCAAATATTATTCTAAAACGGCGGCCTGTCGCTACGATTAATTTAGCAAGAAATTGTTTTCAACGCGGTTCAGTGGTAAAAGGTCTATTTTTGAAGATTGTAAAAACGTATATGTGCTTTGTCGCTGGGAGATTGAGCTCACCGCAGTGCACAAAGCGGGAAAATTGACCATTGGTCCAGAGAAGGCATGGCGGAGCAGTGAATGGCAAATTAGAACACAACGCGCGAAATGTGTGGCCTTCTGATTGGCCGGTCTGACGGTGGCATGATGTTTTAGCGACGGGAGCACGCACTGACGTTCTCTCGAGAACCACTGCGAGTTAAACTAGTGCAAGGTCAACACGTACGTCAAAAATAAAAGTGGATCATCGTCCGACGGACATGACAAAATATTGCATTCGCTGAAATAAAAACATCAAGTTATAATTGTAGTAATATTATAAAAAGTAAGTAATGTTATAAGTTAGTAGTTAACCATGTCTTAAAAAGTTATTGTGCAAACAACTGCCAAATTGGATAAATAAACGCCAAATTAAATGGGATCTAACTGTCTAACTGACCTAACCAATATATAAAACGAACCAGTGAAACAACCTAAGTCGAGGAATATACAAAGCCTCATCCGTCTAATGTTGGGGGTTAAAAATAAAACTTGATTCCCACATAAGTTAAAAGAAAGAAGCATCCGGTCTGGGTACATACCTGTAGAACGATAAATGTTTGTTCAAGCTTTTACGCCTGTTTAAAATAATGTAAAATATTCCGTCTTGCCTCGGCATCGTCACAAAATGATCACACTTCACATACACAATCAACCCAGAATTCATAGATTTTGCCAGTATAGTAGAAAAATGTTATGTGCTTCTAAAATATTTAAGACATTATCCACACTTTCTTTCCAAAATACACTCCAAAAATTATGACATTATTTCATCACCATCGTCTTATTCGGCCTCTGTATAATAATCTGGTCGGACCCTTACTCCCCCCCCCCCCCCAGAAAGGTCTCTGGATCCGCCACTGATTATACAGTCGGCAAATTTTTCTTATCGACTCGGCATTTTTAACATGATTCACCCCCTCAAGCTTATGAGGCTCGGTACGTCCCTGATGGAAACATAAGATGTATATCCTCATTTCCACCATTCAAATTTATTAATTGAAGTATTTCGTTCTCGTTATTCTCTTCTAATAATAAGTACAGCTCAAAATCAGCATCCATAACGACCTGTTCCCTTATCGATAGACATGACACATGACTGTTTAGCGGCTTGCGGCCGGTTGGCGGCCGTTTCTAAGGAAACACACGGCCGCCCGGCTGACGTACGCATGTGGTCGCCGCAATGGGACCGCCGCGCCGCATGCAGCCACCGCGTGGAAGGAAACATACCTTTAGAGATATGACGTCATCGGGAATTTTTTTACATGGCAATCATAGTTTTTGATTTACTTTTTTTAAACAGCATATTAAGTTACATCACACATAGAAAAGAATTCTCAAACTGAGGGAATTGACGTCAATCCAAGATCATATTGACTTTCATATGTGGCAAAAGAATATTACTTTGTGTGGAAAGAATTATTTCTTCACCTTAGCGGATTCAAAGCAAGAAAAAAATTCTAGAATTGATCATTTCAATAACTTTCAACCAATTTTCCTTGACATCATTTAAAGAACAGAATAATATCAATAAAAAGTAGTCCAATTTTTGATTTAGGACCAAAACTTTTGAAATAACAGATCGGAGATTTTTAATTGAGAGAACTAGTTTCTTGGTTTTAGATATTATGCTCTTTCCTTGAGAAATTTATTTCTACACGTGAGAAAGCTGTCTCTTCAATCTGAGATAACTAGTTTCTCATTATCAGATAACTTTCTCTTTCTAAGAGAATTATTTCTTTACAGGAAAACTCCGTTTTTTCACTACGTGAACATATGAATGTAGTTCTAAATATCAGTATCTTAAATTGAGAGGATATGGTTACCCATCTGAAGGCGACTTGCTTTGATTTGACACCATGATATCTCGATGATATCTTTTTTTTTCAAACCATGACACCCTGTATTGTTGTATTGAGAATATATTTCCCTATTTTAAGTCTAAGTTAAAATGATTTGAAATTAAAAACATTCATATAAAAAATAAAAACTTTATTCTACAAATTAACGAGATTTAACCAAAAAGCTATTTCAATTCATGTGTATGGCAAGAAAAATATAGTATAAATAGAAAAATACTCTTTTCAGTCATAACATAACAGATAGAAATATTAATATCAGCAGAAAGAAAGAAAAATCTCTTTGCAAAATATAAATAATAATTCAAATTCTTAACATACCTACATGTTTTAAGGCTAAATTGATGCACTTAGTAGCACCACAGAGAAAAAACAGAACATGTACCTAACTAGAAACTGGTTGAACTTCTATTATTTCAATGGGTGTATCATCATTTATCACTACTGGTACTTCTTGTCCACGTGCACCAGCAATATCATCAGTGTTCACCTCCCCGAACTCACTGAGTCAGTAGTTGCTTCACTGATGTCCTTAGAAGAAGAGAAGTTTGATTTATATTGTTCTACTATATACTTTGTTCAGTGACCGTTGACCCTTACGTCATCAATGACACCAAGTGTATTCTTGTGTATGGGGTTTGGTGGTGTTACCATTGAGGTAAGGGTCAACGGTCATTGAACAAAGTAAATACCCTCTATGAACTATTCATTTTTGTATTACTGTATTGTATATTATATTATGCCCATTGACTAGAATTTGAAAATTGAACAACAAATTATTATACAGTTTTTTAGTACCTACATTTTTCAACTCAAGTTCGTAACTAAAATTGCCTCACTTAATGATGAAAAATATAGGTACATTTTTCATTAAAAAGTAAATTTCCTAATTATAATATGAGGAAAGTAAACTTTCTGAAACAATCAAAATATTTAGCAGTAGTACTTAGTATAGCACAACAGACATCAATAGCTATTTCTTATCATCATCCACGAGTCTAAGTCCTAAGATACATATTATTATTTACTTATATGTTGGGAAACCAATAAAGAACTTATAAATAAATATTTACTTATAGTTTGTACTCACTTTATTGATAATCCATTCATTTAATTTCTCTGCAAAACTCAATTGCAGGCACAACTTTGGAATTAGTTCTGCTATCGCACTAGTTTTATGATGCACAAGTCTTAAATTGTTCATATTGAACCCATGTTCTAAAAAATATATTATGTTGTCTTCTTTATAAAAATCAATGCCATAGGTAGGTATACAAAATGCTGGTAATTAAGTACGAAGCCAAACTTCAGAAGGTGATTCTTTGAGTCATTTTAATGCAAGAAGTTTATTAAACATAACTCTGAAATTAGATTAAAATTAAGTCCAGTCAGTGTCGTCCCAAAGACACCCCAACCAATATTTTTGACAAAACAATAATTGTGCACCACTGACTTTTCAATTTTTGTATCTTTTTACAAAATTTTCTAAAAGATTAATGAGTTCTTTACAAAAAAACTGTTTTTTTTTGTTTGACACTCTGTATGAAAAAAGCATAGTTTCGGAACAATGTTTATGTGAACCTTTTACCTCAAACAATCAACTTCTTGAAATATGGCCACCTACTTAATGAACACTCTGTATACCAGGTGTTCAACTAATGATGGCTCTCGCCCATATCTCAAAAAATATTAGTGCTCTGAGAAAATTACCCACCTGTAAACTTTTCGATGAAGTTGTCGGGGATTCCCCAAGATCTCAACAGGTCTTCCATATTAATATTTGTGATTATTGTCTACTGTGAAATAGGTAAAATAGAAAGTAGAAAGCAGCTTCAGAACTCACATTCATGTTCAACTTTTTGTTTTAAAACATCCAAAAATGTATTATAGTTCTGAATATAAATATACCCATCATCATTGTTTCAAAAACCAATTTGGAAAACCACATCAGCACCGAATTTGAAGGCCTAGGAACAGGGTTCTTGTAAAAATAGTAAAAAAATCTTATCACAAAAGGACACCATCTAATCCTACATCACACAAAGCACCTTTGTAACTTTATAAATACTATACGGAGCACGCCACGCACGATACCGTATAATTTATTAAATATTAAATAAATAATTAATATTCGGGGACGCATAAACACGTTGAAACAAATTAGAAGTAATGGCGGCGACCGGCAACGACTACGGCGATCGATATTATGCGATATCGACAGGTCCAAATGCAAATACCTAATAACTGTTAATATTAATATTCTCTCTGGCGCATACGTGCCGATTCATAAAGGGATCCTGGCGCTCTTCTTGTTTTGTCAGTTCAATTGAATAGACAAAGATGGGCGGCATAACGTGTCGAATTTCTACGTACTACTTTCTTAAATTGTGAGCGTTCATCCTCCCGATAAAATAATATTTTTTTCAGAAGAAACACATGCTCGAGTTCAAAATGAAAACAAAGATTTTGTTTCGAAGTCGTGGGATATCGAAACGAGAAATGCGGGTTCTCAGTTTAAAAACCATGATGTTTTAATATGTAGATACCCAAATGCGCTCAAATCAAGTGCCGTTTACTTTATTTTGACGTTAAAAATCTCATTATAAAAACTTATTATGATATATTTTAAATCCCAATCTGAACTTCTTAAGTTCTTATGGCGAGGAAAAATATTTTAAAATCAATACTTATTTCTTCATAAGGAGAGCAAGCATCAGAACTCCTCGCTGTTTTTAAATCGAGAGATCTTTTCTATGTGTGGCACATAACTGCCAAATTTCAAATTTTTATTTCTTGACATCCCACTTAACCAAATAGGTAACGTTAAAAAAACGTTAGATTAACGTTGTGTTGGAAAACGTTGACCCGCTGACGATGTATAAAGTAACGTTATTTTCAACACGAAAATAACATTTAATCGGCAGCTAAATAACGTTAGTGTATATAACGTTAGATATTTTAACATTTTTTTAATGTGTTAATTTTGTTGCAAATAAACGATATAACTTATATCTAACGTAAAATAGGTAAAAACGTTTTTTTTTTAATGTTATTTTAACGTATAAAATTTGATATAGAACAATGTTATTCTAATCTACTTTGCTTAGCCTGATTGTTTCGGTTCATAATACCTTAAAACATGCTTTAATTTACTAATTTAAATAGAATGGGTAAAAATGCACATTCAACTAAAAAGTACTTAGGTAGGTAGGCATTAAGAAGTATATACATACATATTAATAATATAAAACAATAACCAAGAAAAAACTAACACAAAAGGCAATTAAAAACCAAAATAATTGTTCTTTATTAAATTTAAAATAGCGTTTTTTATCTATTTGTGCTAAATAGTGATTTATAAACATTATGAAAGGCAAAACTAAATACTTAGCTACTACTTATATAGGTACCTCAATTTAGCTCTAAGTATATAGAATACAATAAATTGAACAAAGTCATAAAATATTTACTGGGTTAATAGCAACAGGTAACACAAGGTAACAGGTCTCCGCAACACAGAACAATGAAGAAAAAATGGCGCCTCAAGGACTCAAGGGCAATCATCGGTAACTGAGCAAACCGCCCCGTGAGGCGCTGCACCAATCGCGCGCAAAATTTAAAAATGTTACTTAAAAGATAAAAAAAGGGGTTCGTTTACCTAACGTTAGATCTAGACTCATAAAATAATGTTTTTCTACGACCATTGCACAATACAGGTATAACATATGCAATTTTGATTAAGTTATGTTAGTCATAATCCACAGAGTGAGTTATAGCAGTTGTGATATGAGCTCATAACCCAACAGTCCTGTCATCATAACCCAACAGTCTTGTCAGTCTTTGACCAATCATAATATCGAATATTAAATTGATTCATATCCAAACAGTTCTAAGCGTATAGCGTATTTAAACAAAAGGTCGCGGCTGCCATGGAACACCAATGTTCTGTCAAAAGGTAAATTGTCAAGGAATAGTTTTGTGACAGTAATTATTTTATTACATATTAGTCAGTTTATTCTTATAAAGAAATGAGTTTAAGTGACGAAGAGGAAAGGACATTATTTGCACACCACCAAATATTCTTCAAGCAGCTAAAACTACATCTCAAGAGTTATTACCAGAAATATCCCGAAAAAAGTATGAAATAATGTATAATGAGTTCATGGGATGACAAAGCGAAAAAATCGTAGTCTTTCTCCGAAAACGTTTTACTGGCTTATTTTGGAGAGCTGGCAAACAAGTATAAAGCCTTAGCACTATGAACAAAATATTCTATGCTAAAAACTACTCTGGTAATTAACAATAATGTTGATATTAGCAAGTATGGCAAATTGCGGGCATTTTTGAAGCGAAGATCAGAAGGTTACATTCCGAAAAAGGCCAAAGTTTTTACACCTGAAGAGATAAGTTAATTTATAAAGGATGCACCTGACAAGATTTACCTTGCAACAAAGGTAAGAAATTTATTAAGTTGACAGAATATAAGAAGTAAGAATATTTTAAACAATTTACTTATTTGATTTTTAAAAAAATTTTTGTTTAACCCTGTATATTGGTCATAGAAAAAGCATAGTATTTTACTCGCATGTAATAACTATAACTCGCTCAGATAATTACGACCCTCGTCTTCGGCTCGTGTCGCAAACTTCATCCTCGTGAGTTATAGCTACTATTACATGCTTATCAAATAATATACTAGTTTGTAACATTAGACAATAAAACGTCATAATTGACAACTTAAAAACATTGATGTTGTTGCTGACAGTATTAGTATTACGTTGCAAAAACTAACGTTGTATTAAATAACTTTTTAATCACGATATTATAAGTTACGTAAAAAAACATTACCTTTTCCACGTTTTTTTAATGTTATTTTAACAAAGTGAGGTGTGTTAAAAGATATGAAACGAAAATTAATGTTATTTACTTTAAACAAAAAAAAATAATTCTGTTCGTTTTTAAATTTTTTTTTGTTAATAAATGCTTAAAATGTTGTCCATTCATTATTTGGCAATATCCTAAACGGAAGAAAAACTCGTTTTGAACATTTTCGGGAGAAATTAACCTACACTCATGTCTATTTGTGCTTTGAACTCCTCGACATTCGCCGGTTTCGTTTTAAAAACTTTGCTTTTTAAGTACCCCTATAAAAAGTAGTCTAAGGGAGTAAGGTCTAGAGACCTGGATGGCCATTCGATGGCCCCCCCTTCTACAAATCTATCTGCCTGGAAATTCTGCATCCAGATATTCCCGGCATATCCAGATATGCCTGGTGTAAATATTAGGTTTTTCTTGAATATCTATCCAACTAGCCAAATAAATTTTATAGAAGCTTAAAATTCCTATAACGTGGCTAAATATACCCTTATATGATATTTGTAGGATCAAAAAGGGACCACTTTTATAAAACATTTTGATATTATATAAGAGTTATATAGAAGCTGTGTACCACGCTTTTAAGGAAATTTAATGCAACAACTATAAAATTGTTTTGTAGTGTGTATTTGGTGATATTAATACAACAATATTTTATCGACACTTTAAAAGTCACATACACAAATATTATATAGTGATTGTATAATGCAGTCTGATAATATAGCAGTTTAAAGAGATATTATTTAATTTTTTAGTGCAGAATTTTAGAACCAAATTATTTTAAAAGGGGCGTATAACAACGGAGATTATAAATATGTAGCTACTTATTTAAAACCTTATCAGTCGAAATTTGATGATTGATATTATATCACCTTTAATTATCATTTGAACAATCTCGGATTAGCGTTAATAACTCAAACTTCATTGCGCCGGAAATTTTATTGCTATACTATTGTATATGTTGGTGGCTCAAAAAAGATGCGTTTTAGTTTTGTCCATGTTTGCTGTAAAATTGAAAAAATAATAAAAATATATAAATTCTTTTTTATTATTTCGATATTTTTTATATATAATATTAAGTTATTATTTTATTTAAGAATAACGTTAGAGAAAAGTTTTTCAAAACTAACAAAATAAAGTTAAGACTACATTTTTACGACTTTTTACATGATGGCAGAGGAGTCGCGGATACAACAATAAATCATTATTTAAACATGGCGCATTATAATACAACCATTTTATATCAAATAAAAACGTTTAATACTATTCCAGTGCAAATTACAGCTGTATACAATAAAATCGTTTCATGTGTTGCATATTACGGCGATTTAAATTTTTTTGTAGCGTGAAAGCGAGATGTTGGTGTTGCAACGCTTTAGAAGTTGCCAGTTTTCGTAAAGCTAAGACTTGAAATATAATAATGGTTATAATATTACAATAGGTACAAGGTACTTTTTTACGTTTTTAAAACTTCGGAGCGACTTTAATTCAAAGATTAATTAGTCGTCTTTGTATAAATCTTTAAGTTTCCAAGTAATATTTATAAAATTCACTTGTACCATTGTATTTTCAATTAAATCTGGCAACACTGTTTTTAGAACTTCGATAAAACTAAAGAGGGTATCTGTAAAAGGTCTTTACAAAAACCTACCACATATTCTAATGAATTGCATAGAAATAAAAAAAAATAGACGCGAAATTAAATAATTTATCATACATCTATTCAATGCAAATATTAGAATAATAAACAAAAGCGGTCTCCAAAAATGTGGGCCTGCGCCGCTTTTCTTTTCACCTAACCCCCCCCCCCCCCCCCCCAATGAATGACGCCTAGCTACGGCCCTGTAGGTATTCAAATGGTATCGCCTGTGGTAAAAATTATTTCAAAATAAAGTGGCTTATTTTACTTCCTACATTATGTGGTTGTTTAATTAAGCATAAGAGGATTATTATTCTTCAAGTTATTCATTGGCTGAGACGCAGAAAACAAATCGAAGAAGCTATATTTTCTGATAGACAATAAATAATTGAATGTAGTTCTATGTGGCATAGACATGTTCCTGACCAACAGGTGAAGGTATTAATTTCTTATGTGCATATGAATTAATATTTTCCAAATCAGTATTAAAATGAACTTGAGCAACTTGCAAGTTTTCGATTGAAAAGGCTAGGTACACCTGTGAATCATCAGCATATTGTTGGAGTTTTGTAGATTTCAAAACTTTAGACATACTTATCCGCGACATACAAAGAAAATAACAAGGGTCCCAAAATAGAACCCTGTGGTACCCCGGTAGTCATAGGTCATATTGACTTTTGAGATTTGCCTTCCTTTGTAAGAAGAATACAGTGGGCCCTATCAGCTAGATGTGACTCAAAAAATTTAATTGCATTCTGTGACAGCCCGAAATAGTGAAGTTAGCTAACAACATTTTGTGGTTTAAAGTATCAAAGGCTTTACTAAAGTCTAACAACCCTAGATAAGTAATCTGCTTGTTTTCTATATTTAACCGTATTTCATTAAGAAAATGCACACGGCTGGTTGTCGTACTAAAATTTTTACGAAAGCCGGATTGACAGTCTGGAATAATTTTAAATCGATTAGCCTGCCTCCCCCTCGCTACGCGGCTACGCCAATGGGTGACACCGTTTCAAACTTTATTTGGGGATTGGCAAAGTAACCTCGAAAAAATTACACAAAAAGTAATCTAATAAAATTTCGATGGTACTACGAGTACCTAGTTAATTTGTGTTCATTCGATGACTTATCACTGAAATTCCACAAAAAGCCTTGCTATTCTATCAACAAATGGACTGTTCCGTGATAACTTTTATTAAGCGCATAAAGTGTGAGAATGGTTTATTCTCTTCAAGAAAGAACTGAAATTATTTTCATTTGTGGAGAGGTTGGAAAGTGCGCACGAAGGACGGAATTGGTTTTCAATGAAAGAAATCGAAATCGTGCAGTAAGTCGCAGATATGTGCTGAATTTGGTGGCAAAGTTCTCCGAAACTGGTTCGGTGAGTAATAGAAAAATAAATAACCTACGAGTGATGAATGAAGGAGCTCAAATTGAGGTTTTAGGATTATTTGCTGCAAAGCCCACCAGCTCCTTGCGGACAGTAGCAGAACAGACAGGAATATCACACGAGACTGTAAGAAAAGCACTGACAATGCATAAACTCCATCCATACAAAATGCAGATACTTCAAGAACTCTATGACGATGACTTTGATAGAAGAATAGAGTTTTGTGAATTCATGAGTCGTCAAGTCAACGCCATCAGACCAAAATTAGCCGATTTAAGTAAACTTAGGTACTTTAGTACAAAGTTGCTTAGTTTGGGCGCTAGACGGCGCTGAAGTGACAATTTTCAAAATCGTTTTTCTGGATCAATTCAAAAACTGCTCGTACTATTTTGCCGAAATTTGGTACGTGGCATAGTTTTATGGAGCAAAAAACCCATGCCACAATTCTGATCATAATATCAGTCCATGGGCGTAAAACCTGGGTTCTTTACTAATTGCTTTTTTCAGATTTCTATGCTAATGGAAAAAGAGGGGTTTGGGCACAAAATTCAGATGATCCAACTCATTTGCTACAAGAAAAGTACTCTTGATAAGACTCGATTCCTCGGACGGTTTTCAAGAAATTTTCATTTTATTACTTAATACGTAGTAGTTTTTACCACGTAGTACTTTCATAGAATTTTTCTGTTTTTGATTTGTACGCCAATGCATGGAAGAGAGGTTTAAGTTTAAAATTTAGATTAAACCAACTTATTTACTACAAGAAACCTCTTGAACAGTTTTCTTATCATCTGCTTTTTGTTCGCACGGTTTTTTTCAGGTATGTACAACACGACCTTACACCTCACAAACGATGGTTATTGTTGGTTATTATTAGTTTCATCTGACAACATAAGATTATTATCAAATTTGTAACATTTAATATTGTTGCTAACGTTCAAATCATTTTATCTGCTTGCATTAATTATTAGAAAACTTTAATTGCCGTGAATTATCATGGCGATGCAATACACTAATGCAGAATATACCGATATGATATTGGTATTTGGGTATTGCCAAGGAAATGGTCGAGAATGTGTCAGAGTCTACTCCGAAAGGTTTCCAAATCGTCGTACCAAGCCACCCGACGTTTGCTGCTGTTGAAAGACGCCTGCGGAAAAACGGCCAATTTAGTCCTAAAGTCATTGATAATGGAAGACAGCGTTTTGTAAGGGTTCCTGAAGTCGAGGAAGACATTTTAGGAGATGGCTCCATGGGGTCTAATGTCCATCGGACCTAATCGGGTGTATTCGGTTCTGCCCGGTGGGGAGTAATGTATCACAACCAGTGGCGTAGCCACAGGGGCGCGAATGGGGCAGTCACCTCCCTCGCCCCACTTGGCCTGGCGCCCCTTAACTACTTAAAAAATAATTCTTAAACAACAAGATCGGTCTTATTTTATTATTAGTAAAGAAAAGCGATGGGAATAAACTTAATAAAACCGGTTTTGAGAGCGCCCAATCACGTTAAATTTATTTTTTTTAATATGGCGGATTTTAACTTCATTTGAGGTCAGACCCCTGTTCTCTAGGGATCACGAAGAAGGTGAATTCCTACGAAATTTTGGCGTGGTCCCAAAAAATGTGCTTTAGCTCCGCGGTCTGCGCCTCTCCGATACTTCGCCCCCCCCCCCCTCCCCGCCCCAAAATGCTGGCTACGCCACTGATCACAACCAACAAACTATTATGGTACGCCACTGGAGAACGCTCTAGTCAATAGATAAGACTCAAGGAAATGCTGCGTCGCCTAGCAACCTTCTTTATCTTGCTGGACTTTATCTTTATTATCTTTCTTTTTCTATTACGTTTTATCTGCTTGATAATTTATGATATTTGGTAATTCAGGGAATTCCCATAGTTTATCTATTTATGCCAGGTTTTATATTCACCTGTTAAGATCGGTAGGATTGTCCTGTACATTAAGTGAATCATAGTGCCGTATTGACTGTATGGATAGTGGTTTACAAACTCTGTTGATTTTCAAATCTTAAACGGGACTCAAGACTCACAAACTGTGTTCAAGAAGAAACCATGTATTTCTTTTTGACACACCAGGCCTTATTGTTAAAACTTTAACTGCACATCCAAAAGTGGGGTACAGCGTACAGCAAGTCATTCAACAGAACGGATATCTCTTGTTTGGCCTTGATTAAGAAACAACACAAAGAAGAAAAGAAGAAACTTTAACGCATGGTAAGAAATAACCATTGTTTGACTTGCTTTTTTTTGGCTTGGGTGAATACCGGATGCGGCACGTGTAAATATCTGTAAAGGTTTTTTGACTTCAAGTTGAATAAATCAAAAATTTGGGATTTGAGAACATACGGAAACTCGGTCTGGTAAGTCTGGAATTAAACTAAACCCGCTTCTGCTTGCTTGCATGCATTTTGTTTTTGTTAAACGCTTTGCCTATAGTGAAAAACTAATCTAAAAATTTAGCTCGAACCACACGGGAACCAACAGAGTGGGGGCCCCGAGGGGACCCCCAGAAAAACTACTCGATACTCGTATAGGGATACAGGTCCGTTTTTAGTAATAGTGAAGGAATCAGACAAAAATATAGGCAATCTTTATCCAGTTGAAAAACCACTGAGAAAAGGTAGAAATAGGGTAGGCATACAATTCAATTGGTCCAACTTTGAAAACCTTATTGTTCGAGTCGTTGGTTTAAATGTGGGGGATGAATATTTTGATTCTTTGCAAAGGGGGGGTTTATGTCTTGCTACCAATGAAGTAAATATTATGTACTTTCATATATTTGCAGCTTTTCAGTTTATTATAACTACTAAAGAACTTAAGCTTAAACTTTTGAATTGGCAAAATCACCAAGTTCTTTTAGCTAAACTTGGTTTGGCTAGTTTAGAAAGTGGTAGCTTTCTGATACCGCTTAATGAGACATGTCCCTGTGGAGAAAGCTATCGAAAAATGTTTTATAAAGTACCTATATAGCACTTACTCTTGGCAATATATTACTAAACAATTACACAAAAAACATAAATGACCTTCAACACCAAAATACATCATCAAAAAAAGGAAGCTTTCCACTTTAAAATAGGTTTTAAAATCACTAATTTTTTTAAGTTAATTTAAATTTCCTATTATTATATTATATATATATTATATTATTATATTCTTGTTACTTATTAGACATATCTATACTGAAGTAAAATGCAAAAAGTTCAATAAATAATTTGAAATAAACCGTAATTTTTATCGCCTAAACGGGCGAATCTGCACGGAAGTTGCGTTAGTTACTTATTAAAAATCGGTCTACCTCTGACAGGATTTGCGACGTTGCGTTTCTTACTTCACGGCTTGGAAATGTAGGGGGCTATGGTACTGTTTATCTTTACTTTTCTGCAAATTTTGATTGTATGTGTGAAGTGTGATAATTTTGTGATGATGCCGAGTCAAAACAGAATATTTTACATTATTTTAAACAGGCGTAAAAACTTAAACAAAGATTTATCGTTCTACAGGTATGTACCTGGACCGGATGTTTCTTCCTTTTAACTTACCTACGTTAATTTCGTGAGGGAACAATAACTAGGTAGTTCATTTCCTAAAGATTATTTTTCCTTGGCTGCTGTTGATATACTTAGGTACCTACCTATTTTTACCGAAAATTGCATGTACTTCAAAGAATCGTACCAAAACCTATTATTTTACTTGTGAAACTCTAAGAATAATTGTAAAATATCTAATAATAGTTTTATTAATATGTTTGCCTGCGTTCTTTTTCTTTTCTCAATCGAAATAATATACAAAATCTTAAACAAATAAAGAACTTTAATTCTGTATTGGTTTCCGGGCTTGATGGCCGTGGTCTGTTCATATTTCTTACTGACGTTTCGTCTATATCTGCGATAGACATTCTCAAAGTTTACGATGTGGTAGTGGACGAAGTGTTCTTAACGTTGGCTTGTCGGCTACTATGCTCTGCTCTCGGGGTGGTCTGTCCTGGCACAGTTCGCCTTTGCTTCCTCCTTCAAGGGGCATTCCCTGGAAGTTGCACGGCCAGCTCAGAGGCGTCATCTCAGGGGCGGCGAGCTGTGTAGGGCAATTTGAAGCCGCTCCAAGTCCCTTCTTGGGGTCGGCCTCGGTAGTATAGAGCATGTCCGGTTTTTCTAGGCCCTCAGCCATCTGGGCTGGAGGGTTTTCACTCTGTAATCCTTTGTTTACAGATATTTCAGGTTTGCCACGCTTGGCTTCTTCTTCGCCGACCTGGGGCAGGAGGTGCCCAGGTGGTAAACACTCGTACACGTCATCCTGGCGATAGCGTCCGTTGCAGCAGTTATGGCACAGTTAGTCCAGTGTCGGCAACTTCGGCTATGGCTGGTTTCCGTCTTATTTCCCCTTAAAATTACGTTGCCACGCGGTTTTCTCTCTTTGCCGACCTGGTGCAGGTTATGCCCAGGTGGTAAACTCTCGTACACGTCTTCCTGGCGATGGCGTTCGTTGCAGCAGTTGTGGCACAGTTAGTCCAATGTCGGCAACGTCGGCTATGGCTGGATTTCGTCTTTCACCCCTTAAAATTATGTTGCCGCGCTGTTTTCTCTCTTTGCCGACCTGGTGCAGGTTATGCCCAGGTGGTAAACTCTCGTACACGTCTTCCTGGCGATGGCGTTCGTTGCAGCAGTTGTGGCACAGTTAGTCCAATGTCGGCAACGTCGGCTATGGCTGGATTTCGTCTTTCACCCCTTAAAATTATGTTGCCGCGCTGTTTTCTCTCTTTGCCGACCTGGTGCAGGTTATGCCCAGGTGGTAAACTCTCGTACACGTCTTCCTGGCGATGGCGTTTGTTGCAGCAGTTGTGGCAGAGTTAGTCCAATGTCGGCAACTTCAGCTATCGTGAGTATAGACTTTATTTTTATTCTTAAAACGGATTGCCACTACCGGCAACAGCTTTGCCACCTCCGTGCAAGCTGCGGATGTCTCCTCCGTAACGTTCCTCTTCTTCTCTAGGTTGGCAAAGGTTCTCGAACGGCTGGCCCTCCTCCGAATACCGTGAGCAGACACTTTCCACCTAGGTGCGTTTAAGTTTGCCCGTATTCCAGGAACAAACTTCTCGGATCGACTAGGAACCACTGCTTCCCGCAGTATCGGGCTCGACTACGGCGTCCTCCACCGGTGCTTCTTCAGCACGCCTTGCTTTAACTTCAGGTTCACGTATGCCGCCTTGGCACACCCAGGATCTCGAGAATCTCCAAGATCGACTGGCAATTGCTTGGTGACGGTCGTCCAAAGAAAAGACTTATGCAGATTTTAAAGCCGGAACAAATGCTCAACACTATTTCATTTGATACTTGCTCACTTATGGTTCTGCACCAACTGATCTCTCCCTTGGAAAATCCTGTCCTGGCACAGTTTGCCTTTGCTTCCTCCTTCAAGGGGCATTCCCTGGTAGTTGCACGGCCAGCTCAGAGGCGTCATCTCAGGGGCGGCGAGCTGTGTAGGGCAGTTTGAAGCCGCTCCAAGTCCCTTCTTGGGGTCGGCCTCGGTAGTAAAGAGCATGTTCGGGTTTTCTTCGCCCTCAGCCGTCAGGGCTGGGGGGTTTTCACTCTGTAATTCCTTAGTTACAGACATTTCAAGTGTGCCGCGCTCGGCTTCTTCTTTGCCGACCTGGGGCAGGTTGTGCCCAGGTGGTAGGTACAGGTAGTCGTCTTCTAGGTACCGGCACTAGATGCTGGAGGTCTGGCAACGACGTCCAGCTCTTGGCGTCGCCGGTTTTCCACGGATTCGCCTTTTTCTCCCTCAAAATTACTTTGCCACGTATATTAAATTCTTCGCCGACCTGGCGCGGGGTATGCCCAGGTGGTAAACACTCATACCGGTCTTCCTGGCGATGGCGTCCGTTGCAGCAGTTATGACACAGTTAGTCCAGTGTCGGCAACTTCGGCTATGGCTGGATTCCATCTTATTTTCCCTTAAAATTACGTTGCCACGCGGTTTTCTCTCTTTGCCGACCTGGTGCAGGTTATGCCCAGGTGGTAAACTCTCGTACACGTCTTCCTGGCGATGGCGTCCGTTGCAGCAGTTATGGCACAGTTAGTCCAGTGTCGGCAACTTCGGCTATGGCTGGATTCCGTCTTATTTCCCCTTAAAATTATATTTCCGCGCTGTTTTCTCTCTTTACCGACCTGGTGCAGGTTATGCCCAGGTGGTAAACTCTCGTACACGTCTTCCTGGCGATGGCGTTTGTTGCAGCAGTTGTGGCACAGTTAGTCCAATGTCGGCAACGTCGGCTATAGCTGGATTTCGTCTTTCACCCCTTAAAATTATGCTTCTACTTCTCTAGGCTGGCAAAGGTTCTCGAACGGTTGGCCTTCCTCCGAATACCGCGAGCAGACACTTTCCGCCTAGGTGCGTTTAAATTTGCCCGTATTCCAGGAACAAACTTCTCGGATCGACTAGGAACCACTGTTTCCCACAGTATCGGGCTCGACTACGGCGTCCTCCACCGGTGCTTCTTCAGCACGCCTTGCTTTAACTTTAGGTTCACGTATGCCGCCTTGGCACACCCAGGATCTCAAGAATCTCCTAGATCGACTGGCAATTCACTTGGTGACGGTCGTCCAAAGAAAAGACTTATGCAGATTTTAAAGCCGGAACAAATGCTCAACACTTTTTCAATTGACACTTGCTCATTTATGGTTCTGCACCGACTGATCTCTCCCTTGAAAATCCCGCTATTTATAGGGGTTTTCCAAGGTCGAGATCCAAAACACCCCCCCCTCTCAAAAGCATTTGTTACGGTATGTTTATTTGACCGTACCCATCTAGTACGATCAGACAGTATTTATAACAACAACAACAAAAAATAACAAAGTCCATAACAACAACAACAAAAAATAACAAAGTCCATAAAAACATATTTAAAATTTCTTCCGCTTCTCCTTGTGGGGAGACTTTTCTTTTTCCCTTGAACGAGGCGATCCCTCAACCTCCATGGCTCTATCTTCGTCCGGTGGCTCTTCTGCAGGTGACCTGGTATAGGCCTCCTGCGGGTAGTTCTCTGGCGACCTGGGGGACTCCTCGGAGGCCTCAGGTGGCTTCTCTCTAGGCTGCCACAATGCTGCTACGGCGACCTTGGGTTGAAGGTCCGTAGTTTCTTCCACGTCCGGTGGCTTCTCTCTAGGCTGCCTCAATGCTGCTACGGCGACCTCGGGTTGAAGGTCCGTAGTTTCTTCCACGTCCGGTGGCTTCTCTCTAGGCTGTCTCAATGGTACCTCGGCGACCTCGGGCTGAGGGGCCGGAATTTCGTCTATTTTAGAGGGTTGGCCATGGGGTTCTTCCTCCTCAATCTTAATTTCGTCCTTAAATTCGGGTGGTGGCGAGATTATATCGATCTCGTCTTCTTGGACCACGTCTGGTGGCTCCAAAACTTCGTATTTAGCTCGCTCCGCTTGTTGCAGCAATAGGTCAGCTGCAAATTCCTCGTTTTCTGCTCGCAAAAGAGCTGCACAAGTCATTTTATTAAATTTCACGCCCTCCTCCGAGTCTGAAGTGTGGGGTGAGACATAACGCTGTCTAAGCCGTCTTATTCGTCGGTGTTGTCTACGGTCTCTTCGGATCTCCGTCATCGGCGATTCCTCATGTGTTTCTGTGTCGTCATCGGTTGGAGTGGTATCGCTGACTATTTCGTCGCTATCTTCAACGGCGGCCGAAACTCTCGTTGACAGATCGCCAACAGTTTGACTTGTTGACTGTACCGGGTGCCGGTTTTCTGGATCTGCCAGGTCATCAACGCAGGAAATGTAGTCGTTGTTTTGGAAATTAAACGGCAACTTCTCTGGGTCGTCTATTTCTTCCTTTTCATCCGTTAAGTTCTCCTCTCCACTCTTTTCCTGGATTCCACATTCTTTACGTAGGTGTTCTTGATTGTAGTCTTCATCTTCCGCATGCAACGCGTACCACATTCCGTCTCTTAGAGCTTGCTGTTTATAGTCTGCTCCTTGAGAAGGATGATCAATTTGGTACTGCATGGCGCGCATAATCATCGCTCCATGCCTATTAGTACCGGGAATCTCCACAGGTGATCCATCTGGAAATACAAATTTCGGCTTCTTTGGCTTCACTACGCTCGCTTGTTGCTTATTTGTATTTTGATTATCCTGTCGATTCCACGTTCTGCTATATTGTGGCCTATTTGGTGCCGGCGTCTGACCTCCCTGTTGTTGAGGTCTTCTTCCTTCGTTTGGACAGTCTCTGCGTAGGTGAGCACCTCCACAGCCAAAACATTGTAAGCGGCCTTGGTAGCCTTGAAAGCCTTGATAGCCTCGGTACTGCAACTGTCTATTTCCTCCATCATCTCTGCTATCTTGAGCGTTAAAATTTGCTCTCGGTGCGGTGTACACCTCGGAACTCTTCCAATCCCGTTCCACCGTAATCGCAGCGTTTAATAGTTCTTCAGTGCTCTGACAGTTCCATGTACGTAGCGCAGCTCGTAACGGACCGCTTAGCCTGCTCAGCAATAGCGGCACCACTTCTTCTTCCTGCCATCTCGGGTTTATTCGTTGACAGATTTGCCTCTTGCGAATCAAAAATGCCTCCGCACCTTCTCCTTTAATTTGGTCTTGGCCATACAATTCTGCACGTAAGTGATTTAAACATTCACTATTATTATATGCCCTAAGCACCGCCTCTTGTAACTGCCTCCAAGTAATTTGTCCTCCTGCGTAAATCTTCATACGGGTGGCTGCATGTCCTGTCATCTGTCTAATTGCCAGGTCCGTCCATTGGTATGCCGGTGCTCCAATTTCTGTACAATACGCCTGCATATGTTTTAAAAACAGCACCGGGTCCTCCGTGTCGGTACCTGCAAACTTTGGTGGCGGTGCCTGGGTCGTTCTTCTGGGCTTGTCTATCAATTGCCCTATGGATTGGGCTAACCCTTCCATAGTTTTCCATCTTAAAGCTTCAATGGCTTGCCAATCTTGTCTTGGCTCCGTCGGTTGTTCATTTATAGGCGGTAACACCATTTCCCTAATTTTCTCTTCATATTTCTGCTTTTCCCGGACTCCCCCTCGAGTCGGCGGGATTTGCCGGCTTGTCGGTGGCAGCGCCGGACCTTTAGGTTTGTCCTCATAGCTTGGCCTCTTTAGTTCTTCGTCTAATAGAGGCGGCATCTGCCGTTCTTCAGGTGGCATATCTTTTCTCATAATTTTCTTCTGAACTTCCTTCATAATAAAAGAAACTTCTTGGTTGCAGGGTATTTGCTCGTCTATCATTGTATTTTCAGAATCATCAGCCGAGTCCTCTTCAGACTCGCTATGAATCTCCACGTCAATACCATATTTTTCCTCCCATATTCGGCGCTTTGCTCTTGTGTTAAAAGCTGGGCATTCTATGGGTAGGCTCGTCGACGATTCGCGATAGCTTAGGCCAAAGGACCTAACGTCGTCACAGGGTTCTTTGTTACTCCTATCGCCTGAGTAAGTCATCGAGTTGGGCGCCATGTCCTGGCACAGTTCGCCTTTGCTTCCTCCTTCAAGGGGCATTCCCTGGTAGTTGCACGGCCAGCTCAGAGGCGTCATCTCAGGGGCGGCGAGCTGTGTAGGGCAGTTTGAAGCCGCTCCAAGTCCCTTTTTGGGGTCGGCCTCGGTAGTAAAGAGCATGTTCGGGTTTTCTTCGCCCTCAGCCGTCAGGGCTGGGGGGTTTTCACTCTGTAATTCCTTAGTTACAGACATTTCAAGTGTGCCGCGCTCGGCTTCTTCTTTGCCCACCTGGGGCAGGTTGTGCCCAGGTGGTAGGTACAGGTAGTCGTCTTCTAGGTACCGGCACTAGATGCTGGAGGTCTGGCAACGACGTCCAGCTCTTGGCGTCGCCGGTTTTCCACCGATTCGCCTTTTTCTTCCTCAAAATTACTTTGCCACGTATATTAAATTCTTCGCCGACCTGGCGCAGGGTATGCCCAGGTGGTAAACACTCGTACCGGTCTTCCTGGCGATGGCGTCCATTGCAGCAGTTATGGCACAGTTAGTCCAGTGTCGGCAACTTCGGCTATGGCTGGATTCCGTCTTATTTCCCCTTAAAATTACGTTGCCACGCGGTTTTCTCTCTTTGCCGACCTGGTGCAGGTTATGCCCAGGTGGTAAACTCTCGTACACGTCTTCCTGGCGATGGCGTCCGTTGCAGCAGTTATGGCACAGTTAGTCCAGTGTCGGCAACTTCGGCTATGGCTGGATTCCGTCTTATTTCCCCTTAAAATTATATTGCCGCGCTGTTTTCTCTCTTTGCCGACCTGGTGCAGGTTATGCCCAGGTGGTAAACTCTCGTACACGTCTTCCTGGCGATGGCGTTCGTTGCAGCAGTTGTGGCACAGTTAGTCCAATGTCGGCAACGTCGGCTATAGCTGGATTTCGTCTTTCACCCCTTAAAATTATGCTTCTACTTCTCTAGGCTGGCAAAGGTTCTCGAACGGTTGGCCTTCCTCCGAATACCGCGAGCAGACACTTTCCGCCTAGGTGCGTTTAAACTTGCCCGTATTCCAGGAACAAACTTCTCGGATCGACTAGGAACCACTGTTTCCCACAGTATCGGGCTCGACTACGGCGTCCTCCACCGGTGCTTCTTCAGCACGCCTTGCTTTAACTTTAGGTTCACGTATGCCGCCTTGGCACACCCAGGATCTCAAGAATCTCCAAGATCGACTGGCAATTCGCTTGATGACGGTCGTCCAAAGAAAAAACTTATGCAGATTTTAAAGCCGGAACAAATGCTCAACACTTTTTCAATTGACACTTGCTCATTTATGGTTCTGCGCCGACTGATCTCTCCCTTGAAAATCCCGCTATTTATAGGGGTTTTCCAAGGTCGAGATCCAAAACAATCCCGCTATTTATAGGGTTTTTTCCAAGATTGAGATCCAAAACAGGCCTCGTATTTATATCGGTGGATGTGGGCGGGGCCTTCTCTGATTGGTCTGTTTTCATTTCTTTACATTTAGTATGTTTGAGTGCTGCTGTCCACGTTTTACTAAGACTTATTCCTTCTTCTTTCTTATTAAAATTGTTTTTATGTTTTTGAATTTCTATAGCTTCTCTAAAAAGTCTCGGGTAATAGCTGGATGTTGTAGTTAGAATATCCGTCTTTTCAAATTGAATTGCGTGACCTTCTTCTTTTTGCAACATATGTTCGGCGGTGGCTCATTTTTCGGTGTTTCCTGTTCTGCAACACCGTTTATGTTCGGTTATACGCGTCTTGATGCTTCTTTTTGTTGTTCCTATGTAAACTGAGCCGCAACTACATGGTATTCTATAAACTCCTGGCATTGATAAGGGTTCCCTCCGATCTTTGGCTGATTTGAAATGTTGTTGTAATTTAGTGATTGGTTTGAAAACAGTTTTGATTTCATGCTTTTCTAAAATCTTTCCTATCCTGTCTGTTATGCCTATGAGATATGGTAAATACGTTGTTGAGATAGGTTCTTTTTGCTGAGCTGTTCTTGATGAATTTTGTTTTTGTGCACGGCGGATTTCTTTAGTTGAGTATCCGTTTGATTTTAATGCTCTTTCCAGATGATCTAATTCCTTGTTTAAGTGTTCTGGTTCACGAATCCTCCTGGCTCGATCAGTTAAAGTTTTAATAACTTATTACTGCGCGAAATGGCCCTGACGGAACAAGGAACCTCGGCTACACTACGTTTACATTGGTTAAATGGGCAAGGCGCCATAATATAGTACTACTTAATAATACATATATGGTATTAGTTATGGCGCCTTGTCCATTTAACCAATGTAAACGTACTGAAGCCGAGGTTACTTGTTCCGTCAGGGTCATTTCGCGCAGTGCTTTAACGGAAAAAAAAATGAGGTTATAACTATTGACTTTGACAACTGGACAGAAATTTGTAAACAAACATTAAAGTTCTTGATTTGTTTAAGATTTTGTATATTATTTCGATTGAGAAAAGAAAAAGAACGCAGGTAAATATATTAATAAAACTTTTATTAGATATTTTCCAATTATTTTTAGATTTCAACACGTAAAATAATAGGTTTTTGTAGGATTCTGAAGCACATGCAATTTTCGGTAAAAATAGGTAGGTACCTAATTATATCAACAGCAGAAAAGGAAATAAAGGAAATAGACTACCTAGTTATTGTTCCCTCACGAAATTAACGTAAGTAAGTTAAAAGAAAGAAACATCCGGTCTGGGTACATACCCGTAGATCGATAAATCTTTGTTCAAGCTTTTACGCCTGTTTAAAATAATGTAGAATATTCCGTTTTGCCTCGGCATCGTCACAAAATGATCACACGTCACACACACAATCAAAATTTGCAGAAAAGTAAAGATAAACAGTACACAAAAAGCCATTAATGATAACAAATTAACTTGATGAGACGAACTATCAACCAAATTAACATTTGCTAAAGATTTCGAGGTTATGTCGAGCAAAAATAAGACGTTGTCACGTTGTCACCCTCCAGTTATTTGAAATTGTTATTTGACGCGTTTTAGTATAGACATGGGAACAAATAATTTGAAAGCACTTGGAAGTACGGAATTAATGCTTATTTTGCAATTTTTTAGCAAGATCTTTGGTAATTTGATCACTGCTCTAATCTTCTAAGGCTCACTCTCCTGCCCTGTTTTAAAGAAATAAAATTATATTTGGCAATACCCTTACGGCGCATGCGCACAAGTCGAAATTACCCTGGATCTTCTATCTCTGTTGTTGCTTCAAAATATTCAGGGTAATGGCCATATAGTGCTAATACTTATTATATGAATCTAACACAATCGTCTGTATACACTGTAAGGAGGATCATAAGGCCACCGACCAAAGATGCCCAGAATTTAAAAGGCAAAAGAATAATTAACGAATTATGATAGAGGACAATATTTCGTACTACGAAGCAAAACAAAAATGCCCAAAAAATGATGGTGATATACAAGAATCACCAAGGACACCAAGATACACAGGGGACCAGAACCAAAGAACCAGAAATAATATCCGTCAGACAAAGGCACCTATACATACATGGCAACAGAAACGCCAAGAACATCATATGTGATACAGCCCTGAATGAACTGCTGACATCTTGCATAATTTCTCGCATTTATATCTACTAAAAACTTGTTCTTTTGCTATTAAAAACTTATATTAAATTATTTGTTTACTGACATTACATTTCATTTCGTTTTTATTTTTGACACTTCTTGTCACTCATGATCGTCGCCGTAGTAGGGAAATATGAACGGCTGGTACAAATATTAGTGACGCAAGAATGTGCACATGCAGCAAATATTCCAAAGAAAAGGAAACCCTCATCTCCAATCTCAGGATATGATAAGGAAGAACATAGGAAAATACTGTTTCCAAGCTCAGCTAGATCCCCAGTAAGTCCAATTTTAGGATCCCGCAGTCCCTCACCAGAGGCCTATCCTACAGTGATAAACATTAACGATTAGGTCATGCCGGAGCTCAAACAGTATTGTCAAACTATCAACTCAAATTTTGGCCTCCTAACGGTCTCAAAGAAACGAAATGTCTTATTCGACCATTATTATAAATGAAACAAAAATCAACGTCTCGGTCTCAGTATTTATTTTTGGTGACGCGTTTCGCCCTATAGGCATCATCAGACCTACAAATACAATCACCTAATGCACAAAAGATAAAATAGAACACAATATTTACCTTAAAAATATGGTCCAGCCACACTAAACCCGTTCACAGCACGGGAAAACAATAGAAAAATATTAAAAACATTAAAAAACATCAAAATACATTAAAAAATATGGACACGAACGTTCTTACAACACATCAAAACAATATTAAAAGTTAGGTTAAGCTAGCTAAATAAAGTCAAAACAGAAAATATCGGAAAAAAATTATAAAAAATGTATTACTTAAAAATTGATTTGAACTCAGTACCTTGAGGGTAATAGTCCGATTTTCTGACCACTACACTACGGAAGCATTCATACTTGGCCAGGGTTTATGTTTCATTAAAATTCAATAAATTATTAAAAATCAGACCCGGCCCAAAATTAAACACATCGTTTACGCAGTTTAAAATTGGACTTTTCTTGGCCTTTATTATTTCCTACTTCTCCAACAAATCCAATCTCTTACCCTTTGGGCACTCGTGTAAGACAGTAATGCCCTCTTGAGAGAAAGAATGTTTGCTCACCAGCAAGTGAGTGGCGAAGGCGGAGTTGGTCTCTGTAAAATCCTACTTTTCGAACTTCCTTGACCAGGCTTAATTGTTCCTGTACCCTGGTGGATATTTTCCTCCCCGATTGCCCTACATAAACTGAGTTACAGTCCTCACACTTTAAAGAGTAAACCCCTGATTTTGATAGTATATCCATTTTGTCCTTACCGTTAATTAAATGTTTACCCAATGTATTTACCGCTCTGTAAGCAATAGAAAAATCATATTTTTTAAAAAACTTCCCCAACTGAATTGAGATATCTCCCAGAAACGTGAGACACTTAAAATTGTTAGCCTTAATTTTTCTTTCGGGGAATTTAATGTGGCAGGACAACTTGTACTTATTGACAAATCTATTAAATATTTTGTTGATCGAAGACCCATTGTTCATCGCTAACTGTTTAATTATGTTAAATTCGGTCATGAAAGCCTCTTTTGAAAGGGGCAGCTTGAAAAGTCTATATAGGAGGGAGTTAAACGCTGCAAACTTATGTTGGGGTGCGGAATTAGACGAGAACTGGATAACATTATCTGTTGAGGATGGTTTTCTGTAGATTTGGAACTCAATGTTGTTCCGTTCTCTGATCAACAATAAATCCAGAAAAGGGAGCTTACCGTCCACCTCTCTCTCGATTGTAAATGTTATGTTTCTATGTAATGTGTTAGTAAAATCTAAAAAATCGGCGAGTTCACCCTCATCACCTGACCAAACTATAAAGATGTCATTCACGTATCGTCTATAGAACAACAGGAACCCGGCGAATCTACTCTCCATTAATTTTGTTTCTAAATGGTGCATGAAGACCTCGCTCAGGAATGAAGATAAACAAGATCCCATTGCCAGCCCATCGTTTTGCCTAAAGAAGGTATCATTAAACTTAAAAAAGTTTTGGTTAAGTACCAATGTTAGAAGAGATATAAGATTCTCAACGATTACAGCTGGAAGGGAACTCTTAATAAGTAGACCTCTTACTAAGTTTATGCAATCAATAGGAGGAACGCTAGGGAAGAGGTTCTTAACATCCAAGGAAATCAATCTAGCGCCGTCCGGGATCTTGACTTCCTTTAAGCAATTAGCAAAATCGATGGAGTTCTTAGTGGCATACATATTATCAAAACCTGTAACCTCCCTCAAGGTATGGTTCAACCACGCTGACAGTTTGTAACAAGGTGAGTCAGTGAACGAAACTACTGGTCTTATTGGAATACCTGTTTTGTGTATTTTTGGTAAGCCAAACAATAATGGTGTTCTGCGGGGTTCATAGGATAGAGTTTGTACTTAGAAGTTTTAAAATACTCTAACGTCACGAGAGATTGGTCTAAGGCTTTTTTAACTTTAGCAAAGAAAGAACTAATCGGGTCCCTATTGATCTTATCAAACTTATCAGGCACCAAGAAATCCATAACCTTGGCAATATAGTCTGCTCTTTTCAACAACACCAGACAAGAACCCTTGTCCGCCTTGCTAACGATCAAATCATTGGCCTTTATCTTATTCTTTAGACCATTATTACCAAAGCTTATATAGCAGTTTTTGTATGTATGGTTACCGTGGCCATACATATCGAAAATTGGTGACCGAACTCTCTACCAATGGATATATATCAGCACTTAAAAGATTTATTTCCAGACGTGGAAATCTGTTATGTATGAAGGATGGGTTAACCGAGCCGGCAACGCTGGCAACAGCGGTGGTAGAGGACAGTGTCAGAAAGAGACTGAAAGTGCATTGACGCGCGCTAGAATTACCTCGGTTGTTTCGAGTGTAATTCCTAAATAAACGTGTTATAAGTATCCGAAGTAGTGTATTATTTAGCCCTTGGCTCCAAATACAACACTTATTGGCGACGAGAATGGGATCCATCAGTGAATAAAGAAAATTTTAAAAAGTTTCGTTAGTGCGTCACAGTCAATCGTAATGGCTTCCATTGGAAATATAGAACAGTTCAATACTAGTGACCCGGCAGGATGGCCGGCATATAAGTAACGATTTGAGTTTTTCCTAACCGCAAATGACATTACGAACGATGCTAAAAAAAGGGCAGTTTTTCTTAGCATGTGCGGGGCGGCAACGTATGATGTACCTACTCCGCACGCTCATAGCGCCGGCAAAAGTTAGTGAGAAATCGTATGATCAAATAACGAGTGCTTTAAATGATCATTTCGCCCCGCGGAAGTTGGAAATAGTTTGCCGTTTTAAGTTTTATCGCCGTTACCAGCAGTCAGGGGAATCAATTTCTATGTTCATTAAGGAATTACGGCATTTAGCGGAAGATTGCAAGTTTGAAGGCGCTTTAGAAACCATGATTCGCGATCGTCTTGTTTGTGGAATCGGAGACGAATCATTACAGCGCCGCCTGTTAGCAGAGAAGAATTTAACATTCAAGAAGGCAGAAGAAATATACCTAGCACATGAGGCCGCGTCCAGAAGTTTGACTGTACTTAAAGATTCGACAGATGGCGCTGTAGAAACTCAACCGAGACTGCTTAAGCAGTTTTCCCGGTCAGAGCGCGATGGCGCTACACAGTTCGGGTGCACAGGTGACAAATGGAAATGTTTTCGTTGCGACGGTAAACATTCATCGGAAACTTGTAGTTTTAAAAATGCGCGGTGCCGTTTTTGTGAAAAAGTGGGGCATATCAAAAGGGTTTGTTTGAGCAAAAAACGGGGTAAAAGACCATCTCAAACAGTGCATAACCAGACCAATTCAAACGATGACACGGAGACCGGCAATAACATTGGAGGCATTTTCTCGCTGCCGTTAAATAAAGTGAGCGAATACTTTTCGTGCGAAAAATACATGATTACGGTGTGTCTAAATGGTAAACCAGTGCGAATGGAAGTGGATTCGGGTGCGGCACATAGTGTGATGGGAGAAAAAATTTTTCAGGATATCTACTTACAGTAGAAACCCACCGATGCTGAACAATTCAGGTCCAGTTCTAAAGGACTACCAAAATAATGTTATTGCTACATTAGGAGTCTGCAAGGTAGAGGTTGGTTTTGGAGAAGTTAATGCAAAATTGCCACTGGTAGTAGTAGTAAATGATCGTACCAGTCTGCTTGGACGCAATTGGTTTAATGCTCTAGGGCGATTTATTGCCGGGGTAAGTACGATAAACTCAAATGTTAATTGTGTGTCTGAGTACCCAGAGGTTTTCGATGAGCAATTGGGTACATATAAAGGTCCACCGGTATCACTCATATTGGACCCAAAGGTAAAGCCAGTCATTTTAAAAGCAAGGAAAGTGCCGTTTGCTCTGAAAGACAAAATTGAGGGGGAATTAGACAGACTTTTAAGCCAGGGTGTCCTGGAGCCCATCGCACACCCCGTTGGTGTACCCCAATTGTAACGGTGGTTAAAAATAATGAAGAAGTGCGAATTTGTGGCGACTATCGAAGTACTATAAACAATGCTAAAAAACAAGAACAGATCCATACCCAGTACCATCTATTCAAAACATTTTAGCCGCTCTTGCAGGGGGTTGTATTTTCGCAAAGTTAGATGCAGAGGCGGCAGAAGCCCAAACTATTATCACGCATAAGGGGACATTTAAAGTTAACCGGTTGCAGTTTGGGGTCTCAGTGGCGCCGCAAATTTTTCAAAGATTTATAGACACAAGATTGGCAGGCATACCCGGGGTATTGCCTTACTACGATGACATTTTAGTAGTAGGAAGTTCGGACAAAGACTTGGAAGCGAAATTGCGTAAAATTTTACGTCGTTTTCAAGAAGCGACGGTTTACATCTGCGCAAAGACAAAAGTGTTTTTTGGGCTGAGCAAGTGACATTCCTGGGGTTTAAAATAAGTGCGGATGGAATTAGACCCACAAAAGACAAAATCGTAGCTATTGAAAACGCGCCTGCACCAACAAATAAAACCGAATTACAAGCTTTTTTGGGACTCATAAATTTTTATCACATTTTTTTAAGGGACAAGGCTACGGTTGCAGAATCATTACACAGAGACGCGAAATGGCAGTGGGGTGTGGAACACCAAAATGCATTTAATAAGCTTAAATCTATATTAATAAGTGAACCACTTTTCGGACATTATGATGAGAAGAAACCTTTAATATTATCCTGTGATGCAAGTTAATATGGGGTAGGATGTCTAATAAGCCAGCCAAATGACCAGGGCATAGAAATTCCAGTAGCATATCATAGTCGAACGATGTCACCAGCTGAAAGAAATTTTGCACAGCTTGATAGAGCGGCGTTAGCTATTATAGTGGGTATTAAAAAATTTCACGATTATTGTTACGGCAGAATGGTAATAATCCGCACAGACCATAAACCCCTATTGGGAATTTTTAATTCAAAAAAGTCTACTCTAGACATTCTGTCCCCAATAATGCTTAGATAATCATTTTAAGTGCTTATAATTATGATTTAGAATATGTACCAGGAAAAAAGCTGTCCAACGCGGATGCACTAAGTAGACTACCACTTAAAGGCGTCGACGAGTTAGTGCCTGCAATGGGGGATGTGCTGATGCTAGAACACGTACCCCAAACAATTTTAAATGCCAAGGAAATAGCAAACGAAACTGCAAAGGACACAATCTTGGCAAGAGTACTCCAATGGGCATGGAGAGGATGGCCAGAAGAGCAGAAGAATATATCAGCAGAATTCATGCCCTATTGGCAACGCAGATTCGAAATATCTTGCTATCAAGATTGTTTGTTATGGGGAACTAGGGTAATAGTACCACCAGGGGGGAGGAAAAGAGTTTTGGATCTACTGCATGCCTCACACCCGGGTATAGTGAAGATGAAATCCCTTGCTAGGTCGTATGTGTGGTGGCCAAACATTGATAAACAAATTAAAGAAAAAGTAAGTCTATGTGAACAATGTCAAGAGAATCGAAAAATGCCAAGCAGATCGCCTGTACAGCCCTGGGAGTGGGCACAAGCCCCTTGGACAAGGTTGCATTTAGATTTCGCGGGCCCAGTGAATGGTCGGTATTTTTTGATAGTGATTGACTCAATTTCTAAATGGCTAGAGGTAAAAATGGTTGCAGGACCATCGACAAGCTGCACTATTAAAGTTCTTAGAGAATTATTTGCCACCCATGGACTCCCAGATGTCATCGTGTCAGACAATGGCACAGCCTGGACTTCTGAAGATTTTGAAAAAAAGGAACAGCATACCTACGACAAGCTCGAGTGGCACCATACCACCCAAGTAGTAATGGCCAGGCTGAGCGCATGGTTTAGAATGTCAAGACAGCTCTAAAGAAAATGGAGGGAGCAGACATTGAAGTGACGTTATCAAGATACCTGTTAACACAGCACATAACTCCACACAGCCTGACAGGTAAAGCACCCTCTGTACTGCTGATGGGACGGAAACTGAATACACTGTTAGACAGAGTAGTGCCAGATTTCACCAAGAGCATGGACATGAAACAAGATCGCCAGAGAGAAAATTGTAAAGGTTTAAGACAATTTGATGTTGAAGATGCAGTGTATGCAAAATCCTTTACCCAAGGAAAAAAGTGGTTGCCGACAACCATTATTGAAAGCACAGGCCCTCTCAGTTATAAGGTAGCTACTCCCGACGGAAAAGTTATACGGCGTCACTCAGATCAGTTACGCCCCAGATGGGTAGAACGAGAAGAAATCACCGAAAGTGGCACACAAGAGGAACCTCGGGAAGAACCCATTTCCGAATCTGGAGATCCAGAATCCAAGACCGCCGAAGTCTACGATGAGTCTGGCAGTATGAAGGAAACCTTTAGCGCAGAAGCCAGCACAGTAATTCCGTCCAGACCGAGTAGAAGTTATAGGCGACCAAAATATCTTAGCGACTATGAGACATTGTCTGTGCTAGAGGGGAGGAATGTGTTATGTATGAAGGATGGGTTACCCGAGCCGGCAACGCTGGCAACAGCGGTGGTAGAGGACAGTGTCAGAAAGAGACTGAAAGTGCATTGACGCGCGCGAGAATTACCTCGGTTGTTTCGAATGTAATTCCTAAATAAACGTGTTATAAGTATCCGAAGTAGTGTATTATTTAGCCCTTGGCTCCAAATACAACAAAATCCTTCACAAATCTTTAGTGACAACGCTACAAATTTCTTAGGGGCGTGTAATCAGCTGAAAGAAGTTCATGATTTTTTAAAAAATAAGGAAACTTCTGATACTATTCATGACTACCTATCTAAAACTAATATAGAATTCAAGTTCATTCCTCCTAGAATCCCACATTGGGGAGGTATTTGGGAATCGGCTATAAAAGTGCCAAGTATCACCTTCCTAAAAGGTTGATTGGAGACGCTTATCTCGCATTCGAAAATTTCTACACAATTTTGACTTAAAGACAGAGTCTTCATAGCCGGGGAGTATGTTGGGGAAACACCCCAACAATGGTAAATATATTATACATTTGGCCCTATGTAATAATAACACCATGTGTGCATACAATAATAAATCTCTCTGCAAGCAAAACCTCAAAATTCCAACAATTATTAAAAGTAGCCAGACAACTGTGTTGGTCAAACGTTATTTCATCCTCCCTCTTCAAGCGACACGCTTCTTTATTCTGCTGGACGATTGCAGCCAGACAGTGGGAAGTGCGAGTGCTCCACCGTTCCAGAGGAAGAAAAATTCAAGCGACACTAGCGACAGATAGTGTGGAAGTTACTGAAGGCAAAGGAGGCTGTTCGTGGCTTCACTCTGCTCACCCGCGCTAGGTCCCCTTGCCTATCAACGGCACAATCGGTGATTCTAAAGGTATGTACAAACCAGACAACAAAATGTTGCCAACTGTTGGCAACATGTTGACGGGTGTTGGCAACATATTTGTTGGACACAACAACTTGTGTCTGGCTACATGTTGTCAACAGTGTTGCGCGTCCAAACCAAAACCAGTTGAACGTTGAAACTAAACGCAGTGTTGGCGAAAATTAACCCCTCTACTGCTGCTGGTGTAAGTGCTGCTTTTATCATAATAGCTTCCCAGGCCCAGAGACGAAAAAGAAGATGGTGGCAGCGACAGTTCTTACAAAATGGGACAACCTAATGGCGGAGTTACTATAAATCATTAAATAAATGTAAATGTAAAAAAAAAACAGCGAAATTGACCAAGCTACCGTGAAAAAACATGTCCATATTATTATATGAAGTTAACATTATTAACGTACCTGCCAGTTGTAACAAATAACAAAATAAAGCACCGATTACCGAATAGATGATACCTCACTAGTCTTATTCGACGTTACTTGTTGGCAACACCGTCCAAACAGAGCGATGTTTTCCGTTTGAAATGGAAAACACGGATACAAGCAACACTCAACAAAATTCTTTGATGTCTTGCCGCACAACATCGGCGCTATGTTGCCGTGTATCTATCAACTTGTTGCGAGTTGATGGGATACATGTTGGCAACAGTGTTGACAACATGTATCCGGGCGATTGTTGGCCGGTCTGTACTTACCTTAAGAGTTTTGGAGTTGTTGAGTGGTTGTTTGGCTGTGTGCCGATTAAGTTATAGTGTTGTGAGTGTACCTAAGGCTCTGAGGACGTGCTTCCTTGCGAGTTTAGTAACTGCAGAGTGTAGTTTTGCAGGTTTCTGTCGCCGTGCGCCTTTCCATGTATTTTGTTAGGACAGAGTAAAATAAAGCCGCAAACACACTGAGCTCACGTCATGTAAGGTCACGTGCTATCATGTTGTCATGATTTAACCGTGAGAGCATACTAGAAACACACTACCATCACGTTTTATGATGTGGTATACAAATTGATATATGAATTCGTGCAGTCTTTCTTTGATTTCACTGTGTTTGTGTTGTTTCTTTATTTTGCGTAAATTTTAAATTATGGAAAGCGCTATCTCAATCAGTTCTTCGGACTGGGAAGAGGAAATAGAAACTGTGGCTGCCTTTATCGTTCTCAAGAAGGAAAATAAAAAAACGAGGAAAGCATGGGCCCATGACATAAACATGAAAAGAAAAGAATTGGGCGAATTTCATCGTTTGCTTCAGGAATTAAAAATGATTCAAAACGCTTTCACATGTATTTTAGAAATATGGAAATGAAGATTTATTCCTTTCTTTTCCGGTAGTTTCTGCAATCTGAGTTTATATTTTAGTACTAACAGTGTTAGTCAAAATACGCCAAATTTTGCTATGTAATTCAGCGCTCGTTGGAGCATATAGCCCAGAGAATAGCTGTTTTAGCATAATTTGGTTTTTCCTTATTGTATAAGGTCTCAGCAAGTGGCTAGAGAACAAAGTTCTCACATATATACATTTATATGTCATATTATATTTTATTCTGTAAACTTGGCCTTCACTCAGTGAAACAACAGCAAAAACCAAGAAAATAATGTGCTTACCTGGTATTTCTAACTCTTTTCCAATCTCCTCCCAAGCGGCTTGGCGAATATGTTGTTCACGATATTCAGGCAATCCGTGATTATATAAAACAACATGTTCCCTTACTTTTTCTATCAAACCTCCTCCATTTTTAAACATAAATTTACCAACAACACACTAGCTCTCTACAAAACCGCCTAAACGAGTGCTCACGTGAGACGAAAAGTGTGGATTTGCAGACAATAAGCACATGCTAGCACGCGTGCCGTTGGGGATGTAACGTAATACACATGAGATGACTTCAGTGTGGTTCTGATGTATTAACATACTATGTAAAACAGCGCTTCACACTTTTTGTCTGTAACGTAATAGCACGTGAGCTTACGTAATGTGACGTGACGTGAACTCAGTGTGTTTGCGGCTTTATTGTATTGCTTTGTGGCTGAGCGCCATTAGTATTGTAGGCGCGACAATGTGTTGTGGCTTCATGACTGTGTTGCCGAGTTGCCGTGTACCTTTCCCTAGACTGGCAAAGTGGTAATCTAACAGTCTCGCTGGGGATCAATGTTGGGTATGGTTTAACGTGCTGGTTGCGTGCTTAATATGGACCTAAGGTAATGAAGTTCCGTTTTAGCATAGAATTTTCTACAGTTTCTTTACAAATACAAATTTGGTTTAATTACCCATAGTTGCGTAGAATTGCAACGTCAATTCTTTAATGCTTGCCGTAATTTGTCACCATGTAAATAAAATAAATGTTTGCTAGTTAGTAGGAAGTGCTATTTAGAAATCTGTGTTTTTCTTTGTCAATAACAAAGCTTCCTAAATGCAATTTAATAGTATTACTATTTAAAATATCGTTGGTTTCTCATTTCCCCCAGCTTCACATGCACTCAGCCCCATGGGTGAATAATTTAACCATTCAACATCTTACAATTCACTTTTATAATTTAAACAAATAGTTTGATACTTCTTTATGGGCCGGTGTGAGTTAAAAAACTCCTTCTGCTACAGGGGGAGTGCTATTAATATTATTGGAGAAATTTGTGTTTGAATGTCAAATTTTGCAGCACTTCCGGTTAAACCGGAAGTGAAATAGTTGTAACTAATTCATACGGAATACCTAAATAGTAGTAAAAAAAATATTATTAAATTTTTTACTTATTCATTTGTCTTTTGTAAAAACAATAAAATGTGTAACTAATTTGGCAATTTCCAACGCCATTTTCTCGGAAACTCTCTTAGATAGGCGAAGGATATGATACATTTTTTATGTTTAGAATTCTTCGTAGAATGCATATTTTTAAAAATATACAGGGTGGCCTATTCAAAATAACAAAGTTGTGTGCACTTCCGGTTCAATCGGAAGTTACAGTCAGACGTTTGAATACTGAAAATGTGCACAATGCAACCATATAACCTACCAAAATTTCATAAAAGTGTTTTATTTTATAAGGAGGTGACAAGCTGGGTATTCATTTCGCTGTCACCCGGTACATATACCTACATACCTATACATTTTAAAAATGGAGTAAAATATTAGGTTTGAAATAATATCGACTTACCCTGTATAAATAAATTTTATTGAAAAAAATTTGCAACAAAAATTAAAATTATCGAGCATTTCTGCAAAAATGACACGGTTTTTAATCGAATTTGTTCCATACATTTGTCCTCGCATTTGCCCATCACTGAATATTTAATGAAATAAAAACTATATAAATAAATAAATTACTGATGATATTTTGACCTAATAACTAATACTTTAACCTCGACTTTAACAATAAATATAAGTATACATATATCTATATATATTAATCAAATAAATAAATTAATTTAAAAGTAATGGTAATTTTATTAAGTAATGAGCTGATTATGATAACACAACTATATTTTTAAGGTTATTATCATAGCACGGTGATACAATAATTGTCAATACAATATAGATTAATATTTTCGCAATTCATAATATAATATGTTAGGATATTGGCTTGGAGGCAGGGGATCTGTGCGAGTGATCACACCCCAAGCAATGCAAAAAGAATATCCTAACTATTATCGCTAAACTTAAACTGTAAAACTATATTTCTACAACCACAATTTAGCTGTAAATCGGTTAGCATTTAAATAGTAATTTTATATCATCAACATTTTGCTATTGTAGAAATAATGTCACTAAAAGTAAAGCCAAAATGCAGTCTTACAATACAGGGTGTACGTATGGCGCTGGACAACAAATATTTGTATACTCGAAAATATCTATACCTACACCAATTTGAACATAATAAATAAAACGATGTCAATCTGCAGTCTAGTTGTCATCCCAAATATAATAAGTAAAACCACATTATTTCTTATGTAATCTAAAAATAATAGTAGATATTCAGCCAAACTTGCCGCGAGCTAACGCTCGCGAGTCCTGATAAATTAATATTCAATTTGTTACAAACATTATGAAAATTTGCATTGTTTATTAAAAAAAACGTAAACAAATAGCTTCTAATCGCTATAAAAAAGCATAATATTGTTCGATTAATAAAGAAATTTTATATCGGCTGCTGACATAAGAAAACAGAGTGTTAAGTATATTTTATGTAAACAATAAGTACCTGGTACCTAATTATTCCCTTTAAAATGTGAAGTTATGTGTTTTTTTTTTCTTGGCACGTTAGTAAATTTTTCACAAGTGCGACATAAATATTAATCAGTTAGTTGACTCCAGTGTAGATTTGGTCCAAAAAAAATACATGTTAAAAATTTAACCATTTAAATTGTTACTCCATTTAGTACATTTCACAAAACACAAAATGCCTACTTTCAAAATCGTAAGGTTAGTTCAGGTTCAGGTGAACGAGTGAAACCTTATTATTTTTTTTTAGAAACAGATGTTTATTTGAGCCGAATAATGTTCATCGTCACAACCAAGATTAGACTTTCTCACTTATCCGATGCATCGCCTTCAGCTGACGAAAAAAGTCCACAATTCATGTGTATAAAATTGTATAACAAATTACATACATAGATAAAACGAATAGGAAGCCAACGAACTTTCAAAAGGGCTGTTAAAACATTATTAATTCGGCTAGAACCTTACTGCAGGCATTTAAATCTAAATAGTTGTATAACATTTGAAGACACTGGTGCAAAAAGGAGGCAGCTCCACTTTTTCGCAATATTAAGGTTTTTAGGTTAAACGATTGCGTATTTAGTGCCGCATCATCTAGTGAATAAACGAGGCAGCTCCAGATGGTATCAAGGTGTTTAGATGGTAAAAATAGAAATACCCTATCTTAACTTGGTGCAAAAAGGAGACGCAGCTCCGGAGCTGCCTCTTTCTCGCACCGGATGTAGTTCGAGTATTTGCCGCTTCGATGCAGCACCGTGTAATAAACAAACCGAATATACAACTCTTTAATTAACTTGTTGTAACGTTAATATTGCAAGTTAAATCCAAATAAATAAGCCAAAATAAGTAGTTTTACATGGCAAATAAATTAAGGTAGGTGTATAAACCTATTTCTAGAAAATTAAAACCAAGAATTTATATAAGTTGTTCAGAAACTTGCTGATTTCAGTACGTTTAAAGTTCGAGTCTGTGGCATGTTAATAAATACGTTGTTTTTTGTAGGAGGATGTCAAAAGGTGACTCATCTGATAAAATCGATGATTCCGATAAAGACCCTGACTTTTTCCCAGAGAAAAAAAAAACAAAACCAACGTCTCTCCGTCTTCGATGCGTGTGCAAACGTTTCTACGGCTATGGATAGCGATACAGAAGAAAAGCCACAAGAGAAAAAGAAAGTTGGAAAGAAGCGTAGCAGAAATCCAGAAAAATGGAAACGAAACGTCGCGAAGAAGAGACATGCAGATGGGAAATCCTATAGGTATGGGTGAACATATGAAAAATAAAATATTAAAAAACAAGAAAATAACAGGACCAGATTGCAAATGTATAAAGTTCAAATGTTTCAGCAAATTTACAGATTTGACAAAATTAGAAATATTACGTATCTTTAACAATATTGCTAGTAAAGCAAAACAATATCTATATCTTGGGAGACAAGTTCACATAAATCCAGTTATACGAAAAAGGCCTAAATCGGGGGACGGCCGTAGCCGTTCATGTTCATGTAATTATGTTCTAAAAATAGGCTCAATAGAAGTTAAAGTTTGCAAAAAAGCCTTTTGTTCTCTACACGGCGTAAGTAAAAAAAGGGTTGAACGCATTGTATCGAAAGTACAAGAAAATGTTCCGGCGCCAACAGATATGCGAGAAAAACACCTAACTCGTCCGAACAGAATACCTGAGGACATTATACATCAAGTTGACTCATTTATACAATCTGTTCCGAAACGTACCTCACACTACAGCAGAACATTACTTGTCGCCTGAATTAAATATGTCGAAGCTTCATAAAATGTACATTAAAAAACACGAACCTGAGATTTTCACAGCTATGCAAAATGATGAAAAAATATCATCTCGGGTTATCTATGATTATTTCTGTCGTCATTTTGTCACCAAATATAACTATTCGTTTGGCAAACCCAGATCAGATACGTGTCAAACATGTGACCGCCTAAAGAACCTTATCGATGCCGAAAAAGACGAAGAAGTAAAGCAAAATCTATTAACTGAGAAAGCTGTGCACGAGAAAAAAGCAAAATATTTTTACACCGATCTCAAGGAAAAAATGGATATGGCAAAGAATAGCAATGAGATTGAATTATTGGTATTTGATTACCAGCAAAGTATGCCTCTTCCACATGTAACCAATGGTGATATATTTTTTAAGCGCCATTTATGGGCGTATAACTTTTGCGTGTATGCAGAGTAAAGGTAAATCATATTTTTTTATGTATTGCGAAACAATTGCTAAGAAAGGTCAAAATGATGTTGGCAGTATGCTGGATGATTTTATTAAAAATTTTGTGTCTGAAACTATAAAAACCCTATATATTTTCTCAGATAACTGTAGCTCACAAAACAAAAACCACTACCTGTATATTGTTGCTCATACTAAAAGATTTTCGAACATCATACATCGTTATCCAGAACCGGGCCATAGCTTCCTACCCTGCGATAGAAGTTTCGGTCTCATTGAAAAGGAGAAAAGAAAGAGGGAAATAATCATATTGCCAGAAGAATGGGTAGCCTTAGTGAAAAATACTAGTAAAAATTTTACTGTAATACCGGTGTCCCAAAATATGTTTTTAAACTATTCAGATTATTTTAAACCCCAATTTAAGAAAAGCGTCATCAACCAGCGTAAAGTTAAATTTGCTGTGTCTTCATATCGAAATATAGAATATCCTGGTGGTCCAATCAGGTGCAGTATTGTAGCTAGTACAATGTCATGCGAAGAATTTGTTTTGCAAAAGCCAGGAGTTACCTTAATGTTACCAGGTCCCGATCAGCTATTATACCCTGGACCTCTTCCAATAAAAGAAGCAAAATATTTACAGGTACGGGAATATGTTTCACCAGACTGCATGTGATTCTACGATAACCTAAGAAGTGATGAATATGATGGCAAGCAAATAATTCGGATGGAAGCGTCACCGATTAATAATAATTAATGCTTTACTTGTTTACATTTTCAAATAAATATTTGCTCTCAAAGAAATATGTAGTTTTTTATTATTCTTGCATATGTACGGTGCAAAATGGAGGTAGCTTCACAATTTTTTTATACAAATATTATGCAGTTCGAGAAAAAAAATTACGTATAAAGTACCGAATTTAGGATAATAAATATGGAACTAAACGACTGATAATTTAAAATCATATAAAAATGTATAATGTTTTTAAATAATCAGTTTTTTGCATCTCCTGTACAATTTATAAAAATGGAGCTGCCTCCAGTGTCTTCATTTGACGTGATCTCATTTTGTTATCCTGATTGTAACAAATTTGAAATAAGGAATATTATAATTATAAAACCTAATACTCTCATTTATTTTGATCAAAAAAGTGAAAAGAAAATAATATACACAGCGTTCCATACAACGTAAAACTTTGATAGGTTTTGCTTTTTTGGAACACCTCGTAGGTACATAATAAAAATAATTTTACAGTGCACCTGAACCAATTCTCTATTAATCCCCCAAAAAAACTTTTGAAAATTAAATAATTTATATATTATATAATAAAGTGAAATAAGCCCCGCGTATACAATTAAAATATTCGCCAGGGCCGCAGTCATGAAATGTTTTGTAACTGGATACTTATATTTACAACCATACCGGCAGAAATAAAAAATTTCCGTATGCTTCAATGTGATGTGTGGGCACAAGAATAAATATAATAACCAGAAGGATATTTCGCAGAAAAACCTTTTGTTACCGATGCCGACAGCAAGGGACCTTGGATTTCGATAAACAGCTCTGCACAATAGGCGTGTTCTTTGGTAGAAAAAATGTGAAAATGTGTTTAAACTATCAAGAAAAATTGATATTTTGTATATATAACAAAATGAGTAAAATTAAAGAAACAACATAAAACCTAAATTCGCAAAGTATCAGTATTACAGCTTAGGTTTAGCGATAATAGGCACCTGAATTATGCAAAATAGGATTAAACCTAGGCACACAAAACTAAAAGAGGTTATAGGTCGCTTTCAGCAAAATAGTATAAGTATATATAGATTTATCTATAGGAGTACTATAGATTGTGCGGCGTTGTAAGATGTTGATCAAAATTAACAGAAATTTTCGTGTGTTTTTGGCATCTAAACGAGTTCACCAAAACTAGTTTATGTCGTCGAACAGAAAATACGGGCATGGGGCGCCATCAATGGTAAAACAATAAACAAAACAGTTTTATATCGACCTGTTCCTAAACAACATTAGGGGCTAACAATCAAAAAACAATTATTTATTAAGAACACTCTGTCTTGAAGCGTCTATTGGTCAGGTCAAGGTAATGGCCAGGGTAACCCGGAAAAATCCACTGGTCCGCCCAATCCAGCATCGGCTTCAAGTAGACTCATGATCACTGCCATGGCGGCCTCGTCGTTGCCGTCCATTGTCTGATTCTGGTTGGATCGGGGCTCGCGTACGTCACCAGGTGAGATCATTTCGATGATTTCTGTGGAACTTTCGGTGGGATTTGGACCACTTCCTAAAACTAAAATATAAACATACAAAATAGAGTACCTAATCATTATCATTTTAAAAGCCACGTTTAATGCAAAGCTACATAAGAAGAAGACACATACACACTATCGGACATTCGGACATAAGTAGGTACTGCGACAAACGAAGAAATTAAAAAATTGCGTGATATTGTTCGTGATAATATTACGCAGTACGCAGTGATTCGTGTCTCCATCAGGTGAGGCAGTATAGCAAGACGGGAAATTATTTAGTTTTGTGGGAAATTATCTTTACTCCGACAACGAGACATGACAGTTGTCATGCTGGGCTGCACCCAAAAAGTGATGGACATTGGAAGTAGAGAAGGGTATCTACACCTTTATAGTAAACCGAAAACAAAAAATTATAAACTTTAAATACTATTGAGTGCACAACTCTGAACCAATATCTAATATTACACAATAATTAGTCAATCTCTTACCCAAACCGCCCTAATTTGTAATGCATATCATAAATATTTTCAACCCTTAAATAAACTCTCAGAATAATTCCTTGCTTGAGCGATCTTTAATCTTCTAATGCAGCTGGACTTGTTTCACACAGTTTATTGTTTATAGTACCCAACATTTAAAATTCCAGCGGGGTCAAGTTTAGAGAAATAAAAAACTAACCTATGCTTGAAAGGGACTGACCTTTTAACCACTGGGAAACACAGGGTCATACGTAAACACACTAACTAGAAAAAATCTAGTATTAACGAAAATATAAGCTACAAAAAAGCGGTTAATAAAGTATTAAAAATTAATTAATTAAAATCTTATGGAAATTGACTTTCCGTGAATTTGGTTAAAACTTTCTGAAATTTCTGATCAAAAGTTCTCATAGCACCAACCTGACCCATTTGGGAGCTAGAGACGGGAAAAGTCGAGTCAACGATCCGATAAAGTAATTATAGTCTGTTTCCATTCAAGATAGGCAGGACCAAAACCTGTCAACGTCATCGGCGTAAAAATTGAACAGAACCGAAAATTTATTTTCACGATAACGGGGTCATTTAGCATATTTCTTTCTTACATTTTCTGAAAGATTTTGTAATTTTGTAATTTAAATATTCTGCGTTCCTGGGTAGCGGAGTTAACATCGACAGGAGAGAAAAAATAATTAATAATAATTTCTTTTTCTTTTTTCTAAAAAAGAACTCGTATGGAATGACATTTCCTACTTGTTACTAATAAAAGTAGTAATAATAAGCTTCTGCTTTAACTGAAGAAAGGAGCAGTAAGCGCATCTCCCTTGTATATGCACAGAAAGATCGTTGCACAAGTTTAAAGCGGACGAACTGTGGAAGATAATGATGTCACTGCCTTGCTAACGTTTTATTTGATTTTGATCTCGTATATTTCGAAAACTCTTTATCAGATTGAATTCACATTTTCAGGGCTGACCATACCTTATATAAATGCTCCATAACAATTAGGTAAAGAGTGTAATTTGAGGTTTGACCAATTCCATTCTTAAATGAAAGTTAAAATATCGGGGGTGACATTATGATATACAAGGTGTCTCATAATTGAATGCTAATGCTTCGAGGGTCTTAATTCTTGGATGTATGTTGTTCCATATCTCATATTCTCAAGAGGGCGTATCAATATAGTAATATGACATAATATAGTACCTAATAGGTATATATCATCAATATTTTTTATATATTCTATTCATTAACTAGTTCTGTAAAAAAAAATCCTTTAAAATTTTAACCGATTTTTATGTTTATGCCGTGTAAAACCTTTAACTTATAATATATTAAATCAAACATTTACCTGGATCTGCTTCAACGCTGGACAATGTAACGTTGTCTCGGATCTGATTGAATTGATTGTGACTCTGAACAAAATCAGGAAGCACCGTGTTTGGCCTGTAGGCGTCAGGGTGGACACTAGTCGAAATTTTAGCCTAAAATTGTTTGTAGGTGAAAACTATTATCCAGTGCATTTTTTAAATAGGGTCATGGGATTTCGCGTAATAAATTTGCAACTCCTTTGTTGAGACCTCTTCTAATGTATCGATACAGCTAAAACTTTGAACATATAAAATTAAGGGTTCTTAAATAAGGTGAGCGCAATAACAACTATCCTAAAATATCTGCGTAGATAACCGAAAAATTCGAACACTTTTTAATAAAAAGGATGTAATGTATACATCTAGCAGGTAGACGACATATGTTAAAATTAATGTCAAGTTTGTTGATGTTTACACAAGACGTGTAAAATCTAACATTCTTCGACTTTTTCATTTTTTACTTAAAATACCAGTTCGATTTTTTTAATGCAATCAATCATTTCATATTGTCTCACAAAAATTGTTCACAAAAAGAAACAAATTATTTCAAAAAAGTAATTTCAAAAATTTTAAAGTAAATTTTAAAAATAAATAAGTAAGAAAATGCCCAAACAGTCGTAGAAATTCTGTTTTAACAGGAAATCTCCTGCTTTTGCCCTCAGTCCTGTTATTCTTTTACTTCTATTGTGCTATAGAAGCTACATAATGCATAAATCTATACAAAAATATCAGAACTAAGAATAAAAACATTTTTAAGGAGTACTATGAATCAAGAGAGACTTTCTGCCCTGGCAATGTTGTCGATAGAGAAAAAAATGTTGCAAGATATTCCTAACTTTAATGACTTAGTTACTGAGAAATTTGCTAAACTTAAAGACAGAATAATGCATTTTATGTTTAGACACTGTGTTTAATCAGTTCTGTTTTTTAAAAATATTTTTAGTTTTTTTATGTTGTTGTTGTTGACTTTTCTAGTTACTGCTTCCCAAGTATGCTGTATATTGGTAAGTTTTCAATTTAAATTTATATGTTGTTTTATTAACATATCCACGTACAAAAAGAACATAAAAATTAGGAAAGCTTTTTACTCGTAAATTTGATACTTAACCACGGCAGATTGTTATATCTGCCGTGACTTAACTACACAATATCTTGTGGTTGGAACGGAGGGGTGAAATAAAAGGAAGGGGTAGTGGTGGGCGGAGATATGCGCAAATGTTTCGTTCTTTTTTTTGCCATGCTTTGATGCTTGTGAACCTCCACAAACTTCCGTCACGAGCCGCCACTGTGCATTTGGTACATGCAAGGAAACCTGTTACTTAGGTACCTTTTTTTTGCATTAGATGTGATCGTCAATACTTATTTAAGGTATAGAATAATATAGTGCAATTCAACTTGTATATTATAATAAATATTGAATGAATAAATAAATTATCAAATAAATTATCAAATGCGATTTAATAACGAACTTAGAATATTTGCATCAAGCCCGTGTTCTATTTCGCAATAGCAACTCGACACGTGTATTCCAAGAAGCAGAGTCAGCATGATTGCAAAACGTGATGTTTAGCGTGTGAACCATGCCTACACTGCAGAATTTTTATTATAAATACCTTTGTAAAATGTTAGAATAGGGGTATAAGATTAAAGGCGTTACTATGCCAATTTTGTATCTCATAAGTTTGTGTAATTAAAATAATAATCTTTTTTACAAAGTGAACTAAATTTTTAGTGATATAACATATATAAATTCAGATTATATGCTCTATAAAAATTCCTATTATTATGCCACCAAGAATTCCAACCCAAACGTTTACGCCAACTTTCTGTCTTGTCTTGGTAGGTACCTATGCCTTTTTTGAAGTATGTAAGGATTTCTCGCGTCCATATCTTTATATTCGTTTATTGACTGTACTTTCATCGGAGACTAACAGTTTATTTGTTATGGTTTGGTCACTAGTAATTCGTTACCTCCCCTGTTAAATTCAAAGGAAATAACCTTTTGGCAAAAGAAACTTTAGCATACTGGATAAAAATGGCTATTTGAATTATTTGTTTATTTACAGTTGCGTTTCTTGGTCTTTGCTGAAGACAGGTTGTATTGTTGTTCTGAACAGGACTGAACGATTAGAATTAGAAACGGCTCTGTTGTTACCAAGTGATCATCAATAGCCAATCAAACATACCCCAATAGATATTTGATTGGTTGCTAATGATTACGTAGTAACAAGGGATCCGTGAAACGTATATGCATTTGGGTTTCAGGTTAAGACCATGTTGTTTTTCGGAGAAATAGGGTTTACATATAGGTATTTGTCGGAATTTTTTGGCGCAAAGATTAAGAATTTTCCTACACCTAAAATACCATAACTTTTCCAAGTTTCAGCTCTTGAGTCGACAGGGCTAAAGAATGTAGAATGTAGATACATTTTAGTTTATGTATAACTGGCCTGTTTAAAATAATCTAAAAATTATTTAATTAATAAATTGTTTTAAGAGTTGATAATTATTTGACTAAAAGGTACTAAACTTGTTAGACTTGCATTGTATTGCAGGTAGACGACATATATGTTAAAATTAATGTCAAGTTTGTTGATGTTTACACAAGACGTGTAAAATCTAACATTCTTCGACTTTTTCATTTTTTACTTAAAATACCAGTTCGATTTTTTTAATGCAATCAATCATTTCATATTGTCTCATAAAAATTGTTCACAAAAAGAAACAAATTATTTCAAAAAAGTAATTTCAAAAATTTTAAAGTAAATTTTAAAAATAAATAAGTAAGAAAATGCCCAAACAGTCGTAGAAATGTCTTTTAACATTCAGAAGTTGTCATTGTCTGGTCTACCTCTAACGATATCAAACACTTTCGAGGATAGATAACGCCAATAGAAGTGTTCTAAAGGCGAAACATCGAGGCTTCGCGCTGTCTATTTAAATGATCCAAAACGGCCACCGTCCTGCAAACGTAGCGTTTCAAAACTCGTTGACAAGGGTGACAATAATAACGTGGGCTAGAGCAATATTCTAAATATGTTTATTATGTTATATGCATTTGCAGTGGCGGCTCTTATATAGGAGCACTTGAGCACGTGCCTCCCTAAGATTCAGCCCCACATCGACAAATATTCACTATAAATTACACATTTAGTTTACAATACAATTTCTGTTACAAAGCAATTCTAACATGATTTTATAAGCTCCCTAACCAATTATCGTTTCGCTAACTAAATATTTTGTAGCAGATCTCTAATCCCGAATGCTTATCGCAGGAAAAATGTGCTCCGTGGCTATCGCTACTTGATATGGACAGTTCGCTTCCCGTAATAAATGCACCTTGTCGTCCCCATCTCTTTTTAGCGCACGGCTCTAAATGGGCTTTTATTCCTCTCAAATGAGCACGCTTTTGCTGTGCTGCATGTCGCTGCCTCGTTTTCGGACGGTTTTTGAGAGATCGTTTTATATGTTTTGCTGATCATGTATAACTGGCCTGTTTAAAATAATCTAAAAATTATTTAATTAATAAATTGTTTTAAGAGTTGATAATTATTTGACTAAAAGGTACTAAACTTGTTAGACTTGCATTGTCTTTATTTGATTTTTCTATGGCACGACCTACTTTTCGGTTAGCTAAAATGAAACCAAGAAATGGCCAAAAGGAATTTAATATATTAAGCGGGTATTACACCTAGATTTTCTTCACGACCATGGTCATGAAATTCGTCGCGATTTTATTCATGAAATTGTGTTGGCTTTGTGAAGATCTTGATAATTAAAATTGTTTGAGAAACTTGTGTCAATCTAAATAAAATCCAGACATAAAGTTCTATTCTTCCTTCAAAGTAAAAATAGTCTGCTACATTAAATAAAACCTAAACAATATTCAATACCTACGCAGTTGTAAACGTAATACAAATTAATCAACCTCGGCATAATTCTATTCTTAAATTATATTGCACCCAAACGCCTGCAAAAATATGATAACGGTTTTAGATGACCTTTAAAATAGGTATATTTCACAAAATAAATCATACAATACTAAGTTCGGTTGTGGGAATTATTCATTTCTCGAGTTAAGATAAAAAGGTACAATAATCTAAAGTAAATCTATTTATAACTTAGAATGCTTTGTTGGATATTATAATATGCTAATAAGGACCTTTGTGAAGCGCCGACACACCCCAGTGGAAACATTTTCCTATAAGTTGTTCTATTTTCTGATTGGCTCTGTATAAACATGGCGGCGATGGTAGTCACGACGACGGACTACGTTGGCCGGTAACCCGCATTCTTGATCAAGTAGGTTGGTCACTTCAATGCATCGATGCATTTTAACAAGGACTCGCTAATAAGATCTCAACGATAGAGGTTCGATCCGCGACGTGTTCCACGGGAACGGTTTTTTTCCGGAACAGAAAAGAGTGTTGTTCTTCCGCTTTCTAATAAGTTGTTGTTATCTAGGGCTAAGTGAGTAGCAAAATTCTCGTGTGTTAAACGAAAAGTTGCGTTATTATTTTGTACGGCTTTTCCGAACAATTAAAGTCATTTCCCGTCGGTGTGCGTCATTCATTCAAGTATTGTAACACAAGATGTTCCTCTGTTTTTCACAGTAAAGTGTAAATAAATTCCACAGGTACATACAGTGCAGTGTGTCTAACGTAAAAATAGTATACCTATTTATCAAGTGTAATACATTCGCACTTTAAGGAGTTAGAAGTGTTGTGAAATCCTGTCTACAAGTGATATCTAAATGTGAAAAATTTATGTTATTTTTTGTTAAACGGAGTTTCAATTGAATTTATGCAGTTATAAATCAATTAGTCTTAGTACAGTACTGTTGCGAGGCAGTAATTCTAAATGGCGGCAAGCTAGTAAAACCTTGTTCGTTCATATTGGTACTGAAATGTTAATTAACCATTGTACCAACGTAACAAAATATTGGTGTAGTGTAAGGTTATGTGTTTATTAATTATTCTTTTTATACTTTGTGAACAAATTTTAACAGAGAATGTGGAAGATAAAAATCAGTTTGTTTTGAATGGAAACATGCCGAATAATATTTCCTTCTCTATTTTTCATTTTTTGAGGTTGCAATCCAGACTTCACGCTGTAACGGTTTATTTTTAGTACTAGGGGTTAAAGCCTATTTTTGTTAAGGTGTGAGAAATAATCAATAATGTAGTGCCATTTTCTCTCTCTGAAAACCCATTAGTATGTGGTGAATCGAAACAAACCAAAATTTTATTTAAAGTTTATTATTATGTTGCCTTCACCTTTTTGTCAAGAACCTTTTAATATATTTGTTTCGGTGGTTATTCAATGTACATACATAGATATTTATAAAACATTTTACTAGTAAAAATAAGGCTATGCATATATATATATATATATATATTACTCGTAACATTGCACTGTTACATAACTCTCTCTCTCGGTGTGTAGGAGTCGCTTTCCTCTCTTATGACATTTGTTGAGTACCTGGCTTCTTCTTTATTTTTTTACAATGCCTGTTACCTTAATTAGCTCATCCAGCTTGTGTTTTACCTAAAATAAAGATAACTGTTTGAATGCTGTGACCACAGACTGAGATCTTAGGTAATATTGTCTTCGGTTGTACGTAAGGTGATATAGGTATGTCAGAGTTGCTAAAACGGTCTGTGGCTGTGAATGCCTGGTTAACAAAGCAGAGCCTTACCTTGTCTTTCATCTTGATTCCATATCTCCCTTGGCTTAGGGGTTAAAAGTTGATTTTCCTCCCTTGTTAAATGGCAGACCATGTCCTAAGTTTAGTAAACTAAAAACAGTCAGCCACAGACGGTGTAAATTTAGTAAGATATGGGACTCACCGCTATGGTTGTGCAACATACATTTCCGAGGGAAAACAGTGAATTTTCCGTGGTATATCTTCCTTTGTTTTGGTTCTGGATCTGGGTTAGGTACATTTCATTTTGTTAGTTATAAATAAACCCTGTTCTTTAAAATTTATATGAAAAGAAGTGGGCGTCACTATCGATTTTAATCCCTTTGATCGACCTAACTTATTGATATTGTATTGACTGCTATCGGGTGATTTTTACCAGCCAAGGGCATTGTATTGCAATTTGTTTATCGTTATTTAATTTAGGAGCCACTTGGGTGTTTATTTAAAGCTGGGAATTGGTGTAAAATCATTTAGTTTCCAGGTTGACATCTATCGACCTTTGCGAGATCGATTATATCGCTTATTTCTTAGATGTGGGAAATATTTATCTGATGTACCGTTGGTTGTATACGGGTGACCGTGTTTGGTAATAATTTATATTGCCCATGTATTAGTTAATTAAAAACAAATTTCTTTAGTTTCACCGTCGCGCAGGAGGGGGTACAAGGGTAACTCAGGATTCTATTGTCTCCGCTCTTTGGTTATTTTATTATTTGTACGGGTTCGCTTCGGCTATGTTAGTTCATTAGGTTTTTGTGTAGGTACGAGGTTTTGAATTCTAGCGCCCTTTTTATTGACAGGAAGCTTTCTATTTTGTTGGTACGATTGCAGCTCTTCCGGGAGGTCGTGCGCGCTTCTTACGGCCTTCATTACTTACTTACTGACCTGTCTCCGTCGTGAAAGCGTGTGTCCAGCCAAATTTTATCGCACTTTAGTGGATTTTTGGGGCCCGTTTCACAAATAAAGCTTCCAAATTGCTTTGTTTGGAATATTGTTGGAGTGGAAGCTTTTTTTTTACGACATAGCCGGATATAAAGTGACGGAGTGCAGGTCAGGAAACGTGAAAACGTGTGAGACCCTATCGTCATCGGGTAAGTTTAATCATTTTATGTTTGAAATCAATTGCAGTCACTTTAATTTTGCTTTTATTCGTAAATAAAATATAATATTATCTTATGTTAATATTCGAAACCCGTAAATTCTTGGTCAAAACTCATGTATTTTTTTTATGCTTTCTGTTATCGATATCTATTTATGTCGCTAGAATTTTACAATACCGTATTGCGCATTTTACTTACAAAGTGCACGTTCTTCAAGCCTACCTTTTTATTTGTTATTTTATTGTCAAAAAAAGAACTCGTACCGGAACTATACCGCGTGGCGTCAAAGCCTGCATGTTGTACGTTAATGCCTAGGTTTTTATTTCCTTGTGTTGCTATTAATTTAATCTAATTTCAATTTATAATGTGCCTAATTAGCCGAATGTAATTATGTAATTTTTCTGGTTAATTGCTAAGTTTTACACGTGTTTACTGCAATTGTTGGATATGGTTTAATTAATTTTTATTTGATTGATAATTATGTATTCTTTGCTTTAATTGATTTAAATGGCCGGCATTGTGCAACTGTTTTCTTTGGTATTGCTGAAATGAAGTAAATAACTGTAATTTTCGGGTTTTTTGGGATTATGTCGTTAATATTTTTCTGGGGAATTTATTCAGGGTTGTAAAATTGTAAAATTATTGTCGAATAGGTTTGATAATTAAATAACATTATTTTCTGGGATTTTTGTAATTATGTGGGAATAATATTTTTATGGGTCGCTTATTCAGGGTTTGAAAGGGGATTTTATTTGAAGTCATTGGCACCCCATATCGGCGTGTGGGCGGCGCATGCGCAGTTACCGTAATGCGATTTAGCAAATATATCTCTAAGTTCAAGTAGGAAATTACTTTGCGACTATCTTTTTTTTAAAAATCTGAAAGATGTGATTCAAATTTTGATCATGCGCGTGGCGCATGCGCCCTAACTACTTTTTCTACAAACCAGTGGTTTTAATTTAGTAAGTTTCCTGCTTGGCTTAGATGAAGTTCTTTTAATTTTATTCGTCATCCTGAGCATGCGCAGTGCCCTCACGTCGATATTATTGTTGATTAATGTCTGCAGAGGGGTTACTGGACACCCAGTGAGGTGCGCAGACAATTTTAGACGCATGCGCAGTAATACTTTTTTTTAATGTTGGGTTTTTGAATTATTAGGGTGGTTGCACAGTGTTGGTCCATTTATTTAATCATTTGGGCCTTCAGCCATTTATTAAATGTAAATTTTTCGCAAATATTGCCGTTGTGCTGATGCGCCTGTTTCATTTCTCAGGGTCCTTTTACCGGGGCGTTTCGACCTAGCTCCTTATACCGGGGGTGCTTCTACCCAGCTCCTATTACGTGAGCTTCTTTTATCTGGGGTCCACCAGCCAGTTGCTATGCTGGGGTACATCAAGGCCATCAGTTTGACCTAGAGGCGCTACCAGCCTTTTATACTAGTGTGTACCTAGAGTTGCCCACCAGGCATAGTACCAAGCAGCCACGGCAGTATCGGTGATACCATCCCGATAAAGTGACAGGTTTTGGGTTTTCTTTTTTTTTGTGAACGTTATAGCCGCAGAGCGGTTATATATGAATATATGCTGTAAATGCATTGAAAACTAATTTTTCCTGGGCGTGAAACTTAATCATTAATTTTTCTTCCTTTTTTTTTGTTAATAAATGCAAACCCAATTATTATTTTTTTTCTTAATAAATGTACTAAGTGTGTTTTTAAAAATTTTTAGTTTTATTCGAGACGTCCCACAACACCCCTTCCTTGCTTTTCTTCTTTTTAATTTTTTTTATTATTCATTATTAAGTTCAGTGGAGAGTGAGGTCCCACCGAGATCGCAGAGGCTTCCGTTTTGGCCTGGCTACAAAACGGTGGCGCCCCTTATTACCCCCCCCCCCCCCTACTCTTCGGCGTTTGGGCTAGGGCATTTGCTCGCTCACTCAAGGCCTCTCATCCTCAGCTGAACTTCGTTATCAATTTCTTTTTTTTTTAATTAAAATTAAATTCTTAATTTTTTTTAATAATTAAACTCTTTTGTTTCATTGATAATTCAATAATTAATCTTTGGGCAAATAAAAGCGTAACAACGCAAATAATAACGGAAAAGTAGAACATGCCCGTCACGACGAACTTCGAAATTGACAGAATTATACTATGAAAATCTCGTTGCGAAGCGACTTCATGACGTTCGTCGGTTTAGTTGGCTAGAATTATTGTGAAAACGAATAAGTGCATTATATACCATTTCAACATACCTCTTCGCTATTTAAAGTTGGCAACATCGATTCAGAGCTAGGACTATTCGAGCAAGAATCGGCACCCCTTCGCTGTATGTCCATGACTTGATCGGCTATTTGGCGACCGATTTTACTTGCCTCTACGTGGGTGTTGATCATTTTTTGGATATCTTTAGCAAATGCTAAAAATGAAAAAACCTCATAGTGTGCATACAGGATGTAAGACTATAAATACGTGAAAATACGGACGGAGTTGTATACTACGACATTGGTTAAATACTGCGTTAATAGCAATATTATGTCTGTTTTCGGCAATAGAATGTCCAAAATGGTTTTTAATTTTAAGGAAAATGTTACATTTATACAAACAGGGGCCCACTGAGCAATTTAAACACAAAAATCTAGAAAAAGGATATAAAAATTTTTTTTCACAATTTAGATATTGGCTCAAGAACATTTATATATTAATTTCAAATATTTATAATATAATAAACATGTTAATATATTATTGTTCAAGTATTCAATAAACGCGAATTTTTTTATGTCAGATGTATTAAAATTCTGAAAAAGATTAATTTTATAATTTATTCACAATAATATTAAATATCATTAATTAGTTAATGCATTTTCGAAAATATTTTTAAATCATTTGTTTCCAATATATGTAAATGTTTTTATTTCAATTTTATATTTTCTAATGAAATATTTTTTTTTTAATATATCTTGCTAAATAATCATTTAAATAAAAACATAAATATTTAAAAGTTTTTTGTTCTACGAATTTATGGAGTCATGGTCTTTAAACTGTATGAGGTTTTTATTTTTAAATAGATATATTAAAATATTGTAAATATAAATTTGTCTAACGTTCATCTTTTCTGTCCTTTCAAATTCTTTTAAAGGATAAAGATAATCCTTATTAAATATAATTTTCAACACTTTTTGTAATATGTATTTCTAATTTTTTAACTAAAGTTCTCTTTATTCCTCCCCAACGTAAAATTCCGTAATTTAAATTTCAACTAATGCATAATATAATATTTCTAGATGTTTTGTATCCGTTTAATTAATTAAATTTATTTTTAATGTTTTTAAAAAGCGGTAGTAAACTGCTTAATTTTTTAGTCAAAGTTGTGGCGTTTTAAACGTTAGCAAAGGACCGCAGCTAGCGCCTTCTACTATTAACATTAAAATTTTTAAGAAATTTTCATTTTAAGTCCTAAAAAACACCAAATTCTGGATTTGGACACGGTTGTTTTTTTCCAAAATTATTTAAAAAAAAATCGAAAAAGAACTTTAAATTTTGGCACTCTGTCTGTATCTCGGTTATTGTGAACTTTTGTTTCGTGAAACTAATATTTCTATATAAGGAATCTGTGATTTTGCCTTGTACCATTAATTATCGGACACCGTGTATAAAATAATTTACAAAATACTTACGACTAGAAAAGAAATCGTAGTTTTCTTGAATGCTTTCCGACCTGCCGGCGCTACTCTCCACCATACGAAAATCGCTTCTAAAAGTAATAAAGAGACAATACCATTAAACTTAATTTATAAAGAAACTATTTGCAATCTGATATCTAAAAAATATTGTTTAGGTTAGTTTAGGGTATTTCGAGGTTAATATTATTTTTTGTATTAGTGTTAGCAATGTTAGCATTCTGTCATACACTGTCTAAATAATGTATAGAATAAATTCGATTAAAATTCAGATAATATGTTTTGAGGAAAACGCTGAAACACGTCAAGTCACTTATAAAAATGCGCGTTCTTTGATACCTACAACATTTATACAGGGTGTCGTGTTTAGAAGATATGAAATGCCCTGCATGTATAATATTTCAAATTTCGATTCCTCGAAAGGAGCCGCTCTCAAAAACCTAATACACTTAAGGTCCAAAATTCGTAGTTTAGAAACCAGAGTCCCTTAATGAAACAATTAAAGAAATCAAACAATTAATTAATTATATGTTGAAATTGTCTTTCTTCTTGCGTCTGACAATATCCTAATCGATCAATAAATTCTCGTTTCACATTACTTATAGTCTCTTCAGATATTTTGGCACATTCGATTCTTATCCTACTTTTTAAATCGATACTAGCTGGTCTAGTTTTGTACACCACATTTTTCAAATGACCCCACAGAAAATAGTCCATGGGAGTAAGATCCGGGGACCTGGGTGGCCACTCAATGGTACCACGCGCCTTCCAATCCAAATGTTGAGAAAAACTTAATCAACCACTACAGCCAAATACATATATGACTACAGCATAATATGGACTTGCGCCATCTTGTTGATACCATAAATTTTCACAGTGAGCTCCAGGTTCATTTCTACTTGGAATAAATTAACCAGTTTAGGTATAAGAAAATCTTGCAAAAACTGAATATACTTCTGATCGTTTACGTACCGTAAAAAAAATATGACCCCAAAATTGTATTTGTAACAATACCCGCCCACACATTTATTTTCTGAGGATATTTTGAATGCTGCTCTCGCATCCACTTAGGATTTTTTTTTTCGTCCAGTATCTGCAATTTTGTTTGCTTACCTTACCGTATAATTTGAAAGTAGACTCATCCGAAAATATTATATTTTTTACCAAAAACGGGTTACCATTACACATGTCCATTAATGTTTGACAAAATTTCATTCTTCATCCTACAACTCTTGAACAAGATTTACTTTAAAAGGGTGCCATTTTTCTATCCTCAGTAAACTATGCACTGACATTAAAGAGGTTTCTTGTTCTCGACCAACCGGACGTGTGCTGTTATGAGGATTTTCTTCAAAGGTTAATAAAATTTTTAATTTGGTTTCCTTATCAAGCGCTGAGCGTCCTGTCTCTCGTCGATCTTCTACAGAACCAGTTTCTCGAAACTTTCTATCTATTTTGCTTGCAACTGATTGAGTTAAGCTTGATTTATAAACTCGAAAAGTTGGTGAGGTTGAAGTTATGATCAAGTTTGTGAGGTTAGATATTCCGAGCATAAAAATTGGTTATCTCGAACTACCCGGGAAGTTTTCGAACCTTACATGAGCTTTTTATGAACAACATGAACGAGTGTATAAATGGACCTGAGTGTTCCCTTTAGTTTAAATTGAACTCCTATTTCCAACACCAACTGAACCTCAACCTCGCCAACTTTTCGAGTTTATAAATCCAGCTTTATAGGCCTTCCTGGATATTTAGCATTAAATAACATACATACTTGCTGTTGTGCCCGAACTATAATCACTATACCAAATCATCATGAGTATTTCAATTCTTTGCGTCACAGATAAACGCGTTGTATTTTTTGAATATAAAATAATCTACAACTGAAATTAATTTGATTCGGTGAACCTGGGACAGAACAGAAAAATAAATCTCACTGTCAAAGCATCACAACAAGTCCATACCTGGGAATTACACATACAGGTAACCTGATTAAAAATAATTTAATTATAAATTTTATCGTATCATTGAAGATTAAGTCATTTTTATATGATATCTTTATTAATAATTATTAACATCATAAACGTACTAAAACCTACATAAAACCTTAGTTACTCATAATACATTAGTTACCATAATTTAATACGTTAGTTACGAAAGCATAATACGTTAGATACCAAATAATATTAGAACTATTTTTCTCCACGACCATTACTGAATGCAATAATTCCAAAATCATTTTTGATAATAGAATGTAAAAATTCTCGCTCTTGAGTTGGAATATTTATTCTGAAACACTTGCTTCTTATGCGTTTTGCGTGTATTTTCATTCCATAACAAGATACGGAATGAATATTCTGTAATTGATCTAAACGACATAGGTTGCCATGAATTTCGAAACTGTCAGGCTCAGATAAAAATGGCCGCGTTGTAATAATTATTTTCAGACAAATTTTAGTGCAAGTCAAAAAATGAGTGAAAAATCGGATGAATCAGATATGGAACTGGATAATACTCCACCTGAAATTACGAATATTGCGAATAAATAACTTAATTGCTTTGTACAGATTTTATTTGTTTTTATTCGTACTTTTTGGTCGTGGAGCAAATATAGTCTGCTACTCGGTTAGAATGAAAATTCCAACCTCGTTACAGAATCTACTATTCATGAACATGTAAAACAATATTTTGACAGTTTTCAAATTTGATGGATTCACCTTTGTCTTTAACGTCCACGATCTTAGGTATGCCCTCTGAAGACTGATTAATGACCGAGAAAGCACTCCTTTCGATTTCGTGCGGTTCCCCAGTGCCTAATCCACTGCCGGAAACATCGCCGATTTGAATTTTGCGAGCAAGGGAAACTTTCTTGGTCACACTTTTTTCTAAATACCCTCTAGCAACCTTCGCCGATTCCCATCCACCAAGTTCTTGTAGGTCTAATATATCTCCTCCAGCATTAACAAGAAAATTTGCCGAAGATCTTCTAACGCAGTGACCAGTATACAAATTAGGATTTTCAAGTGAGAGATACTCAGCTATTTTTTTAGGTATTTTAGAGAAGAAATGAATGCCGCAGGGCTGTACCGTGCATTTCCCTCTTCTATATGATACAAACAATCTTTGGTGAGTGACATGGTCTGGCCTTAACATTGCGGACTTTTTAAATAAAAGCACAGGATTGACTTCGCCGTCAAATATCACAGCGAAAATACGTTTCTTGTGGGTTTTTGAGTCGGGAATAGTAACAATCAGCTTGTCCTCTAAAACGCCATCATCTTCCGTGGTCATCCTCGCTAATTCATTAATTCGACAGGCTCCTCCAATTCCAATTAAAAAAGCCACTTTCATCATTAAAAACTTCTCGTCTGAGGCAGAACACACAAATTCGTTGACTTGTTTTCTTGTAAATACTTTTGATTTTTTTGCTCTATATCCAACATTTTTCTTCTTGATGAAACGTATTAAGGCGCCGTATTTGTCGATTTCCACTCTTTCCTTCAGTTCTAAAGTCGCTCGTAACATGGAATATTTCGGCCATAAGGATGAAGCAGAGTATTCCTCAGAGAGTTTTGCGAAATACGCCAGCAATACCGTTTCTTCTGCACCTTGAACATGTACTTTCTTTCGCCACTCACAAAACTGCCGATATTCTTTTTCATAATGGATTTTAGATTTGTCCGGAAGCAAGTTCAACCTTATAATGTTGGCTGCAGCTAATATATCGTCAGGAATATCAAAATCTTGCATGATTTTAATGATGACTTTTTGAAATGCCAAAATGAAATGACAAAACACCTTGTTTTTATTTTCGCATCGCCGTTGTCAATGATACGATAAAGGTCGATTTATAAAACTTTTCGTCGCTGTTCCCGTTCGTTGTCACTGCTCCCGCTCGTCGCCGCCGTTGGATAGGTATTCATAAAAAAGTCGAACTACGAACTGCGCCGCAATAACAAAAGAAGGTTTGAGGTTGGGAAACAAAGTTAAGAATTGTATTTTATTTTAAAAAGCGTGATGTTAGTACCTTATTATATGTTATTAATGTTTTTTTTTGTAATAAAATCCACAAAACAGCAAAACACTCTAAGTACTCTAACCCTAAAATCTCTTCTTTCAATACTTCAAACCATATGATCGAACATTTCTTTCCTCTCATTGGCCAGAAGTGGGAACGACGAACGACCAAGGTCAGTGGGAACGACGCGATTTAAAAATTGGCCAATTCAGAACTACCAACGGGAGCGGTGGCGGCTTTTCTGAACGTATACACTGTTTCCCCTTAGGTTAAATTGCGACGGGAACGGCGGCGACGAGCGGGAACAGCGACGAAAAGTTTTATGAATCGGCCTTAAAGCTTTGAATATAACTCGATTATTAGCGATTTAACACCGTCTCGGACATAGCGGGTGACTCGGCTGTCGCCTCGTCACCTAGCAATGTCCTCGACTATTATAAATCGCATAATAATCTCGTTACATTAATAGCTATAATAATGAAAAAGAACTGGCAATGGACCAAGTTGTTTTTAACTGGTTTTGTAAGGCGCGAAACAAGCATTTACCAATATCCGGGCACATAATTCAAGCAAAAGCTCTCGAATCTGCTCAATGTCTAGGACTGGATAACTTCAAGGCATCAAATTAATGGTTAGAAATGTTCCGTCGTTGGCACGATATTACCTTTATGAAAGTATGTGGCGAATCAGCCGATATCAATGTCGAAGACGTAACTGCTTGAAAAGAAAGATATTGACCATTTTAAAGGATTGGGCATTGAAAGATGACAAGTAGGTATACTGAAAAAAAAAACAGCAAAACAACGATTTACAATTCTGTTCTGTAATGCAACGTCTCATCCCACAATTACACTAGATAATATCAAGCTTTTTCTTCCACTCAATATTACCTCACATTGCCAGCCTTTGGACCAAGGCATTATTCAGAATTTTAAAATGCTTTACAGAAGCGACCTTATTAAAAGGCTTTTAACATGTATAGACAGTGGTTGTCCTCTTCAAGAAATCGAAAATAATATTACCATAACCAACGCATTACGCATTGATATGGGTTTCGGTGGCCTGTCACAATTTGTAACCCAGTGACAATAAAAAAATGCTTCATGATAGCCGGATTTATATGTAATACAGATAATATTGACGACTTCGAAGAAGAGGCTAATATTCCGCTCGCATGACTGTTTAATAACATTAAAGACACATTTGTGAACTTAAAACAATTTGCCTCTATTGAATAAATATGAAGCAATTATTAATTTCTGATTATTTCAAGCAAACATACAGTACATTGTATAATATATATGTTAGTATGCACGTGCAGTATATACTATACATGTTAGTAAATTGGCTTCATCTCATTTAATTTTAGTTCGGATAAATTTAAACAAAAATATTTCAAATTATTTACATATATGTAGATACTTATTAATAAACAAACACTGTAAAATGCAGACCACTTGTTTTCATTTTTCTTTATTAACCGACCGCCCCTGTTAACTGACCAACATTTGCTTCCCCGAGGGTGGTCGCTATTGAGAGATTTTACTGTATTTATAAAGCTGAATTCAATCTGGTTTAAGACGAGTCTAAAAAGCCGTGGAAAACAAAAGCCCCATAACGCTGATGCATGTAGGGGGAAAATGAGTTCAACAAGTTTTAATAATATAATGTATAGAATTCCTTGCCACTAATATGAACTTTTGACAGTGAGTAGTATTAATAATACTCGTATTATTTACATTAAAAAATTTTTGAAATTAAATTCTTAGCACCAAAGTCAGAAACTACATCTTCTAGTCAAAGAGACCATTAGAAATAAAATACTTACAAAACTAAGTTATTTTTGGATATCATATACTCAATTTCCTTAGTCCATGGGTTACGAAAAGACTTCCACTCGCTTTGCAGCCTAATGAATCCGCCGTCTTTTGTCCGAAACCTATAAAATGATTATTTAAAAATGTACCTACTTTCATTTATTTTTAGCCGACTATTAAGAAGGCTTAGATTCTATTAAGAACTGGGCATCAAGAACTTATAAAATTGACTACAAGAAACACGCGAAAATGTAATACATTTTCTAGACAGCATGCGTTACATATTATAATTAAATAAAACTGGGAAGAACTTGTCGGACATTTTGAAAAATTATCAATTAATTTTTTGTACAAATTAAAAAAACAATAATTTTAATCAGTTTATATTAAGTACAAGCAGTTTTTAAGAAAAGAAAAATATTTGATTTAAAATAGCTTTGAAAAAAGAAATAATATAAAACATTAAAATAATTCCAAAATAAAATAAGAAAACTTGTTCAAAATGTTTAAGTTAAATTGGGCTTCAAAGTTTTATCAGACGCATTTAAGTAAAAAGATAATAAAATTATATCTTAAATGTTTTCGGACGAAGAAAATAAATAGACTTTATTTTCAGACAACTTGAAAGTAATTTTATAAAAATTAAAGAAAATAAAAATAAGCTAAAAATATTTGGCACAAATATTACAAAATAAATTAATCCAATAAGGTGTTTATTAACACAACAGCATCACACGTTTCCAAAAATATTTTCAAACAGAACCAATTAAGAGTAGCTAAATAAAATTTTAATTTATTTTTAACCTTACTTTTCATTCCCGACTGTTTATTTGACTGAGCTAATAGTACCGTGTAACCGTATCTTTACTCTCCTTTAATTTATTTCATTGAGCATCTAATATTAACAATTTTGAATATAGGCAATCTTTAAACTGTATAAGATTATATTAGGCAGTTATATTAGCACATATTATAGATGTTTGGTCATCTAAGTGGTAAATTTATTACAATAGTTAATTAATTAACTTAACTTATAGCAAGTTGCTGATAATTATTGTAATTGTAAGTTTGAGATAAATATAAATATAAATAAATGTTTTACCTAAAGACATTAGTAGAGACGTATTCATTTGTTTGCAATGCCATTTTGTGCTTTTCAGCCATGGCAGGTATATCGTCGTGATGGTAGTATTCGTACATGCTAGTACCCAGGAGTTCTTGAGGAAGAAAACCTAGTACCAGTGTAGCTCTACAAAAAAAAAACGATGAGAAAACTTAAAATATAACACTGATCTACAGTCGTTTTGGTGCAGGATAACCAGGACATCTGACCTGCTAAAATAGAAAATGAACGTTCGTCAAAACGCAAAATGTCGTATTTTGAATTTTAAGCGTAATAAACAATACTTTATATTCGAACTGTACACGCACAAGAAATAGAAATACTACGTTAGATACACATTGTGTATCAGAAAGTGAATTAAAATAAGTTAAGAAATGTTTTAGCTAAAATTGCATGTTTTGCAAAATTCCATGTGCTGTAACATCAATTTTTATTAGATTATATTAAATACTTTAAAAGTAATTCAATTCAAAGACATCGAAAAGAAAGTGCAAAATAAACATTGAGAGCATAGAAAGGACATATTAGCTTCTGGCGGATGTAAGACTGATAAATGAGCAGAGAGACTTGCAAAGGCACAAAGACAATTAAGTGCTGTCTATTCATTTCATTATTATACAAAAGAATCAAAATAAGTATCAAGACGAAAACGTCGATCTACAAGACAATAGTAAGACCTATACTTACATAGGGTGTACCTACGTGGTGCACCGTAAACAAGACGAGTCTGAAAAAATTACAAATATTACAAAATAGAGTTTTACGCATAATAACGGACGCTCAAAGACATGTACCGACAGACGAACTGCACAGGGACTTACGAATGGACAAATTAAATACTTTTTATGATAAAATTATTAAAAAATACCATACGCGAGCAAGTACATCCACGAATCGACTCATTTTAGACACACACATACACTCATAACCAAACTCGAAATACAAATTCCCTAAAGATTGGCTCCCCCCCCTGAAAAATAATACAGATATGTACTAAAGAGAATAAGAAAAGCACGTAAGACCAAAACAGAAGAAGATGAGAAAAAAATCAAATACAAAATTGAAAATCAAAACCTTTCAAAATTGTTATCGACCAGATATCTGCAACGAAAAACAAGAGCAAGAGACTGATGTCTGGCTCAAGAAAATTGATGGAAGATTATAAGAAATTAATTCCGCCGACATCGTAATTGGAACATGTTAATTTAATATTCTACAAAAAAATACGGACTCTGTGGTATTATATTTAATATTGTAGCATCAGCAAATAATTTTAAACAGATACCTTTACTTTCGAAATGGTTAAAAAGATTCTACTAAAAAGAACCAATCATGGAAGAACATAATTTAATTCGAAAACACAAGTTTGGCTTCAGAAGAAGCTTGCAAAATCGAACGGATTAAGATCGGGTGATCTCGGAGGCCAATTCCGATAACAACCGTGACACATATCACACTGATTAAAAACTGAACGAGAATAACCTTTTCACGGACCATTTTCAAAAAACCACTTATAAGTCAGAAACCTAAATAGTTATGTATAGTTATGGTATACATCAATAAAGAACAAATTTGAGCTGGGTTTCGAATCAGTAATAACTACAGAGTTTCATTTGAAAAAAATTATTTGTCGCCATTTTTTTAAGTAACCAAAATACCTGTATTTGTAAACCGCACACTGTATATTGCCAATTAAGGTTACGACATAGCCGTAAAAAGCCTCCGAGTATTGCCTAATTCCCAATCAAGCTTCAGTGCCTTCTCGAAAACACATAAATATGGGGAAATAATAAGGAAAGAAAATACTAGAAATTAGAAAAAAACAAATAACATACGTATAGGGTAATTCATAAAAAGTTTCGGCAACATCGCATGCATCAGCCAAATTTTCAAAATAAAATTTCATTTAGTTTTATAGATACCTATTTCTAATAGGCCACTTTGCTTTGTGCGCTCTGAATAGCATCAACAAGAAGGATCATCAATTGACTTTTAGGACACTAAGTCAAAATACGCATTTTTGAATTATTGCATGTATCCAAAAATGTTCTTTTCTTGGAATATTTTAAAATCAAAAGTTAATTGGACAAAATCGTGAATATCTCCGATTTAAGTTGGCCATATTTACTCTTGGAATGATCTTGGTTAATTCAGGTTAGTTAGCCCAGTTCCAGCCAATAATATAACATCCCCCCCCCTTCAAATACGCCCATGTATATTTACCTTTGATCGACAAAAATAAATTTTCCATCCAAAGCATGTCTCGATATGAACTGAATGAGACGGACCTTACTGTTTCCATGGCCGTTCAAGGCCACAGTCGAAATGTGTGGCAATATTCTACCTATGGCCACTAGACACGATAAATTACACGAATCCGATTCGCCATCTTCCTGTTCTTCAAGTCCTATTTTTGCGGGAGCCCACGATTTTAAGTACCCAGTACATTGGATCACGTTAAATTTTTTATCTAAAAAGTATAACATTATGTTTAGGTACTATTTGCGCATTTATACAAATATTTTTAGCAGTAACATTCATAAAAATACATGAAAGATAGCCTGAAGGTGATCAAAAACATGAATATCTTAATGGTGAACAAAGATGGATGGCTTCGACGTCTAAATTCACAAGAATAGGGTCATTTAGCATTTTTTTTATTACATTTCGATGCAATGTGCGGTGTCGCAGTCCGCAGGACTTACATAAAAAGCAAAATTTCTTCCATCGAAGTCAACTCTCCTTACAGTTCGTCTATGGTAACAAAGTCCTACTTACCTGAATTTATTTTGGTTTTTCTTCTATGGCATCCTGTCGTTGTATCAGCTTCTTCTTTGATTTGAGAAGACATTCTGCACTTCATCCTACAAAAGAACGACCTTCTGGCACCAGGACATAATCTAGAAGCTCCCTGGGGTACATCGGTTTTTACTGGCAACATGGCTTGAAAATAAATACAATTTGATTAAATATCAGGGTCATCTCGGTATAAATATTAAAATCGTGTACAGGATTTTCCTACGTATAGTTGCAGTTGCTAACTCTTTAAAGTGTTTTAGAAAATAAGGTTTCTATAACCATGTGCCTGAAAACGTTTCCTTTTCAAGATTCAGGGCGTTCAAAAAATGATTTTATTTCTGACCGGTATATTATTAGCTTATAACGTCTTAGTTACGCGGGAATTATAAGGGTCATAACTCCCTTGGGATATTAAGAAAAATTTGACATAAAATCAAACGATTGACATCTAATGTCAATTTGATTGTCATCTATTGAAACATTTATTCCACTTTAAAAATGAACAAAATGTTACTAAAATCGGTCAGAAATAAAATTATCTATGTATCACTGGAATTATAAGGGTCTCAATTACCTCGGGCAATTGCTGTAAACTTTGCCCTCGGTAATTAAGACCATTATAATTCCCTAGATACATAAATAACTATTTATTCACAATAGCATATGAATACTTCTTGACAAGTAGTGGCAATCATAATATGACATAAAATATGTATATTATAACAGATATTTGTCTGAAAATGACTATATCTATTATAATACCTGGGTAGTACTCAGTGAAGATTATCAGGATTAGATAAACGACTGAGATGAACAATTCTTTTCTTTATTTAATGTTTATATTTTATAACGTCATTAATACTGGCTCAAGCTTTCTTTTATTTTTTTCCTTGTATAGATTGGTCTCTTCTTAAAACTGCTGTCAACTTCAAATCAGATAACCTCTTCGGGTGACTTTGCCAACTCCTGTCAACTTTAAATAGGATTAAACTCTTCTGGCGATTTTGTCAACTTCAAATATGAATAAAACCTAAAACGAAATTTTTGACAAGTCTATAGTCGGATTCACGGCTCGTCTCGTCGTTCGACATTTGACAATAGACAAATGACAGTAACTAGCTGGACCAGTAACTTTGAAATATCCCCAATCCATCATAGAGCCGTAATTAGCCCAAAGCCCACTGACACTGACATCAGTGATATCGCCACGTGCTTTTTTTCTCGTTAAAGTGGGATTTATAAACTTGGTCGCAACGCTCAGTTCAGTTCCGCGCAGTCCAGTTCAGTTCCGCTGATTGTCGTTCGACTTTAAACAAACGAAAACATACCAAACCATTTATAAACTCTCAATTCATTCGCAGCGGTACGCCCAGTCGCGCAGCGAAACGCTCGGCTACGCTCGAGATGGCCAAGTTTTATCTTTTGACGCTGCAGTTCGTTGTCGCAGGACTTTTAACCAATGAAATGCGAAAGTTGAATCACGTGGTGGTTGAGAGATGACGGTTGTCGCAAGTTGACCAATGAAATGCAATACGACATGCGAACAGCAGCTAACTTTATAAATTACAAATTTGTTTACGGCGAACTCGGGCGAACTCTGGCGTACTGCGCTGCGGAACTGAACTGTGCGTAACTGAACTAAATAGTTTATAAATCCACCTTAAGTGTTTCGCTGTGTTTTTAATTGTTCTTGTGTGTTTTGTATTTAAATAAGTTTATTAAAGACTTCTATTTTGGACGTACCTAACACCTACGTGTTTTGGTGTTTATTTGTTACGGAACGGTAAGTTAAATACATTAACCGCAAACTACTTTTATACGGTATTTATCTTTTTTAGGCGTAAAATGATAATGGATCATAATTATTGTCTTCCAAGTACCTCAATGGATAATATTCCTAAAGAAAACAGGGTAACGTTTATGCCCTGCAACTTTTTGACTCTTCCAAGGGCGTTATCTTTTACCCCATTATTTATTAATAAATAAAAATTTAAAAAAAAATCATTATCTTGATAGGATTAGGGAGGAGAGTTTTTCATAAACAATAATTAATGAATATAATATTTGGTTGCATGCTACACCACCATATATGTATATTATTATATAACTATATAAACCCAATATGCTTACCCTATGGCCATGGCAAAGTCAAAAAGTTTTAAATACCTAGTCGTAAAATGATGTATAATTATTATTATAATTTTTAGAAAAAGGCGTTTTCTGTTTTATATGGCAATGAGTTGGCCCAAAAATGTGTGCAAAATGTTTATAATTATTTTAAATACGTACATCCTCAAATAAGCCCCATTCAAGTAAGTTTTTTTTCCAATTTTGTTTTCCACGTTTTATTTCTAAGTCTATTTATTTGCAAAAATGATATATTTGCGCATACCATTAAGTACTAAGCATAAATTGATGTATCCATTTCTACCAGTGTGTCATGCGTCTGGATGAAACACGTGTATTTTTCTGTAATTTTAATATTTAATATAACGCCATATTGTTCGTAGGAAAACCAGTTACAATAAAGAAACTGCAAGACCAACTCCATCGCAAGGAAATGTATCTTGGAAGCATAAGCAGTCTCCTAAGGTTGGTAAAAAGCTTAGGCTTTTTCTATAAGAAGGAAGACAATCGCCGTGCGCTTATGGAAAAGCCATGTATTGCGGATAAACGTCGAAGATTTCTGTCTACGTACATGGAAAACGCTGAGCTTGGTCCCGATAGAAAACCATGTGTTTTTCTGGACGAGACTTGGATTTTTTCTAATGGAACATTTAGAAAATCTTGGCAGGATGATAACATTAAATCTGTCAGGAAATAATCTGGAGAAGGGTACAGGTCAATATACGAATTAATAAATATAAGTTAACCTAAGTAAAGGTACAAAAAACCATAGTCTTTACTCTACAAGACCAAAATGAAGGCCCCCCTTCTGGAAATAAATTCTCTTAGTGAACACTAATCGTCATTTAATTTATATTTTTAGATACATTGATTTGCATGCAGGGGGCGAATGTGGATTTATCGAAAATGCCAGGCTTATTTTTAAATCCAAATGCAAAACTGGTGACTACCATGGAGAGATGAACCCTGACAATTTTGAAAAATGGCTGTGCGAAACCCTGCCAAACTTAGAAGAGCCCTCCATGATAATTTTAGATAATGCTAGTTATTATAGCAGGCAAACGGCGAAGTGGCCCACAAAAAAATGGTTAAAGGCGGATTTACAAAGATGGTTAGAAGAGAAAAATATTTTATTTTCACCGTACGATACCGTCCAGGTTTTATGGCAACTCATCAATACAGTACAGTAATAATGTATAGTAACTTTGCATAACATTTTTGTATTGGGCTTAAACTCACTGAAGTTCTTTTCTCGCCTTTTTCAAAAAATGCCGACAAAAAGTATAAATCGATTATATGTTCCAAGAAAACAATATAGAATGAACTAATATTATTTCCTTATATAAATGAATAGTAATATACTGCACTGAAAATATATATCAGCTCTTAAAATATAACAGTTTCTATGCCATTGCAGCCTATATTAATTTAATTTATAAAATTACAAAATAGCCTTGGTAGTACTAGTATTTTTTACTTGTAGATTGTAGATTTTTTATAATTAGAAATAAAAAAGTACTATATACACCTTTTTTCTTTCCCTTTGCTCCTACGCTGATTTCACCAAACTATATATTCCAATCCTCCAAAAAAAATTGCACATTTAATGTGGTTTACGTGCTTAACAAATTTAGCTTAGTCCAAGCCTGATAAATCTGAAATTTAGTACAAGTAACCTACCAACCTACAAAAACAAAATAGACTAGAAGTCGACAGGGTGCCATTAGTGACACGTGACTCGTCCACCATCTTGCGAGACGGTTCAAGAATCCGACTATAGCCAATGATTTATATAATATACCAACAAGAATCAAAATTCTCTATGATCCTACTATCCAGGAGAACTATACTCGGGTCAGGTCACCGCGTATATTCTCTATAGCTGGATTTATAGAAAAAAGGGGGCTCCGCTGTTTTGGGGTACTACTCTCGTGTCAGGCCTCCGTGAGTAGACTTAACAGCAGGAATGGGGACAAATTTTAAATAATTATCACCCTTAACCTTACTATTATGGAGAGTTTAACTCGTGTCAGATTACCGCGTATAATTTCTCTATAGCTAGGTTTATAGAAAATGGGGTTCCGCTGTTTTGAGGCACTACTCTCGTGTCAGGTCGCCGCGAGTAGACTCAACATCAGGAACGAGGACAAATTTTAGATATTTATCACCCTCAACCATAGACAAGGGAGATGCGCTTATGGTAGGGATAGATAGGCATCTTAACATACTAAATTGGTTCACTTATCGCGCCATTCGTGTCTGGTTGAAGAACTAAATGTAGCACTGTAGGCGAGGGGCCACGCATGAAAATTTAAATTTTACAACTTTGAATTCAAATTTTCGCGCTTCTAACTCTGATGGAAAAGTTAGAAGCGCGAACCTTTTGAATTAAAGTCAATATATTTTGCGAGATTAAAAGGAAGTTGTAACTACGTTTCTGATATGGCGACAAGCTTTATTAATATTAGATATTTACATAAATTAATATAATAACAAGACAAGTTTTACCTAGGATTGTGCTGTAAAGAATTAACATAGGAACAGCGTTCAGCTTTAAATAGCCCCTGCTGCCATGCTCAATTTTTTCGTCATATCCAAAATATGTGTGACAAACTCTATAGTAATAGATTTTGAATAGCATTAAGCATCAGTATATAAGTAATGTTTATAATTATTCAGGATCAAAAGGTGTCCTGCATACATTTTTTTTAGATAGCAAGAATATTTTGTATACAGTATAGGCGCAAGGTGCCTATTTGGCTCTTCACGATACACCCTTTTTATTACTTCGCTAAAACAACAAAAAACTTACCTGGTCGCTTTTTGGAAACCTGTGCATTTTCACACGTTTCCCACTTTGTACTTTACATCCGGGAGCCCAACAATAAATCACCATTTTAGCAGAATAAACTTAATAAACTTATATGTCGCGCCGCTTCGTTTAAATTTATTTTTCGCCTCGTTATGGCTTTTTTTGCCCTAACAAGGCGAAACATATGTAGAGTAACTCTCTATTAAAAACCTTGAAACATTAAAAAGCAAAAAGTGTTTTAGTTTATTATTGTTTATATTAAAATTTGTTTTGTCGTATTTATCTGCTGAATTTTATTACGTGAAAGGTATATGGAAAAGACCTACCATTATTTATTATGTTATTCAAGTGAAGTTGATATTAAATGAATAAAAACAAGTACCTTTTTAAGGAAAGGCGACGGGAATGAAAAATATCAAACTAATCTAAAAGAACATGTTTTTATTTTCCTAACAGATCTTGTATTTTTTTGAAAATTATTCCTGAAAGCACAAGTACTTTCATTTAGTAGTTTTTATCGAATAACATCATATTTCTACACGTAGATCAGGTAAAATAAGTAAAGAGTAAGTAGTAATAGATACATTATAAAAAAATCATAGGGTTTTCCGAAATTTACAACTTATAGTGTTTAAACAAAATAAAACATCATATTATCTACCTATCGTTTAAATTCTAAGTTCCTATAATTATTGTCCATGTACCTATCGAAGAATTGAAAAATAGCAGATTTACCTGTAAAAAATATCCAACATATTCTTAACAAAAAGAAAATGGTTTGTAGCTTGTATAGGAGTGGGCTAAGAAACAATTTCTACCTGCAGACATATCAAATTAAAGCCGCATAATGGACCAGAATGCGAAAATAATTTAAAAGGCAAATTAAAATAGCAGATTGGTATATATCATGTCTAATATAACCAAAACTCAAAATTTGCCAAACATTTACTTAAATTTTACGCAGTGCCTAATAGTAATCCAGAAATTTATAACTATAATTAAAATATCACAATAAACCTTTTAAATTTTAATTATGACCCTTATTATTTGTTACGTAAATTTAAGGACCAATAGACATAACACTGTTTATTTCAGTTTTAGGATTGTTGATTAAAAATAGAAGAAACGGTAACAAAACTGCTGTTCAATATTTAAAAAGAAATAAAGAAATACATAAGAAAATACTGTTTTTCTACTTCTGTATTAGTAAGAACCTATTTACGCACTGTCTATTTTATCCGTACAACTTTAATTACACACACTATATTGTAAGAAGGCAAGCTGTGCGTAAGACCAGTTACGTAATATTATAATGTTTGCATTAACAAAGGCAATTTTCGCTAACGTTCGTACCGTAATTTTCGAAATCGTGTGTAATAGGCTTCTTACCACTCTTGGTATGTAATATACCATTTCATTTTCTTTCTAAAATGTACTATCAGTAAGTAACGCACAATTAATAAAACAATTCAAAAATATTTTTATTTCATTTAATTTTTTTTGATTTTACGAAATTTGCTGGAAAGCCAATTACATGAAACAGAGAAGATAATCATGAAAAAATTACTTCTTACTAGGTACCCACATTTTTTATTTCACTGTAAAGCATTTTCTTCATCGTTTTATTGCTTCTTTTAGTGTAATACCCCGGACAACTGTCAAAATTTCAAGGTAAAGGATATATAATTTGGTCCCCATTTAATCAATGCTAAACTCGGGATTTTGTCGCTTGTCGTTTGTTGGCTCTTCTCGGCTTTGGAGGGTATTTTTATAAGACACGAACTGCACCGTTGTAAATTCGCGAGTGCAGTAACCTATTTTGAGGATGGAATATTAATTTTCTTTGAACAAGTGGATAGTGTGACCAGTATTGAATATTATTTTCGAGTATGAGATAAATTAAGCTCTGTGTATTATCTATAAATGCTGAAATGGTAGGAATATGGTAAATATTTCTGTCTTTTATCAAATGTGACAAATTTCTTTCTTCCCATTGGCTAAAGCACGAACGACGAATAACAGAAGGTCAAGGCTGAGACACAATCAAAAACTTAAGAAATAAGAAATAAGATTTATGATATCAGAATTAAGATTTAAGAACGAACATATGTTGTCCTATGGAAACAACGCAGAATGAAATTTTTAGAATTAAGGAATAAGATTTAAGCTTTAAAAAACCGATTTGTTGGTTTTAAGAAATAAGGAATAGGAAATCAGCCAATCAGAAGTCAGCATGTTTGTTAGGTTTGACTTTTGACAATTTAATAACCTCAAAATTGTATTTTCGTTTCCTATAAAAAGAAAGAAAGAAAGAAGGTAATAATAAAACGCTGCCGACTTTGCAAACATACAACTCAAAAGAGTTAAGGACTTTTTTGGCAAGCCTTCCATATTTTTTAAAAGTATAGGTGAGCTTGTCAAAGTTGTAAAAATAGAAAAAGTGGGGTTAGGACAATAGTTTAGAATTTAAAAATGGCGCCGTTTTTAAGTAACCGGATTGGTTAAATTTAGGTAATAACATTTTAATTCTGTCCTGTACTCCTATTCCTTAACACCTAAATCTTAAATCCTATTCTTTATTCCTTAAGTTTTTGATTGTGTCTCAGCCTTCAGCGAGTTAAAAATTGGTTATGTTGGAACTACTGGCTTTTATAAATGCATACATTATTCCCCTTTAGATTAAGTTGCGACGGGAACGATGGCGGCGAGCGGGCGTGGTGACGAAAAATTTGATAAATTATACACCTTTATACCCACATAATACTATTATCTACATATGATTTATACTTAAAATTATTAATTTTTAAATTTCTTATTTCAGGGCAACATAGAAAGAAGAATTTCAGAGATAAATAAGCATCCTATTTTGTATATTCATATTTATTACTTAGTAATAATTTATTTGTTTTTTTAATAAATATGTTCTCGACATTGAATAATATAAGTATTATTCCATTTAAATAATTTCAGAAATATTACAAGAAATTTTTTTGAAATCATTCTGAAATGCAATTATGAAATGTTTCACAAACATTAAATGAAATATTGCTTTTATGGGACATTTTTGGGTTGCTGAAAAATTTCACCAATATAAGTATCGTAAATGGTTTGGAATATAAGTATATGAAATATTTAAAATCTTTCGGAGAAGCTAATACGAAATATTTCTGCAACATGCTTGTGCTGTGTGAGGTCTAGAGGACAAAGTTTATCACATAGATACATATTTAAATGTCATATAATAATTTTATTCTTCAATTTACTACTATTAATTTTTTTCTTGTTTAGCAATGCAGATTCGCAATCTTAACTTCACACTGTCCAAGAGTAGTTACGCAAAAAGATGTGTAAGAGTACGCATTAAAAGAAAACATATTAGTTATCGACACAAGCTACCATTATTCAATTTCCAGTCTTCCACCACGACCACGAGTCACCTCATAAACTGAATCCAGTCCAAATCTAGCCATTTAACCGATTGATTACATCTTGTACGGCGATCTTCCGGTTCTGTATTATTTTTCTATTTTGTGATTTACTCTCGCCGCCATCTATTTTTCGCTTAACTATTTTAATCGTGCTATCCATTTCTTTTTCCAGGTTCAGTCTCCTTCTATTTGTAAGGTGATTCAGTTAATATTTCAGATTTATCGTCTACTTAGTCTGAATTCGTAAAGGACAGTTAATTCGTGATTCCAATGAAGTGACTAAATTTTTCTCCATAAACATAGAGCCCAGCTCACCTTGGTTGACGAGTACTTACGCGAAGTCTGTCTGCATACGCTTTACTGGCATAATAAAAACAATATGTCAATTGGCAACCTAACCTAATCTAACTAAAAGTAACGCATATAACCTATCTAGTTTTGAAACTCAACAAAAATATCCTCATAGTATGTGACTACGGAGTTATGTATACATTAAACAGTTTAAAGTTATGCACGGACCAGTATTGCCAGCCCAAATGAAGAATTGTTAGATATTTACATGGCGTACTACTAGCGGCTGCGTACTCTTAGCCTCCGTTACCCTACTCTATTAACTTTTTGAACAATATCTACTTACTTTTGGCATCAATCAGTCTCTCTCTAGGATTTAAATCGGAAGAGGATAGTTGTTCCTTAACTTTGGCGACATCCTTTGGATGCAAAATGTCAAATAAACTTTGGCCTAATAGGTCTCCCTAAAAAATAAATAAATGTATGGATAAAGATATAGATTATTTCTAAGTTAAAGAGTTATCACTAAATTGAACAAAAATGTCAATCAGTGGTAACACTATGGTAACCTGATTACCTTTCCCCAGTATGAAGAGGAAAATTCAATAATAGAATGCTATACTCACTTTAGGTTTGATACAAGTGTAAGAGAAAGTTGGGGACAATAACAAATAAATACACTAATCGGACTATTATTTGGTATTTATTTCAGTATGGTCAAATAAATAATCAGTTGCAGAAGTTGGAACGTTTACAAAAAAATTAAACTTAAATTCTTCAAATCAACATTAAATTTTCTTTTAATGATCTAATTAGTAATCATGTTCTTAAATTTGAAATCAAAAGCACTTTCTGTACCTTTTCTTCTGAGTATTTGGTTTCTTCAGATATTTTTTTCACATAATGTCGTACCATCAAATAAACAAATTGAGATAGGTAAATGCAATTGCATATTATTGCAACAATAATTTTAATAATTCGGTGCTTGTGTAACACATAGCCTGGTTGTAATATATGCCTATATGTAGCACCGGTGTACCTATGGTAGCTAAACGTGTTAACAAATGTGAGAATAATCAAACGTACGTAGGTGAATTGAAATACTACCTTTTTAAATGTACATTTTTGAGTTAGTTTAAATATATAAGGTTTGATAAATTGTTATCAAACTTTGGAATCGTTTGAAGATTAAAATTTCCTTTCCAAAGAAGTATAACTCCACCCCGCATCTGTAATCTAAAAATTGAATTCAAAATAGCACTCTGTCTCCTTCTTTATAAACTGTTATTTGAGATCATCCCCATCATTTGAATAACATTAGTAGACTATTTAATATACAGGGTGTCCAGTTTTCATGTGTTTTCATATACCAGCTCCCTTATTATAAAGTATAGAAAGATTGGTTTTGCGGCTTACTGTTCTATTATTTTATTAAACTTTTCATAACATTTTCATTCTCAGTTTCTGACATACAGGGCGATTTTGAAAATTTGCCATTTTTGACGCTCCCCTGTACTACCCCCAGTATGCCCCCCGCCCCTCCTATTGACGTCACACTCTTGTGAAAAGTGTTATTCTCAACAAAATCCAATTAACTAATAATTTCTCTACACTTTTTTTACAACCATTAAACAATACTTGCTTTTAAACAAGCTGTGTTATTTATAATCTACCAGTTGAGACATAGCCGCTGGAATATGCGAGCTAATATCTCAACTATTTGCTACCAATCCTAAAATCGAAATATTAATTTGATCGATGTCTAAAAAGTTAAAGAAAAAAATTTGACGGCTGCCATGGAAAATCAATATCAATCCGTTACGTCAATGTCAGGTAAAATGTCAAGAAATAATAATAATTTTTTTCTAATTTGGTTTCATAAAGAAGCTGTTTCGATATCGTTTTCAGTATCGTAATGATTTTTTTATGGAACAGTTTTCTTTATTTTTCTATAAGGTTTGTAATATTATAAAACATAGAACTGCAAAATTTACCGCAATTTCTTTTAACTTTGGGGGAGTTATACTAAATTCATCTTGCTCCATATTTTAAAATTATGTAGGTATGTTAGAAAAATTAGACAACTTCGTGACAAAATGGCTGACACGGAAATAAAATTATTTGTTGATTTCAAGGATACTTTGTATGGTAAATAATTTGATTGTATTACCAACATAAAATTCAGGCCTAAAGATTTTGAGCATTTGTATGTTTTATTTTCTTTTTAAATTTGGATATATTTATTGAAAAAAATGCCAAAATAAAAAAAATAGTATAAAGCACGCGTTTTATAAAGCTATTAGCGCACTTGTTCATTATAAAACTCTAAAATGAGCTTTATAAAACTTAATATTCTTTAGTATTATTTAGTACCTTAATATACTATTTTGTGATAGAATGTAAATACTTAAAAATTAGTTCATGGTTGTAGAAATAGTATATTACCTTACAAGATTGGAAAGTACCTTTTTACAGTACTATTTATTAACGCACTTTGCGGATGTGTAACGTGCAATATTTGTTTTTTAATCGATACGAGGCCATTGGCGAACGAGAAAATTTGGATGATGGCTTACTATATTGGTATCGTTTTAGATAATTGGAAAACTCTATAGTCAGGAATATATTTATTAACTTCCTTTATTACTAACCTGAAATATTAGCACTAATTAAAAAAAAATGAAATAAAAGATTGAATGGTAATGGAAGAGTACTTTACCGGTCCCTCTTTTTGTTTTCCGGTCTAGACCGGTAAAGTGATATTTTCGGTTAAAAATTATTTAGAAGTGCTTGCTTTCCGGTCGATTGAAAAAAAAGAATAGTAATTTACTCGCAAGTTATTACTATACCTCGCTCAGATAATTACGACCCTGGCCTTAGGCTTATAAATTATAGCTATTATAACATGCTCATTAAATAATATACAATTTCTTAATGGGTGGATAATAATTTATTTTATTGTTAGATTAGGTATTTTAATTTTCACTTACCTGTGAATAATTTAAAACTTTTGACACCGATTCTGAGACATATAAAATTCGTCCCCTATCACAGCCCACGACAAAAAGAAAGCCATCTGCAGCCTGAAAAAATAGTAAAACTTAAATTCTTCAACGCAGAAATGATTTTAATTTATGGACATTCTATACTAATTCCAATATTTTTACTTTTACACAAATTCATATTCATTACATTCATTACATTAATTTAATTTATTTGCTTTTTTTGGACAGTTTGTATTAATTTAAAAATCAATAGTCGACGTTTCCACGCAGTTCGTGTCATCTTCAGATAATACTTTTATTTTAAAAACAAAACAAAAGGGATGCTCACTCATCGTAAATATTATGTATGGAGCTCAAAAATAATAGACCATCTCGGGGTCCGATAGAAAATGACAGCTGGTTATTACACCTCGTTAGATTCCGATAACCTGATACACCAACACTAAAAATTAGCAAACCAGTGCCAATTATTAGAAAAAATAAATACATTAAAACCTACCTCTGTTTGCAACCACCCCTATAAGTGAGAATTCCCCATAATTAAAAATGGAAATCCCATCATTTTATACTCCTCTTTAACGACCCATCTGTTAATCTACCGCGAGCACTCATCATTCAAATTTTTAGTAAACATTAATGCTAAAGACACCCTCCATTAGGAGCAGTAAAACCCGACCCGACAATTCTTAAGAAATATAGGTACATACACTAATTACTTTATTGCAGGCGGATCTACTCAATTTGCTTTAAAGGCTGATAAATCGGTTGTTAACATTAGTTTTGTTTTGAACACTTTTTGCGTGTTTTGGGACTAACGTGAATATTTGAAAATGGCGGGAAAAAGGAAATGTCTTAACTGTTTTAAGTACCAGGAAATTGGCTAAAATATTTAAAGTGGGTAAGACTTAAGTGACTATGTTGCTGCAAAATAAACCAGAAGTTAGAAATTTGTTTCAAGAAGGTGGCAACGGTGAACAAAAAAAGAAAATTTCCCAAAACCGAAGGACTGGCAGTGGACCAAGTTGTTTTTAACTGCTTTTGTAAGGCGCGAAACAAGCTCTTACCAATATCCGGGCCCATAATTTAAGCAAAAGCCTTCGATTCTGCTCAATGTTTAGGACTAGATAACTTCAAGGTGACAAATGGACGATTAGAAAAAATCCGTCGTCGGCACGATATTACCTTCAAAAAAATATGTGGCGAATCCGCCGATATCAATATCGAAGACGTAGCTGCTGGGAAAGAAAGGCTTTGGACAATTTTAAAGGATTATTCTCCAAGGGACGTATTTAATGCAGATGACACAGGTCTCCACTATCGTGCATAGCCAACAAAAACATATGCATTGAAGTGTTCTGGAAAAAAAAATAGCAAAACAACGATTTACAATAATTCTGTTCTGTGCAAATATAGAAGTTGAAAAAGAAGAACCACTTATAATAGGCAAAAGCAAAAATCCTCAATGTTTTAAGGGCGCACATATCGATAAGTTACCTCTCCAATGGGTCTCGAACAAAAAAGCGTGGATGACAGCAGACATCATGTCAACATGGCGTCACAGATTGGATGCCATGACACCAAGATGAAGCAGAATAGAAGAGTGGTATTGTGTCTGGATAATGTAATGTCTCATCCCAAAATTACACTGGATAATGTCGAATTTATTTTTCTTCCACCCGTGCACAGTGTGAAAGTGCAAAATTTACTGTCATCGAGTGTATTGAAGAGAGCCAGGAATCGGATGAAACTACTACCAACTCTAAGACAAAGGAAGAGGAACCAGAACTTGCTCCAGTGTCGAAAATATTAAGCCTATCTGAAGCCTGCACAAGTTTGAGAGACTTTTATGAGAAAACTTTTTTAATAATGTTAACAATTTTGACAAGTCTACAAATGTTTCTCAATTGGTATTAAAATGTGAATCTGAATTTTATAAAAATGGAATAAGAAATATGAAGCAATCGTTAATTCCTGATTATTTAAAAAAATAAGAATTTCAAAGCAAACTGTACATTGTATAATATAATATGTTAGTATGCACGTGCAGTATATAAATATCGGTAAATTGGCATTATCTCATTTAATTTTGGTTCTGATAAATTTAAACAAAAATATTTGAAATTATTTACATACCTATATGTAGATACTTATTAATAAACAAACACTGTAAAATGCAGACCAGTTGTTTTAATTTTTCCCTATAAACCGACCACCCCTGTTAACCGACCAACATTTGATTCCCCGAGGGTGGTCGCTATTGTGAGATTTTACTGTATATTCTTAATTCCTCGACAATACTAAATCTTAGATATATATAGATGTTAATAGTAATTAAATACCTCAATAAATTGTACATTTTTACGTTTACCAAAATACTTATCTTTTTTGGGGTGGGAACGGGAAAAATCTTGCATGGGGTTTCTGTCGAATTTTTACCGACTAAAAAAAACCTCCTGTTCATCTCGCTCTTTGCGCCGATATCCGCACTCGCAATGCTTCAGCGCAAAACGCCGCCAATTTAATTTCTAATGTCTCTTTCCTTTGCTTCGATGCTGGATTCGAATCACCCTAGCTTCCAGGTTTCCTGTGACATTACCAGGCTTTTCACCATATTGCTCATATTCAAAATAATTCCGATCCTATTTTCGTATTCTATCGTTAACTCTTCCCATCTGGAGCATAAAATGAATATAGTGTGTCTCGCATCGTCTATGCCCTCACAGTAGGTTAGTTCAGGTTAGTTGCAGAATTCACCTGACTATACTCTTCTTGGATTTCCCTTTTGATTCTCCAAAAGGCAAGTCCAACCACTTCTAGTTGTCTCCATGTCCATCGTCTGTATGTTCCGTTGTTCCACTTGTTTTACTATCGGACCATAAGATTCTAGCTAGCTGTCTTTTTATATAACACATCCAGTCATTGCTTGATTTCAAGCTCTAGATATAGGAGGAATACCAGCAATAACTCCAACTCCCCCCGCCGAGTTCTATGTGCACTGCAAATCCCTATAGATCTTGAGAGCAAAGTTCGGAAACGACCCATGGTCGATATTTTTGCTCAATCTTGGGATTGGCCGTTTGCGATCAAAGTCCGAAGTTTAATTCAGTTTTCGGCTTTGGCCGTCTCCAAACAGGCAAATCTGGAATTGTGCAATTACGAAACGACCAAAGCTTAAAATAACGGTCTTTTTGGTTTGTTTCTCGACAAGCACAATCAAATTTAATTTGGCACGAGCGTAATGTGGGCGGACCAGTGTAGCATGTAGTCTAGTGTCATTCTAAGCCTTGCTTTGAGGGAGTTTACACGTATTGTCTGTTTCGTTTACGATGTCTGCTGTAAGTGAACATGAATTTAAGTTGAAGTTATATGCTTATGTTCAGAAAATACTATCCTCTTTTTTTCTTATTAGAACAATGAATTAATAGCCGATGTAAAAGACAGAGAAAGTCGCTCACATCATTGAAATATCGACGCATTAAGATGTATGACATTCCAACCATTGGTGATTTAGGAAAACTTATTAAAATCCGATCTATAAAAAATGAGGAAAAAATAAAAATATTTTTGCCATGCCTCCAGTGACTCAGATATAGGAGAAGAAAATTATTTGGCTTTACATGAAAGCTCAATCGATCAAGTTAAACAACAACAAGTAAGTGATAATTCAACTTATTTTATTTAAATATGAATAATCTAAAGTATGTATTAATATGAAAAATCCTTAAGTGACTCACTCACTTACTGACTCATCATGACCCACCTCAAGCCGCTTGACATAGAAAGCTGAATTTTGGGCATATAGGTATGTTCAGGTTTTTAAAAGACCGTTACTGTAGGCTTAAATTGGGGATTTTTTCAATTTATAGTTGCAAGCAAAATATTCATTTACACGTTTTTTTTTTACAGTGTACCTGTACACCTCAAAACGCATGTGGGATTTGCACACAAGCACGTGAAGCATCATGCAAATTCCAAACGGCAAGCCGATGAAATGCTGCAGAGGTCTAATAAACAATGTCCTCCTGTTAGTAGTGAGCAAAATGTTTTGGTAAGAATTCCAGTTGTAGCTAAAGGGCGTGTAGCATCAAGAAGCGTGTTGGCCGTTGTTATGGAACGGAAAGAAGAAAGTGACTTTTATCAGCTAGAAACAGCATCAGGAGTCCTTGAAAAATTATACACGAGGAACGAATTCCAAGTGGCTGACCATAAGTTTATGGAAATGGGGGATGTTTCAGAAAAAGAGCTAACATGTAAAATATCGATCAAAGCAAAGTTTTGTAAGACGTGGCTGTAGAAAGATTTGTGTAAGCAAGAGCTGCAATTGTTTGAAAAAAGAAGTGAAATGCAACTCAAAATGCCACCCACCAATAAGTTGCAGAAATGAATAATTATCAATAACCGTTTTCTTTTCCATTTAATGCCGCATTTCCGAGCAGTGTATGAAATTTTGTTGACGTTGTTTATTTCATATTATGTTTTCTGCCCATTTTATTAGTAACAGTAATCTTATTTGCTTTCTTTTATAGTATTTTATATTTATATTGATATTATTGTATTAATCCTTTCCAGTTATTTATGTATTATGTCTTCGTTCGTAAATAAAAATTATTTTATATTTTAATAATTGTTTGTTTAATCCATGTAAAGTTTGTTAGAATTAAATTATGCTTTATCAAAAGTTATTTCGAACATAATAAAAACATACAAATAGATAACTTAACCATTTTAATGTTCCTATGATTGACTTCCAATAAGCTATACTACAAATTTAAATAACACGTGGTTCCAACTTGTTTGAAATTTTATAATGTTAATACAGAATTTTTATGGATTTACTAAAAATAGCAATTGGTAATTGCACAATTCCAGGTTTGGCTGTTTGGACACGGCCAGAGCCCGAAATGAAATTAAACATCGGACTTTGATCGCATTAAAACGGCCAATCCTAAGAATGAGCAAAAAATACCCCCACGTTTGGTACTACATTTGACAGCGCTGCTACGGGCTTTTCCACCTTTTGTATGGATTTATGAGTTTATTAATTATTGTGGTTCTTTAAGACATGCCTAGTTTTACGGTGTTTGGCAGAGTAAGCTGCAGCCTCCACAGATTTGCGTGACCTCTCTACGAGCATTCACCGTCTGCCGACCTCCCCTAAATCCAAAATTGTCGCCTCGATAAGCCAATAAGCGCCGAAGTTCTCTGTTTAGCCTAAGAAGTATTAGATATTCGTAAAGCTTCCCTTCCACATCCAAGAGACTGATTGATCTATATAATTTTCCAAATGTCACAGCCTACGTTATTGCATAGAGTTTTCCAGCAATTCTCTCTCAGCTAGTTTTTTGGTTTGTTTATATTGCTCCCAAAAATGGAGACTGCTTGTAGTAGTCAACATAATCCAAACTTTTATTTTTAATTGATCGGAAATTCCAAAATACAGTGTTAGAAGGAAGATTCTACATATGAAAACATGAAAAAAATTTCATAATAACATATTATTATTACGTCAAAGATATACATTATTATTTTCTAAAATACAGGGTACAAGTAACTTTCTTTTTAGAATGTTCTACTTTAGTGTAAACAAAAATTCCATCGCACGCCACTGAATTATTTAAATATGTAGGTATCTTAGCATTTGTTCAGTTGCTGCTTAGTTTAGAAGAAAAATTCTATTTTATTAAAAATAACGCAAAATTTATTGCCGGCTGCGGGAACATTTCTGTTTTAAGATCTAGTAAAACATTTTCTCCTAAAATAAGCTCTACCTGAAAAAATTTTAAAAGGCATATTATTATGGCAGGTACTAAATGAGGATTACAATTTACATCTCCTACAATTAAAATATGAACGGCGTGAAGCTTTATATTTAAATAATATTTTCAAATCGTATGTTTTCATGTTTTTATACAATGTAAAATCTACCTGCGAAATAGATACATGAAGGAAATATCCGGAGACCCCTGTGTAATACCAAAAATAATTGTTTTTAATCAATCAAACTCTGTTTTAAAACTAACTAGAGAAGTAAAACAATGGGTGAAGTTTCCTTACTATTTGCATACATGGCCACATAACTAACCTGAACTAACTACCTATAAAAAAATGTAACCATAATAATTATAATATGGTATGCACGCACGTCAATGGTTTTACCGTAACTCAGCTTGTGTACGCTGTAATTTAAAAAACTATGTCATAAAAAAAACGAAAAAATGCTGAACTACATAATAAATGTGTCGCACCCTTGTTGCATTTTTCTTAACCTTATTCTTTGCACCATTTACTGTTCTAATTTATTTATTTATTGAACTATTAAGATACTGCGTTATGATTATGGCACAATGAATAAATATTGTTACAGCTATTTCTACATAAGCACTTCTTTTAAATTTTGGTTAATAACATCACATTTCACAATGTAAAGAAAAATAAAGTTACATAATATTTTCTGATAGCAAACCTAAACAGAACTTTCCGATAACCGAAAATCTTGATTTTAAGAATGAGGGCCTCATAAGTAAGTAGAGAAAGAGATCTGAAAATAATTTCTTATTATATTTAAATATACTACGTAAACACATATACATGGTACACAACTCTCAAGGCGCGAGTTCTAATCGCGCTTGTCCGTCTTTCTTAAACTAACCTTAACTTACCGTAAATTAGTAGTATCGCATTAAAAAAAAATCATGACGCTTGACCATCATTGAGAATCTGACTAAGAAATTTCCAATAATGAAGAATAGTGAATGGACATATGCCATAGGCTCTGTATGAAAAATTCTTTATGGTACTCTGTGCGCAGTGCATGTAAGAAGGAAGCGATTCACGTTGCTTAAATCTTTGGAGATTATATTTCTTGGGGAACATTTCAGAGTGATGACGTTCTCCAGGTGCAAGGATTTTTAAACATCAGTATCGTTCGAGGAACACTGAACTAAGCCACATACGGGCGGGCGGAAGTAGTTGCTTTTGTATATTTCAACCATAGGTACCGCGCAATGTTAACTTTTTTTTTTGAAAAAAAAAACAGGTCTTTGTTAAGATACCAGAGTTTTTGCTGCTTGTAGAAATGTATACGGTAGTCGATGCTTGAGCATTGAAAATAAAAGATGAAACAAGAAACAAATGTGCTCTAATTTGACTGTACTTTTAGTTTTTTTCTAAGAAGTCGTAATGTCTAGTAGAAAGAGAGTGGGAGATAACATGAACCCTTGAGAAACTCCGGTATTGATGGAAACACTTTGCTTAAGAGTCCCTCGTGCCAAGCTCGACTAAAGGACTTGAAAATTTCCAGTGCTATTACCCAGGACTTTCCATAATCTAGACTTATATTCATACTGGTGATCGCCAATGATGTTGAAACCGTTCAGATACCTATTTTACAGTTAAATTTTTAAAATAGTATTTTTATTTGTACCATTCGGTTTTTGAAGCAATAAATTCATAATTATTTTTCTGGAAAAATAAAAGTAAAAAAAAATGTCCATGTTTTTCCTTAGTGTAATTGATTGCGTTGTATCTAGATGCACTAACCACAATTTAAAAAAGAACTAGTGGCATACTAAATAGAATAATAGATAGTGAAGAAGTTTTTGAAATCTTTTACATTTTGAACTATTTTTTATTATTTTAAGAAAGAAAAAGTTTCTTAGATCCTAAATAATTATTTAAAAAAAATTCGCTTATGTTAAATTTTTTTACCTGCCCTTTAACATATAATCAAGAAGCAGCCTTAGAAGTTTTCTTACAAAAATTTAAAAGCGATGAAGACACATCTTCCCACAAGAATCAAAGTACATCTTAAACATAGGTACGCTATAAAGTGACATGATCTCAAGATCAGATATAATAGCGGAACACGTTTGGGTAGTGGTCGGAGGATAAAGTTTTACACAAGCAAGAGCATTGGCGAAAAAGGAAATTTAATGAAGCTACCTTTATTAACCAATATGCGGGTACAATCAGGGTAATCTTCCAAATATCTGGAAACCACTCCTTGCTGAAACCATACATTTAAAGGCCAACGAAGGCTTGTTTTAAACATTTTATAATTTATTTTAAGTAGATATCTATTATCTAAATTTTTTTAAATACTTTTTTTATTGGTACCCTATTTTGCTTATTTAAAGTACGCCTCAGCGTGTTTAAACCCAACTTTTAAAAACGCGCGTGTTTTAAAGTTACCATAGGAACATCAACAACCCGAGAAACGTGAAGTCTAAATATCAACTTTTTAATTATTGATCTGACAGAAGTACCTTTTAACGTCAAATAAAATATTACTAATAAATGTTTAACAATCTTAATTTTTTAAATAAATGTGAAAAGTGCAGTTGGTATTGTTTGAAATATTAATACTTCGGTTTTTTAAATCAGAGAAAATGCTGTTCAAATTAATACTGCTAATATTCTTGGAAGTCAATGAGGTTGCACTTCCATTAATGGCACTTCCAATAAAGTATTTATGATTTCAAAGTGTACTAATAAAAAAAAAATATTGTAAAGTATTCGTGGATATTTTACATTATGCGCCGTCATGCTCGCAAAATCGATCTTAATATCCACATATACTTTAATATATTATTTTGATATTTTTGCTATAATAATACAATATTTTTTTGAACTTTAATTTTTTTTTCTAAACAAATTACTACCTAATATTCATTAAAATCTGCATGTTTTGCTCCTTCATGAAAAAAAGCTCTGCAGGCACTCATGGGTTGATCCGCTTATCACAGCCCTGCATAAAGGGTGCCCCAAAAACAAGTCATAATAACTTAGTTTTTTTTTTTAAATGGATACCTCTACTTTTCATTTAAAATAAAAGTTATTTTAGCAAATGTTGGAATGGCAATCACCAACCACCTGGCAGTACCCGAGAGACGATGTTTAAATTCCTGCGGAACGATAATAATATATAACAATACCATCTTACTTCGTCTCTTACCCTGTTGTTTCAGTCTCCAATTTTATTTGATTCGTTAACATAAACCTTAGACTTGAGGCAGCTTGATAAAAAGTAATCTAGAGAGGTTAAATCCGGTCATTAATTTTGTTAGAAAATGGTACAATGCTGGCCCAAACATTAACTTTCTGAGGATACTGGGTGTGACATTCCATTATTAAGTGTGGATTTTTGTCTGTAGTCCAATACCGACAGATTCGTTTATTTGCATTTCCGTGCAGACAAAACGTTGCCTCATCAGAATACATAATTCGTGTCAAGATTGTGGATCATTATTGCACATATTCAGCAGTATCTCACAAAATTCTTTTTTCTGTATCGTCTTTATTAAGTTCGACGACCAATTAAATTTTGTAACGATGTCATTTATTCCTTTTTAAATATTTTAGGACGGATGTTTTGCAGATATTTATGTTCTAAAGCAATAGAGCTGCTCGCATAATTCGTATTGTCCCGAACGTGACCCTAATTTTTTTTAAATTTTGCTGACACTGGATCTAGATATCGATTCTCTGTGATGGTATTCTTGCTATTGAAGAGCTCGCAAGCTTTCATTTATGTGCACATCCTATGAATCATCATTATTATCTTTATTTATCATCTTTCACTTAGTCTTATTAAATTATCGAAATAATTTTTTCAAGACCAACCTAATCAAAACAGGAACAATCATAACTGTCAGTATGACTTAACCTAAGGCTTACTTATTTACAGTAATGTAACTGACTTTAATAATTAAAAAAAAAAACGCATCTGTTCAATATTCTAAATATCGATTTTCTTGAAAACAGCTGAATTTAGGTATATGACATGATAACATGAAATATGTTTAGAATTATATTTGAATTCAAAAATTAACCAAAAAGCTAGTATCTATCCATTGGACGGGTCCACACATTTTTTGGAAAAAAACACCATAGTTTAAAATGAATGTGTTTCAACTTTTATAAATTCTCACTCACCAGAACCGAAACATTGTGGTCAAAACAAAATGAAGGCAATGGAACAAACACAATTCGCATAATAATTTATTTATTGTCTGACCCCAGTGATTGAAGGTAGAGGTACAGGCCTAAATGCTACTTACCTGTAAAATTAAATGCTTCAGTTCCTGATCGGTCAAAAAGGAAGGCTTGTAATGACCCTCGGTGTACGAATGCACAGCTCCCCGTATCATTTTTAAATGTTGAACTGCCATTCTTAAAACCGTCAACTTATCCAGTTTCCTAGACATGGCGTGGCACATGGGAATCATTGCTGATAATTCGGTAATGTAGGTGTTCATCTTATCCCGCCTCCGTTTCTCAATTTCACTGTGGTTTTGCCTGAAAGAACAAACATTTTTAAAGACAAGACACTAAATTACATAATTAAAGTGCTACTTTTGGACTCTTGCAGGTAAATCTCAACTTAAATTAATTGAACACTTTTGATATTTTGTTTCCTGTGCACATAAATAATATATTATTATGTAAGTAACAAGTCAGCTGCTGAATGTTTTACGATTAGGGTTGTTTCATATGAGCTTAGTGGCTCTAAAGCTAAAATGGCATACTACTCATTGTTTGAATCATACGTACAATACGGTATTGCCTTCTGGGGGTTCGCGAGCATTCAGCTCATGAATTCAATATTTATTTTACAAAAGCAAATATATTGCTTGAACACAAGTGTTTCGAGTGAAAGAGAAAAATGGAGTATTACGCCTACATTGGGACTCATGCCCTTCCTACGCGACCGTGAAACTTTGGGTCAGCGAAGAAAGAAAATATTGACGTAGTTCGTGATATCGTTCTGAGGTGAAAATTTGTGAGATCACGATTTACCGAGCAAATTTTATTTTGCATGATAAATTAATTGCACATCAAAAAACTGTGCGCAAGGTGGATGCCGCTTTTGCTCACTCCGGTGCAGAAACGATATCGCATCCGAACATCAACAACACAATGAGCTGCATGGGAAGAACCTGCCTCGAAAAATGCGAAATGCGTTTCATCAGTTGGAAGTTGATGATCATCATCAACGATGGGGAGCCTTGAAGATACCAATTCAGGAAAGGAATCTGGAACGAAAAAGTTGGGCTAAATACCGCGCTCATAACATGTGTCGTTTAGGATTCAAGGACCTTCATAAAAAAAAACAAGTTTTTGACCTTGTGATAATCCTCCCCCCCCCCCCCCCCCCGCAAGCGCTCGTCTTGGATGAAAACTAGTAAATACTGTTTTTTCGAAATAATTTAGAGGTTGATCTTACGATAATAATTTTTAGGACAAAATTTGAATGAAGATTGGAAGAAAAACAATTTGACGCTTTGCGAGCGGTACGTCGGTGTTGAATCTTTAGAGATTATATTCGTTTGGGAAACAAGACCTTACTAGGATAATTTTACAGTGATGAAGTTCATCTTATGACGAAATTTTTAAATAGTGTCGTTCCAGGAATAGTAAGCTGAACCACGTACGGGTGGGCGGTAGTAGTGCTTCATTTATTTCTACCAAATATATTCAAATCACCAACCTGTCTTCGTTGTTCTAAGCTGGCGAGGTTGTTTGTCAGTTCATGGTCACCGATCAAGCGAATGGTGTTCTGGTTCAGAAAAGTACCCCAGGTGTCTGCTATGCTGCTTTTGCCATAGTGGCAACGTGACTGTGCCGACACATATTGATAAAGTCCAGGATTTGTGTGCCCCGCCAAGACTGTATTTGATTCTTATTAGTTAGCCTTAAAAAAAAACTGTCAGCAGGGCTTTTTAGCATTACATTTTACTTTGGTTACTGTCGGTCCAAAACAGAATTTCTTGACATACGAGAATAATAAATTATAATATCGCTTGTCAAATCATCCTAAAGGTAACTGACTCAATACATTTAAAACAACCCTCGTATTAATTTCCGTGAACTAAAAAAATAAATAGAAGAAAATGACGTAATTGTCGACTACCGTTTTGTAATGCAGTTAAGTGAAGCCTATGCAATTGTAAAATGCAAATTCAAGTTCAAGGTGTACAACTTGCACTGTTATAATCCTTAACAGGGCGATTTAATTAATTAAATTTATGCTACAACCAACCCTATAAAGCAAAATAAGTATATTATTTTGACATGGGATTGAACTTTAAAAGGAACAATGTAGAGCAGTGAAGGGGATCGAGGGACTAAAATATATTTACTTATGTAAAAATGTATAATAAAGTTAAGATACTTACTTCAAAATTAAGTTGCTATTACCAATCGACTAATCGCAAAAAGATCTACCTCCAGTAGTGCTTTATTAATAATTGTAATAATATTGAAAACTGTAAATTATATAGGATCAGGTAACTTTTCCGCAAATTTAATTGATATCATAATATTATGTCACATTCAAAAAGTAAAAATCACGTCTGTCAATTTTACAGCTTTGGTAACTACCCCTGTCCTTGGATGGGGTCCTGCAGTTTACGAAACTTTCTTGTTTTTAAGGGTGAGATACAACATAAAGCGATGTCTCTTGGCGTTTAGACGCATCACCCAGCTCAATCTGACAGGAACACACTAAGTTAATGATAACTTGTGTATCTCGCTGTAAGAACTGAAATAACGCTCTCTAGCCGAGGACGATTGTTGTAAAGCTATAATTCGAACGAATATTTTGCTATATAGGTGCCTACAGTAGAACGATGTAAGTCATTCAAAAAAAAAGGGGAGATTATTCAGATTATTTTTTTACCTGAATTGTTTAACAATCTATCACTTTACGACCGGTAATTGGCTAAATCAGCCATGATAATAATATCTTCACCGAAATTCATATTTATTGCAAGTTAATAGATATTATATTCTATGCTTGTAACATTATTGTCTCGTCAATCGAACCTTGTATGCTTGTACCTAGCAACAAAGCCCCAGAGTGTTCAGGATCAATTACAACGCCGAATCCTTAACTCTTTTATAGTCGCTTAAATGGACTGGGTTCTTTTGGTCTTCTTCTTTTTGGTCTTTCTGTATTTGTTGCGACATTTGTTATGATTGATAATTAATGATATTACTAAAAACTTCAGAGTCATATATAGTTTCAAAAAATTTTACTTACTTACAAATAATATTTGTTAATCAAAAATTAAGGGGGGGGGGGAGGCGACTTTGTACGCGCACTCTATAAATACATGCAGATCATCTCTGGATGGGGTACCTCTTGATAAGAAGTTTATTTCATCTTCGGTCGTTGTAATCAGTGATCAAATTATACAGGATGTTCAATACTTTTAAAAACATAAAATTAATCTTAAATGAATTATAAACTCTTATTTCTTGTAAAAATGTATTTATCATGTTGTTTTAAATTAATAGCAAAACCTAAATACGAATTTTTATTGAAGAAATCCTAAAATAAATTTTTACATTTTTTATTTTCCTTAAATAATAGTTATTGTAGTAGATCTAAAAAAAGTAATAAAAAAGTTTTTTTTACGGCACAATACACATTCGTATAACAGCAAGGAAGTTTGGAAAACGTTAAGGGAGATAAATATTTATAATAAAACTAAAAAAAACTGCTATTCCGGTTCATTTAGCTGATGGCAATCTAATTAATGACTTTCTTTTCTTAATTCTGTACCTAACCTGACTCCAAGCAATAAAGTTTTAGAGTACTATCAAGGCTTGAGAGAAAACCTCAAATCAATGTTAAAGATTAATTTGGCTAGTGAAATTGATGTAGGCAAACTTTTACTTTCGATTAGTGGGAGCGGATGTTCTCAATATTAAATTTGTTTTATATATCTCGCGCAACCGACCAAGGAAATCTTACAGTCTTGGTGCTTCTCGATTATTCAAAAGCTTTGGACACGTTAGACCATTCTACATTAAAACTTATATTAAAACATATCGGGCTTGACCAGAGTGCAGTTGCTTTTTTTAGTAGCTACTTAAAAAACAGAAAACAACATGTTTTACTTAATGGAAAAATTTCTAAACCTTTAATGGTTCAACGTGGTGTCCCGCAAGGTTCTATTTTGGGACCTGTTTTGTACACCATATACACGTCCTTATTCAAGTCAAAAAGGGCACAGGTACGTTATTTATAGAAATCCCAACCCGGTCAGCATAACGAGCCCTGTCAATAGGTCTTCCAAATAGCACAGCGTTACACTTACTGGGATTTAATGATAAATAGTGTTCCATGGAAATATTATATATTATAAGTCTCTATTTAGAACCTGGCACCGTAGTCAATATTTGCGGGCGAGAAAGAAAATACAGCTGAGTGTCATCGGCATATATTTGAGCGAAAGAACCGGTTAACTTCAACTATTGTAGCACAGTTTATGGTCCATGTCTGACGGCCCTAGACTCTCATAGAGTACAAAAAATTCAAAACTACTGCTTAAGATTCATATATGGCATTCGGAAATATCAACATATTATTATGTCCCATAAATTAAAAGATGCGGGATGGCTCTCAATAAAAAAACAAGACGTATCCATTGTGCAACTTTCCTTCATAAAGTTATTCCTTTAAAAACACCATCATATCTTCACAGAAAGTTAATGTTTAGATCTGACGTACACACTTTCAATTTGCGATTTTGAGGTCTCCTGACGCCTCCTCTTCATAGAACAACATTTTTTGAAAGATCATTCGCATATAACGTTGCGGCAATGTATAGTGAAATCCCAAATAGTATGAAAAGCTTGTCCCCATTTGTATTTATTTCAAGATGAAGTATATGAACTATAAGTGACAGTTAATTTCAATCATATTGTGTAAATTGTAACTTGTGCTGTTTTTGAATAAATATTATTATTATTATTATGATTATTATTATTATTAATTTATTTCAATTTGGTCGTTAGGCCAAAGTTGAATGGGTTCCACCCTATATGTTAAAATGCAGTACATACAAACAAAAGTACCGTTAAAAGGCTATGAGATAAATGTCAGAAAAGAAACTGCTTTTTTTTGCATGCAGTCACACCCACATAAAATCGATAAATTTTACATGGTACGAGTAATAAGTACGTAACATCAGGTCGGTAAATGAGCAAGAGCACATTAAGTTTTGGTGCGAAACCCCTGTACATGGGTATCTCATAGGCATCTCATAGGGGATAGGTTTGCTTACAATTTCCTAAACAAAACTTGGATACAGTGGTATTTACGTCTTACAAAATAGATCTCTGGTAGAAACATACTAATTAAATATCTAGATAATAACCAATTTGTTGAGCATTCTCCAAGAATAAATACCATTGCAACCATTTCTTGCACGCTCAATGTCAATAAAAAGTCAAAACAGAATAAACAAACATTAACTATGACGTCCAGAGCTCTGCTGGACTAAGATGAGTTTTGGGAAGTCCTCTCTACACCTGCGACTTTTTTTTTATTGGATTTCGGATCAAGAGCTCTACAGCCAGTCACACAGTGATACCTTTTAATATTTCAATCATAAATAAGTAAGTATAATATAAAGAAAAAATAAAACACATAAACAGGGACGCACTTTTAAAGCCACTGGGGCTTGTGAGGGCGACAAACTAGATGACCACTGAAAAAGGGGAAACACAAACATAAGGGAAAGACGTGTTAGTAATTTTAATACTTAAATGCAAGGAACCAAGTTCATTTTGCCAAAGACACAAAGGTTGTACCATTGTCAGGCATCTGCGTTTTCTGCTCATCGAATATTAATGTTTTGGTTTTGCAGTTTTCAAAAATTTGACTTAAATATCTTTTATTAATTTAATATAATATAGTTTTATGTAGATACTCCACAAGAACTTTTTAATAATATATTTTTCTATTTTGCAAGGACAAAAGGTAATTGATGTTAAAGGGACAGTTAATTTTACAGACGAGTATTAGGTAGTTCTAAAGTAGGCCGCTATAAGCAGAATATTTTTTTGAATTCAAAATATACCGAGATATCAAAAATTGTCTTGGTCAAAGGTGGTCATGAAAGTATGGAAAACGGATATCTTAAGACCGATCCGCAATATGCTTGCTCAATGCTCACCCTGCAGTTTTGAATCACGGTTGTATCAGCTGATATTATGATTTTTAACGCATATGCATCAAAAGTCCTGATATGTCCACATTTATGATTTCTTTATTTGAAATTTGATTTTTGGTAATTTTTTGTTTTAATATTGTTGCAATTTCACATGGGGTAAACCGACAGCGAATTGACACTTAATAGTGAAGTGTAATTTTTTTAACCCAGTTCAGTTCAAGTTAGGTTAGTTGTTAATGACATTGATTCAGAAGACCCATTATTGATTTCAACTGTATTAGAAGATAGTGTTTTGCATATAAAACCAGCAGAAAAGCGCAGTTAAAACTGAAAACTGGTGGATTTCTTCTTTATTCTTTTTATCAAATGAAATGTTAAAGCCGATCCGTACCTATGCATTTTAACACTGCGTTAAAATTGCATGCATTTGAGATTCACATCTATGCATGTTAGCGTGATTCACCCTTAAAATTGAACAAGTTCTAATTATATACAAATCTCCAAGAAGTTTTGTCCGAATTTCCTAGAAGTTCCTGTTGGTGGAATTGATTTATAAATAAAACCTCTTATTTGACAAAAAAATTAACAAAAAATCAGTACCTAATAAGGGCTTCTGTATCCATATTTTTTTTTATTAGCAATAGACTTGAACTGAACTGGGTTTAAAAAATTCAAACAATTCACTATCAAGTGTCAATTCGCTGTCGGTTTACTCCATGTCAAATTGCGCCAATATTAAAACAAAAAATTACCAAAAGGCAAATTTCAAAGAACGAAAATTTTAAATGTGGACCTATCAGCAGTTTTGATGCGCATGCGGTAAAAATCATAATATCAGCTGATGCAACCATGATTCAAAATTGCAGGATGAATATGCATATAGGTGCGGATCGGCCTTTACTGGAAACTGGTGGATTACGTCTTTATTTTTTTCATCACCAGAACTGTCTAGGGAATTTTGACAAAACTGCACGGGCTCTGCAAATAACTAGGAAAAACGCTGCAACTTTCACTCATGCAGAGTGAAAAAACATAATGCGGATCGACTTTTTGCCTTTTTAAATAATTCAATTAAGTTTAGGTTAGTTCCGATGTCAAAATTTGTCAAGCAGTTTCGGTGAGGTTTTTTCTGATGGAACTTGCCAAACGATTGCGAAAAATATCTTGGAAATGCGTCCATATAAAATGCATTAATATCATGCTCCTTTGCCGGCAGACCATCCCAGACGTCTTGCATACTGCCAATGGTTTGTCAAGGATTTAATTAAATGACCTGTTAAACATTTTCGGTGTACTTGCATGAATTCTCAAACTTTAAGAATGTGCGGAGTGACAATCCTTTTATTTTTTTTTGTTGAATCTCCACTACATGCTGAAAAATTGGCGCTTGGCTGACAGTTTCGCGCAGTGTCATGCCGAATGGTATAGAAGCAACGATGATGAACAGCATTGATAATATCAGCTGGACGGCACAACAGCATATACGATATGAGACACTATATTTCTCCGCGAGTTTTTTGATTATTATGAATTATTTTGTGTAACGCCATAATCGCTGTAAATTGTTTTTAGGATTATAAGAAGCTCTACCTGAACCTGAACCCCTCGACCCCCCTCGCCCCCCCTCCTCCTGCCCTAAATATATCTCTGGATGTTAGTATGCCATCCAAACTAATCTAAATTGGCACGAGATAAGCACGAATCCATTTTTTGTTTATTGTACAGGGTCATTCCTCATATATCGACACCCCATCTACAGCAGTTATTTGACGGGTTGCAAAAAAATTCTAAAGGCAAAATATTTGTGTTTAACTCTATATTTTTAGAATTCACTATCAGAAAAAACAATGGCACATCGGAAATGTAATATTTCTGCATAACTATCATTTTTTTAAATGGAACACCCTGTATATTATTCGATATTTGGGTGGAGCTTTTTTTTCTGATTTCGAAAATATATAGTTTGCCTATGTTTGGTTAAGAGGTTTTTGAGATATTGGGCCCTAAAGTCTTTAAAACGTTATTGAATAAAAAAAAACGATAGTTGGCCATGAATCATAATTCATTGCCGTGTCGCGTCGTCTAGATTTTAAAAACAAGTGAATTTATTGTTGCTTGTCAATATTTTCATTCATGTCATTGTCAAAATGCCTTACACGGTTGAGGAAAAATGTGATATTCTTAGTTTATTTTACAAAAATAATAATAACGCATCAGCAGCGAGAGCAGAACATAGGCAAATATTTCCGCTAAGAGCAGTACCAGCGCGAAGTACTTTTAAAACCATTGAAAGGGGATTCAGGGAACGAAAAGATCTTAAAAGGAAGAAGCGAACAGTGAATGGTAATGAAGAGGAAGAATTAAACATTTTGTTGTATTTTGTAGGTAAGATTGATAGTTTGTTGTTACATTACAAGTCTAGAAATAAGAATATTTGTTTTTAGAAAACCCACATAGATCGGCAGAAGACGCAAAAAATTATTTCGGAAAATCTGCAAAAAAAATTCTAACGACATTAAAAAAAAATGGTTATCATCCATATAAAATATTGCCTGTGCAGAAGTTAACAGAGGCTCAGAAAAATAGCCGTATGATGTTTTGTCAGGAAATGTTACAACGGAAAGAGGAAGACAACATGCTTTTTAGGAAAATTTTGTGGTCTGATGAAAGCACCTTCACTACTTCAGGCGTTTATAATCGAAAAAACGTTCGGTTTTGGGCTACCGAGAACCCCCATGCATTCAGAGAAATACAATTTCAAGGCCGAAAATCATTACATGTGTGGTGTGGCATCTTAAATAATAAAATTATCGGCCCAATTATATATGATGGGAACTTGACTGGCGAAAGATACCTTAATATATTGACAAATGAAGTTGAAAATTTTATTGAAAACTTACCATTACGGCAATACCAAGAACTTATCTGGCATCAGGATGGAGCCCCACCACACAACGTTTTGCCTGTAGTGAACTATTTAAATGAAAAGTATGAAACATGGATTGGCCGTAATGGACCCATTCAATGGCCTCCAAACAGCCCAGATTTGACGCCCCTTGATTCATTTTTGTGGGGATTTTTAAAAAATAAAGTTTATGAACATCGTAGTGAAAATATTGAAGAAATGCGAGAAAGACTTCTGCTTTACATTAATGATACAAATGAAAATCAGAGTCAGTTTATCGTTAATGCTATAAATAAAATAGAAGAAGATTATAGAGAGTGCATCAATAGAAATGGAGGTCATATTGAGCAGTTGTAAATACGTTATTTATCAATAAATTCGGTTTTCCTACTTCCCTATTTATTTTATTTTTAGTCCCAATATCTCAAAAACCTCTTAACCAAACATAGACAAACTATATATTTTTGAAATCAGAAAAAAAAGCTCTACCCAAATATCGAATAATATACAGGGTGTTCCATTTAAAAAAATGATAGTTATGCAGAAATATTACATTTCCGATGTGCCATTGTCTTTTCTGACAGTGAATTCTAAAAATATAGAGTTAAACATAAATCTTTTGCCTCTAGAATTTTTTTGCAACCCGCCAAATAACTGCTGTAGATGGGGTGTCGATATATGAGGAATGACCCTGTACACCTTATACTGCATCTTTTTATTGCACTATAAATAATAATGGATTAAACGTCACATAATGATTTAAGTTTTAATGTGTGATTCGCTTTGCTCTGAATTAATTAAAATAAGTCCACATTTTTGAATGATTTTCGTCCTTGATCGCCCCCCCCCCCCCCCGAAACGAATTTCTGGATACGGGCCTGGCACGAGAGTTATTTCAATATACTTAGACCTGTGACTTCTTTTCTTTCCTCGTCTACTTTGTCGGTATTGTTCATATGTATTTTTTATTTTTGTTCGGTAGTAGCTTTATTCCTTGGCGAGTCGTGCGTGGTTATCTAGGATTTTGATGCTGCTTGTTTTTGGCGCCTCTTTTTACCGTTCTTAAAACAGTGCTGTGTTGATAGTGCTTCTCCACTATTTCTAGTGCCTCCCTACTGTTAAATGGGCTCGCCAATAGGAAGCCAATCTTTAGGTAGTTTGTATGTCGAGTCAGGTCTTGCTCTTGTATGTGACTGTGTTATGAGTTCGTTGGTCGAAATGTCCGTACGTTTGTAGTAGTCGGTTATGATTTTTAAAAAGAACTCCTTTATGGTCTGTATTTTAAAGTCATTGTGTAGAACTCGGTTCATAGCATATCTCGGTACATTTGCTATTAGCTTTAGTGCTTTGTTCTGAACTACCTGGAACTTGTTCAGCTCCGCCTTGCTTATGTTACACCACGAGGGCGCACCATAAGTTAAAACCGGCCTGACCAAGACCTTGTAGAGGTTGACCTTTGTCCTGTTGCCAATTCTACTCCTCCTGTGAAGCAGGGGGTAGATAGAGCTTAATTGTAGCAATTCAAGCTTTACTCTATTAATTGAATTTAGCCTCCAATTCAGCCTTTGGTCAAAGATAAGTCCCAGGTATTTAACTTCCTGGCACCAATTCACTTGTACCCCGTTAACGCTAAGCCTAGTTTCAGGTCGTTTGACGTTGCTTTTTGAGAAAAATATGGCCTTCGTCTTAGAAGAATTTAGACGAATTAGTTATTTCAATAGGATGACATAAGCTAATGCAACCTTTTTCATTTGATGACCGCCTTTGACCAGGATAATTTTATTTGATATCTTGGTACATGGAACCCTATGATTCGAGTGAAAGAAAACGTATTGTATGATGTAGAAATGTAAAGACTTCTCTATCAATAACCTAATTACCTATATAATACCTACCCCGTGCGAAGCTGCGAGGAGGACATAAGGCCCGCTAGACATTATGATATAAAAATTTACAGTCCTTTACAAAGATGCAACCGGGGAGGACATTGAAAATGCCGAAGCAGAGTGCAACGCTTGTGACTATTGTGAGATTTGAGATCTGCGAAAAGTCATAGATTTGAATGTTATATTTAGGTAGCTGATATAAGGTTTATTGATTCATAATATAAAAAATAGTAAAATAAAGGTTATAAACTCTAACGCGCCTCTAAGGTATGGTTTGGCTGGAGCAGTCAGCGGCCGCGGCTGGCGTTCGCGATTGGTAGCTCGGTACTGGTTTAATGCGATTTGCTGATTTGTATGTACACGGTTTCACTGCCGCAGCTCAGCGACACAGCGTTCGCCGTCAATTGCAGGGGCTGCGTTCGGACTACTAGAGAGACCAGTCCAGCCGTGATCGCTCAGCAGAATGCCACCGTTTTCGGCAATTGCTGACGAGTGTTTGATAGAGGAGGTGCAAAAGTATACAACTATGAGAACGAAAATTACAAAAATGTTGTAATGAAACAAAATGCATGAAAAAAAGTGGCAGCAAGTGTAGGGAAGAACGGTAAAGTGTACAAAACCATTCTGTTTATTTTTCAGCATTACATTACAAAGCTTATAATTAGGGTAGACTCGGGCAACTGCGAAGCCCTTTTTAATAGTTTAAGTTTATTTCCTTCCTACTTTAAATATACAATATTTATAAAAGTGTCTTTGTAAGAAAGTAATAGTTTAATATGTTTACTTTTCATACTGCATAGGGCACTCATGAATTATTTTTGAGATCTTGAGATTTGAATGATTTTTTTTTCTACCGAAATTTTACACTTACCCCAAAAAGGGAAAGTGTAAAATCGGAATACAATTTCCATGCATGTTCGCAGAAGTGGTAATGGGAAAGTGTAAATGAAGTTTATATCTCCCATGCCAATTTTTCTTTTTACAGACTTAAAAAAAAATAAAAATCTGGGAAGTTATGAACTTTTTATTGTTGGGAAATCGTTAGCCAAGCAAATCATAAAAACGAAAAATTAAAAGGTACCTCTGAAAAATAATAAGTAAACCAAAATAACCCTCAAAAAATTCCTAATAACAAGAATAATATTTTTATAAACGTATTTATCCGTTCAAAACCCAATGTTTGGCTTTAATCTCTAAAACAGTAGGAGTTATTCCCAAGGAGGAACTAAAACAGAAAAGAAACTTAAAGTTTAAAAATTCGAATAATTTTATGGAACTTGTTAAATATTGAATCCCGCAATTTCACATTAAAATGAAAACCTCCTCGGCGTGTTACTACCGGTTCAGGTAAACGAGTCACTATATCGTCTAGCTGTACTACATCGACATCATCGGTGAGTGGCCATAAAAAAATTGTCTTTTAGTTTTCTAGTAAACTTGATTTCAAAGCCGTTGTCAACAGTATTTACCTGGCCAATAAAATGTTTCTTTGCTTTTGGTAATGTGTATTTAACCAGTACCCAGTCTTCAATGGAAATATTGTCTTTGTTTATTTCAGGAATCTGATCTTCGCAATCCGATTCTAAAGTGAAACTTTGATCCGATTCCATAAAAGGTATACTTTCATTATCTGATTCACTGCAGCTGGATTCAAATTGATACGGACTTGGCCGACTTTGTTTACTCTTTCGGTCAATTTTCTTAGCTGGTTTAGATATAGTAGATGAACTTGTAGAGATTTTTGACTGACTACTTGCGATAGTACCTGCAATGGTTTGGCCACCTTGAATTAAGCGCTATCGTTTCCTTGGATTAGAAGAAGGACTCTGTCGGAGCGAATCAAGTAGTAGATCATCAAAACTTGCCTTCTTTTCTTGCCGATTTTCGGTTGTAGCTGGTACTACAGGTTCAGTTATAGGCTCCTGATGATTATTTAGTATACTTCTTCATTTTGATCAGAGCTGACAATTACTTTGAGATTGGTGGCACTAGATGCTGAAGGAGCTGTAAGTAATTCTGCATTAGATGCTAGTTTCCTTTTAAATGAAGCGCCAGATGTAGAAGGCTTTACTGTTTTTAACATTGACTGTTCGAAAGTAGCGGTTTTTTCTGTTACGTTCGGTGTTACAGCATCATGTTCATTCCTTTCAATATCAATGCGATCTGGCCTCGGTTGTAAATCTGTTACAGATCTTTGATTTTTTAAGTGTTCCTGCCATCTTTTTAGGGCATCGATGTCATACTTTTCTTTAGGAATAACATGTCTATTAAATGAAACAATACCACCCTTTCTGAATCCTGTTTTTATGATTCCGGAATCTACTTCAGCCCAGGTTTTCACTAGCAATGTGGCGAAGTCCCTTTTTGGTAGTCATTGTCCCTGATGACGTCTTTGTCATGTTATTACTTTCCTCTCCCATATTGCCTTAAAGGATCTAAACATACTCAAATCGAGAGGTTGAAGTCAATGACTTGTATGGGCTGCAGTTTAAGTATATGAATATTTTCTTTTCTTGCGGCTTGAATTAATAAGCAATCCACATGCGAGACATGCCCATCATATATAACAATAATTGGCGCCTGATCACAAACCAAAGGAATAAAAGTCTTTAGAAAGTAATTTCTAAATATTTCGGAGGTCATCCATCCATTGGCGCTGGCTGCATTTACGGTGTCTTTAAAGAAGTCTTCATTTTTTCTGAAATCCAGCAATATTATTGCCTTTAAATATTATCAATGTTATTGCCTTTAAATATTATCAATGGTGGCAATTTTCTACCACTAGCACTTGCTCCTGCCAGAACGGTTATATTTTCTCTGCCCGATCCAGCAATAATGCTTAAAGAGGGGTTGTCTTTCGCGCCAACAATTTTAAGACGAGAAGGATCTGTACACAGTGAAGTCTCATCTAAATTGTAAATACATTCAGGACGATCCTGAAGACCCAACTCCAATATAGCCTTTTCCAATAAAACAAAATATTGGTCTATTATGAATGGGTCCGTAGATTTCTTTCTGCAGTACTCTAAGCTTTGTGGTTTCTTCATACTCAAGGAGTGATGTTGTTTAAACTTTATTAGCCAGTCTGTGCCTGGCATATTGTTCTTAAAAGGATTGGGAATATTATTTAAAGTTACAAAGTCCCGAACTTTTTCTTGAAGCTCTCTCGAAGTTAATCAATATCCCCACTTCTCCATTGTTTTTATATTTTCGGCCAGTTGACACTTATCTTGCCAAGAAAGTATTGGAGGTCGGCCCTGTGTCTTGCTTTTTTCGCCACGGCGGCCAGTTATTCTACAGTAGATTGTAATGTATGGGATTCTGAATTCGGTACTAGCCATCGACATGGTTAATTGACCTTGATTGACGGCATTTACTGCAGCATTTAATTGCTCCTCCCCATAGGCAGCCCTATCGGACTTTCTTTTATAATTTCGTACCATGACGTCAACTCTCTGTAAAAAATAAAAGCTTTAAGTGTCAGTGCCAACGAACTTTAGCATTCCCAGGAAAATGGGGCAAGTGTAAACTAACCTTTACACTTTCCCCATTACAATTTTCACACATGCCCCACATTATGTTTTTTATGGGGGAAGTGCAAACCTGCTCGTGAGTAAAAACCGCTTTTAGATTTGGTCGGTATATAGGATTTTAAAGCTACAACAATTGACTAAACATAAGAAAATGCAATAAAACTAAAAGTATATTATAAGTTTTTACCTTTGACCAATTTTTTATGGAGATATCACACACTATTTACGGACCGATTCGGAGGTTATGTTACAAATGACTACTCAGAAAGAAAAAAACACCTGGTAACTCGCCGGAAGTAGATAATTCAACAGCGCTAACGTATAGTTAGTTTTATGGAAGTAGTCCATCTCACAGTGGAGTAATATTTTAAGTGAGGAATGAAACACAAAGTCTGCTCCACTAATTTAATAAATATAGTATAAATATAAATTAGTTAAGTATAGTTAGTTGCCTCGAACCACACAGACAAGTAAACTTTTAATATTGCCTGATTGGCGCTCTGATTTTCCACTTACCCCATTTTTACACTTGCCCCAGTCTACCCTATACCATATTCAAATCCAAGATTATGCATACGAAGGAAATATTGATCAGTACTTAATGAAAACCGTAACTCTATTTCGATTGGTCAAGCGGCAATAAAACTAAAGGCCCTGGGCGACAGGGTTGAATTTAGTTTACACGTGATTTTCGCATTATTGCATTGTATCGTTTGGTGTTATTGTTTGTTATCAATATTTTGATATAAATATTTGTGTTTTTGACAGTTGTATTTGATTGTATACAGGGTGTTTCAGAAGTACTAACCTGAATATGTGTCCGGAGTTTCCCCGTTTTTGATGTACAGGGTCTTTGATTATATTTACGTGAACTCTAGAGCATTTATTATCACAGCTGGAAAAAAATCTTATATACAAAAGTTCTAGGGTTTATCTTCTATTATCTTTTGAAGTTATCAGAAAAAACAAAGTCGCATCGGAAAATGAAAAAATATAGGCAACTTCGAGTTTTTTAAATGGAACACCCTGTATATTATGCGCTAAAATGAAAGATCTTTTTTCCGTGATTCTAAATATATATATGTTGATGACATTTGGGTGAGCCATTTTTGACATATCTTAGCTTAAAATATAAATAAATTGAAAAGAAGGTTGATAAACTTGTCAAGTAAACCATGGAAACAATTCATAAAGCGTAATAAATAACTTAACAATTGTTTCCATGGTTTGCTTGACAAGTTTATCAACCTTCTTTTCGATTTATTTATATTTTAAGCTAAGATATGTCAAAAATGGCTCTCCCAAATGTCATCAACATATATACACTGCGTTCATAAAGTCTTGCACAAATTCATTTAAAATTCAGGGGCTTACTTTTTTTAAAAACGCTCGGACACGTCAATTAGTACTTTTGTTTGCGCATTTTTTAACGTAAAATGTTTTTATACAGGGTGTCGCACGTATGAGGTATGAGGTCATCAAGGATTTTTTTTAATGGAACACCCTGTATATTATATCAATTTTGAATTCTATGATGAACACTTAACACCTCTGGAAATCACGGTTTCCGAAATATTGACGTTTGAAAATTTATTTTAAACACATTTATTGATGACCTCATACCTCATACGTGCGACACCCTGTATAAAAACATTTTACGTTAAAAAATGCGCAAACAAAAGTACTAATTGACGTGTCCGAGCGTTTTTAAAAAGTAAATACCTGAATTTTAAATGAATTTGTGCAAGACTTTATGGACGCACTGTATGTTTGGAATCACGGAAAAAAGATCTTTAATTTTAGCGCATAATATACAGGGTGTTCCATTTAAAAAACTTGAAGTTGCCTATATTTTTTCATTTTCCGATGCGACTTTGTTTTTTCTGATAACTTCAAAAGATAATAGAAGAAAAACCCTAGAACAGCTATACTCTAAGTGTGTTCCGCGGAACCCTAGGGTTCCGCGATACCTCTGTAGGGGTTCCTCAAGAATTTAGAAAAAAAATCAAAGCACCTCTCTCTGGTCGAACGTTTTGACTCCGCGGCCGCGCGTAGGTATATTTATTTATTTATTTGTATTTGTATAAACATGTGTTACAATAGCTGGTACAATATCTCATAAGTTTGGTATCAACATGTATACTTGTATACTTGTGAGCGCGCAGTCCCTTTGATAAAAGCCGCCTTGTTTATCAAAGGCGCCGACTCGAGTATTTTCGAGAATAATAAGAATGTACACCCCGAGTCTAAAGACAAGAATAAAGAATTTTTTGTTCGTAAAAAAGATCAGTTATTGGAAAGTCAAAAAAATATGATGCATGTAACAAAAACTATCAACGAAAAGGCCACGGAGGCATCATATTTAGTTAGCTATCGCATTGCACAAGCAGGTGAAGCGCACACTATCGCTGAGAATTTAATAAAGCCATGTGTATTAGACATAACAAAATGTATGCTCGATGAAAAATCTGCGAAGCATCTTTCTACTGTGCCGCTATCAAACGATACTCCACGGCGAATCCATGATCTGGCAAGCTACGTCAAACAAGAACTAGTTACACGTCTACAAAAACACGATTCGCCTTGCAAATGGACGAGTCAACTGATGTCGCTGGTTTGGCTATCTTGCTGGTTATCGTGAGATATCCATATGAAAGTTCTTTTGAAGAAGACATGCTTATGTGTTCACCGCTGCTCACAAACACTACCGGGGAAGAAATTTTTAATAAAATAAATATATTTTTTGAAGAAAATAATCTCAGTTGGAACAATTGCATTGACATTTGTACAGATGGGGCCAAGGCGATGACAGGTAAAACAGCAGGAGCAGTGTCACGAATAAAAAATAAAGCGCCTAATTGTAGTTCCAGCCATTGTATTCTGCATAGACAAGCACTTGCGATGAAGCAAATGCCGTCAAATCTAAAATTAGTTATGGATGAAGCGGTAAAAATAATTAATTTTATCAAATCACGACCACTACAATCCCGATTGTTCTCATTATTGTGTGAAGATTATGGCAGCAAATATAAAACACTGCTGCTCCATACAGAAGTGCGATGGCTGTCTCGGGGTAAAACTTTAACAAGGCTATTTGAACTGAGAGCCGAGTTACAAATGTTTCTTTCAGCAGATACTTCTTTTAATTTGAAGGACCGTTTGTAGGATAAAACTTGGTTGTTCCGATTGTCTTTTATGGCGGATATCTTTCAAAAACTGAACGAATTGAATTTATCATTGCAAGGTAAACAGACAACAGTGTTTCAGGCCAATAATAAAATAACTGCCTTCAAAAGAAAATTAGATTTTTGGATTATTTGCGTTGGTAAGAAGGAAATAGAAAGCTTTACGTCACTCAGTGAGTTTGTTAGCGATAACGACTCAGAAATGTTTCAAGATGATGTGTTTGAAGAATTGGTCCAATATCTCAGTACGATGCGCGCATCTTTTGATAAGTATTTTCCCAAAGAACAGAATACAAAAATGAAACTGAATTCATGGATTCATAATCCTTTTTTACCCAACTTGGAAAAGCCCGAAAGTATGTCAAACGAGATATATGAATCTCTTTTAGAAATGTCATCAGACACAAGTATGGAGTCACTGTTCAAAACGACGCCTCTCAACGATTTTTGGTGCAGAATCCGTGATGAATATCCAATGCTTGGCAAAATGGCTCTGAATATTCTTCTCCCGTTCCCAACAACATATTTGTGCGAAACAGGATTCTCAACCTATGCAGCCACGAAAACAAAATATCGCAATAGACTGGACGCCGAACCTGATATGAGACTTCAACTGTCTTCTATCAAACCTGATATCAACCAATTGATGAAAAATAAAAAACAGTTTCATACCTCCCATTAGTTAGATTTTTTCTTTTTTAATATCTTCTATTATTGTACTTGCCATGTGGTAAAGTAAGTAATAATTAGTAACTGTTACATTGTACTTTTATTATGCTTATTAATAAAGAATACACTTTTAAAAACTATTGTTTTATTGTAGGGTTCCATCAAATATTTTGCTTCCCAAAAGGGTTCCGTCACCAAAAAAGTTTGAGAACCGCTGCCCTAGAACTTTTGTAATAAGATTTTTTCCATCTCTAATAATACAGGCTCTAGAGTTCACGTAAATATAATCAAAGACCCTGTACAGAGTGTTAAAGTTTTTTTTAAAAAATCGTTTTTTTTATTATTTCTGTAAATATCCTTTTCCCGTTTTTATTGCAATTTGGTACCGTCATTCATAATGATAAGAGGCTTAATTAGCCCTAACTAGATTAAATTTATAAAGTCCAGTGGCGTCCCGGGAAACACTTCAACGGATATTATTGACAAAAAAATGCACGCCACTGACTTTTTTCTAATTTCGTTTACTTGGTATGCTGCAGCTTTGATTTAAATATGGTACCTATAGTATAAATTCAAGTGTTAATATGACGTTTGTCGAAATGGAGGAATTTGGGTTAACATCTCCTCTTCGTCTTCTTCCTCCAACAACAGCATGCAACTAATGTTATCGGCGTTCATTATAAATCATACATAAGCGCTTTCACTGCGAAATACGAATATGATCTGAAGCGCACTCCAGCCGCGCCAGCCAAACCACCCTGTGGCGACGGCCGCCGATTGATATAAATACGATGCTACGCTCGATCGCGAACGCCTGCTGCACCCGCTGACTGCTTCAGCGGAACCATACGATTACTCTCGACTTGGTCTGATCCCGATCATTTAATTCGGTGTGACGTCAGGGACAAATGCAACACAAGAATTTCGAATTTCGTACCCTTACTACGTGCCCGTGCGATAATATAAACATTTTCAATGTTAATATGTAAAAGTCAACTGTAAAGAACGAGTATCTAAAGTTTTTAGTTTTAGTTACAAATGAGACTCGAAATGAGATTTGGGAACCTACAATTTCTTCTTTAAAGGTGGAAAAATAATTAGATGTCTTATTATTATTTACTATAAAGCCGGGTTCAGAACGACTCGTATACTTGGGAACTATTTGTCGCTGGGGAATACTTGTCAAGTCATGTGAGCGGTCTACTTGAACAATTATTCGACACTTACTTGGCTTTCCCCATCGTCTGTCGGTAAAAATACCAGGAGTCAAAAGATTCACGATTATTACCCTTGAGTTGTATTTGTTCAAGCGCTCTCACGACTCGACAACCTACTACGTTTATTTCTGCCGTATTTTGCGATCTCGAGAAAGTTAAAGTCAGCTGCGGATATTCTACAAAATCTTTTAAATTATCCAGAACTTTCGCGGAACGTAATTCACTTGCTTACTTGGATACTCGTCAAATCTTCAATTAGTTTGCATATTGCATTGCATTGCAGGATTCCATAGCATCTACACAATTCAACTTTTTAATATTTTATAATTAGGCATAAAATTTAAAATTATTTTGAATTATACAGGGTCTCCCAAATAATCTGGGCAATACTGGGCATATGAAACATACTTTTTTTAATGGAATATTAAGATATGTTTTGATTGCTTGATCAATTCTAAAAATATTTTGTATAACATATCATATGCTTAAATTTAATAGTTCTTCAGTTATTAATGATTTTCAAAAATTTGGTGTTTTGTAACACTTAAAAAACATACACCTGTCGGTAGTACAGAGAAACAGTAATATATGAAATATGGGTTATGGAATATGATTGTTAAGTAGCGCCAAAAGCATATTTAAAAAAAAAAAAAAAAATAAGATTATTTACCGGAACCTTTTAAAATGACTTTCTAAATGTAACAATTTTAGAAACTTAAAAAGTCCTAAAAGTTACCTATACCTATCTTTTACGATTTCCTCTAAAATAGCTAATTTTTTAGAGAGTGGGCCACCCTGCATTTCAAGTACACGAGTCGTCTGAGCCCGGTATGGTACTGAATATGTTTGCCTCGGGGTCAAGTGATAGATATCTCTTAATAACAATAATAGTAATCATGTAATTTGATATTAGTATTTAAATAATTATGAAATTTATTATGATTAAATAACAAATCCTTATAGAACCTAACGGTATAATGCATTCTTTCACCCGATTAATCCAAGTAAGTAACCTTCCCAGTGGAAAACGGAAAAAATACCGTTTCATTAAAAGCGAAATGTTTAACAGTTATACAAGGTGAAAATAAATGCGGAATACATAATTTTAATAATAACTAATACATACATGCATGGATACCTACTTAAGAGAAAAAGGATTTAATGTCGTTATTGTAAAAATTACTTGCCTAGTTTGCTCGTTGAAAGTGAATGAAGTTCAATTTTACAAGGGCGACTTGAAAACTGTTAATTTCAACGATGTTATAAATGGTGTAGACATAAAAAAAAATAGTTACAAGCACAACAGGAAAATCCGGGCAATGTCAGCTGAGTAAAAAACAATCATAAAGGAGGCTCAAGTCACCAAGCTTCGATGAAGTTTCCAAGGTTGACGGTCAGTTTGTGGTCGCCGTTTCAGAGAAATGACTTTCTTGGATAGAGATTTGGTGATAAAAGAAGTAAATACATTTAATTTTTTATATTCTCTGCTTGTACTTACTTTTTATTATCATCTGTTTTAGTCGATTTTGAATCCTCTCCGGTATCGTCGTCCAAATCGCTGTTGTCCCTAAAATAGAAAAAACGAAATATTTATTTCAGAATTTCTTTAAAATATTATTATTATTCTTAAATTTATTACATATTTTATTTTAACAGGTCCTTCCATAATTAGCATTATGAAATATGGATTAGTATTATATATATATATATCGGTTATTCAGGCAACAGCCTGAAAACTAACCTCAAGGGGATAATAGGATTAAAATTCATTTTTATAGTTTCTTATAGTACCTATATTAAGTAGATACAATACAACTTAATAAGTTCTATAAAAGCATAATTTTTCGCAAGCTGCTCGTTTTCTAACAGGGATGCGTGCGCTTATAGCTTTATAAAACATGTACTTTATACTATTATATTATTTCTGATTCACAATTTTTTTTTTTTGCAAAAAATCCATACAAATTTTGTAAATTTTAATGCCTACATTTTATGTTGGTAATATTATCAAATCTTCTCCTGTTATAACAATAGCTATTTGTGTATTAAGAGCGTAAAATGATACATTGCCGCTCTGAGCGAGAAGTTTGAAGCTGAAACTGGCAATGTCACTTTACGCTCGAATTATACACATGATTTTTTATACAACCGGTGGTTTTGTAAAAATGTTTGTTAAAATGTATTTACTGCAAAATAAAAATGTATGAACAGAAATATATATTTACAAAGTAATTTTTTTTTATAAATACAGCTACAAATATTAATTCGTTCTTTTATGCTACATTCTGTTTTTATTTTATAGAGTAGTTCATACTTTTAATATAATGTGCAAATTAATTTTTTTTTCGACCCTCCAAATTGCGGATACCTCTTTATAGACACTTTTTGAGATTTTTCTGGTGTCCGCTATAGAAACTGTATTACCAAATATTGTGAAACAGGTTTGGCTTGCCCAAACTTATTAAGAAGATTGAAAAATAACTTTAGACTTTCATATTTTGAATTTCTGGAATAAGATCAGTAATATTTTTACATAGGGATTCTGTGGATTAGCTGTGTACCATTAATTAATTAGCGGGCACCCTGTATATTAAAAAAATTAACAAAAATGATCTAAATACTTACTTTACCTCCCTTAACAATTCGGGCCGTCAAAGTGAACATAATATGATGGAGTTTCGGTGTGCGGCAATATTGACTTTAAATCGAGAAACACCTCAGGGACTTCCCATCTAAGATATTATGTGGTAATTGGTTCTGTTTAAAGTTATTTCGTGAAATTAACGTTATAATTGCTTAACACTAATTATTGAGAGACCTTACGTATGACCTAATAAGGAGTTTATAGTTGCAAGGGTTTACTGACGCCAGTAGATACATGCGATCATAATATACAGGGTTAACCAAGAAAAACGAAACAAAATCTCGATTTTTCATATGTATCGTTACTTGTAAAAAATCGCCCAGGCACACACCAAAGTTTTTTTAATTTCGTTTGATAAACATAGTCTGTATTTGTGTGATGATGGGTATGTGTTTTAAGTTTATGGCTCTGCTCTGGTTAAACACCAAATATCCAGCTCGTCAATTTGCAGTGCTACATTAATTATATTTAATGAAATGTAATTTAATGTAGGTATTCTAGGGTTGATTTTCTTGAGGTGTTGGTTCTTACAACAATTTACTTAAAATTGCTGATTGATGTTAAATAATGGAAAATAGATCATTTCGTTAACTCCTGCTAAACTCGCAACTTTCCATTTTCGTAAATTTGTTTTCTTGCGAAGTCAAGGCAAGTTTCAGAGAAAAAATAAAATTATTAAGTTTAATATTGGAATGACAGTACCCCGCTTGCAGAAATTTTTAAGTCATATTGTATAAAAATTAGCACGTTGTCGCCCTTTAGCTTGCAATCTTTATTTGGCAAGTTTTAGCTTACGAAGTAAAAAATGATAATTTAATTTCACTTGTAATTAGGTAGGTACCTACTAGTTCTATGCAAATGTTCCAATTTTCTGGTGAAGTTTTTTCTCATTTTTTCTGATTTTCTCATAATAATATGCTTTAACTGTCTACTGGCATATTTACCCTGTTCTTTAGAAGTAAATTTCAATTGTCTACGGGTCTCCTGGCCGCGCTTCTAAGGCGACGGTTTCGGATACACAAAGACTAGTGTAGCGCGGGTTCAATCCCCGGGCCCTACAAACTTTTCGACTGAGTTTGGATTATAGTGGTTCGACATGGCGTTAAGTCTGACGTCGTGCTAAATAAGGGAAGAGTGAAAAATGTATCGGCATCTAAAACCCCCCATTCACACCGGTTTCAGGCCGGATGAGATCGGATATGTGGGGGAAGGGTGAAGCTACGCACTACCCAGTCGGTAGGTCACAATTGACAACTTAAGGCCGCACGAAACCAGGGCTTGATAGACACTTGGAGGGTGCAGGCCGGGATGGTTGTCGTGAATAAGGACCGTGGTTCGAAGCCCGAGTTAAACAGTAGGTCCCCTCGGGAATGGCCCTGGCAACGAACGAAGAGCTGAAAATCCAATATAAAAACCAATTCAATTGGCAAGGCAGTTATGGAGCATGCGTAGATGCTCAGATGCCATTGATGTTCGATCTCCTTTGCAGCTTCAATTTGATTGAGGTAATGGTCATATTATTATATGTATTATTATGCTAATAATACATAGATATGCTTGAATACTAATAAATTTAGAGAAAATAAAGTTTCGTCGATACTACAGTGACTCACAGCTTAAATGATGCAGTTGCAATTAAAACTAATATTCTGCTGTCTAAGGCAAGAAAATAGCGGGCTTTAGGTGTCTTAAACATATATTTGTCAGCTTCCTGAATTATTATTAGCTTATTTTGGCAACAATTTATGCACATGATATGATAAGTGTTGCAATATAAACTATGAATACATTTTGTGGCACAGCCTAAATGATACAGAGTATAAGAGTAACAAAATTAATTAGAAAGAAAACTCTACCTAATTAGCAAATCAATTGTTAGTATTTTGTCGGTCCCCCATCATTCTCAATTACATGTTGTGCGTCTAGGCATTGATTCAACTAACTTTTTTGTACTATTCGAAGAAATTGTATTCCATTCTTCCATAACTTTAACTTTCAACCCTTCAACGGTTAGTAGCAAATATAGGAGTCACTTGCTGTAGGTATGGGTATTCGAACCTGCTGATAAGTACGATTTTAGGCTCTAATAACTTTTAGTACCGTCGAGAACGTTCAACGGCGTTTATAGAAGTTACATGTGTATCTGTGCCATCTTAGGTCTTAAGTGGCTTCAATGTTTTTCACCAAACCCGTTCCGGTTGCTGGCAAACATTGAAGGCATTGGTCCGACCCTTTTCAGAATCGGGTAATGTCGGTTTATATACATGTGTTTTTCTTTCTTTGGGTTTGAACTAAGACCGGGTAACTGAAGTTTCAATTTATGCACATATATGTGTTAAATTTCCGCTCTTGTTTGTTGTGCCACATGTTTGCGCTAAGGAGATATAGCGAAGCGTGAAGAAATTACTGCTGATATGGGCCTAAATTCTGATTCCCGCGGAGAAGTAACAAAATCATTAACTTTGAATTTACTGTTTCTTCACCTTTCCTTTTTGCTAAGGAAATAGTATTGGTTTTAGGTATAGATTTTTTCTGCTTTATTTGCTTTTTTATACTTAGTCAATACACCTGCTAAAAAATAGTTTTATTGTTTCATTTAATGAAGATATATAAGTGTCAAAAATAGAAGCCGCCGAACATTGGCTGTTATTAGGATGTCAGGACGGTAAGCGGCACCTATGCACGGCACTAACCTGAACTAATCACCTCAGAAAAAATACTTTGGTGAGACATGAAACCAAAATTATTAGTTTACTTCAGTTGTTGTCAATTTTGAAACATAATTTTTGAAATCAAATTCAAATAAATAGAAAATACATAAATGGTCCGTTAAAGGGTTCATTAATTTTTGTTCGATGTGGGGGCGGGCACTATTTTTTTTTTTTTAAGAATTAACCACAACATTTAGATCTGGTGACTGGGGTAGTGTTTCAATGACTGGGGGTTATACAGCAACCTACTACGGACCTGGTATGCCGTGTGCTTCGGGTCGTTGTCTTGATAAATAATATCTTAATATATCCAGATACCTGTATTAATTCATATTCCCTTCAATAAAATATATGTTACCAACTCCAGCAGATGACATACAGCCCCACAACATCACTTTCCCTCCACCGTGCTTTTAAATTTTTTAACTTCAGTTCTTCATTTGGCTTTCTCCACACTCATCAGCAAAAGTTACTGGACTCCAGAAGTCCAAATCTTTGTTAACATACAGCCGAGCAAACTGTAACCTTCTGTGCCTATTTGTTTGACTAATAAATGGTTTATTTCTTCCGTGTAAATTATTTTTCCGCAATACGCGTCGAATTGTTTCGGAGTTACCTTTTCCCAAACTGTCTTTCGACCTCATCTCGTAGTTTTGTAGCACTTTTTTTTTGGATTATTGGTGATTTCTCAAACAATCCATCTTTCTTCTAGATCATTTGAAATCTTATTAGGAGTCGCTCCGATTTATTCTCGACCGTATTTTCATTACTATATCGTTCAATTATCTGCTGCACTGTTGATTGATTAAATGGATTTCTTTAATTGTACAGCCCATTACTAAATAATTTGGTGTTACTGTTATAGAAATGCATTTAAATGTCAAATATTAACAAAAAACAATTAAAAAGAAAACAATGTTATATCTGCTTGATTTTAAGCTATTACATTATTTATTCATATCTTATATTGTAAGACCTATTTATGTTACGTGTGTAACTTTTTCCTAAAATACACTGATAATATTTCGAGAAGCTCACAAATATTTATTTAAAATACTTAAAGTTCGCTAAAAAAATTTTAATAAAACTTTGCAGCACATAATCAGTTTTAATTGCCAATACATCATTTAAGCTGTGAGCCACAGAATATTATCTTTTTTGAAAATATTACTGCAAATTTGTTGCTTTAAGACCAAAGCACAAAATTTATAGTTTATAATTTCTGTGACCAAAGTAAATTGCTTCCTTCGCTAATGCACAGCTTGCAGATCGTCATAAGAGGGTTCTTACATAAGTGTTTACTCTGTTTACGCGTAATAAAACAAATATATCAATTCAATCACCAACGCCCCTGATACTTTGTTAAAAAGGGGTTAAGCCTTATTAAGTCTCTGATACCGGTTTTCCGCTCATATTTTACACAATACACGTTTAATTAAACTTTTCGTCTTAGAAAGCTGCCGTAAGGATTCACTCACAAACAAACTTATGGTGACGTAACAGTAGCTTTCAAGTCGTGCACAACATTACGTTATTATAACAAGTTTGGAAAGCTTAAAAGAACGTCAAAAAAATCCTTGTCTTGAAACGGGAAGTCACCTATTCTTTTATTGGTTTAATACAGGTAGAAATAGATTCTAAAAACCCACAAAATTCAATTATTTACTAGTTATGTAATAGCCCTAGACTCACTTGATCGTTATTTATATAAGTATCGATCCCATTATTATAATTAAACCAGTATTGTTTCCTCGAGTGTAGTCGCATTAAGGGCTATCGGAACGCGAGAGGTAGAATGGTTACCCTGGTAAAATTCTGGCTGGCCCCTCCCACCTTCAAAGAATGCATGCCCATTTGCCCATCACAACAAAATATATTCTTTTTAGCTGAAATTTTTGACTGCGGCGCTTTCTTTCCCCTCATTTCAAATATCTATTACAGACTAATAATTGAGCAAGACCAGGACCTAATTAGCAAGACTGCAGATTTTTTTTAATCAATAGGTACTAATTTCTTGATTTTTCATCTTACGTTAGTTGACTAAGTTATATTTTTTTTAATTTTCCGATGGAAAGTAACACGTCTGCACGACCAACAAATTCTTCTATACAAACAAGAGCAGACTTGTTTGTATAGAGCACATAATATATGGATGGATCGTCGAAGATAAACCAACGTTCCGGCAGAGAATGGTTGGAAAATAGTTCATTAAGTCATTCCACTTTTTCTGATATGGAGGGTGTTTCCAAATATATGCGAAAAATCTTATGTGACTATTTTTGAGCTAATTTTAAGCATAAAAGTTTATATAAACATTTATTCAATAATACTTATTTTTTTAGATAATTAAGTATCTACAGACTGATACATTTTTCCGGGAATTTCACACCCTAAAATTTTTCATGTCCCGTTCCATGTTGATTAAAAGCTTTTTGTGTCAAAACTATCAAGATTTAAAGGAAAACTCAAGAGACAAAAAAGTTGCACAATAAGATAAGGAAATTGGCTAAATGATCAAATTGAGTCAGTGAAGCCCCAAAAAATACACTGACAGAAGATTTAATTGGGATAACCTTAAACGAATTCATTCAATAAAAATATTTAATTGAAAGCGAGCAACAAAATATTTTATTCGCCGAATTAATTTATTTTAATGAGATATTTAATTAAAGTTTAATAGCCAGATCTAAAATTTATTTCAGGCAAACACGTTACTTTACCACAATTTACATTTAATTTAACCAATTTCGCTAATGATTCCGTCAATTAAATGTGTGTCCATATAAATATTTTAAAAGAATTGTGTCAATTAAGTTACACTCGCGTTGTTCTGTCGTTCTGTCTTCACTTCTTTTACTGGTCTGCTATAACTTAGTTTAGTAAATTATTACTTACGATATTATGTATTGTTGCAACAATAATCCTCCGGCTATAATAATACACTATAAGATTAACTTCTAGAGCTACCGCACTTCTACTCTGCTTCCACCGAAACTATTTTATTAAACCACAAGGTTTTACCCTCTTTCTTTTTAAATCCTTAATGTCGATGAGCTGGATAGCCTCAACATTGACGTAAAAGAAGAGTCGTTTTTCGTTACTCTTACAGCAAACACTATGTTCCTTATTTTATTCTGAAAGCGCTGAATTATTCCAATGTTGCTTTTATGGCAGACCCTCAAAGCTAATCATATTGTACCTAAAGCCCTTTCCCCCGTCTTCTAACATATCACTTAAACACAAAATGCAGAAAATACAAGTAATACATTTCTCATTACTTTGTCCACATCCATTAACTTTCATTCTTCATCTCTTTAGTTCTACTATACCATACCAAAATTACACTTTTTCTCTAACTCCTCGATAATCAGATACTTTTATTTCACATCACTTTAATACCAAAATCTTTAATAATAATTAGTTTTCATCTTTTCTTACAACTCGTCTTTATAAAGCATAGCTTTATACAGGGTGTCCAAAAATGACGATGAAAAATTTTAAGGTATGATTCTACATTAAAAAATATGGAGAAAAGTTCATATTAACATAGGTCCGGAAATGCTTCCAGAGGGAGCTACAGGCACTTGAAGATGGTGTCATAAAAGTGGTTTTTAATTAATTTATTAGGATCTACTTACAATGCAGGAATTAACTTCTACGTATAAGTTAGAGTGATTGGAGGTCACTTTTTGAAAATATCAGGTGACCCATATTGCAACCAGTGGCGTGGGAACAAAGAGGTGGTTAGTTATTTAGGGTCATATTTTTTTTCGCCGAGTATATTTTTGCTATCTTTTAAATAAATTATGATTCTTTGAACATTTTTACGTAAAAAAGGTTCTCTTGGTATAAAGTCGTATAATCGACCGTTTTCGAGATAAACGGACTTAAAAGGACGACTGCAGTGCGTAAATACAGTAAACAGGCTATGTAATAAAAATAAGAAGATGCTTAAATACTATTTTAAAATGTAGTCATTCTTTTACACCCATTGCCAAAAAGAAAAACGAATTTACTGGTACCTACTACATTGGGTACATTTTTAAATTCACCTGTGGATTCCACCAAAAACTTCATTTAAAAATGTAACGCATAGGATACCAAGCGCTTCGCAACAAATCATAGTTGGCATAATTCAAATGCATTTGAACTTGTTTAATAAGCAACTTCACTTTGTCACTTTTTGAAGTTTTAGTTGAACAACCCGTTATTGTGACTTGTGTGTTTTTACTATTTAAGAATTTCACTAAAAAGCTGAAAAATTAATAATTACTCATTTCAAGAAATGGAACAAATGCATTTTCTGTATGGAAAAGCAAATGATAACGCTCTGGAAGCGCGGAGAATATATCAAGAGACGTACCCTGACAGGCAAGTTCCATGCTTTCAATTTTTCATTAATGTACATAGAAGACTGTGTAAAAAATGATCTTTTAAACCAGATTACTCAACTGGTAGACCACGTACCACTCGAACTGTCGAAGCTGAAGAGAGAGTTCTTGAAATAGTCGCAGGTAATTCAGAGATAAGCATTAGAAGGCTAGCTACGCAAGAAGGCATTCCAAAGAGCTCGATTTTAAAAATTTTGCACGAACAGTGTCTGTATCCATACCACATTCAAAGAGTTCAGGCTCTAACACCCGAAGATTTTGAACCCAGGATGCAATTCTGTCGATAGCTAAGACAAAAATGGCACCGAGATCCCGACATTATAAGTAAAATATTTTTCACTGATGAGGCCGGATTTACTAGAGACGGAATTATCAATTTCCATAATAACCACGGTTGGGCAGACGAAAACCCACATGCGATTTTTGAATTAAGGCACCAAGAAAAATTTTCCATTAATGTCTGGGCGGAAATATTTGGGGACTATTTAATAGGGCGCTACATTTTACCAAATAGATTAAACGGTAAATCATACTTAGAGTTTCTACGAAATGTGCTACAAGACCTGCTTGATGATGTGCCTTATGCTCTAAGGACAGATATGTACTTCAAGCAAGACGGGGCTCCACCACATTTCAGTCTTAATGTGAGGGCACATTTAAATGAAGTTTATCCTGAGCGATGGATAGGACGAGGGGGCCCTGTAGCTTGGCCACCTAGTTCTCCAGATCTAAATCCATTAGATTATTTTTTATGGGGTTACCTAAAATCCTTAGTATACGAAGTACCAGTTCGCAGCGTTGAAGAATTAGAGCAGCGGGTGTTTGCTTGTTGTCAAGTTAGAAGAAATATTCCTGGTATTTTTATAAAAGTTAGAAGATCTATGAGAAAACGAGTTCGAGGATGCATTGAAATGAACGGAAATCATTTTTAACACTTATTATAAAATTTATAATAACATTGAAAATGATTTAAAAATTTAGGGACAGCGTTGTTTATTATTTTGTTATTGATTTGTTGGTATTTTTATTAATAAAATTATTATTCAAAAAAAAAATCTGAGCATTAAAGTCCGTTTATCTTGAAAACGATCGACTATACGACTTTATACCAAGGGAACCTTTTTTACGTAAAAATGTTTAAAGAATCATAATTTATTTAAAAGATAGCGAAAATACACTCGGCGAAAAAAAATATGACCCTAAATAACTAGCCACCCCTTTGTTCCCACGCCACTGGTTGCAATATGGGTCACCTGATATTTTCAAAATGTGACCTCCAATCACTCTAACTTATACGTAGAAGTTAATTCCTGTATTGTAAGTAGATCCTAATAAATTAAATAAAAACCACTTTTATGACACCATCGTTAAGAGCCTGTAGCTCCCTCTGGAAGCATTTCCAGACCTATGTTAATATGAACTTTTTTTCAAATTTTTTTATGTAGAATCATACCTTAAAATTTTTCATCGTCATTTCCGGACACCCTGTATTATTGATTTCTTAAAGAGATCGAACCACATGCAATTCAGCATAACCTTCCACTGACTAATATCAATTTTAATGAGCGGAGCTACTCTGGTCGATCATTGGTAGGTACACTTCACTTTTATGCTTACTTGAGCTTTTTATTGTTTGACTTTTCTTCTACTATCCCTTAATGAAGAACATTTATATGTTCTAAACATGTTGGGAACAATAAAGTTCAAATATTTTTCAAATATACAGGGTGTTTCAGAAGTACGGTACGTAAGTTAAGGGGTGATTCCTTATGATAGTCTAAAAGAAAAAGTTCATATGAGCATGTGTCCGGAGTTGCCCCGTTCTAGAGATACAGGGTGTTAAATTTAAAAAAAAAAACGGTATTTCATAGTTTTTTTAAATATCCTTTTCCCGATATTATTAAACTTTGGTACCGTTATTCATAATGATAAGGGGCTTAATTAGCCCTGACTAGATTAAATTTATTAAGTCCAGTGGCCTTCCGGGGATCACCTTAACGAATATTATTAACAAAAAAAAATGTACGCCCCTGCCTTTCTAGTTTTGATATTTTTTCGGATTTGCCAACTAATAATAAAATTTTTTTGTTTTTTAAATTGTTTATGTATCTTGCTTCGTTTTCGAGAGAAAAATAAAAACCACTTTATTGTATGTACAAAAAGAAAACTTATGTATTTCAAAGTTAATTAAAATATGAGGTAAGTTTTGATGTCTAATTTTATAGCCCAGATGCATTTCAATTATGGTGTAGCAAATGGAAATGCTGAAGAAGTTCGGCGAATTTATCAGGAACGTTATCCACACAGAGGACTGCCATATGCCAAAACATTAAGACAGCTTCATGCAAGATTGAGTGACACTGGGAGTTCTAAACGTAGTACGAAATTTCTTGGCAGACGTGCAACAATAACTGCGCCTGAGTTAGAAGAGGCTATACTTCGAGAGATAGAAGATGATTATTTAACCAGTGCCAGGAAGGTAGCAGTGCGACTTCAAACAAGTGCATCAACTGTTTGAGGGTTTTGCATCTTTATCAACTATACCCGTACCATATTCAATGTGTGCAAGCTCTGCTGATTTTAGTAGGTAGTTGCTGCATACAGTGGCACTTTATTACTGATAAGGCCTCTTTTCAAGAGAAGCCATTATGAGCTTTTATAACGAACATTTTTGGGCGGACAATAATCCTCACAAAGTTTGGAAAGGTCGTTTTCAGCAACAATTTTCGGTGAATGTATGGGCAGGGATTATTGGCGCAAGATCAAGTTGCAATGCGATACGAAATAATGCAAGCATTTTTAAACGTGTAAGAGAATCAATGGTGACACGATTGCAATCGTACGTTTAATCAGAAGGTGGCCATTTTCAACATTTGCTTTGATTAGCTGTTGCATTTTTCTTGTATCATTATTTAAAAAAATAATTTTGTTTTTAATTTAAATAAATTAACTTTGAAATACATAGGTATTCTTTTTGTACATGCAATAAAGTGGTTTTTATTTTTTCTCTCGAAAACAAAGCAAGATACGAAAACAATTCAAGGAACAAAAAAACTGTACCATTAGTTGGTAAGTCTGAAAAAAAATATCAAAATTAGAAAAAAGTCAGTGGCGTACATTTTTTTGTCAATATTATTCGTTAAGGTGCTCCCCGGGATGCCATTGGACTTAATAAATGTAATCTAGTTAGGGCTAATTAAGACCTTATCATTATGAATACTAATAATAATAATAATAAACACTCTTTATTTCAAAATAACATTATATAACATAAAATGAAATAGTGTTAGATATTCTAGGCAAAATTTACGCTACAAATTAGAGATTTTTACAAAATACTCTTCCATATTATACGGTTCAATGTCTCTCAGTAATTTAAATATGTTTTTTTTTACTTTTTTAATGTTATTACAAGTTTTGATGTATCTTTGAAGACTATTGTATAGTTTAATACAGTTGTAATAAGCACCACTTTCGTACAATGTCAGCTTATGTTTAGGGAAAGTATAGTTCATCGCTCTTGTTGAATATTTATTTTGTGATTCACTGTATCTAAACAAGGATCTGTTTTTAAAAAGAATAAAACATATTCCTGTATATAAACTGCAGGGACAGTAAGAAGATGGTTCTGTTTAAATTTACCTCTACAACTTTCTCTGAAATTGAGACCCAATATTGTTCTTACTGCTATTTTTTGACATATTATAAACAATCGTTCAACATCCCTACATTTCCCATACAAAATAATTCCGTATCTGACGTGTGATTCGAAATTTGCATAGTAGACCATTTTACATGTTTGCCTATCCAGATATCTAACTAAAATGCGTACAGTATAACATACCCTATTCAGTTTACCAAGAACATATTCTACATGAGGTCTTACGATAGAGTACTATCCAAGAACATTCCCAAAAACTTTGTCGTCTTTGACAGTTTTAGTTGACCACTATTTACAACAATATGTTCCATTTCTTCCAATGTAGACCTCGTGGCTTTAAATAGTATAGCATTTGTTTTTGATCTATTTAATAGAAGCTTAATTTTGGCAAACCACTCATTTGCTCCCATCATTATTCGTTCAGTTTTTATATTAATACTTGGCAGACTGGAAGCCACTATAAGGAAATTGGAATCATCCGCATAATTCGTTAAGATACAGTTATTTTCGATAGAAAGTAGTTCAGTAATCTCATTTACATAGATAATGAATAGTAGAGGTCTCAATACACTTCCCTGTGGTATTTCTAGTTTTATTTCCGCTCTATTAGATATTACGCGGCTTTTCCCCTTACCTATTGTTACGTTTTGGTACCTTTCCGATCTCAAGACCATTCCTCGAATTCCATATAGTTCGAACTTGTTAAGCAAGATTTCATAGTCCAATGTATCATATGCCTTTGAGAGGTTAAGAAATACTCCCAAGGGGATCATTCCTTCTTCTAAAGACCCTAAAATCCGCTCAAGAAACTGAAACACTGCTGTCTGAGTCGACCTGCCCTTTGAATATCCATGCTGATCCCCGTTAAAGAGATCATGCGTTAACATGAACTCCATAATACGGTTACCCATTATCCGCTCAAACATGTTTGAAAATGATGGGAGCAAACTAATACGACGTTAATTTTCGGTTTTTGTTTCATCGCCTTTTTTAAATATAGGGACTTCTATGGCTAGTTTTAGTTGGTCAGGAAATAATCCGTACTTAAGTGTATTATTTACTATGTAAACGAGGGGGTCCACAATTGGTTCAATCATCTACTTGATTAAAGAAGTTGAAATTGCATCATGTCCACTACTAAATTTGTTTTTTAAGATTATTGACTATATTTAGGATTTCTTGGGAGTCCGACAATTTTATAGGAATCCTTTCGGGGCATCGCTCCATTTTAGCAGAGTATGACCTATTTTCTAGCCGAGTTAACAAATTGGGAGCTGCGGTAGATAAATAAGTGTTAAAATCGTTTGCAACTTGTAACAAGGTGCCCTTTGTATGTATTTAGCATTTCTTCTTTGTACCCTGAATCTCACTAACTACTTCCCACGCACATTTGGATTTATTCTCAGATGTACTCAATTTGTTCACATAATGTATTTTTTTAGAGTCTTTCAATAGCTTATCGTACTGTTTCTTTTTTTTTACTATGAAGAATTCTGTATGTCCTATTATGATTTTTTTAACATATACAAAACATCTAATTGATTTTTACAGTCTCTGATCTGGGGATCATTCTGCCTATATTTACATTTATTAAAATTTCTAACTGGTGTTTTTTGTAATGGAAAACAGCTATTAAAATAATTTAATATTAACCTCATAAATTCATTCCATTGTTCATTTATTAACGGCGCTAGAAACGCATATATAGTGTTCCAATTTTGAGCTACTATTCTTTCTAAAACCTTTTTTTATTAGAGTAGTAAAAATTCCTTTTTTTCCAAAATTTTACTTGTTTTATTTGTGATATTGAGTGTTAGTTTTTGTGCATTGTGATCCGAAATGTGAGAATGTAGAACCTCAACATGCAGTTCTTCATCAAAATTTGTTAGCATATTGTCAATACATGTTTGACTATTGGATGTAATTCTGGTGTATTCATTTATGACATGTTTAACATTGTATGATTTTAGTAATGATAAGAAGTCTAATATTTTTTTGTTAGTAGATAGAAAGTCTAAGTTAAAATCGCCTGCCAAAACAATTACCTCTTTCCCATTGAAACACATTGACAACACTACTTCTGACTTTTCTAAAAAAATATTTAAATCGCCAGATGGTGGCGGATAATTTGAAATAACAATTACTTTTTTGTTTCTGCACGTTAATTTACAACCGCTGCACTCAATTTACCCCTCTGTACTTACGGCATTTATATCGGGTCTGTTTTTACAAGATAATATTTTGTCTACATAAATGGCACAACCCCCATGTCTATTTTCCTGCTCTCGGCAGAAGCTGCTCACTAACTTAAATCCTTGTATAGCATAATTCACAAGCTGTAGTCGTAGTTTTCCAGTATTCTGTAACACAAAACACGTTGCAGTCTAAGTTTTCTTTAAGTAGGTCTTCAATTAAGTCTACAAAGTTTCCGATTGATTGTACATTTTGGTGGATGATTATCGTTGCATTTTTCTGTGTCTGGTGGACATCCTTGGATTTTACCTCTGTCCTAAAAAATTGCCGTCCTCGCCATAGTTTATGATCCGTCTTGTGTTTGCCATTTTTCTTTGATATAACTGACAGTTTCGGTTTCGGGCAGTGTGACATCGCTCCATGTAATCCATTAGTTTACAGTTCGGACAGTCAAATATTGTTTTAGTGCAGCAATCTTTTCCCATATGTTCTTCGCCACACTTTTGACAACACTCCACTTTACTGTAATATATCGCCACATGACCAAAGCCACAGCATTTGAAACACATGGTTAACGGTATATATTCTTGAGTATGAGTAGCTACTAGGTCCAAGTTAATGATTGCTTTTTTTTAAAAACCACTTTGCTACATTTGGTTGAGCTCGTAAAATTCAGTTTTCTTTTAGTGGATTTCTGCATGTTTTCTTCCCTACTACTTCTATTTTTTGTGAGGCTTCGATAGTCATCACACTTCGAACGTCAGGATTTTGACGTAAGAGTTCCACTAAGAAGTCTTCATCGCTATAACCCTTCTCTATGCCGGTCACCATGGACATGGGGTCTGTTTTGTTAAGTTCTTTTTTTTTAAATCGACCGGAAAGCAACCACTTTCTACTCAATTTTTTAACCGGAAAATGTCATTTTATCGGTCTAGACCAGAAAGTCATAAAAGAGGGACCGGTAAAGTACTTTTTTTTAAATCGACCGGAAAGCAACCACTTTCTACTCAATTTTTTAACCGGAAAATGTCATTTTATCGGTCTAGACCAGAAAGTCATAAAAGAGGGACCGGTAAAGTACTTTACCGGTCCCTCTTTTTACTTTACCGGGCCCTTTTTTTACATTCCGATCAATATTTGAGAAAACGAACCAAACCCATAATAAGTAGGCTTTGACTTGATTGTTTCTTTCATGGCGTTTCATGGCAACGAACTGTCAAATTTGATACTGCTTATTAAAAATTGTGTTTAAAAGTTAAAAGTTAGATTATATTATGGAAATGAATGTGGATGAAGGTGAAATTCCTCTTGAAATAACTGAAGCGGCTGCTAGAGCTACTCACGATTTGTTGCCGCATAAGTCCAGGGACAAGTATGAAAAACGTTTGCCGTTTTCAAATGTTGGTGTAAAGAAAAAAATGCTGGTCTTGCGTCGATTTAAAAAAAAATATTGTACGTTACACAACCGGAAAGTACGTTTACAGGACTCGCAGGCTTCCAGGACTCGCCTGGCGGCTCGCCCTGGAAATTGCCTGCTTCGTCCTGTAAAATAGTACTTTCCGGTCTTGTAACGTAATATACTATTACCGGTCCCTCTTTTTACTTTACCGGGCCCTTTTTTTACATTCCGATCAATATTTGAGAAAACGAACCAAACCCATAATAAGTAGGCTTTGACTTGATTGTTTCTTTCATGGCGTTTCATGGCAACGAACTGTCAAATTTGATACTGCTTATTAAAAATTGTGTTTAAAAGTTAAAAGTTAGATTATATTATGGAAATGAATGTGGATGAAGGTGAAATTCCTCTTGAAATAACTGAAGCGGCTGCTAGAGCTACTCACGATTTGTTGCCGCATAAGTCCAGGGACAAGTATGAAAAAACGTTTGCCGTTTTCAAATGTTGGTGTAAAGAAAAAAATTGTACTTTTAACATAACAGTTCAAAAATAGATATTATTAATTATTAGAATAATTCTAATTTTAATTATTTATTAAGTATGTACCTATTATCAAATAATATTTATTATAACTATTATAAATAAAAAAAATTCCTGACTATAGAGTTTTCAATCTGTTTAAAACTATATTAATGTAGTAAGCCATTATCTAAATTTTCTTGTACGCCACTGGTCTTGCGTCGATTTAAAAAAAAATATTGTACGTTACACAACCGGAAAGTACGTTTACAGGACTCGCAGGCTTCCAGGACTCGCCTGGCGGCTCGCCCTGGAAATTGCCTGCTTCGTCCTGTAAAATAGTACTTTCCGGTCTTGTAACGTAATATACCATTATTGATATAGTACCTTTATTCTCCATTGCTTTCCTTAGTTTCTCTTGTTGTGTTCGTGTGTGGCTTCCTATTTTTTATGGTTCTCAAACTTTTGAAGCCCCGTCTATATCTTTATTTTTTACATCTTGTTTTATTTTTGGGATAGTTTTTTGCGGGTCACCATTGTCTGGTAATCTTATTATGGTTTCAAGTTTGTTACTCTTAGGTGGTGTACTCCATGGCACACTTTTTGTTTCAGATATATTCGAATTACTGTTATTTTTGTCCATTACAACTAATGCATATGTCAAATTCGGGGTTATACTTCTTTGCTGTAATATGATGTTTTCCTTTTCCCGTTTGGTGTACCATCATAGTTATATTTTTTAGTAACGTTATTGTCGCTTGTCTAACTTTATTTCTTTCGTCGGTTGTAAATATTATATTTCCATTAAAGTTAGTATTAATTTGTAGCTTGTTATACATATATCGTTTAGTGCCTTCATTATTACTTTTAGTTTTGAATTATCTTCGTCAGGTTCGATCTTATTTGTTGATGTTGTATTGGGGTCATTGTAGTTTTCTTTTTTTATTTACTCTATTTCCTTCTGGCCTGCCTTCTTCAGATCTTAATCGTATCCCATTCTTATTAAAACTATCTTCCTTTTGTTTGCTTTCCAACTGGTCCATGCTATCTTCCAATTTCGGCGGCGTTCTTGAGATTGATAATTTTGGCTTAAAAACCTCATTGGGGTCGTAAAATAAACCGCTGCTGAGTTCGTCACCCAAATTTAGTGGCGGTGTACTCCTCCAAATTTTTATTGACCGGCCCCCGTATAAATTCTTCATTGAATAACGGTACTGAATTTCAATAAAAGCGGGAAAAGGGAATTTAAGAAAACTATAAAAAAAACGATTTTTTTCAAAAAACTTTAACACCCTGCATATCAAAAACGGGGGAACTACGAACACATGTTCATATGAACTTTTTCTCTTAGAATATCATAAGGAATCACCCTCTTAAGTTACGTACTCTACTTCTGAAACACCCTATACTGTGGAGGTAGACCGTCTGTGTTTTATTTGAATATATCAACTCCACTGCAAGCATGGACTACTTAATACATTATACACTATGTGCTCCCCATTTCCAGGAACCGAACTTATACAACACATAAGTTTCTCGTCCGCACTACATCTTGCTGACTTATTACTAAATGCAAACGAGGGAGAAGATTATTAAAGAATTAAGTTATAATATTGGAAACTGTAAGTAGAGGAATTACACGGAAAATAAAATAATATTATTTGTGCATCTCATGTTTAAAGGAATTGATATTTTATTCTAATAATAAAGCCTCAATAAAAGAAATTCCGGAAAAAGACTAAATTAGCAAAATTTAATTGACCTAATAAAATTTCGCTTAAGTTAAGAAAATATTCGGCAATAAATTTTTTTGATTCAACTATTTTTTTTTGGTTAATATCTTCCCTGCAATATATTTCCCTTGAGGAATATAGGCTTTATTGACACAATTAACAAAAATAATCAATTAGGCGTTATAATTCGCAAAAGAAAAAGTTTTTCCTCAGTACATGACCCGGAAAAATTTAGGTAATTATCACTCAGATTTTTTTTAAATTTATTTATTCAATTTATTTTTATAATTTTATTATGTATACCAAATTTCACTTAATTGTCTTTGAAAACAAATTAAAAAAGTTACAACATAATTAAAAATTTTACACTCTCTATCTCAAAAACTAAGCATTATGAGCAAATGTTTAAATAAACCTTTATTCTTAAAATTAGCTCAAGAATAATTACTTAAACATTTTTTGCACATATTTGGAGACATCCTGCCAAATCTTACGTGGTTTAGGAGACTAATTGAAAGTTTGCTCAGTGTCGAAATAAGATTGTGGGCAGAAGTTAGTACGGTTATTGCGTACAAGTTCAAGGTTGAAATTTGAAGAAGATTTTAAAAAATTAGCAGAACCACCACCTTGGTCTGGGATCCGAGTTGAGTGAGTTAGTTACATAAGTTGAATGTGCCAGGTAACTTTATGAACGTTTAAGTTGCCTAAAAAAAACAACTTTTATACTTCCGATGGTGAGCGGTTGCAGTAAGAACTCGATAATATTAGCAAGTGAGAACAACCTCTGTAAAGTCTTTAAGCTCAAGTGTCTTCTTTACTGGTTGACAAGAAATATCACTACGGATGAAGAGACACACCAAAGTTAAAAGAGTGGCTGGATAGTGGTTACGTTTAAGTCGACGAAGGAAGTCATATCCATTACCGTTCTTTTGGTTAATGCGAATACATGCGGTATGAGGTTTGGTACATTTTATATGTTTACATACTGAATCAATTTTTGGCTATTTTAACAACTTCAGGTATTATAACATCATTTTCCTCATGAGTGTCTGTCGGAAACAGTGGTTGTTAAAGTATCTTCACTTGACGAAGTACTAGGATCAGCTCCCCTCAGAAGATCCTATCGGGGGATTAGTTAACCTTCTAAATTTGCTGACCTTCGAACTACTGTCACAGCGTCAATCGATTTTCAAAAATCAATGCCATTTTTTGAATTTCTATCATTAAAACATTTTTATTGGGCATTACTTTTATGAAGCGTAACAAAAATAAGGCTAAAGTAAATCAAACATATAAACGTAAATAGTGTATTAATAAAAAAAAAACATAACGTTGGTATAGTTGCATCATATTCATTCCTTTGTTGGTGACCTGTCCTAAGTGACAATAAATCACTATGCAGCGACGGTAAAATGGCGACAGCTGTTTACTGAAGTTGGATTATTTTAATTGAATATTATTAACTATTAATACGAAAATGCTCTTAATTAAAATAATGATTACGGTCATGTTTACTTACTGAAATGATGCTTTCCTTTTTCTTCTCATTGATGGATTGAGAGTGCTGTCTACAATTTGTGATTCCATCATGGTAGAATTGCATGTTGAGCTGGACAATGACGCCGAGTATGAAAGAGAGGACGAACAAGGATCCCTGTAAAAAAAGAAGCAATTTATACTAGTACATGTGTGCAAAGGTGTATACAGGATGAGTCAATGATGGGAGAAAGGTTATTCACTCTCCCCCACCCTTATTATTGGAAATATGAAAAAAAACTTAAGACCAAACTGCCGCAATTTTTTAAAATATTTAAAATTTTTATTTTGTCTCAACAGTAATTGGTAAAACAGGTGCTAACCCGCATCCGAACCACCTCTACTTCTTAATCGCCTTTTCTGAGAGAGCCCAAAAGGGAAGAGCAGAAGAGCACGCGACTTCTTCGGAGTCCTGCTATTTAAGCGAAAAAGCACTATCCACCCCTTTGCTGCTAATCCGCTTCCTGATGTTCCCCAAATACCTAGGGACCATTTAAATTCAACAAAATATAACCAATTTTACTTCACGCAATTGTTTTCGGGGAATTTTCCGTACAGTCGGCACGTTGGATATTTACGGGTGCGTCATGGATAAACGACCAAGAGACAACGTGATTTACAACTCCCATCTTTATTTATTATGGCCTTAAAAGTGAATAAACACATAATAGAGCGTCTCCGGGGTTGCGCAATACGTCTTAAATTCAAAGTAACGTGGCAAAAGACATTTGAAGAGTCATCGGTTTGATCGGCCAACTTTAATTTGTTTTTAAGCGTTTTTGTGATTTGAAACTTAGTTTAATCCTATAAACTATTCTTCTCAGATCCATTTTAATCTTACTTTCGTGTTGGCGGTAAGTAATTATGGATGTAAACATTTGAACAACAATATTCCAAGTCTAATAATCACTCCCAATCAAGTGCAAAAACCCGAGATTACTAAAAGATGTCTTCAAGATAGTATCAAACCCGCCATGCTGAAAGTGGGAGTCAAGAATATTCGACTATTGAAGGATGGTAGTGTTATTCTGAGATGTCAAAATAAAGGTGAAACTGAAACACTACGTCAAGAACCTCAAAAAAATGAGAAGGATACAACGGAAACCTAAATATGCATGAACTGGAAAGCTTTATTCTCATACCATCTCATCCAAAAACCTAATAAGAAAAATTTAACACAAACAATATATGGAGATGTAACACCTAATCTACTCTACAAATTACTACACCTGAAACAAATTTCTATTGAATGGGAACTTTATCATATATATGAAGACCTTACAATCCAAAGATGCTTCAAATGTCAAGGACACTACCATAAAAGCAATGGATGTGCAAGTGCTAGAATGATCTGCGAATTTTGTGCTGGTGAACATGCCCTACAGGAGTGTCCCAAAACTGACAAGAAGTGTCTGAATTGTGATAATGCAAATAATAAATATAAAAAAAAAAACTATAATATAAACCATACAGCCAGTGATCCTGAATGCCCATCTTATAAATACCTACTACAAGTAGGTACTACGCAGTAAAACAGATTACGGTGACCATGGCTACTAGAATCCATGAAATAGAACTATTAAACAACTTGAATCAGACTAGTATAGACTCTGAACAAATAAGATTAAAGGTTGGACATAAATAAAAAGTTCTTAATGTCATACATTGTAACATTAAAAGACTAGAGAAAAACTTTAGTGAACTACTTGCATTTTTACAGGCTTTTGATTTGACTTTTTGTGATATAATTATATTAAGCAAATTTTGGCATACCGATGATGGAAAGCTGTTCAATATTAATAATTATAACATATTTTACAATCATGGTGACTATAATAAGAATCATAGTACTGTGATTTATGTTAGAGACAGTATCAATGGCAATATCATTGGTATCAGGCTGCCTAATTCAGGCATAACCATGAGTATAATTAATTTCAATATTAAAGGCATTTGTTATGAGATCATAGGTGGCTATAGATCACCCGCCTCTAACACTAAATTTTTTATTGAGGATCTGGACAGATATTTATCATCCAAGTTGATCTGCTTGTCGGTGATATTAACATTGATTTATTGAACACTAATGATTGATGTAAATTAATATTTGTCAATATTAAATTCACACGGATTTGAGTTCACTATAAATGGACGTACGCGTATCTGTGCGGACAATGCAACATGTAAAGTCTGTGCGTTTTAAGAAGTCCGATATCGGATTAAATCACCAAGGGATGTTATCGCTTTTAAAACAGTAAGTCGGTTAAGTTACAATATCTTCGCACCTTCGCTATACTTGATCACACCGAACATCCCACTGGTTTACTGTATTCTATTAATATGCGAAAAATGGTAGAGGATCAGATACTTCATGAGAAACGGTATGTACAAAATTAAGAACTGGCGATTTATTTTGATTGTATTTGAATGTCACAAAAACTAATTATACATCCTTTTCCTTAACAGCTGCTAATCGCCCTAACTTTTCTGGTATTGCAATAGAGGGTTTCGAGTCTGAAATAAGTGAGGTGAATAGTACTAAATACCTTGGTATTACAATTGACAAACATCTAAAATGGAAGAAACATGTATCGAGACTAACTGGCAACATTAGAAAGCTAATTCGAGAGTTCTGTATACTTAGAGAGATTTTACCAAACTCACTTCTTATATGCGTTTACAGGGCTGAGATATAGAATAATTGCATGGGGTGGGCTGTTTGATAATTTCTTAAAACAATTAAACATAATTCAGAAATATATTTTGAAAATCATTTTAAAAAAAGATAGAAAGATATCCAACACAAATGCGTTTTAATGATAAAATATTCTTAGTTAGATCTCCGTATGGCGTATATATTGAACACCTGTATATGTACACAAGAAGGAACACTCTAGGAATTCTGTAAATCATAACTACGAGACCAGAAGTTGTGTCAGTGGAGACCTAAAAATTCCTTGCAGTAACGCCGGTATTAACTTAAGATTCCTTAACTACCTCGCTCCTAAAATATACAATATCCTTCGTGTAAAGGTAAGATCCATAACTAGTTATAAAAGGTTTTCTAAGGTGTGTAGGGCCTTTATTTCTGGCAATTTACTCCGATTTGTTCCTCTATTCTGGATTTATGTCGTTCACTTTTTGTTGTTCCTTCTTTGATATTACGTCTCATAACGCAGTAATTATAAAACAGGCTACTTACTTTTACAGGTACATTACACTACCCTGTATTGTCTTTATTTCTTGGTTTTATATTCTCTATGAATACATTGTATGTAGCACATACAGCTGTTAAATCAGCTAGGTACTAAAAAATACAAGCAGAGAACAAATAAGTCATCCTTTTTTAATTAGTTATAGGCCATTATATGCAGGGACGCGCCAAGTATTTTCGGCGCCGTCGTGCGAAATAATGATAGGCGCCTTTAACCAGTATTATTTATTTATTTATTTACGGTAAAAAAAATCCATTATTATAATATTGAGCTGAAATAACCACCCTTCTCTCATAGTTGATCCTTGAAATTTTTGAAGGAAACTCTATACTTTTTAGTACTAATGTCTAAATTTATTTGTAACGAACAGAAAGTAAACAAAAAATTATAATAGAATACGAAACAACAGTAACAAAACAAAAACAGTATACAAAGTTACAAAATATTAATTCAAAATATTGGAAAAAAAAAGAAATAAATAAAATAGCGATTGTTTTGAAACAGATGACACACGATCAGATACATGATGGAGAGGTCTTACAAACATTGGACTTTTCTAGCTTTACTTTTTGCAAATTCATTAACAAGATTTTCCGTTTCAAGTTGCTTTAAAAAGTCAGACTCTATAGAAATTATTCGTGTAAAATTTCTGTTCCGTGCATATCTTGCTCGTTTCGATCTTTGTCAGTTAAGGTTTCTTTCAGTTTTTTACAAAAATTAAATTGATCTTGGTCAGAATAAGCAATTTACTGTAAATTTCATTTCTTGATTTTTAATCGGCTGGTCGTCACCTTCGTAAGAAAATTGTTTTTTAATCTTTCGTGGCCTTAAAATTTCTGCGAATATAAATTTTGCATCAAATTCTAAGCAAGAAGCTAGTTTTTTGGCATCTACTAATAAGTCATTGAAGCCTTTGTCAGATCGATATTGTTTTACAAATTCATTGAGGTTATTTAAACTTTCGCAAGCCTGGGCAATATTAAATGTTTCTGATTGCAGAATCTTAGTAACAACATCCACCTTACTTAGAATATTGTACTACAAGACTACTATACACACAAACTCATCATTTTTTTACCTAGGGAAGTAGCTAAATCTTTTGTAGTATTATTGTCAAAGTTATTTCCGGATAAAATTTCATAAAGAGCATCGTAAATTTCGCTTAACTGAAATCTTAGAGGGGGTATTGCATCAATTCTGCCAGACCATCTAGTATCTGACAAAGGCTTTAATGTCAGACTTGAAATATTACTTTTCGAAACAGACCATCGATTGGTTGAGGCAGAAAAAAAATTATATAATTCTTGATATACTAGAAATATTGGATTTTATAGCATCGTTTATGACAAGGTTCAAACTGTGGTTACAACAAGGTACAAACATTGCTCGTGGATTAATGTCTAAAATTCTTTTTTGTACACCTTGATGTTTACCCTTCATATTTGAACCAATATCATAACCTTGGCCGCGCATATTATAAATGTCTAAACCATAATTCTCCAAAGTTTTTAGTAAAAACTTGGTTAAACCTTGGTTAAACCTTCACCTTATAGGACAAAATGTTAAAAAACGTTCTTCGACACCAAATTTATTGTTTTTTTAAATTAACGTATCTTAAGCAAACAGAAATCTGCTCCTGGCGGCTCACATTAGGACTACAATCCAGTAATATAGAAAAATACTTTGCGTCTTTCACTTCGTTTAAAATATTATTTCTTATACCTATAAATTTAATGGTTTTGTTTTGAATTTTATCTCCAAGGTAAAGTGGAATCTTTTTTTAAGGTCTATTAATATGTGCAGACATGAGTGGATCAGATTTTGCTATCATTTCTATACATTTTAAAGAATTTCCATTATTTCTTTCAAATAATTTGTTACTAGAACCACGAAAAGCCAAGTTTTGTTCAGCCAAAAATTGAATAGTATAAATTATTCTTTTAATGACACTGCGCCAATGTTTAGTTTCATTTTTTAATAAATTTTGCATTTCCGAATTGGTTTTTAATCTTTCTAGTAAATCTGACCAGACACGTAAATTTTGAAAATGAGATTTACTTTTTTCGTGGATTTTCAAATGTTCGCTTAAATGATGCCAATCATTGAAACCTTCTTGGTTACTTAATTTAGTGTTTTTAAAAGTTGGGGTTGGGGTCATTAAATATTTTACAGCAAAAGCAGAAAACTGCATTTCTTTCAATTGAATATAGCAACCAATGACGCTGAACCTTTTCACCATTTAACAAAATTCGAGTAAAATATATATCGGAAAACTTACGTCCACTTTTGTCTTTAGGATACGTAGTTTTATTTTGATAATGCATTGGACCTTTTTCGACAAGTTCTTGCACCTGGATTGGATACAATACACTCGGCCAAAGATCTGAATCATTAGAAAGGAGCGCTTCTTTGGATAATTCGTCTTGCTTACTCGAACATGATGGTACCGGCACTGACTGCAACGTATCAGGATCTAATTCTTTTGGATCTTCATCCTCATTAGCTTGCTTTTCTAATTCTGATGGCAAGTTTGGTTTTGTTGAATGTAGAAAATCACTGTTATCAGAAGTAGTGTCTTGTGTGGTCTTTCGAAAAAAGTTACTAATTTTGAAATTGCTTTTCTCCAAGTCTTTCTCCCATTTTTGCTTGTTAAGCAACTTTTGGTAACCAGACAATTTCTTTTTTTCTTTTATATTAAACACTAAGCCTTATTTGTTTTATAAACGAAAGTTATTAAGAAGAAAAACAATTATTTGCATCCCTGTTAATTAATTTACTTAATCACTTACTTACCTTATTTGTAATTGTTTTTCACAATTGCGTTAGATACGTAATAGCAAATAAGGCACTCTATACGTCTTATGCGCTTATCAAGACAAGAATGAAAAATTAACCTGCTACATCGATTACGAACACGCAAAATTTGGCAAGTTTAAACCAGCGCACCGAACGTACGCGGATTTTCGCGCCCCCACAGGAAGAGGAGTAGTAAAATTTCACCACTGGTACTGGTCGCCGACTGGCGGTCGGTGTTGGTGGATAATGCATCTTCACCACCGGTATTCATAGATAATATTTTTTTTTAGTTTGAAGTTAATTTGTGTTGAAGGCCTGGCGCCTATAAGGCCTTGGCGCTGTCGTGTGTCGCCCGACCTTGCCCATATGGTCCCTGATTATATGTTCAATCTTAATTTATATTGTTGGGCTTATATTTCATTGGTTGATTTTCAACAACAATTAACCAGTTCATGTAGTTGTTTTGTAAATAAATAAATAAAAATATTTGATATTATTATTAAGTACGTACTCTCGCTAGCCACAAAAATTTGACGTTTATGAACTTAGACTTTGTTTTGACTTTCTGAATCTCGTAATTATGATTAGATTCATGTAGATTTAGTCACGTGAAAGTATTTAGGTGCCGGTAAAGAATCACCGTGCAAACTATATTAAGTTTCAGTTGGCAACATTTAAATTCAATTATCTCAGAAACTGTTGTCGGAGCGAAACCTACCAAGTATACTTTTTCTTTGATTTTATTTATTGTTTTTTATCTTTTACGGTGGTAGTCAGTCTTTTAGATATTTATAGGTGCTTTCGTGTGGTGCGTCTATGTATGATTGAGTTAGGTACCGTCAAACGGGGTAAAGTGAATCATATGGGGTTAAAAGAATCGCTCGGTAAATTTCAGGAATTTTCGCGATTCTTTCGATCAACAGGGCTGAATATTGGTGATAATAGTCCTATGGGCTTGTTAGTCGTCCAAGTAATATGTTTGGGTAGTGCACGCGTTGCTCACTATTTCACGTAAGTGGTAGACATTAAATATGTTTCCATGTTTTACCCGTTATTTCATGAAGTGCTAAAACGTTTGAATGCAGGCAGCACTGAGTATGATTTTCGAACTTTTGACTTCCAAAAACAGTTTCTCTAATTCGTTAGGAATAATATGCCACATTCAAACATAGTCCTGCTGCATAAGTTTAGCCCTAACTCTATTTTTACAACAAAACAACAAATTAAGGGGTAAAATGAATCACATTCAAAATAATGAAAAGCAGCATTATCAGTGTTATTGATCTTAAAATGTCGTCATAGGGCCACTTTGGCAATTAATTAAAAGTTTTGTATTATGAAATATTAGTGTTTTATTGTTTATAAATTAATTTAAGTTTTTTTTTACTTTTTAGAATGCCTCATAGTTATAAAAAAAAGCTAGGAATCACGGGAAAGTGTACCTAATTACGACAAAAGTTACGTAGAGCGCGCAGTTATCGCTGTACGTAGGGGTGCTATGTCAATTCGGCAAGCTGCCCAATCATTTGGCGTTCCCTATTCTACAGTTCAGAGAAGAGGCCGTGCAACTCATCAATTAAAGTACGGCCGCCAACCAGCATTAACCAATAACGAAGAACAAAGAATTAATGAATCCTTACAGATATGCGCTCACTGGGGATTTCCATTAAGATCTACAGATGTACAAGAAACAGTTCGGCAATACTTGGACAAAATGGGAAAGGTAGAAAGAAGATTTAAAAATAGTCTTTCCGGAATCGACTGGTTCACATCTTTCATGAGGCGGCATCTACAGCTAACAATCAAATTATCTGAAAATACGAAACGTGTTCGGGCTGGTCTAAAATATGAAAATATAGAAAAATATTTTAATAATGTAAGGCAGACCCTTCAAGACGTTCCACCCACCAATTTAGTCAACTATGACGAAACGAATTTTACAGATGATTGTGGAGCAGTCAAAGTAGTTACAAAGCGGGGGTCTAAACACATCGGACTATAGACACATCAAAAACCAGCACCACTGTAATGTTCTCTATCGCGGCCGATGGGACCATGCTTGCACCGTACATTGTATACAAGGCAAAGCATATGTATGATGGATGGACAGAAGGTGGCCCAGAAGGAACAAGGTATAACAGAAGTTCTAGTGGCTGGTTCGATGCAGAGCTGTTTAAAGATTGGTTCCTTACAATTGCGTTGCCGTACTTTCGAAATTTGGACGGCCCGAAAGTATTGATAGGGGACAATCTAAACAGTCACCTAACCATTACTGTTGTTGAAGCTTGTGAAAATAATGATATCAAATTTGTCTTGTTACCTCCCAACGCTACCCATTTACTACAACCGCTGGATGTTGCATACTTCAGACCAATGAAAGCATGCTGGAGGATTGTCCTGAATGACTGGAAAATAAAAAATCGTGGCGTGCTGCCGAAAACATATTTTCCGAAGCTACTGAACAAAACAATTACGAAAGTAGGACTTAGATCGAAAGAAAATGCTATGGCTGGTTTTCGCGCTACCGGCTTAAGCCCATTCGATCCTAATAAAGTGCTTCAAAAAATACCGAGAAAGATCGACAATGATGAAAACAAGGAGGGTAATGCTTGGAGCCAAGCTATAATTAATCATTTAGAGTCGCTGAAGACGTCAGCCGGTGGTTCCCAACAAAAGCGAGGGAAAAAAGTCAACATTTCTCCCGGGAAAAGCATAGCTGTTGCCGACTTAATGATCAAGGAGCTAACAGACCAGGAACCAATGCGCTAAGAAGAATCTTCAAGTGATAACGACACCGACGCAGCAATTTACAATGACGAGTCCGACCTTCCAACCATATCGACACCGATAGGAAATGCAAATAGAAACGATAGCGATAGCTCGATTGATATTGAAGCAACTCATCAGGAAGAAACATTGAAAGGCAAGACCTATGAGGATTTTCAGACAGGGGATTATATAATCGTAAAATTTCGAGTTACCAAACGAGTTGGATATTACATTGGAAAACTCGAATCTATTGGGGATAATAGTGCAATACTTAATGTGTTATGAAAAAAGGAATAGAAAAAGGATATTTCGTTTATCCACAAATCCCAGATGTAACTGAAATTAATTCTACGCAATTTCACAAAGAAGTGAAACTAAAGTCGGTTAAAAGGGGACAACATGCGTTTGTAATATTAACAATTCTAGAATAATAATCATTACCTAGTCATAAGAGTGTAATTGTTTTCCATTTTAAATAAGTTAACCCTATCTACATTTAACAATAGGCTAACAATTTTAAAAGTTCTAGTATATTTTTTGGTTTATTTTAGCGTCAGGTTTTGGGTTTTTAGAAGATTATACTTATATAGTTCCTTACTAAAATAAGTGTACCTTTCCCAACTTAAATTTTTTTAAAAATATTTATCTCAGATTTAAAATTTATATAAAATTTTTTTTTAAAGATTCCTTTTTGAGGGAACACATATCTTAAACTAGTTAAGATGAAAAACTATTTTTCTTTTCTTTTTCGATTTATTCACACTATATTACCTACTTAAAAAACTTTCCTTATAACAACCTTAAAATCCAAATTAAAATCATGCTACATATAACCACATTTTATTGCTTTTACCAATTGATATAATATTAAAATGAATATTTTTAAACTGTGCTCATATATTTATCCATCACGTTCAGCCAAACTAGTCTTCAACTAAATTTCACTTGCTTAAAATTAAAAAAAAAAAATTGTACTATTTATTTGAGGCAACTACTAAATCCGAAACCAAACTCGATTTAGGTAAGTTCTTTTATGGTGCCTGTTGTCATTGTACTTTCATAGATTCCTTTTAGTTCCCCTAAAGATGACTGTATGTACGGTCGAAACATGTAGGGACAATCGCTATAAAGAAATTTAATTTTTTAAAATATATATCATTTGTGGAGGAAGACAGAAGTTCTGTTTTTATCTATATGTACCTATTATGTTGGCATAGCTTTGTTACCATAGACTTAGATAAACGTTATATAAAGAAGTGTTATCTGTTTCAACTTTCTCCTTGCTCAGAACCTTGTTGCTAAGCATTTTAGAAGCGGTTTTGTGATTTTTATAATAGTGCTAAAGAATAAAGTCAATCCTAAAGTGACAAAGATGTATCATTTACATATGTGATTCATTTACCCCAACCAATGGTTATGGTGAATAAATCACAGATAAACCTTTTTAAATTTTTTTGAATTTTATATCTCGACGGTTAGGGTAATATTAACGAAAAACTGAATTTTTTTATTCACTTTACCCCGTTTGACGGTATTAGTATGTTCGTCGACACATCAGTCCTTCTGTAGTAATTAGTTATCAGTTTGTCTTTTATAGCCGGAATGTCTAAATCATTATTAAGGACATGTGTCATTGTCCATCTTGGTGCATTAGCTGTTATTCTTAAGACTTTGTTTTGAAAAATTTGAAGTTTGTTTGGATTTGTTTATGGTGCTCCAAGATTAAAAACAGTAATTAGTTAATTTTTGTTTAATTTTACTACGTCAATTTAAAAGTGAATAGACGCTCCAAGCTGTTTGTTTGCTTACTTTGTTTAAGCTGTTTTCTAAGTTAGCGCTCCAGGTCATCCTCATGTCAAAGTACTGAGCCAAATATTTGATTTCCAAAGTCAAGTTTATTTCTGTGTTTTGACACGACTTTCGGGGAATTTTCTTATTGACTTTGGGAAGAAGATATTCTGGGTTTTTACTTCATTGAGACGAATCTTCCAGTTTTTTAACCATTTTTCTAGAAGTTTCACATGGCGTTGCTGCTTTGAAATGACCAACCTAGGTTGTTTCGAAGCGGCTGTAATTGCAATGTCGTCGGAGAATAGATAAATTTGCGTTTGCCCAAACTTGGGTATCTCGCTTGTATATATCGATGGCTTAATGCTAATTAAAATTACCAAATTTTGCAGGAGACAAGAAAAAACGTTTCATTTAGATATTTGTTTGGTGAAATCGTTTATCTTACTTTAAAAAAGTCATTTAGGACATCAAAGATTAATATAGGTACATTTATAATGTATATCAAGATATTCCAAATAAGAAGAAGGGCAAGAAAAAGAAGTATAAAACATTGTTCAACTTATAGGTGTGTTAAAATTATATTAAAGTTATATATTTTACCAGTCTAAAAGTAGGACGGGTTATTGGCAAAGAGAAAACAGAAAAAATAATTATATGTTACATTTTAGGGGGGGGGGGCGAAAATGAAAATCTACAGGATTGCAAACGCGCAAGATTTTTTTTTTATTGCGTGTCCCTTTCAGTTGATTTTTGTTAAACTATCTATTGCCGATTTGTCGCATTAATGTGTAGTGTCAGGTCTATTTGTTTCGATTATTATGTAAACCGTAAATCTAATAAAAATTAATTTAACATTTTATTTAGGGAGGGGGGGGGGGGGCGATTGCCTCCTCCCTAAAAACCGCCCCTGTATGCAACTTATCCAGAACTATTATAATTATTGTACATGATGCTCTTGATGACGCTTTACAGGTTGACAGTGTTTATTTTGATTTTAGAAAGGCCTTCGACCGAGTTGATCAAAATATTTTGCTGCAAAAATTGAGTTTCTATGGTATTGGTGGTCCCTTACTTTCCTGGCTTGATAGCTATCTCCACAATCGAATCCAATATGTTAAATTTAACCATACTTTGTCCAGGGAGATCACTGCACATTCCGGTGTCCCTCAGGGATCTCACCTCGGTCCTGTATTATTTTTGATTTTCAATAATGACCTATCCTTTGTTTTCGAACAGTGCCATCATTTGTTTTTTGCTGATGATTTAAAAATATTTCGTCATATTGCGAATGAAAACGACTGTGCCCTTTTACAGAGTGAAGTCTCAAAACTGTATGATTGGTGTCTCAATAATAGCATGACCCTAAACAGCGAAAAGTGCAAACTATTATCGTTTTCAAGAAAGAGGCAACCTCTGAATGTTGTTTATCGGATCAATGGAGCACTAATTCATAGAGTTGAACTGATTAATGACTTGGGTATTGTATTTGATAGCAGTCTACGATTTAACAGCCACATTAATAACATAATTGCAAAGGCCTTCAAGATGGCTGGTTTTGTCATGAGACAATGCTGGCAGTTTAGAAATGTCGAGACATTAAAGAAAATGTACTATGCATTGGTGCGAAGTCATCTAGAATATTGCTGTGTGGTCTGGGCTCCTCTATATCAGGTCCACATTAAACGGATTGAGCGGGTGCAATCGAGGTTCATGAACTTTCTGTTGCATAGACTGGGGATTGATCATTCTACGCTTTCTTATAGGGATCGCTTAAGCCTTATAGGGTTTGATAGCCTGGAGATACGCAGAATAAGGCTCACCTTGGTATTCGGCCATAAAATCTTAAACAACTTGATGGACTGCTCGGATCTTCTGTTTTTGCTTAACTTTAGAGTACCATGTCGTTTGACGAGACAGGCCGATTTGTTTTCTGTGAATCAGAGCCGTACTGACATCGGAAAGAATAGCCCTGCAAATCGTATAATGAACAATTGTAAACTGTTTGTGCCACGGGATTTTATTATCAATTGTTCCACGCTTTCTTTTAAAAACAAAATTAGACATTTTATTGACGATAGGGCAGTTTTAGGGATTTAGAATACTTGGTGGGGGTTTTACTTACTGCTAGGTCCATGGGGCAAAAAAGGGAAGACTGTGTATATTTATGATTCTCTGAATTATTGTTAATTGTGTGAATTGATTTATTTTAACTGATTTTCTAAGTACTGTTAGTTCTTGTTTACTGTTTTTTTAGAATATATTATTTGGAAGTATTTTCTGTAGTGTATTGTAGTATTGAATAAATAAATGATAACGTACCTAAATTGTTCTAAAATTCTGCAGTCAGCTGCTAACCTGCCTTCAATTCTTGTAAATGTTTAAACTTTTGGTTTTTAATCTTAAGCCGTTCATTATGTAAAGCAGGATACCCATCAGTACTTGGTTTTTTTACGTTTCTACATGGTAATGGCCGAAGTTCGTCATCAAAATTGATTTTTACAAAACTTTTTCTCGGTCGGACTGTATCTGTCGAACCTTATGTCATTGACAGTGCAAAATGAAAAGAAACCAATATGTTACATAATAAGTGTCTATATAGGAAAGGGATTAGAATGTATTCTTTAGTAATATTTATGATGAATGAAACGATTTTATTAAAATTGTAAAATGTCCACCCCACTTCATTTGTACACATTTCAATATCTATTTCAATAAGTAAAATTAAAACAAATGATCTAAATTTATAGACAGACACGAAATATCTATGAATGAGAGCACCGTCAACAAGAAAAGGTAAACAAAACTACTCCGGGGCACTAGCGACACTTGTTCAATGTAAATATGTGTGTTTTAACCCATAAATTACACTGGTTTATTTCAAGACCAAGACACGGCAGATACAACCGTGACCAAGACACGGACAACACTCGGGTGCGGCTGTGTGTTTCAGCCTTTAAAAGAAATATTAGAAATAAAAAAATTTCGATTCAAGTCGAACATTTAAGATAGAATAGTTAGTTAAAAAATGTGATTCGAACGAAATTATTAGTTTATAATATTTATTCTTAACTCCTATAAAGTTACATTTCTTTTTTAATGTAGCTATAGTTTCCTTAAAATTTTCTACTTCATATATCTAATTTTAATTAATTATTTTTTTATTTAGGGCTAATCAAGTCGGTTCTTGTTGTACTTTCCTAAATGTGTTAATAGTAAATTAGCCAAAGTAAATTTTTGGGACACAATTCACAGTGAGACACAACAACAAATATGTAAATAAATTTCGACAGTTGATACTTGTTCACACATACAGTCTTTATTTTCCATGGTTATTTTGACTGTAAGCGAAAAAAATCATACCACACATGGAAGGAGATAATTAATTATAAAAGCAATGGAATACATTACGAAGTGGAATGTTTTTACTATACCTATTACTTTAAAAAACAACTAAACTTAATATGCTCTAAAAATAATTGAAAAGCTTGCTAATTGCGCAACCAAGTACTCGTGAAAGTGACTAGGTTGATAAGATATGAACTTGTCCTATTGAAAAATATGTACTTTTTACACAAAATTTGTAAAAATGGATTTGGTCCACTTGTGCTCTAAACTCTCAATATTTCAAGTTTAGGCTCTTGCCCTTACACTATATTAAATATTTTGTTTAAATTGCTTTATATTTTCGCGTGATCAAATATTTGTTGTTTCTTTCTTACTGCTCTTGCCTTAAGTTTTTTTTTTAATATTAGTAATTTAAAATCAACTTACTCGACAAGATTCGTCAATTCATAATAGGTCGGTTGATAACTCTGTGCTGATTGTTGAGGCAAACTTTGCTGGACCATTGTCGGTTTCAGTTCATCCAGAGAGATGAAGTCGCGATCGTCATCCGTTGGTATTTGTAGAAGTCTGAAATACGGGATATCCTGGACGGGAAAATTTCGCGCTACCATGTTAACAATTACAATTTTTATTGTATTTTCTTTCTGTTGACATCCATATCCATGAATTGAAGTTACAATGTTAGTTTAGGATCTTTTAGTTAATATGTGTTTTTTAAAAAAACGTAATTAAGGAAAATATTGTATTCATCCAATATTAGGCAAAACTAAGACAGTCCAAATTTTTTATTTTATCCTACTTCTGTGAGAAATCCTGTAAGAAAAATTTTAGTCAGTATTTTGGTTACCTGAAATACCGACTTTTTCGATAATTTTTTGTATATATCCTATTTTGAGATCGCTGATCACGAACTTATTTTCGACGATCTTTTATGGTCTTGGAGAAACAATTATACAAATCTACAAAAAGGAATGCTTGTGCTTTTCTTGGGTGAACTTGCATAAATTCAAAAATTCATATTTTGTTTTTGTCATAAAAATAAATTGACCATAATGTTTATGATTACTGTACATGCCCAATAAATAGAGAACTAGCGATTTTAATACACTTTACAGAATCTATAGTATCTAACTGATCTTATTTTGGTCATGTTAAAATTAAGGAATCGTTAAAATTGTCCAAGTTAAAACAAATTTAAAACTAAAAGCCTAAAATAAACATTTGAGCTTCTGCCGGAACTCATTGATCATATTAAACCTTTTTGCATCGAGATTTCATTGCGTTTCGTAAAACATTAAATAAATATAAATTTTCTTAGTTAAGCTGTTGGCAGCATTCATTTATAACCCATACATTTGTCAGAAACTAAAATCTCTTTTATGGGCTCTCAGCATTCATTAAAATTTTTATGCGATTGCTTTGAAATTTTAACACATTAAAAAAAATAGCAATACTCGAAATTTGAATTAATTTTCTCACAAGCAGTGTCTGTCTTAAGTGTGTTTTTTTTTATTGATGTGGGTATATACCTATAGCTCACATAAATTGCTAATTTTGAATACGTCCAGAAGGAAAGCAAATAATGTTTTGGCATTGTTTTCGTGCTTGATGAAAACATTAACAGATTTTTTTCTAAAGCATTCTTAGACATATTTAAACCTATACAATTTAATTTCCAACCCCTTCTAGATATTCTTTTAATGCGTCACCACCGTATTAAACTAGAATGAATACTGCTTTTTAAAATTTTGATGGCCTCCTATCTTAAAAACGGTTCGAGCTAATATAGATTTTAAAATAAAAAATATACAGGAATACAGGAAATTCCTTTAAAAATATTTATATTAATTGATACACCCTGAATATTTCTAAATTTAATAAAAATGTGTTTCCAGATTCATTTAGAAAAAAAAGTTACCTCTTGGTGGTTTTTAAAATTTATTTTTGCGATTAAAAGTTGGTGGAAGTGAGTACATAACTTCGCACCCGGTACATTTTAAAATATTTATTAATATATGGGGTTTGCGGAGAAAGTTAGTTGGAATAAACTTGAATTTTTAAATATCATCAATCCTGTATGTATATCATATTGTATTTGAATTTAAACTTTTTAATAAAGGTATTAAACTGCACTCTACAGTTTTTGAGATTTTCGGGCAAGTAACAAAAATACATTGAGTAACTGATAAACCCTAAATAAGAAAAATAAAATAATACTTACTATTATTTAGGTAGGTATTTATTTGCCATCGGACACTAAACATTAGGGAAAAGAAATGTTAAGAGTTAAGAATATCTCTTAGAAATTAATAAAAGCGTTTGAAGTCCTAATAAAGAACGAATTATTGTATCTCAAACCACATTTAAATAAATGTAATTCCGGTTAAATAGAAAATATTTTTTTCCTAATATTTCTTCTCATTTCATTCAATCGACGTACCTACTTAACCATTTTTGGTGTTCAATTAAGAAATCTATTGTGATGTTACTTGTAGCTGGAGAGAAGGCAGCGACATTTTTTATATGATTTGTTTGTGCGGCAGAAGTTGAAAAGTATGGAGATCTAACAACAAGAAAAATAAAATCCATTTGTGCAATGACGTCATCTCTGCGTTTCCGATTGGTAGCTTATTAATAATACAATAATAAAAAGGCTCTAGTATATCATATGTCGCTTCTTATCTGCCATTATTTGTTTTAAAAGTTGTTCGTCAGTTTATTAGTAATTTTTTTTTGTCAATTTATGATAAGTAGGTATACCAAAAAGTAGACAATTTCTTCGTCGATCAACCTCATATAGAAATTTTCTTTAAGTCGTTAGAAACAACAACAAGAACGCTTGTACGCCACTACATTTAGGAGGAGTAAATTTTTAGAAATGTAATAAACAAAGTGCATCTATAACATTCTTAACAGGCTGCTTCGTTTATACCTATGTAAAACATATGAAAATAATTAATAGTCTAGTTACAGAAGTGAGCTGTTATGCATTTTTATGCAGGCCTCTTTTTTTAACCAAAAGCGAAATTTAAAGAATCACTCAATTAAGAAGACAATATAAAAAAAAAAAACTGGGGTACCATTTTTAAAGAAAATCATTTGGGAAACCTACTACTTAATTTCCTTAATTCCTTGAATATTTTTTTTTACTTACCCTGTACACTAAATAAATTATAAGAGCTTAATTCGAGATTAATTTAGCTTTATTTTAAGTTATGAAAACGAATGACAAATTTTTATTCGTTGTCGAGAAAAAAATATCCCGTATTTCCATTAATTCTTTACTCAAATGTAATATTTCTAAATAGCAGCAACGTACACTTCTGCAACTGATATTTTCTAGTTGTGGGTATAAAAACGAGCAAATTAAAAACAAAAAGAAGTACGAAGAAATGACGTATTAGAGCATTATTTTTACAAATTTACAATAATTTTCAAAAAAATTGCAGAAGGTTAGGCTTCTGCAAATCACAATTTTGTTATTAACATTGATAAATGAACATTGTGTAACAATCTTTAGAAACGAACTTATAATAATATAGTAGAATTTGTTTTTTCAATTTTGAAATTCATTGAAAGCAGTGGTTAAAACCTATTTTGATCAGTTTATTTTATCAGAAACTTCATTTTATGTTGCTGTCAGCGACGAATTAATCATATACCCATATTGCCACCATTGTATTCGTTAATGGTAAAAAAGATTAAGGACCGGCACTTTCGGCTTATTTGGTAGCCGATTATAATAAACAATGTTTTGAATGTGCCAATGTCAATATAAAGTTGCAGGCTTCGGAGACTATGGTTATTTTAATTGTCTCTCAAATAAGTTAATTAGCACCCAAAGTACCGATACTAAGTAAAATTTAATGGTTAACCATATACTTAATTTAAAAACTAATAATTAAATTTGGACAATTCCAAATTTTAGATTTTAAATCACTATTTTCCGTGATATCACATAGAAATCATAAAACAGTACAGAATGAGAAATAAAAGTTGTAGCTTTATACCTATTATAAGTATACGGCGTGCCATTTGAAAACATGCAACATCATTTTGTAATTTAAACCTTTTTGGGTTCAAAATTATTTGTAAAACTAAAACACCTTGTATCTTATATTTTATTCGCGTATTTACTATTTCTTTTTTTGTATTGTCATTAAATTTTTTCGATAAAACCTCAATATCTCTTTTACTCGCATACCTTTATCAAAACGGTTTTGTACAAAAACGTGGATTTAAAAGAAATCACAGTAATACAGTGTATTATATAAAAAGAAAATAACTAACCTGAACTGATTGAACTACCTAACTGTGGATAGGGCCGGTCAGTAGCTATCTACTATAGTCCGCCTTACGAGTCTGTGGCTACGACGGCTAAGGAGACAGGGGGGTAAAAGGCATAAAAAAGTCAGGTTTAACTGTAGCGGCCTAAGCGTGCGGTGCCTCGTTACATATAAACATTTTATAAGTTAATAAACTAAATTTACTTCCTCTTATTTTAATAATTGAACCACACCACTGTCCACTCTCAGTGGCAATAGGTAAAAAAAACGCAGTGGAACACACATATTTTTTAGGCATTATTTTATTCATGTGTCCACAATAATTATTTCATCGACTAAATTAGGTTATTTTTTTTTTAAATGTATTAGTAAACTTAGCAGACCCGGTACATGGGTTATTTTTTTATTCGCATTCCTTCTATAGCCACAGAACCGTAAGGCGGACTAAACGTAGTTAAGCTACTAGCTAGCTACTACGTAGTTAAGCTACTACTGCTACTAGCTGAGTACTTCGTAGTTAAGCTACTAGCAAGCTACTTTTTTGGTAGCTAATAGATTTATTCGAGCCACTTTTAAACCAAGTAGCTTGTAACTGTAGCCTTTGCATTATTTTTTAGTGAAGCTTGAATGAAGCTATTTTAAACAGTAGCTAGTTACTTAAAAAAGCTACTTTCGGTAGCTTAAGTTACCCATAAAGGCCATAAATAATTTAAGCTACCTATTGTAAATAACTACTTTACCGGCAAATTCCGATGTTAAGCGAAGAGACACTTCTTTAAAAAATAAAATTGAACGGAAATTTTTAAAGTTTCTGGATGACAAAAGGCAGTACATCACTATGTTAGAAGATTATCCACTCATTTAATAAAAATTCTTAAGATTTAAGACTTTAGAGTAACTTATATAAGTAGCTTTGAAAAAAAAATAGCTTGTAGCTTAACTACCTGTAGCTAATCTGCTTTTAAATAATAGTAGCTTAATTACAAGGTAACTTAACTACTTAAATTTTAAGTAGCTTGTAGCTAGCTACCTTTTTCTAGTAGCTTGCCCAGCTCTGACTGTGTACACAATTTACGCATAGTATATTAGAGGTAGGCATGATGTTAACAGTTTTATTGGTAAATTTATTGAAATTGAACATTACTTTAGGAATCAGAACTTTGACTCGCCTCGTAGGTTTCCTTATAATTAAACACCTTCTGCCGACTCTGATGTTAGTTTTTAAATAAAAATTGTAGGCATAAACCTAAATCGGCAGAATATGTTGTTATAAGAAAAAACAATTGAGTAACGTGCATGCATATTTTTAACAATTTCTTAATACATTTTTAAATGAAACATCTTTACTAAATATTTTGTTAAGGCATATAATTCTGTTTTCATGGTAGTTCAAAATAATTTAGGTATATTTTGTTTACTTTTATCGGTCCATGGCTAAAGCGATATATTTTGAATAAAAATAATAAAATTAATTAAGTAGATACCTATTTTAAACTAAATATTTCAAAAACGTCTAAAGCGATTATAGACACAACCATTTTAAGCCCTATCAACATATTTGGTAATCTACATAGTTCTCCATTTAAATAATGCCTGAGATGGTTAAAAATACGGATGCGCGTCACTAAATTGATTTTTTATACCAGATTTTGGCGATTCCTATAAAACTTTCAAAATTTTCGTCTTTAATAACAATGTCAACACAAGCTGTTTAATTGTGATGAGGAAAAACCATGCACACAAATATAGATGAGCGACATAATATACCTAGTATCATTATTTTTGGTTCAAAAATTATTGTTTTTTAAATGTATATTAAATACAGTAAAAATTTGTAAACGACAGATATTTTTATTAACTGCAGAAAAAATTCAAAAATGAGCGCAGGAGAAAAACTTTAGATTCGTGTACTTAAAATAGGATATATGAAAAAAATACCCAAAAAATTCGGTCTTTCCTGTTAATCTTAATAATTATTAAAATTTTTGATAAACTTTTATTCACCACTGTTATTTCAGACAAGTTCTTAGGTCCAAAAAGTCACTTAAACTATACACGAATTGTCACTTTTATTAACATTCATAACAGAAAGTCACCTTTTAAACCCGTAATACACACAATTGCACACGTAACTGAATAATATCTTAAATCTGCAATATCTCTTTCCGCGTTTTTAAAGCATTTCATTATCATTCCCAGTTGGCCATGAATGAGCTTATGGAAAACAAATGCAACACAGCTGACATTCAAATGTCTTGGCGCGACGCGATCGCCCCGTTTAAATAAAATCTTGTCCGCGGTTGACGTCCGAATGTTTGAAAACGCTTTGATTTGATTGGATTAGCGAGGGTGAAATACGGGTCTTGATAACCCTGGTAACCAATAAGAGAAGGGGTTTAGTAAAAATGACATTTGAAGATTTTTTTGTTAATAGTTTTATTTATTAAAGAGTATAAACGGATATGTTTGAAGTGTTTTGCTCTTTTCCAGGGTGTGTCTCAACGTTGACGCTTATACTTTTACGAATTAATTCAGGATTAGTTCATATAAAATAAATGAAAAATGTGTAATCAAAGATTTGCTGATTTTCTTCGGCATTTAGTTACCGTTAAAAACGCAAATCATAAGTTTTGTGAAATGTAGCTCAAAATAGTATTGTGGAATGATCCAATTAGGTTTCTATGGTGATGTAAAAAATGTAGGTACCTACGACATGCTCGATCTGTAAACTCGTATTAAGAATTATCATGTCCTCTGATTTTGTAAGTTTAAAATGGAACGAGCTACTCTAATCGCGAATACTTATATGTTTTGAAAGAATAGGGTGCCTCTAATACCACTGCTACTAGGCCACTGCGGCTAGAACATACATGGAAACATTTCCAAATCATCGGCAAAAAAATTGTTGAAGACTGGCCATTTTAACTGTCGATTAAGAAGAGCAAATTCTTAAATTTGTTGAAGGGCCCTCTAAGTACAATCCTTTGAATTACATTTTGTATGACAGTGATAACGAGAATTTCATATCATTTTTAGCGTAAACAATAATTATTCACATTTCATCAACCAGATTCTGTGGAGTGATGAATCCACATTTACAGAAATAGGTATCATAAATTCCTCAATTACAACTTGCCTAAGGAATGGAGCGAAAGAGGTACCTAGGCTCATACCATGACCTTAAAGATATCTGTATTAAGCTTCTTTTTTTGAAAAACAAAACGTTTAGCGCAAACCTATAGTAAATAAATCATGAAGAGGTAGAATAGGGCATAATCACTGTGAGATTTAAAGATGAAAACATACACTGTCTATCTTAAAATACGGAGAGTGATTTTATTTAAAAATGGCAATTGTTGCCGCACGTAAAGTTTTGGGTAAAAAGTAGTAAATAAACTTATAGAGTTTGTTGCTCTCTCAAGAGTAGTTCAGAGTCGGTCACAATAAAAGTTTTAATAGACAGAGAGTAGATATTGGAACTCAGCAATTTCCTTAAAGCAAGGGTTTTCTCCCTATCAAAACATTTGTCTCCAAAAAAAAAATCATGCGTACTAAGACAGAAAATGAATTATAATTTTTTTTTCTACAGCCGTGCGTTCGTAGTATACAGGCTATAGTGACATTCCTCGCGAAAAATCCATTGCCGGCGCGAAACAATACTGTGTTTTTTATATTTCGAGAAATAAGGTCCAATTTCCATCTAAGCAACATCCAGCAACGCGGTAGCATTGCAGCTGTGCAGCATTGTAGCTACAGCAATGAAGCGAAGCAGCAAAATCCCATTTGTGTTAGGTTTGTGATGTGAGCACGTCAAACGAGATTTTTTCAACATCGTCATTATCAGAAGATTTACTGGTTCTAGCAACTACTTTCCTGCTCCTATGTGAAATTAAAAATAATTTAATAAGACAGATGAGGAAACTTTTTCAGGATATCCCGAAATTAAGGTATCAAGTCAAAATTGTTCAATTTAGTCATTGGCGAAACATTCGGGATATAGAAATATAAACATATAAGACACCCATTATTCATTTATTCTCATTTTTTTTTTGCAACATTTCGTAGGGAGCGATCTTTAAGAAAGCTTGAATGTCACGAATAAAACCGGCATACCCTATGCTCTCACTCTAGTTAGGACCCTCTCGTGCTCTGCAAATGCCCAATACTACGCTTGTTCCTAAGTTGGGTATTATAGGCGAGTAGGTCTCCTATTGGTCTAGACCAGCCATACTCAACCTTTTCTTTATAGGGGCCGCAAAGACGTTTTAGTTATGGTGCCGCGGGCCACAACATAAATTTATTTAGATGTTAATAAAAAACGTAATTTAAATCTAATGGTTTATTTATTTTAATGAAAAAAGGTGGTCTTATAAGTCTTATAATATAAAAGCTTTTACAATCAAAAACTTTAGTTTTAATGAGATTTCTGACTTCTTCAAAACTTTGTCAAGATCTGGCTTGTTGCTGCATGCTAACCTTATTACATCATCAAGATGGGAGTCCGTAAGTTTGTTTCTGTACACATTCTTTGCGTATTTCATTCGCGAAAACGATGATTCGCAAACGTATGTAGATCCAAACAATGTTAATAGAATTTGGGCACTTCTTTGAACGGTTTTATATTTTTGCGGGACAATGCTCCAAAATTTCACGTATTCCCCTTTTTCCCTATTTTTCTTTAAATATAACTTCTAGGTTGGTATCGTTTTTGAAATCGATGAACTCATCGAACGGCTCTGCGTAATTACAATTTAAAACTGAAGCTACCTGTGAGATGGACGTCGTTTCCATATGCCATGCCAAGCAATAAACCTTTTTTTAATTCTCTTAAATCTTGGAACCTTTTTTGAAATTCGTCTAACAGTGCAGTTATATAATTTAAAATTGTCGAGCAGTTTTCCTCGGAAATGTTGATACGGTCGTCCGTAGCCTTTATCACAGTCGGAAAATTTTGCAGCTGTTTATTTTGTATTTCTCCATGATAAATACTTAGCTTTTCCTCAAAGGCAAATATTTTATTCGCCGTCTGAGAAATTATGTTATTTTCACCTTGTAAACTCCGATTGAGGATATTCAGTTTTTCTGTGATATCGCATAGAAAGGCTAAAAGACACCACCATCCATCATTTTGCAATTCAGGGTAAACTTTATTATTTTGCTGTAAAAACAGTATTATTTCGTGGCGTAAAGAATAAAATTTACAGTCCTTTACAAAGATGCAACCGGGGAAGACATTGAAAATGCCGAAGCAGAGTGCAACGCTTGTGGCTATTGTGAGATTTGAGATCTGCGAAAACTCATAGATTTGAATGTAATATTTAGGTAGTTGATATAAGTTTTATTGATTCATAATATAAAAAATAGTAAAATAAAGGTTATAAACTCTAACGCGCCTCTAAGGTATGGTTTCGCTGGAGCAGTCAGCGGCCGCGGCTGGCGTTCGCGATTGGTAGCTCGGTACTGGTTTAATGCGATTTGTATGTACACGGTTTCACTGCCGCAGCTCAGCGACACAACGTTCGCCGTCAATTGCAGCGGCTGCGTTCGGACTGCTAGAGAGACCAGTCCAGCCGCGATCGTTCAGCAGAATGCCACCGTTCTCGGCAATTGCTGACGAGTGTTTGATAGAGGAGGTGCAAAAGTATACCCCTTTATACAACTACGAGAACGAAAATTACAAAAATGTTGTAATGAAAGAAAATTCATGAAAAAAAGTGGCAGCAAGTGTAGGGAAGAACGGTAAAGTGTACAAAACCATTTTGTTTATTTTTCAGCATTACATTACAAAGTATATAATTAGGGTAGACTGGGGCAAGTGCGAAGCCCTTTTTAATAGTTCAAGTTTATTTCCTTCCTACTTTAAATACATAATATTTATAAAAATGTCTTTGTAAAAAAGTAATAGTTTAATATGTTTGCTTTTCATACTGCATAGGGCTCACATGAATTATTTTTGAGATCTTGAGATTTGAATGATTATTTTTTTTTTTTTTGATTATTTATTCTGAAAAATAATAAGTAATCCAAAATAACACTCAAAAAAGTCCTAATAACAAGAATAATATTTTTATAAACGTATTTATCCGTTCAAAACCCAATGTTTGGCTTTAATCTCTAAAACAGTAGGAATTATTCCCAAGGAGAAACTAAAACAGAAAAGAAACTTAAAGTTTAAAAATTCGAATAATTTTATGGAACTTGTTAAATATTGTATCCCGCAAATTTCACATTAAAATGAAAACCTCTTCGGCGTGTTACTACCGGTTCAGGTAAACGAGTCATTATATCGTCTAGCTGTACTACATTGACATCATTGGTGAGTGACCATAAAAAAACGTTTGTTTGCTTTTGGTAATGTGTATTTAACCAGTACCCAGTCTCCAATGGAAATATTGTCTTTGTTTATTTCAGGAATCTGATCTTCGCAATGCGATTCTAAAGTGAAACTTTGATCCGATTCCATAAAAGGTACACTTTCATTATCTGATTCACTGGAGCTGGATTCAAATTCATACGGACTTGGCCGACTTTGTTTACTCTTTCGGTCAATTTTCATAGCTGGTTTAGATATAGTAGATGAACTTGTAGAGAGTTTTTACTGACTACTTGCGATAGTACCTGCAATGGTTTGGCCACCTTGAATTAAGCGCTTTCGTTTCCTTGGATTAGAAGAAGGACTCTGTCGGAGCGAATCAAGTAGTAGATCATCAAAACTTGTCTTTTTTCTTGCCGATTTTCGGTTGTAGCTGGTAATACAGCTTCAGTTATAGGATCCTGATGATTATTGAGTATATTTTGTTCATTTTGATCAGAGCTGCCAATTACTTTGAGATTGGTGGCACTATTAAATGCTGATGAAGGAGCTGAAAGTAATTCTGCATTAGATGCTAGTTTCCTTTTAAGTGAAGCGCCAGATGTAGAAGGCTTTACTGTTTTTAACATTGACTGTTCGAAAGTAGCGGTTTTTTTCTGTTACATTCGGTGCTACAGCATTTCTTTCAATATCAATGCGTCCTGGCCTCGGTTGTAAATCTGTTACAGATCCTTGATTTTTCAAGTATTCCTTCCATCTTTTTAGGGCATCGATGTCATACTTCTCTTTAGGAATAACATGTCTATTAAATGGAACAATACCACCCTTTCTGAATCCTGTTTTTATGATTCCGGAATCTACTTCAGCCCAGGTTTTCACTAGCAATAATGTGGCGAATTCCCTTTTTGGTAGTCGTTGTACCTGATGAGGTCTTTGCCATATTATTACTTCCCTCTCACATATTGCCTTAAAGGATCTAAACACACTCAAATCGAGAGGTTGAAGTAAATGACTTGAATGGGCTGGCAGTTTAAGTATATGAATATTTTCTTCTCTTGCGTCTTGAATTAATAAGCAATACACATGCGAGACATGCCCATCATATATAACAATAATTGGTGCCTGATCACGAACCAAAGGAATAAAAGTCTTTAGAAAGTAATTTCTAAATATTTCGGAGGTCATCCATCCATTGACGCTGGCTGCATATACGGTGTTTTTGAAGAGGTCTTCATTTCTTTCTGAAATCCAGGAACTCCATACATTATTGCCTTTAAATATTATCAATGGTGGCAATTTTCTACCACTAGCACTTGCTCCTGCCAGGACGTTTATATATTCTCTGCCCGATCCAGCCATAATTCTTGAAGAGGGTTTGCCTTTCGCGCCAACAATTTTAAGACGAGAAGGATCTGTACATAGTGAAGTCTCATCTAAATTGTAAATACATTCAGGACGATCCTGAAGACCAAACTCCAATATAGCCTTTTCCAATAAAACAAAATATTGGTCTATTATGAATGGGTCCGTAGATTTCTTTCTGCAGTACTCTAAGCTTTGTGGTTTTTTCATACTCAAAGAGTGACGTTGTTTAAACTTTATTAGCCAGTCTGTGCCTGGCATATTGTTTTAAAAGGATTGGGAATATTATTTAAAGTTACAAAGTCATCTTGCCAAGAAAGTATTGGAGGTCGGCCCTGTGTCTTGCTTTTTTCGCAAGGGCAGCCAGTTACTCTACATCACATCATCATCACATTTAACCCACAGCTGTCCACTCCTGGATATAGGTCTCTCTCATCTGTTTTCATGTCTCCCTGTCCTGTGCCACATTCAACCAATATTTGCCTGCCACTTTCCTGATGTCGTCCACCCATCGTTTCTGCGGGCGTCCTACACCACATTTAGTCTGTCTGGGCCTCCACGCTGTCACTCTATAGGCCCATCTGTCCCTATCCAATCTAGCCATGTGACCGGCCCACTGCCATTTCATCTTAGCCACCTCTTTTATTATATCGGTAACTTTAGTTTGTGTTCTGATATTTTATTTATAATCCTGTCACGAAGTGATATGCCTAACATGCATCTTTCCATTGCTCGTTGTGTTGTTAAAAGCTTGTTTGCAAAAGTTTTTGTTAGGCTAATTGTTTCCAATCCATATGTTTGCACTGGCAGTACACATGTATTATACACTTTTCGTTTTAGATTTATAGGGATCATGTTGTTTTTTAAAATGTGCCCTAGTTTGCCGAAAGCTGCCCATGTCAATCTTATGCGCCTTTTGATTTCTGCGTGTTGGTTTTCTTTTCCCAATTTAATATTGTGACCTAAGTATACGTATTCAGTTACGCATTCTATGTTGTTATTTTGTATGTATATGTTGGTATCTTCGGTACTCATTATTTTTGTTTTGTTGTAATTCATGTTTAGTCCAACGTTCGTAGATGCTAGGTTTAATTCATTTAACATCTCTTGTAGTTCCGTGACGTTGTTACTTATTAGGACTATATCATCTGCGAACCTGAGGTGGCTAAGTCTGATACCATCTATGTTAATACCTTTGGTATCCCATTCTAATTTTTTTAAAAACTTCCTCAAGGACCAGCGTAAACAATTTAGGTGAAATGGTGTCTCCCTGACGTACCCCCCTCTTCAATGGTATTCTGTTGGTCGTAGTTGTTTCGTCTATTTTTATATGAATTGTTGCTTCTTTATAAATATTTTCGATGATTTGGGTGTATCTTGAGTCTATTCTTGCGTTTTGGAGAGCCATTAGGATTGACCATGATTCAACTGTGTCGAAAGCCTTCTGAAAGTCAACGAAGGCTAGGTCTATAGGTACATTGTATTCTGTGCACTTTTCTATAAGAATGCGTACTGTATACAGGTGGTCTATCGTACTATATCCCTTTCTGAATCCTGCCTGTTCTACGGGTTCTACAGTAGATTGTAATGTATGGGATTCTGAATTCGGTACTAGCCATCAACATGGTTAATTGACCTTGATTGATGGCATTTACTGCAGCATTTAATTGCTCCTCCCCATAGGCAGCCCTATCGGACTTTCTTTTATAATTTCGTACCATGACGCCAACTCTCTGTAAAGAATAAAAGCTTTAAGTGTCAGTGCCAACGAACTTTAGCATTCCCAGGAAAATGGGGCAAGTGTAAACCATTACAATTTTCACACATGCCCCACATTATGTTTTTTATGGGGGAAGTGCAAACCTGTTCGTGAGTAAAAACCGCTTTTAGATTTGGACGGTATATAGGATTTTAAAGCTACAACAATTGACTAAACATAAGAAAATGCAATAAAACTAAAAGTATATTATAAGTTTTTACCTTTGACCAATTTTTTATGGAGATATCACACACTATTCAACGGACCGATTCGGAGATTATGTTACAATTGACTACTCAGAAAGAAAAAAACACCTGGTAACTCGCCGGGAGTGGATAATTCAACAGCGCTAATGTATAGTTAGTTGCCTCGGACCACACAGACAAGTAAACTTTCAATATTGCCTGATTGGCGCTCTGATTTTCCACTTACCCCATTTTTACACTTGCCCCTTGCCCCAGTCTACCCTATACCATATTCAAATCCAACATTATGCATACGAAGGACACATTGATCAGTACTTGTATTTGAATGTATACAGGGTGTTTCAGAAGTACTAATCTGAACTAACCTGAACATGTGTCCGGAGTTGCCCCGTTTTTGATGTACAGGGTGCGTAAGATATTTAAAAAAATCGTTTTTTTTTGTAAATATGCTTTTCCCGATTTTATTGCAATTTGGTACCGTCATTCATAATGATAAGAGGCTTAATTAGCCCTAACTAGATTAAATTTATTAAGTCCAGTGGCGTCCCGGGAAACACTTCAACAGATATTATTGACAAAATATGTACGCCACTGACTTTTTTCTAATTTTGATATTTTTTCCGGATATACCAACTAATGATACAATTTTAAAAGGTTTTGATACTTTGACGTCTTAATCAAATTGATTTGTTTACTTGGTATGCTGCAGCTCTGATTTAAATATGATATAGTATAAATTCAAGTGTTAATATGACGCTTGTCGAAATGGAGGAATTTGGGCTAACATCTCCTGTTCATCTTCTTCCTCCAACAACAGCATGCAACTAATGTTATCGGCGTTCATTATAAATCATACATAAGCGCTTGCACTACGAAATACGAATATGATCTGAAGCGCGCTGCTCCAGCCGCGCCAGCCAAACCACCCTGCGGCGACGGCCGATTGCTACGCTCTACGCTCGATCGCGAACGCTAGCCGCACCCGCTGACTGCTCCAGCGAAACCATACGTTTACTCCCGACTTGGTCTGATCCCGATCGTTTTAATGCGGTGTGATGTCAGGGACAAATGCAACACAAGAATTTCGAATTCGGTACCCATACTTACGTGCCCGTAATGTTAAAACCTTTCCTCTGCTCAGCCATCGGCATCGCACCGACGTATGCAAAAGAACGTCGTCATGTTCGCTTCCCAGTTCTTGCAAAAGGCTTTTAAATTTTATGTGGTTCAATTCCCTCGCTCGAATATAAGTACCTAATTGACAATATTGATAACAATCTTCATCACAGCTTCTATTTCTGGATTAACAGTACGCGCCGCCAAGTTTTCTTGGTGGATAATGCAGTGAAATGTAATTAAATTTGTTAAACTATATTTTTTTTAACAACTTACAACAGTCATTGAAGGACAGCCATCCGTGCACACACACACGGTTTTTTGTATGTCAATTTCATTCTGCTCTAGAAAATTGGAAATAGTATCAAGGTAATCTGTGCCTCGGGTTTAACCTTTCATTGGAAGGAATTTCAAAAAGTCTTCAAAGATTGAATTCTGTTCTGTGCAATATCTGACAAACACCGAGCATTGTAATGTTGCTGAAATGTCGGTGCTGGAATCGAAAGCCAAGCTAAAAAACTTGCAGTTTCTTAGGTTGTCTATTATGTTATCACGAATATATTTGGAAATATCTTTAATACGCCTCACACAGGTTGAATCGGAGAGCTGTATTTTTTTTATTTCAGACAGTATTTGTTTTTTGTTACTAAATTTATCAAGCCGTAGTACATTGGCAGCGCTAACAAAACATGCTTTTATAATGTCTGTATCGGTAAACGGTTTCATATGCTTACCAAGAATGTAACAAATTTCATAAGATGCCTTAGTTATCGCGGAGTCTTGTGATAATGCCACGGACATAACATTTTGTTGTTGTTGCAATGACCTCTTAAAAAAAGTCAATTTCTCACTTCTTAAGGATGATCCAGGAGAAAAAATTTCGTTGAAAGATTTGTGTTTTGTAGTAAAATGACGAGAAATATTAAATTTCTTCAATATAACACTTTCGCGTCATATTATACAAGTACCTAGCTGCGTTGTTTTTGTTAGGCACAACAAAATATTTTGTTTCCCACTCGTCTTGAAACGATCGATTTTCATCAGATATTTTTCATTTCAACTTAGAAGACACTCCTGACATTATCCTTAAATTGAAATAACAGTTTTATACTAAAGACAACACCAATTAACTGCAATCACGGAGCGAAATCAGTTAGTTAACTTTAATTCGTATTAGAGTTTAGTAAACAAACAAATTCATAACACGTCGCGGCCGGCAAGCAAGGAAGGCGACTCGTTGGGCGACACGTACGCACGCACGTGGAGGGGTGAAAGAGGAGGAGGTGTCCCGTCTTGCTCCCGCGACTCGCTCACTGCAACGCAATGCGCGGTAGGTTTATCTAGGTACCTATTTTACTCACTGCGCCCATACCTTCGCTGGATCCGCGAGAAAGTGAAAATGGTTGACAATTATTTATTTATATCTATGACTACTATGTTAGGCGGGCCACTCACAAAAGCTCGGCGGGCTGCAGGTTGGGTATGGCTGGTCTAGACTCACGAAATCCATACTGGTGGTCGCTACTGATTTTGAAGCCAGGTACTTTAACAATTTATGGTTAATACGACAGTTCTCCATAACTTGGGATATAACCGAAAGCAATGAGACTGATCGATCGTGGCTAGCAAAATCACCATCTCAACCTGAAATTCGAGCTAGTTCACATACCAGTTATCTTAAAACCAAATTAGTGAAAATTATTAGTAAAAACGATAAGGAGTAGGGGTGGACAAAATAATCGATTATTCAATCAATACGAAATCGATTTTTGATTTGGGAAAAATTTTAGTCGACATAATCGATAATCGATTTTCCGATCAATCGATATATCGAATAATCGATTTTTCGAAATAATCGATTGTTTTTCAAAATCGATAATCCATTATAACTGTTGATAATCCCCACCCCTACTTTTAATACGGCAACTGATTATAATTTTTCCCATATTCCTACAGTTTTTTTGGTTTAGATTTATCTTTAGACGGACTTATCTGGATATTTTGTTCGATAAAATACTCTGCGTTTTTATTTTATCCCATGTTCAATTTATTTTTGTTTGTTATTTTATACATAAATAGTTTTTATTTACATTTACTTTAGTTTAACTCTGTATGAAATAAAATATTTGGTTGGTTCAAATTGAATGTTTTTGCTCTCATATAATTCGAAATAGGGGTGCTTAGTCGATTGTTTTAATTAATTAAAAATTGCCCAATCGAGCAATACCAAATAAATTATTAGATTATTAATTTGATTGTCCGATTTATTAATTAATCGAAATGATCGAATAATCGAAAAAATCGATTTTTCGATATATCGAAATAATCGATTATGACTTTTGATAATCGCCCACCCCTATACGTACTCCTGTATTAAAAAAAAAATTATCTCAAGGCATGGGCCAACAAGGTCTGTAATATTCCTCTACTGTTATAATCTTTTAAATTGAGATTTTAATACTGTAAAGTTCCTTTTTAGTTGTTGTTTAAGTTTTAAAAATAAAGACAGTATTGTTTTTAATATGAAGTTATTACATATCGGCCAGATAATATTGTATCTGTTATATTGGATGAAGGTTAGACTAGTAATAATTCATTAAACTTGGCGGCAGGCAAATAAGATTTTAGCGAAGAAAAAAACCGTAGGTAAGTAGGTACTTCATACCATAACCACCGTTGGAGAAGGTAAAGACAGAAACTGACATGAATGGAGTTATGTCCGAGAAGAGATGTGTGCAGTTCGAAAATAGTCATAAGGTGGCGATGACGATAAAAGAAAACTTTTAAAATGTTATCATGACAAGTGGAGTATTTTTGAAGTAAACTTAAAGAACACGGAAATGAAATCAAAGTATTTTAATCCAACTACAGAACATGTGAATGTCTTCTTTAAGTGCTTTGCGAGAAGATAAGTCTAAATAAGTCGATCGTGCGTCATAGTTGTTGGTTTCAAGTCCCTGTCCAGCCGGTGCAGCTAAGAAGTCGGAAATTCATAGGTGCTTTATCCATTTGATCCTATCCTATCCGCTTTAATATGGTTTTGGGTTTTGGTCTCATCATGTGAATTTTGTATACTCTAGCTTTATTCGTATAAAGTCTTTCGGCGATGCATAAAGTGTGAATAGAACACCTAAAGTTTTGTAAAATCTGTCAATAAGTATCGAAATCGCTTGAATCAAACGAGAAGTAAAAAATGAGTAATTTAACAAGACGTATGTGAGCTATTAAGGCTTTTAGACATTTATAATAGATAGTTCAAAAGACACAGAGCTTTCTGATCTAGATAAAATAGAACCTTATAGGATTGGACCGAGGCAATTGAATGCCTTTAAAATTGAACATTCATATACAGATTATGAGATTAACACTGAATATCTAAAAAGAAACAAGTTTGACAATAGTTTTTATTTAATTTTATCGTTAACGAGACAAATTCTTAACTCAAATACCTGTCACGATTTGTCAGATGTTAGATCAGAATGTTCTTCAAGATACGAGTACGCGAATCCATTAAAAGGAGTTAAGTTGATAGTAATAAGTTTGCCGAAGTTTAATGGTCAGCGACAGAATTGGCTTGAATTTCGAAACACTTACAAATCCTTAATACATAAAAATACAGCTCTCAGTGACATACCGAGGTTTCATTATTTATGGGCTTGTTGGTTCATCTGCTGGCAAAATAATAAAGTCTTTTGAGTTTTCTGCTAATAATTACAACATTGCATGGGGATATGTTGTTGGAAAGATTTAACAATAATGGATTACCGTAAACTGGGGATACTTTGCCAAAAAGTTAAGGTATTTCTTTTATATTTCTTTAACCTTAAAAGGGTGTTTAACCCAAAAAAAAGTATGTAATCAATTGCTAATTATGCTCTTGTTTCCAAATCAATATTGCTATCTTTTCACGTAGAAATATTTGTTATTTTTCCTTAACTTATTATATATAATGGCAATTTTAACGATTGATTGAGGTTACTTTGCCAATGAAAATTGTCTTAAAATAATAATAATAATAATAATAATAACCACGTCCCTAAATCTTCTTATTTTAAAGTCGTGCTTTTCTACATGTTCTACTAACAGTCTGAATTCTCGGCCAGATGACTGACTCTCGTCGATTTTACTAAGACTTGTTGGTGCTCCATACTTTTTTTTATGATCTTTCACTATATAATCTAAAGTTTTTTTTTGGAATGGAAAATATTTTAGACGCGTCATTTGCAGACATCCCATTCTTTATTGCTACAAGGGCTGCCTGCAAAGTCTTCTCACTGCGGTTTACATATGTTGGAGCTCCAGGTTTATTTTTCTGTTTCCTATGCATTTTAGGATCTGGAGGAAACAAAAATATTTACATTTAAGCTTATTTCACTTTTTGAGCTAGTTTTACCAGTTAGCAAAATAACCACTATATTGAAAAGGAATATATATTGAGGGTAATAAGTCAAAAAAATTGGATGAACCATTAAAATTATGATTTCAAGAAATGTACAGAAGGAAGTCAAAACATAACTTAAGATCCCCTGATGGTCAGAAAAAATCAACAAACATAAAATTTTGTTCACCAAACTCAACCATGCATATAAAAATAAAAATCGATCGGAATACTTTTTTCTTATGGGGTCCTTAAAATTCGCGCCCTTCAACAGATCGGCGGCAACTGAATAAGAATCATGGGTGAATGATAAATGTTGCAAAGTATCCCCAGTTTACGGTACTAGTAAATACAAGCATGGTAAAAATATCTTGAATATTCAGCAGTCGTTCACCAATTCTTTCGAACATAATATACGAATTATGTTTGTTTAAGTAAAAACTTAAGAGCTTTAGATGTTTTAAAGCAACCTATTATTCACTGGAATACATCGCTTGTATATTTTGTAACCACAAAATTTGATAATGTTACCACCAGAGAATGGGAGAACTTTAAATTAAATATTGATGAACCATCAACCATTTAAAAAAAAAATCTAGAGCTAATTTATTACATAATATTTCTCAAACTCAAGCCGATAAGTCATTACTTAATTAACAGTCTGATAAAAACTTAGATAAATCACAGTACAAAATACGTGGTTACGGTTTGCTAAATACCGAAGGTTCTCAAAATTATCAAAAATTAAATTTCTGTAATGGGAAACATTACATAACAAACAGTTCGGATTTTGTAAAATTACTGTTGACTATACCCGAAAGAATACAAATATGTCTAAATTTAAAATTATGTTTGAAGATCTGGTCACTGTTATACCGATTTTCGGAGAAGTACGTGTCAGAAATGTCATGGTAAACATCACACAATGTAACATGGTGAAATCCCATTTCAAAATGGAAAAACGGAAATATTCCAAAATACAGAAAATACATCGGAAAGTACACAAGAAGTCGATAAATACAATAAAACCAAAGTAGGTATCTCTTTCTGCTTGTACTGAGATTAATGACGTTTTCCTTGCTACCTCGTTTGTTTAAGTCTTAGGTGGTGATTAAAAGCGTCAAAATATTCGTTGTTTGTTAGATATAAGTTTACAGCCCTATATACTATATAGCTTCGCTGATGACAGCACACTTGTTTCATCTTTTACTTTGAATGCTAGGACATCGGCTGCCAATGCACATCTCTATAGGCAGCAAGAGGTCTCCACATCTCAACAAGGACCTGGAAGAAATTCTGTCTTGGGGTGATAGTAACCAAGTAGAATTTAACGCTAGAAAAACCTAGGCGGCAGTTTTTTCTAAAGAAGTTATAGTCATGGCGGGACACTCGATTCCCTTGGCTTCATCAATTCATATATTGGGTGTCAATTTGGATAGTCATATCTCTTGGCATAGTCACGTTGCGGCCATTGCTAAGGCAGCCTCGCAGAAGCTTGGAATACTTTTCCGAACTAAGAACCTTTATACACCCCAAGAACGTTTGATGCTCTATAAAGCCCAAATTCGATCATCGCTGGAGTACTGTTCGCATATTTGGGGCTCTGCTCCTAAACATACCCTGATATTGCTAGATTCCATTCAAAGAAGAGTCATTTGCTTGATCGGTGACAAGCAACCTGGAAAGCCTTGAACATTGAAGGCAGGTTGGCGATTTGAGTCTATTTTCCACTTGACTTCACCCAGAGAGGTGCGTGGTAGAAATTCACGACGAGCCACTGCAGCCCACCCGTACGTAGTTCCGCTTAGTGTCTCTCGAAAGACACTGTTTAAAAATTATTTCATCTGAAGGACGTCATCACTCTGGAACGACCTCCCTGCGGCGGTGTTCCCCAACGAGTATAATCTTCAAATATTCAAGACCAATGTGAATCGTTTCGTGCGCACACGCACCGCTCGCAGAGCGCCATAAAGGATTAATCCTGCAGTGCTGCGCCTTATCGTAAAAAAAGCGAAAAACCTACTTTCGGACGGACACTATTTTTCTGTTAAAAAAAAATTAATTTTTGTTAATACCTAATAAAAAATATATACGTTCAATCCGACAACTGGTTATAAGCAATGTCTGTACCATTGTTAGTTCTAAAATGCAGTCTAAATCTTTAATCGCAGCATAATGCGTTCTCTACAAAATTATCATGCTTTGTAAAAGTGCTACAATATGCAGGTTATTTACCTGCAGTTAATGTTTCTAATGTGTCAATACCAAAAAATATATCAAATTGGCGGATCCTGATTTTTTAAGCTTAGCAGGCACCTTATGTCAGTACCAAATGTTGATTTAGAAACTATAGGTACCTGAAAATCGTTTATCTCTCTACCAGCACTTCCAAAAAATGAAGCAACACATCTGGAAAAGGTGACATAAAGAATATATTATTATATACAGCGTGTCCAGAAAAGTTCTAGTCATATGGGAATTTTCTTTATTGTTGACTTTACGCAAAAAAGTTATTCTTTTAAAAAGTTCTGCTTGATGTGCAAATAATATTGATATATCAAAACTTAAGATATTATGTACAGGGCGGCAAAAAAATATAGATACCTACACAGAATTACGTTAAGAGGGAAGTACTCTCAATTTTTATTTTAGAGCTAATTGTTATAAGAAAACTTTACTTAGGACTACAAAACGTGGTCAGATACAATTTTTCGTTAAAATATTTTAATTTACAGGGTTCCATCAAAAACACGTTGAGCATTCATTACGCCTTGTTGGAAACCAATTACGTAAAAAAATAATGCGAGATTATTTCATGTTCTAAAATCAACCTATTTACCTATTAGGAATATTAAAAACATTTAATTTCCCTAGAGCAAAAATAAATCGTGAATGTGAATAATAAACAACATTTTAGCAATTACATGACAAAAGCGATCTAAAAACAGATAGTTTAAAGTGAAAAATTATGTCTCCACATGCCCCCCTTCTTTTTCCATGCAAACTATATTACGCCTTGTAATTTCTCTTACTGTCGCCCGTATCTGTATGTATATTGGGAGTAATTTCTTGGACACAGTTTGTTATTACTGCTTCAGGATGGTCAATATCCTGAAAAGGTCTATGCCCATATACCATTTATTTTAATCGGCCCCATAAAAGGAAGTCCAGGGGTGTGATATCAGGCGACCTGGCTGGCCAAGAAATATTTGAACGTCTGCCTATCCAACGGTGCGGAAATACTTTATTCAAATACCAAGTTACTGTGTTAAAACTATGGCATGGGGCTTTATCATGTTGATACCAAATTGTACGTCTTATATTTAGTGGCAGTTCGTCAAGACATTGAGACAACTAGTTCCTTAAGAAGTCCAGGTAAATTGCAGCATTTATATTTTGTCGGAAAAAGTATGGTAAAACGATCCGATCATTAAAAATGCCACAACAAACATTGGTTTTAAATGAATATTAACTACGGCATTCGATTATAAAATTTGGATTGTTGTCACTCCCCACCGACAATTTTGGGAGCATACTACGCCGTTGGAAGTAAACATGGCTTCATCTGTAAATAATATTTTTCTTGCAAAAAAAGGATCAACTTCACACTCGCCTTGGAACCACGCGCAAAATAGGAAACGGGATTCAAAATCTCTAGGAGCGTGTCAATGTATTTCGGTTTATATGGATGAAATTTATTTATTTTTAAAATATTACTAGCAGTAGACTTTTTGACGTCAACTGGAATGGTTTTTGACAATTTTCTTAAAGAAATTTTCGGGTCTTCGATAACCGCTTGCATTACATTGAGTTGCTTTTCTTCTGTTGTGGACCATTTGTGTGTTGTTTCTTAAATACATTTTCGACGGAACCAGTAGCTTTAAATTTATTCATTACGTTTGCTATAGTGGCGCTATATACCATTTTGTCAGGGCGTCTAGTATTAAACATGAGTGCGGCTTCTCCAATAGGTTTATAGTGATCTCCGACGATAAGTACAATTTCTATTTTCTCCTGCAGCGTTAACTTTACAACCATGACGAAACTAACGAAAAACTCTGGTTAATAAGTCGAAAAATAGTAAATGATTTTTGACTAACGTGTCAATCTTCGTTACTATAGTATTGCACATAGTTGTTGCAAGATCGTTGCAGGTAACTGTTTAAGAAATAAAATAAAAAAATATTTTCCAAAGGCTTTTTGATGGTAGATACCCTGTAAATTAAAATATTTTAACAAAAAATTGTATCTGACCACGTTTTGTAGTCCTTAGTAAAGTTTTCTTATAACAATTCGCTCTAAAATAAAAATTGAGGGTACTTCCCTCCTGTGTTTCTATATTTTTTTGTCACCCTGTACATGATATCTTAAGTTTTGATATGTCAATATTATTTGCGCATCAAGCAGAACTTTTTATAAAGAATAACTTTTTTTCGTAAAATCAACAATAAAGAAAATTTCCATATGTCTAGAACTTTTCTGGACACGCTGCGCGCTGTATATACATAGTGCCAAAAAAGTCGCGCATAATGCATGTAACTCTTGAATTACCTCGTATACGAAAAAGTTACCTTTATGAAAGTTGTTCAGTAAATTACTCCCCATATTTCTACTTGCATACATTTCTTCTCTCATTTCTGGTTTGGTTGTAGAGGCCAATTTACTTTTTTTAAATGGAACACCCTGTATATGATTGCAAATTTGGATTCTACTGGGAAAACTCTGAAATTTTTGTATTTCAGATTTTCACCTGTCTGCAAGCGTTTCCGAGATAATGACAGCTCAAAAATGAAAAACTTTCTAATTATAATAATTATTCCTACCTAATACCCACCGCAGTTGAGTCAAGGTGTTTTCATGGCAGTGACCTAAGGGGTGTTAATTTTGAGTTCTTGTTTAATTTTCTGTGGTCTGATTTTTAATTTGTATGCACTTCTGAATAAGAAACAACGAGTTGAAATTTTAATAATAAGCGGTTACGGAAATATGAAGAGATTGCAAGATCAGGTTTGTGCACTTTTCAATGAATTATATCCAAACAGGCCTCCAATAAATCAGTCAACGGTGTGTCAAGTGGTAAAGAAATTTCGAGAAACAGGCAGTGTCAGGGAAGCCGCTAGATCAGGTCGACCTAAAATAGCAACCGGGAGAGACAAAGCTTTGGATATCATACTCTCAATTCATGAAAATCCAACACAATCATCCAGGCCAATGACATTGGATTTTAATGTGTCTCATCAGGCAGTAAAAAATTTGTTTAAGCAGGAGAAGTTGCATCCCTAGAAGATAAAGTTAATGCACGAGTTAAACGAGGACGATTTTGATAGAAGAGCCGAATTTTGTGAGCTGATGATGGAAAGATGCAATAACGAGCATAGTTGGTAGACATATTGTAGTACCTTTTTTCATAGATGATAATTTGAATGGCGAAAAATATCTGGACCTCCTCAGGAATCACATAATTCCTTCTTGCAGAATGGTTTTGCCGGCTGTAAATAATGACATAAACGAACAGGTAAGGCTTCAGCAAGATGGAGAACCTGCGCATTATGCTGTGTTAATGTTAGACATTACATAAGCGAACAATTCCCAGGACGTTGGATAGGCAGAAGGGGTGCTATTGACTGGTCAGCGCGATCCCCGGACTTAAACCCGTTCGACTTCTTTTTGTGGCGACACTTAAAGAACAAAGTCTACGTTGACCGTCCAAATGACTTAGAATCTTTAAAAGTCAGAATTACTGCTTAGCAGAAAATGGTGGCCATTTTGAGCACCTGATCCACTGAGAAGGTTTCACTTGTTTATTATTCCGATGTTAAGTTGTTCAATTTTCTAGGCTATTTATTTTGTTATTATAAAGTTTGTTAAAATTTTAAATAAATAGAAATTTGAAATACAAAAATTTTCCAGTTTTCCCAGTAGAATCTAAATAAATGCATATATGATAAGGTGTTTTGATTTTAGGAATTAATATTATAACATATTTGGTAGGTCTGTTTTTCGCAAAACTAGTTTAAAAAATATTGAAAAACTTCCACCTATATTAATGACTAATGAATATTTTTGACTTATCACCCCTATCTCTAAGGTCGTCAGTTGCTCTTTGGCCCATAATAACTGAGCACGCCCTGTAGTGTATATCCATCGTAATTGTATAATTATAATTTTATTTTTCCTACAATTGTGTTAATAAAAATACGTCACGAATTACGGAACTGCTTGCTTCTATTAGGTAATTCCTAACTGTACTTCAGAAACTGAAGGTTTTTTAACGGGTAAATTATAAATAGTAGTTATTTATATTGAAAAGTTATTACTACTTAATAGAAGAATCAATTAACATTTTGGTAGTCTGTCAATATTGAAAGCACTCATGGGCAATGTACTTTGGTTCAGATTGCAAAAAGAAATTACGCTAAAATTAAATTTTTCTTTAGTAATTTACAATGCGTTTTTTTTTAACCCGGGTCATTGGATTTAACGTGTTAAACTTTCAATCCTTTTGCTAGAACCCGTTCTACTGAAACTTGAAGCAGGCAAACTTCAGGGTCTTTTGTTTAAGAAAAGTTTATCAAATCAAATCAAATCAAATCAAATCAAAAATGCCTTTATTTTTATAACCAGAGAATTACATTACAAATAAAAAACTAAAAATGGGTGGCGGTATCCAACCAGGTTGCTCCATACAACCACCCTGACTTAGTTAATTTTAAAGACACTTATTGAAGTATGAAAGAACTATTTTTACACTGAATTTATAAAATTTTGATTGACCAATAGTTAATATATATGCTTTTTTAAATTTTATTCAATCTAAATATTCTTAATAATATACACTTAAATCTATGACTTATCTTTGCGCCAAAAATCTCTGAGAAATATCTCTTTAAAACATTTTTCTCTGTTAAAGAAAACTGATTTTTTTTAGGCTCGTAACCTTTGTCTCTCTGCTTCAGAGCAAGTAGAGGTGACGTAGTCATACTGTCATTTTCACAAAATAATTTTTAAATCTTGTGTCTCAAAAGTACCCAAAATCTCTTCAAAATGTCGACCCGTATTATACAGCAGAACGTATTTCAGATCTTAAACTCTATTAAAGGATTGTCGACACAAGTGGTCGATGACTTGGCCGATTCTATTCCTGATCATCTAGACCCGTTTAGAAACAATACTCCAACGCCAACGGTTCCTGCAAAAATCACTGAATGTATCATGGGTTCTTACTAAAAAAGACAAAAAAAGGCAATTGCAGTACCTGTGTAAACGAAAAATCAAAATGGAAGTAGCTATGTTTGGCCGTTGAAGAAAATCCTCAGCCTTAAAGTTTCCAAAAATTTGTATATTTGTGATAAAAAGGAAGAATCAAATTTTAAGCTCAAGAATGTGTGCTTTTTGCCTGATAATTCATATTGGAACAAATTAACAACGGCCAAACTATAACAAATGGAAATATATTCTGGAATTAAAGCACTTTCTATACTACAAATGGTGCAATCAACAAACAAAATACATTAATATGGACGCGAGAAAATCCTTACATAATGCAGGAGACGCATATCCAGACAAGACATCAGATAGTAAACGTTTGGGTTAGAATTATTGAAGACAGAATAATTGAACTATTTTTTAGAGATGGTAATCTGAATACCGACAAATATTTTGAACTGCTCTATCATCACGTCGGTATTGCAGTTTAGGGGAATACTTTTAAAAGGCATTTTACTTAATTTATTTTCATGAACTTTATTGCAGCATAATATATATCAAATTTGGAACTGAAAAATAAACAGACAATAAATATTTTGACTTTCAAAACTATTTGAAATTATCTCTGTCAAGAAAATAATTAATTGATATATAAATTGAAACAGGTTCTGTTCTTTTTTAGTCAGATATAGGCTAAGTAGGTAATTATTTTAACATTTTGCTCTCTCGAATTTTTTGGTTTACCGTACCAAGACACTCTGTAACACCGATATAATTATTAAATTATTATAAAGTAAATTTGGAAGTCTTTAATTAAATATATTTTTTGTTAGACTGAAGTTCGATAGATTTTTTTTAAATTTAGATAGGTGCAAAATTTCAACGGATCAGACTTGAGATGTACATTTAACAGGTTAACTTTGGTTTAATACCTTAATAAAGTCACGTTAACCTCAGAGCTAAAGAAACGTGTCTCCGATTCTATATATTTAGAGAAAACGAGGTTTAAAGTTTTAAAATATAGTCATTTTCATTAATTTATAGTCATACAGTAAAAAAAAAATTAAATTTTTTAGGAATTTATTTAAGTAAGTTAATCGACATGTTCTACGTTACAAATGTCAATAATAATTTCTATCTGGAAAAGTTAGGAACACTTGCGGCTATTTACCATTGAATAAAAACTTAGGTCAGGCAAGAAACACGTTAATCTCAACTTCAAAAAAAAAAATGAAAAAGGTCCTACAAAAATAGTTTAAGTGATTATATTTCACAAATTTCATTCCGTATCAAATTCTCTAATTGGCAGTTTCATATTGTAGCTATCATCATTGTGGGTTGCTATTTCACTGTCCCCTCAATAAGAGCGTGGACATGGTCGGCTTCTATATGAGTATATGACCTCTGAGAAAAGAGTTATGCATGAGTAATTTCAAGAAGGGGCAAACATTTAAAATGTAAAAGTAGTTTACTGCCATCATAATATTTCGACTGGGTAGTTGTTAGACCAAATAATTAATGTCTCTGCATCAGAGTCTTTTAAAACTTCGTTGGCCCATTTCAGCAAAGCCGATGCAATTTCATGGCCTCCTCTACCAGCAACAGATTCATCCCAAACCATGCAGTGAGCTTTTATTTCTATAGCGTCATATAACGTTAAACTTAAGGTCCAGAGCTTAAGTGAATAAAACTTTTAGCGTTAGATAGATGAGGTATCGATAAGCACTTTTGTACATATAACATGATTACTCTAGTTTGTTATCCCGCAAGTGACTTTCTTATAACTCCATTTTCAAACTATCGCACATATTACAAGTGTCGTTTTAAAAATGTAACGATATACCCAAGGTTTGACAATCTGACTCTTTGGAAGACCTTCCTCACCTTTTAGTTTATAGAGATTTTACATCTGGTTTATGCTAAGTTCACTTCTTAAGCACTCTCTTAATTTAATTTTTTCGCGACTATAGTAGGTTTTAAAAATCGAGAAGGACCGAATATGAGCGCGAATCCTGTTGTTAATATTTTCAGGCGACTTACTTTTTGGTGCATATCTGCCTCGCATGACTTGTAATGCAAAGCCTCGTCTTGATGATTTATTTTAATGCGTTTCTAACAACTGTGTGAGATATCCATAAATTATTCAAAATAAATAATTTTGCACACTTCGATATCTGTCTATCTATGTCAAAATTGTAACGTATTGTCGGTAATCTCTGCTCTTCTCTTTTTCTCCATTTGATAGTCTTTTACCTCTAACTCGGGAACTTTTTACTCTAGATTATTATATTTTAATATTACTATTATTTTCTATTTTCGTGTTCACATGTAGGAATAAAATCAGGATCTTCGTCACTATTATCCGCAAACGGTTCAGGTTCACTATCAACAGTTTATTCCATCTGTAACAATTAATATTTGCTATTCTTGGTTCAATAATTGATCAAATTCATGGTTATTATATTTCATTTCTGAAAAAGAAAAATTGTAAAAACTAGTGGATAGCTTAATAATAAAATAATAGAAATGATTATTATTACCTGAAATTGAATGATTATCCGTAACTTCTTCTGTAACACTAATGCCTTGAACGTTTGTATGATTTACAGAAAAGATGTCAGGTAGTTCTAAAAATTAATTAATAGCTTAGTGAAAACAGTACATAATATTATATAAGAATATATATATACTATATTAGAAATAGTTCAGTCTTTTAAGTATTTAGGGATAATAATGGATTCTAAATTAAAATTTGATGCTCATTTTGAAAACACTAATCTAAAATTGGAAAATAAATTAATTATTTTAAAAGAGTAAGTAAAAATTTAAGTTTGTTTTCAAGAAAAACAATATATTATAACACAATAATTTTACCTCATTATTTGCATTGCTCTACAATTATATATACTGCAAATGAAGGAATTTTTAGTAGACTTCAAATTTTACAAAATAAGGCGATGAGAATAATTTATTAAATGTTTATAAATACACAAAGATAAATTATATGTTAAATAAACTTAAATGGTTGAATATAAGAAATTTAATATTTTTCCTAGTTTGTATTTTTATTTATAATATTCAAAATAATTTATTACCATCTCATTTAAAAGACTTTATAACGCAAAACTTTGAAAATCATAACTATCAAACCAGAAACAATCAAAATTTTTGTTTAGGGAAAGTGACAAAAAATTTGACATATAAATCAATCTTTTTTAAAGGACTTCACGAATATAATAATTTAGATTCTTTAATTAAGAAACAAAATTCCTTAAGTAAATTTAAAAAATCCTTAAAAATATCATTACTTAGAAAACAAAATATCTGATAAAATTTATTTAAAAATATTTTTGGTGCGTAAAATTGTAATTTTAAATGTTTTAATTATTGTTAAAAAAACTAGAATTCATAATATTGTAGCAGTATTGCTAAAATAAATCTTGTTACTACTACTACTACAATTTATTATTATTGTTAGTATTATACCTATTGCCTACACCTCTTTATTTTAATATGAAATATTTTTATTTGCCTGACACTAAATAAGTATTTTTTTTTGCTGGTATTTTTTCTTTGGTAGCTTGAATAATCTCCATATGTATTACTGACGGACGAGATGATTTCTAGAAAATTAATAAAAGCTTAATGCTAAACAGTAGTATCTCCACACTGCAAAATATTATAGCAATACCTACTGTATTATTTAAAGTTAAGCCATCATTTTTATCCAACACAACTTTGCTGATGTTGTTTAAAAAATAGTCTTATTAAAATAATTTTTAGCTTACCTCGTATATTAGGGCTACCAGCGAGATTACCAGTAGGTAATTGATAACATTTTTTAAATTAATATTTCACCGACTTGTTTACGTACGGTGCCAACAGTGACATCAGTGACATAAACAACGGAACTACGATTGTATACCATTTTGGTATTTATAAAGACTAAACTGCGCAGAATCGTATCTTGGAAATACGACTATTTAGGTACCTCTTTGAAAAATTAAAATACTATTTATTCTAAATGTAATATATCAGAACTAGTAAGGAGAGACATACGATTATTTACTTCTAAGGTACAGAAATAAGGTGTGGTTTCCACAAGTGCACTAAAACAAGGCTTTGCGAAAAACTTACGTGGTAGATAGACATTCTAGCAATTACTTCTTCTTTCTTCATTTTAGTAATTCAAACCGATGAAGAAAAAGCCAATATACCTTAATTTATGTCCACCGCATAAAGTGTCTGCAGACTGCTCTTATATGTTTTGTACGAAGAGGTTATTTTTTGGAGAGTAAGAAGTTGATTTTTGTTGAGCAACAAAAGTTTTTGTTAAAGTGGTTGAAGTGTAGAAATATATTATTGAGGCTTTTAGTTCGAAAAAGTACCCCAAGCTTCTACGAGGCTACCTTACCTATAATAGCCGAGATGTGACTATGCTAAGGCATATGACCATCCAAATTGATGTCCAAAAAATTAATCAAGAAATCCAAGAGATCCATATTATCTATAAGATAGATACCTATAAGTCTAATTAATACCTACATATTAAGGTTTGACTTGGACGGTTTGTGGAGGAAGAAGCTTTCTTTTCGCGAAATATGAGATATTGTCCATATATTACAATGGATACAAGTGATACTTACCAGCAGAGGACGCGTTTGTTTCGAGATATCGCGCAGATTTACCATAACCGCCCTAGATCCTGAAAATCCCACTACGTGTAATTCGGAATGCTTTAAGAGTAGGTACTTAAAAATGCGATCGATTGTTAGCAACACCCACTAACATTTTTTGTTGCACAATAATATAGAGTAGAGACTCACTGTGTCACTTTTTCTATTACATATTGACGCTCTCCGCTTTCATCGCTGCTTTGCTCGCCTGTTGCTATATTATGTTTAGCCTAATTAAGTCAATGTATAGAAAAAAATAATTTTCCATCGATTCCAGTTAAAGATGAAATATTTCTGAAGTTTTCTAATGCTGACAAATACACAGACTATTTCTTCAGAAAGATATTTACCTCTCTTATAACCAACAGTGGAATGAGACGACCTGGGGATTGAACTTCCGAAACAAGTGCTGAGAGTTATGTTATTATGGTATGAGATAAAATCATTAAAACAAAAACACCGTCACCAATATATCAAAACCGTCCGTTTCCTCGTCCAATAAATTGGAAGTAACGAACAAACTTGATTAGGTATATTCATTTTACAATATAGTGAGGAACCTGAACTAATTCTTCAAGTAAATAATTTTATAAATAAATTTCACTTTTCAGTAATTATTTCCAATTTTTAATATGATTATTTTAAGAACTGACTAAAACTTTTGGAGTATTGAATTATTTTGGGCTATATATATAGCTTTATTCCCGTGATTTGTATATAAAACCCTCCTTATTAACATTATTAATATCCCCGTTATGCTAATAAACCAATTTTATCACAAAAGGTAGTAAAATTGCAGTAATAGTGGCCAGATAAAATAATGGAAAAAATAATTATCTCTCGCTGAAAAGACGTAATAAGGTAATCACACCTCCGTAGCCAATGGCAACTTCTTATTAGGGATAACTACCTACGTAGCTTCTTAGATTTGGACATCTGGTGCAGGAAAAGTGGAAAAGGGAAGTATGTCCTATCCTGTTTATACGGGGTATTCAATGACAGTTCTTGTATTTTAGATACTATTAAAAAATTATAAAATTTGTACAGGGTAATTCAAAAACGTGGGACAGATTTAACTTGTTTTTCTTTCGCTACAAAGGATGCAGGGTGTTTAAATCTTTTAAAAATAAAGAAAAGTACTATTATAGCTTATAAGTTAAAAAAAAAATTACAACTGTAAATGTGGTGGAACCAAGCACACATGACTGAAAAAGGAGACTTTTTATTGGTCACATCTACAGAATCAAACATTTGTCTTCTTCTAAACATGGGCTTACTCTTCTTTTTACAGAATCGAAGACATTACTTGGGGGGAGTTGTTAATTTCCTGAAATTTATATATGATTTTTACCCGGAGGTCTTTTGCATTTTCGCAAGCGGTTTTAAAAACAGTGTTTTTAATGTGTGACCGTGAAAAAAAGTCGCACGATGTGAGATCACAAAACCGGGGTGGTACGTATGTGATACGTTTGTAATTGATTCTACGGCATACTTTAAAGGCCTTTTTTATCTTACTATACGAGGTGTGCCCCACAAGGGAAAATTTTCACTCTTCTCTTCATTAATTCCAATTTTAATTCAAATATCAACATTATTTTAATAGATATAGATATGTTCGAAATTAGAATATCTAGAAAAGAACAAAAAAAAATATAAAACTTTAGTACCCTGTATCTCCGAAATGAAGCATTTCTTGGTCTTAAGGAGTCTTGATACCAAAAAAGCTTCTTGTCCTGACGAAATTCCAGTCATTGAAATTAAGACACGCGCTGATGAATTGACACCGGTATTTTGTAGGCTATTTAACTTATCTTACAAAAAAGGAATATTTCCTTATTGCTAGAAAACTGCGCGAGTCCGGCCCATACCCAAAAAAGGCGAGAAGACCTTGCCAAGCAACTATCGTCCAGTCGCATTGCTTTCGGTTATATCAATAGTTATGGAGAAAGCTATCACGAAAAATTATTAAATTACCTGGAAGGCTTCAATATTATTAGTAATCGCCAGTATGGATTCAGTAAGTCTAGATCAACAGGAGCTTTTATGTAACTCACGTTTGAAACAATGCAACAGAACATTATGGGGAGTCCCAGGCGGTAGCACTGGACATTTCCAAGGTCTTTGACCGAGTATTTCTTTAAGACCGTTCTCTTCGAGTAGCGATGGACGGATTTCTATGAGACATATTTACCATCAATGCCGGAGTCCCTTAAGGTTTTATATTCTCGCCCACCCTCTTTTTACTATACATTAACGATATTTTGGAAAAATCTATGCACAGCACACTTGTTTCATCTTTTACTTTGGATGCTCGAACATCGACTGCCAATGCACATCTCTGTAGACAGCAATGTTTAAACATTTTTTCAATTGTAGAACGTCATTACTCTGGAACGACCTCCCTGAGGCCGTGTTCCCCAACGAGTATACAATCTCCATAGATTCAAGACCAATGTGAATCGTTTCCTGCGCACACGCACCGCTCGCAGAGCGCCTTAAAGGATTAATCCTGCAGTGCTATGCTTTATCTTAACAAAAAACTTCCGGACATAGCTTTATAGGACCTTTCTTCATATGTTTGGGCAGGAAAACTATTCCTGGATTTTTTCGCAATATTAATGAAACACCATGTATGTACATAAAAAACCCAATTCATTTATTAAAATAAGTAGGACAGTGTCGCGACAGTCGCATCTTTATCTTTGCTAATAAGTGCGGTACCGTACAAAAACAGGGAAATCTGGGCATCCTGTATGTGAAAGTCCAAAATTATCCTTAAGAAAGAGAGCAGATAAGTTGAATATCGAAATTGATAAATCTTATATACAAGATAGGTATATTAGTCAGCAACCATTTTCTGGCATACAAACGAAAATTGATTAATTAATTGCAGAATGGAGATGAAATGTAGTTTGGTAATTCGAGAAAAGACTTTAGAGACTAGACTATTTTAAAAGAACATTTTTCGACAAGGGCGCTTTTACAATAAATGGGATTAGTTCAGGTCTCTATATAATTGCAGATATCGGAAGTTTAGAATTGCACCAATCATTATTAAAAAAAAAAAATGTTTGGTGATAATCATTCTAAAGTAATTATTCTAATTTATCAAGAATAAGTATTGGGCCTTATTTTATGAAAGGGAATTCAAATAAAAGTTTTACCTGGAAATTTTGAATAATTTTGAGTTAATAAAAAACTGATTTTTGAACAGGATGGATGTCCTGCATACTTTACTTTACATTGGCCGTTTTGCTTGATACCATGTTCTAGCACCTTAAGAATATTTTCTATGGGTTACAAAAAAACAATGATTATAAAGATAAGTTTGGCGTACTAAAAGAAAACCCTTACTAATTTCATTGAAAGTGTCCACACAACCTTGTGTGAAAGCTTATTCCAATAAAAATAGGGGTATTTAGTATAAGCGATCCCGCCCACAAAGATGCACTAGCAGCAGTATGTATGTACAGGGTGGCTGATTAGTGCGAGAAAGTCCAATATCTCCGTTGTTCTTTAAAATATCGAAATTTATTAAATGCAAAGGTTCTAGGATAAACAAGAGCGCAAATTTTAAAAATATTTTTGGATATACAGGATGCGCCAAAAAAGTGGGGTTTAGCAAAAATGTATTTTTTCAAATGGAACACCCTATATGTTATATTATTTTTGGATTCTACATAAAATTATAGTAATTTTTTAATAAGTGCATTATAGGTCTAAACTTAATAGTTTCCGAGTTATCGACTTTTCCAAAATGACATTTTTGAACTTTGACAGCTTCTAGTTTTCTAACGGTACTTCTTAGAGCAAAACGGCTTACATGTCCCTATCTTACTTTTTAATTGTCTTCAAAAAAATATCAATTTCCGGTTAAACCGGATGTAACTTGAAAGTCGGAAATATAGTACTTCCGGTTTAACCGGAAATTAATATTTTTGGGAAGACAATTAAAAAGTAAGATAGGGACATGTAAGCCGTTTTGCTCTAAGAAGTACCGTTAGAAAATTAGAAGCTGTCAAAGTTCAAAAATATCATTTTGGAAAAGTCGATAACTCTAAAACTATTAAGTTTAGAACTACAATGCACTTATTGAAAAACAACTGTAATTTTATGTAGCATCCAAAAATAATATAACATATAGGGTGTTCCTTTTGAAAAAATACATCTTTGCTAAACCCCACTTTTTTGGAGCATCCTGTATATCCAAAAATATTTTTAAAATGTGCGCTTTTGTTTATCCTAGAACCTTTGTATTTAATAAATTTCGATATTTTTAAGAACAACGGAGATATTGGACTTCCTCGCACTAATCAGCCACCCTGTATATACTACCTAGGTCAGTGCAGTTATAGAATTTTATATGGAATGCTGAGAACAAAATCACATATATCTGTTTTTTTTCGGGGATGGTTAGTTTTTGCTGTTCTACTTATCATATTAAAACCTGAACTATAAATACTGAACCCCCCGATTTTCCCCCAATATACATTTTTTTTGGTTTCTTAAAGTTATCTCGGTTATGGTCACTTTTGCGTGAAAAAGTGAAAAGGAAAAAAAATGTAGCTAATAAAGTTCTACACAAAATTATTATGTAAAAAATAGTTTTATTAAAGCAGTGGCAAACCACAGAGACCTAAAAAGGTTCAAAATATTCAAAAAGTAAAAAAAAATATTTTAAAGTTATTCTTCCTAGAAACATTTAAACTTTCACAGTTCCTAGGTGTTAAAACTGATTTAGGGTTATATTTTATCATTCTTGTTCAGTTGAGCTACGACAATCTAGAGAACAGCGTAATGTAAAAGATATAGGTAAATAAGCTTTTGGAATGGGTTAATCTTCATTCACCTTTCGGCCAAAATATAACTAATTTAGAGCCAATATCATCAAGAATAGTTGCTACAAAAGAAATAAATTGCTATGCAGCTCATGAAATAAGCGAAAGTATTGTACATAATTTACTGTAGTAAATTTTTATCACCTGACACTAAAAATATGTAGTAAAGTTAAAAGTCAAACATTTTTCATTTTTTAATAAAACAATAAAACTATGGACCTTCCGTAAATCCTAGCCAACTTTTTAACCAAATTATATGTACATACAAGTCCCAAGAAGATCTTAAGAAATATTTTCAGCATGAATTGGCACCCTACCCACTAGCCCTCATTGAAAATGGATTGCTACAAAAAAACTAAAAAATTAGCATTACTTGGATTTTTCTGACAAAAAGTGCCCATTAGATTCAATCCCTGAAAACAGCGTTTTTGTTTTTGACGGGGGTTTTTTAATTCATAAAATTATCTGGCAATTTCCATCAACTTATGGTAACATTTATATTCAGTATGTTAATTATATTACAGCCAAATGCAGAAAAGGATGCTGTTATAAAGACCGCTGATGATTTATTAATGTCCCTTTACGCGCCATATAAGTGAACAAAAGATTTAAATGAGCTTCGTTTTTTAAAATTTATTATTAACACAGCACGACAAAATTTAAATTAAAACATAGAGTTAGCATGTCTGCCTCCAACATCAGATGCAGCATGTTACCACAGTTTACGAGTTTACCCTCAAATTCAGGAATGGATGGATATGGGAAATGGATTTAATATCTCCTACTACATGGGGTTGGGAAAAACAGGGAGAAGCTATACAGCCTATACAGACCGATAAGCCAATAACAGAAAGTTTTGCAGCTGCAGAAAGGACAACCTAAACAGATCTAATCTATGTGGCCAGTGCCAAGGCAATGCATGCAGTAATTGTATCCAGGAGTACGAGGATGCTTTATTGGAAGATAATGTCTAGTATCTTCTTCTAACTCAGGTAAATATTCGTATTTTTCAAGTAATTCTTTATGAAAGTTCAATATATAATTTCATTTTTTCTATGCATTTTTTAATTTTAATTGGATAATAATAACAATAGTACACCAATACAATGGATATGATTAAATACCTATATTTAAGAAAGAAATTGTTAATTTAATATTAGGAATTGAAAAAAAAAAGAATGATCAAAACGTAAGGTATTCATTTTTTTAAAAGTATTATTTGACTCTTTAAGCCTCTGTGGTACGCTACTATTTCAAAATACTATTTGTTAATATAGTCAACTTGTATAAAATATAATGAAGTTTCTTTTTTCTCTCTTTACATTTGTCGCAAAATTAACCGTAACGGAGATAATTAAAAAAAAAAAAACAAAAATGAACATTGGGGAGGGGTTTTCCCCGAGATGGGTGCAAGTATGCGGTATACCTACTGCATGGTCTTAATCTAAGCTTACATACAGTTAACCAGGCTTTTAACATAATATGGCATATTTCTAGTGGATCCAGCTTCGATGTCATCCTTCTGCCTAATTATGTATTTTGACACTTCGTGATGGCCTGGCCTACTCGCCTCATGAGATATCCATTTCGGCATACTTATAAAAATATTCGTAATTCTTTACTTGCCAGCGGTAGTTTTATTTAGATATCATCCATCCTTTCCTGATCCTGCATGAAAGAACAATAAATTCAATGATATACATTTAATTCTGCGCTTTCCATATCATATATTTCATTTTTCCCGTTAACAAGTTTTAATTAGGAAACCTTTAAAAATTCGAGCCACACACAGGTCGATAAATGCAGGTAGACAATTAAAACTAAAAATAATGATATTTTTTAAACAGACACTAATCCGATTATAAGAGTCGTTATTGCGTATACGTTGATTGAAAAATATGTCGACGAATAGCAAAACTATTTGTATTATTAAATCTATTTTGAACATAAATTATTTTAGGTCTTCTAAAAAAGTAACGCGAAAAACCAAATATAGCCATATCGAGACAATCGATTCCTATATGCTAAAGCAGAACCACGTCTCCGTGGTGTCAAGTGGTTCGTTGTGGATTTCTACCATGTTTCGCTCTGAGTGGAATCAAAATTATTTGAATCTCTTGGTGACTTCCTTGATAATGTGACAAATAATTTTCAAAGGTACGAATCTTCAGCTAAAGTGCGATTTCCCGAAGCTAAGACGTTTCTTAGAGGAAAATAACTAGAAGGTCACTCAAATCAATCAATCAAAAACATGCTTTATTGTCCAAGAATACAAATGTTCTCATTGACAAAGCTCCCTAAAACTACGCCCAACCTAAAATTACAGGTCAAAACAGAAACAGAAAGGGACAAAACGCCCATAATCACAAAAATATATAAATCATAAATATAAAAAATAAAATAATTACACTAACGACTTAAAATTGTAGAATCAGGTTAAGGGAAAACAAAAAAAAAAAAAGAAAAACCAAGATCACGACAAAAAATAAAGCTAATTATTTGTATCAAAAAAAAAACCAAGATCACGACAAAAAAAAGCTAATTATTTGTATCATTAAAAAATTCATTGACAGTATAGTACGCTTTTCTAATTAAAAAATTTTTTGTTTTCCTTCTGAATCTCCTCTCGCATTGCTGACTCCATAGGTTGATTGATAGATGATTAAAGATTTTTTTGCCACCATATATTAAATATTTTTAATCTGATTGGACCTAGGAATAGGCAAGCTGAGGGTAAATAATTAACGCATATTATAATGAGTAGAAACAAAGAGATTGTTCCTATATTTTTTATACATCAAGCAGGCAGTCTCAAGAATAAAAATACAGCAAACTGTCAAAATTGCGTGTCTCAGGAATAATGGACGACAAGAATCACGAACTCCAGCCCTGCACATATATCTAATCGCTCTCTTTTGTAACACAAATACTGAATTAAACAAATATTGAGAACAAGAGCCCCAAAAACAAATCCCATATCGAAGATGGGATTCAATTAGTGCATAGTAGGAATTTTTGGCAATGGTAAAGTCTAAGTTAACGGATATAACCCTCAAGGCATAGCAACTGGAAGAAAGTCTTTTACATAGCTGTATTATGTGATATTCAAACCTAAGAGCATTATCTATTGATAGACCCAAAAACTTGCTGACATTAGTCATAGAAACAACTTCATTTTCTAAATAATTATTATCTAAGTTACATTTCAAATTTAAAATATTAGGTTTAGAAATATTGAATAACAGTAAATTTGAATCACACCACTGTTTTATTTTGCACAAGTCAGAATTTATATTAAGGTGAAGCCGATCGCTGTTTTGATCGTGCCAGAGAACAGTGGTGTCATCCGCAAAAATTGTAAATTTTCCCGTTATGGGAAGGTGGGGTAAATCGTTCACATAAATTAAAAAAAGGAGCGGACCCAAGACCGAACCCTGCGGGACACCCGTATTTATACTCAATTCAACAGAGCTATTGGAATTAAATGTAACCGACTGAACACGAATTACATTTTTCTCCGAAAACTGTTCATTGTGTTTATTTATCTGGCAAAGATTTAGAATATAAACACTATTTTCCTATAGTGGATACTTTAATAGATAACTTAAAGCAAAGATCGGAATTATACCAAAAAATTTATAATGGTTTTGGACTTGCCTTGTACAAGATTTCAATTGTCAGAAGACCCGAAACAAGGCTTTGCGTCAAGAGAGTCCAGATTAACTGGTACCAAAAAGTGAAGTACCTGGGACTTATCCTCGACCATAGACTAAACCGGAGGTTAAATTCAATATATCGAATCAAGTTCGCGTTGCGTCAAATGAGTTCAATATATCCCCTGCTTCACAGGCGGAGTAGACTTAGTAATAGAACCAAAGTTAATCTCTACAAGGCCCTGGTGAGGCCGGTACTTACCTATGGAGCGCCATTATGATGCAACATAAGTAAGTTCGAGCTGAATAAGTTCCAAGTAATTCAAAATAGGGCATTAAAGACGACAGCAAATGTTCCTAGGTATATGATGACCAGGGCTTATTTATAATCAATTTCCAACGTTTCTTAAAGTATCCAAGTAGGTAAGCCGTATAATAATTGGACAGTTTTGATAATTATTGGACACCTAAAGGTTGTAATTGGACGGACCTTGTATGTAAATATAACATAAATATAAACCAGAAAAAACGTCTAAAATATGTAAGTTTTATTGCTCAAATGTAACACAAACCTGTAACCTGAACTACACATAATGCATAAAACACTAATTAGTTTTTTTTTATTTGGTCATTATACGTATCAAATAGTTCATCAATTTCTGAATCTGACGAATCATCACTCTTGACTTTATAGCAAAGATGTCAAAGCAATAATTCATCTTAATCTCCTTATGAATCAATAATTAAAGGTTGATGTTTTCTTGGAATGAATAGCTTATAAAAGGAATTGTTACAATCATCATAATCTATCTAATCTCTACTGTCTATCTGTCTGTGACATAAAAAACAATTGTTACTGTTACTAATTTTTTTTTGTACATTTTGTATCTTTTTTGAATTTATAACTGCCCTCTTTTTTAAACTTGGTTTTTCTTCGTGTTTGAGTTTTTTCTTCTCTTTTTCATTATTGCCTTTTTCCCCACTTCTTTTTAAACATTGCCTGATAGTTATTTGATATTATTGCGAAAGGATATCTTTCTATATTAGGCTTTTCCTTTCTTTTAGGCTTTTCCGATACGATCCAAATAATTGGGATTGCAGATCACGCTTGGTAACACTTTGCTTTGGTTCTTCTAGTTTCTTACTATTCTTAGAATCTTGAACAAGAGCATGGACTAAAGCCTCTACTGTTACCTTGTTTAGGGGTTGTAATGGTGGTGTGGTACAAGTAGTTTTAGTGCTTAGTTAAATTACTACTTGACACGTTATAATGTTTAGAAATTTTAAAAAGGCTCGTTAAATCTGCATTAAAAAGACCGGAAAATTTTTGATTTAGATTTTCGAACTCATTGATTCGTTTTTGACCTACAATTTTGACAGAAATATTATAGGACATTACAGAGTCTTGTAATGAGGGGTATTCGTCAGACTTATTACTGTTTGGTTTTTGAATTCTACCAAGACATTTCATATAATGAACAGGCGCTGCTGGTCCATAAGGTCATTTGGCCAATGGCCCACCAACTAATTTCTGATGGAATTAATTTTTTAATCCAAAAAATAATAGTCCTATAAAACGTGGATTTCCAACTTCCCCCCATAAAGAATCGAGCTAAGCAAAGCTATAATAAATTATTATTCCTCCGGGCTCGGCCGTATTTTAAACCGACCCCGTAGGTTTATATGACAGTAGAAAACTATAAACAGAGTGTCAATTTGAAAACTTTCAATGCAAATATCTCGAAAACTACAAAAGTTAGAACAACGCGATTTGGTATAAATATTATTTGGGTAGAGGGAACTAGAACCACCATACTATAGTCAACCACCATCACTTTAAAATTGAAAGGTCTCACTAAGTTGTACTTAGCTACACAAAAAAAAATTCATAGAAAAGAAAATTTGTAATCTGAATGAAACGAAACTTTGTAATTTATAAAAATATTAAAATCTTAAGATGTCAAAGCAATAATTCATCTGAATCTCCTTATGAATCAATAATTAAAGGTTGATGTTTTCTTGGAATGAATAGCTTTTAAAAGGAATTGTTACAATCATCATAATCTATCTAATCTCTACTGTCTATCTGTCTGTGACATAAAAAACAATTGTTACTGTTACTTATTTTTTTTTGTACATTTTGTATCTTTTTTGGATTTATAACTGCCCTCTTTTTTAAACTTGGTTTTTCTTCGTGTTCGAGTTTTTTCTTCTCTTTTTCGTTATTGCCTTTTTCCCCACTTCTTGTGAAACATTACCTGATAGTTATTTGATATTATTGCGAAAGGATATCTTTCTATATTAGGCTTTTCCTTTCTTTTAGGCTTTTCCGATACGATCCAAATATTTGGGATTGCAGATCACGCTTGGTAACACTTTGCTTTGGTTCTTCTAGTTTCTTACTATTCTTAGAATCTTGAACAAAAGCATGAACTAAAGCCTCTACTGTTACCTTGTTTAGAGGTTGTAATGGTGGTGTGGTACAAGTAGTTTTAGTGCTTAATTAAATTACTACTTGACACGTTATAATGTTTAGAAATTTTAAAAAGACTCGTCAAATCTGCATTAAAAAGACTGGAAAATTCTTGATTTAGATTTTCGAACTCATTGATTTATTTTTGACCTACAATTTTGACAGAAATATTATAGGACATTACAGAATCTTGTAATGAGGGGTATTCGTCAGACTTATTACTGTTTGGTTTTTGAATTCTACCAAGACATTTCATATAATGGACAGGCGCGGCTGGTCCATTAGGTCATTTGGTCAATGGCCCACCAACTAATTTCTGATGAAATTAATTTTTTAATCCAAAAAACAATAGTCCTATTAAACGTGGATTTCCAACTTCCCCCCATAAAGAATCGAGCTAAGCAAAGCTATAATAAATTATTATTCCTCCGGGCTCGGCCGTATTTTAAACCGACCCCGTAGGTTTATATGACAGTAGAAAACTATTTACAGGGTGTCAATTTGAAAACTTTCAATGCAAATATCTCGATAACTACAAAAGTTAGAACAACGCGATTTGGTATAAATATTATTTGGGTAGAGGGAACTAGAACCACCATATTATAGTCAACCACCATCACTTTAAAGTTGAAAGGTCTCACTAAGTAGTACTTAGCTACACAAAAAAAAATTCATAGAAAAGAAAATTTGTAATCTGAATAAAACGAAACTTTGTAATTTATAAAAATATTAAAATCTTAAATCTTATTGAAAATGTAGCAAATTTTCATCTAAGTTCCTATTTCCGGCAATATCCAGCTGATTTTGATTTGAAAATATTTTGAGCAGTTAATAAAATAAAATTCATTTTTTTCATTTTTAATTTGATTCAAATTACAGTTCCATCTAGCAAATGGTACTTTAGTTAGCTAAATAAGAAAGCTTATTTTTAGGGTTTACAATCGAAATGTCCAATAACTATGGTATGTCCAATGACTATAGGGTTTACCCTAGTAATAAAATAATTAAAAATAATATAACAAAATTACTTCAGAATAATGATATTGTTAAAAGTTTGTGAAATATTTTTTTCTGAAATAATTATTATGTTGCTTCATAATTCTCTGTAATTAATTATAATAGTTAGTTGGGAACAAAGAATTGAAATAATTAAAGTGTAATTTTTCGATATTGAATAAAATTTTAAATGGCAGATGGGTCGAGTGATACCACATTGGAAGGGTATTTTCAATTTACAAGAAATAATGATCTCCAACTGGCAAAATAATTCATCGATCCAATGCTTCAGACACGCACTGTATCATCGTGTTTAGGTCTCGGTCATTCAACTTACTGCAAAAATTAATAGTTAAACTGAAATGACACTCCTTGCTTAGTTGTCCCTCACCTGAACTAACCTAAACCTCGAAACTAACAAGAAAACAATAATTAATTATCTTTACAAAATAAATTATTCTCAGATTTATTTATTTTTCTACTTTCTCATATGAAGTAATCTTATAAACGACATACGAGTAGTTTAATCGAAAAATAGCCAATTTCCAGGTCCATTTTTAGAAATACGCGTATCAGATCGCTTTAATTATTGAACAAACTTGATATCTTGTACACCTCAGGCACAAATAAAGAACACACAAAAATGATAAAATGTAACGAAATTCACTATGATGTTCATTTATTCGCACAGAATATAAACAAATTATGAAAAGAAAAATGTTCACTTTTGAAATTATAATTCTTAGTTAATAGGTATTCCATTTTTACTTTCGAACAACGTGATCTTAGCAAGCAACAAATATTGATATTTTTGCACTCTGACATACTAAAAGGTACTAAAATTAGATTGAGAGTTGGACAATACCACAGCCCCTATAAAGGGGGGTTAAGCAGTATCATGAGGCTTTATAGCTAAATCTTAGTTACAATAAATGATGTTGCAATAATTGTAGGTAGAACTTTTATTTGCGCAGCCACAAAAATCTTACCAAATATTATTTTTGCTCGAGGTTTTCTTAGTGTACACGGTGGTCTTAAAATACAGATATTTTCGTTACTTAAAAATGTGTCTAAAAGTAGATTTCTCCATATATATATTATTACTAATTTAAAAAACTGCTGAGATTTGTTCTTCATTTATGTATAATGTATATCATACCTATAGGTACCGCATTAGTCGAGTTTCTAACTCTTAAGCGTTTATTTTAAAAAGTTATTCCTGTTAGATGCTTATATAGTCAATAGGTGCAGTGTCATTTGTCAAGTCACTGTTGTTATCGGAATTAGTATTCGAGATTACCCGACCTTAAGCCATTAGATTTTTAGCTATAGAGTATATTTAAAGCAAAAATTTAGAAATCACCAGTAAGTTCAAGAGGAGAGTTTCTACAAGATCTAGATTAAATAAATAATAAGTTGCATGAAAGAGAAGGTGATATATGGTCATTGACCAATTGACCTTATGGAAGAGCCGCCACTGCCCATTTCTAACATTAACGCTAGAATTTTCGCCCGCGGAGCATTTTTCTTTCACTGACGACTGACACGTTCCTTCAAATTTATCTCCATTAGGTTCATTTTATTGTGCGGCGAAAATTTAGAAACTAACCTAAACTAACTATTTTTCCTTTAACTTCGCTGATATTATATAATAATATGCTTGATTTGTTGAGGAGAAATTTGAAAAGATACATAAGGATATGATATATCCAACTAATTCTTCCAAAATAGTTATCTTGCGACGCTTTCTTTTGGCAATGAGAAAAATTTTTCCTCAACCTTACTTACTTTACCATGGGGTAGGAGGCGGTTGGTTAAATCATGAAGTCAATAGTTTTCGACTGGTTACGGTAATAACATACCGACCTAAAAGTCAATTCTAACAGTGTTTTGTAATGGTAAATGTTATTAATTTGTTTATTTGTCTTACTTCGCTAGAAACTACATATCAAAAAGAAAAGCACTCGGAATCAAATATAGAGAAATGCATTGGCTAATTGGAAACACCTCCACTCTGTTTCCACATAAAAACCGTTATGCTTTACCAGCATATTATACTTAAACCCCTATGGACCTATGGTATCCAATTATGGGGCCGTGCCAGTGAGAGTAATTTGCAAACCTTTTAAAAGGTCGAAAACAAAGTACTGAGAAACGTTGGGGATGCAATAACCTATATCGGGATCTGAGTATGGATACTGTTGAAAAGGCTAGAGTTAAATTTATCATGAGTCACGAACAACGACTCCATTACCATATCAACGGAGAGGCGATCCAGCTCCTTGATCCTTCCGAACCGAGTTGCAGCAGAGCATTGTTCGCATGAGCGTATATACGTTAGTTTTAGTGTAGGTACCAACCTACTTAGGTAGGTATACTTCGTTTATTAGAAATCTAAGGATATTATGACAGTATAATTTTAGGTTAGTTAAAAGTTCCTTATTGAACTTTATTGATCAGATTTGGATGTCCCAAATGCTCTGTAATTAAGCGTCGGTGACGGTAATTCGGTAAATATTTGTTTATTTAAGAAACCTATAACCACGCCAAAATGCTAGTTACTGACCGTGACTTACTATGCCGTCCTAGTTAGGAATACTGTTAAAAGAAGTAAGTGTAGTTACACGTAGTGTAATGGTAGTTTATAATTTGTTTCATTAAGTTATCATTGTTTGGAATCTTATTTCCCTCGTTTTTATTATTATAACCTTTTACTTGACATGAAGACATTATTGACAGAGTCATATTTTTGTACCCTTCGTATAACAAACAACTCGCTTAGTTACCGACGAATATAAAAGCGCGCGAAATTTCCAGATTGATTCGTTGACAACGTGCGATTATTAGAAAATAATAATAGTCTATTTCTCACCATCCAAAGTATAACTATACGCGTTTTTTGAGATCGAGATCTCAAAGAGAAGAGTATATAGTGAAAGATGCAGTAATACACGCAAAGATAGAATTTCCATCATACACGCAAAGATGGAATTTCCATCTAAACCTACCAAATTACCGATTTCCCCAGGGGAAATGCCATCAGACGACTCTTCTGAGGAAGAGGACCCGCCGCTACGTGAAGCACTGCGACGGAAAATGGAGGAAAGAGCCAGGATCCAAGAAGAAAAATGGGCATGAGCAATGGAAGACCAACATGCGAAATGGGAAAAACGACTAGATGATGCAATAACACGAATGATAGACGAAAAGACCAAAGAAGTTAGCGAACTGAGAGAACAAAACAACAAACTCCAAGAAAAAATATCAAGGTCTGAGAGCCAGTTCAATACACAAAACACACACATCTTGGACATAATTTACAATATACAAGGACAACTCTGACACAATTACAAGTAATAATTACACAGAAGAAAACATGACAAAGGTACGAATAAATGCCAATATTAACGAACAAAACGAAATTAATGACGTAGACATGACAGACGATGTAGACATGACAGCAACAAACAAACGCAAGACAAATGCAGATAGTTCAGAAAACGACGACGGACAAATAGTTTACCAAAAGATCAACGACCAAAGAAAGAGACAAGCGGTGCAAAAAAAAAATAATAATAATAAATGCCTTTATTTCTGAATACACAAATAATTCATCCCATACAAAAGAAATTTAAAAACAAAATGGTATGTTCAGAAAAAGGCGAAGTTCAGATGAGGTATTCTAGAATACCTCCCTGATCAACTCAACCTAAAGTGAAATATAACTCTAAAATATATTTACATAGCTACATAACTACATAACTGGTGGTGTATAATATATACTTATTAAACAGATTAATTCTACCGGTTACCTCTAATGTATTTCGTATACTAGCATATACTAAGCAGATATTGGAAGATTTTTGAAATTCTTCGGAAGGGAGTTGTAAAACTTTGCAATGCTGTATAAGAAACTGCGCTTAAAAAGTGCGATCCAGTGATGTGGCGGCGTTATCTTACCTCTAAACCTAATGTTAAGTGTATGAACATGTGTTCGAAAAACAATTTAGTGTATAGGTATCTACGACACTTTAAACTAATAATTTTATAAAAGAAACATGCTCTTCTCCTAGTCATATCCAGCCATCCCGACTCGATCAGTTTATGGGATATATGTTGATATTTTCGGACACCGTGAATAAGTCTTAAACAAGAGTTTTGAACAAGCTGTATCCGACGCTTATCGATACTGTTAAGGCAACTTCCATAAACAATATCACAGTGGCTAAATAGTGAGAGTACCAGAGAGTCGCACAATAAAGTTTTTACCTTTCTTGACAAAAAATGACGCATATGGTAGACCAGTTTCAATCTTACAAAGGCATTTTGTATACATCTTGACACATGCGCACTAAATTGTAAGGAACTATCAAAAATGATGCCCAAATTGCGAGCATTTCTCACTGGCAAAAGGGTATTTATTTATATTAACATGCATTTTATATTTAACCTGAACCAGCAAACTCAAAAGACTGCAAACATCACCCGAATATGAAAAAGAACATTATAAATGACAATCTAAATGCAAACATGAACAATAACATCACCAGACCAAAAGAAAATCCCAACTTTAAATGAGGCGAGCAAAATAATGCAAATTTAAATCAAAACAACCAAAACCCTAACAATTCAGGACCAGAGGCATGGCAAAGCATATTACAAAAATCCATGCAATCCCTATTGTCTGAATTCCAAGCGCGGATGCAAGAACAGAACAAGTCCAAAAATGATGACGACATTAATGAATACAAATCGTTGATGGCCTTACAGAATGAGACAGCATTCTTCAGCTTGATCACAATTAATATTAACTCCTTAAATAGGAAAAAACTTGAATCAATCGATTTTCTACAAAGGTATGACGTAGATGTACTTTTGATACAAGAAACATGGTTAAAAGGTGAACGCTTCACGTGCCCCAACTACACAGTCTACCGAAACGACAGACTAGATAGACATGCACGTGGAACCATGCTTCTTGTTAAAAAATGCATAAACTCGCAAGCCGTGCCAGGTCTAATGAATTGTAACTACATAGAAGGTACCTTCATAAAAATTAAAACAAAAAAAGGATGAATTAAGTTGGGTTCTGTTTACTGCAAAAATATTTGACTGCGATGAATCAATTATCATAGGGGGGGCCCTCAATGCTAAACATCGAATATGGGGATGTAGAGTTCATAACAAGAGAGGTTTCACCCTATATGACCAGTCACTTGACTTTAACTAGGTACCATATCTTGCCGCCGGTGTAGCACACTCACCAACAAACAGGTGCTCTACCAGAAATTTTGGATTTATTTGCAATTAAAAATACAGGACAACTCTCACAGCCAATAGTACTGTCGGAGTTGTCCCCAGATCACAGGCCAGTCATGGTCGAATACGGTAATCCAGAGGAGAAGGGGCATAGCTTCGTCTCAACGACAAGGGTAAGTTGACCCCAATTCGAAAGAAAAGTTCAAAGCGGCGAAGCGTTACCCCCGATCCTAACAAAAGTTGACATAGATAACGCAACAGTAAAAATCACAAACGAAATAAATTCTGTCATGACTGAAGCCTCTGTAACAACTACAGCCAGATTTTCAAAACGGGGCGTTTTAGGAGGCGAGCTAACGCTTAAAATCAGAAATAAAAACAAACTACTAAAACAAGAATATAGAACTGGCGATCCGCGCATTAAAGAACAAGCAAATAAAGAAACTGCAGCCATAAGGGTATTATTAAATGAAGGTTAAAAAAACATTATCCACAATACAATAGCGGCACCATTAGCCTAGTGTGCTAATGCAATAGGTACATATTTTAGGTCGATGTTGAATGTTGTTAAAATATATTAAATAAATATTTCTGCAATATAGTATTGTTATACATTATAAATATATTAATAAATATTTATATTATAAAAAAAATCTGTCAAACAAAACGTTGTGAAAATATTTGTTAAAATAATGTTTCAATATTCGTTTGCTACTAGGGAAACCATTAGATTATTTTCTTTTTTTTATGATAATTTGTTTCGAAAATATCGTTTATGTATAGTAAAAAGAGAGTGGGCGACAGTAGGTATAGAACCTTGAGGACCTCCGGCATTGATGTTAAACGTATCCGAAAGAAATCCGCCTATCGTCACTTGTAGAGAATGGTCTCTCTAAGAAAGCTTGACAGTCATGAACAAAATTAAACCGGCATTCCGTATGTTCTCACTCTAGTTCGGAACCCCTCATGCCATACTCGGTCAAAAGCCTTGGAAATGTTCAGTGCTACCGGTGTTCTGGTTTTACTTGAAGCTGATAATCTACAACAATTATTTCAATGATGAAATCTTGACCTGCTACTAAAAAAAATGTATAACGTGTTGACTATATATTTTAAATAATTTTGAACACCCTCTACACTTTATCGTGTTTTAATTACTGCTGATAACTTCGGAAGATAAGTTAAACTTTTATCTTTTATGACCTTTTCTGAAAAAAACAAAACCAGGAAAGTGCACCAGAAGGTACCTCATCTTTCTTCAGGTTATTTCCTCATAATAAAATTAAAATCCTCTTTAAATAACAGTATTTATAATATATAAATCGCCAGAATCTGTAAGAAAAAACAATTGAGTAACACGCATGCGTATTTATAACCATTCCATATATTTTTTAAATGTATAATATTAAATATTTTAATAGGTACTAAAATTATTTTTTCAAAAATATACAGGGCTTCTGTGTCTAAATGTCCACGGATGGACAAGGGACAAATAATGAACCAAAAAGTGAAAGCCATAGGGAAAAAGTCACACTTTATAAAAATTTTTACTTGCTTAAAAGATCAACAGTTCCAAAATTTAATTTTTTGTACAGGGTATGCAAAAAATATAAAAACGTAAAATTTGGTGAAGAGTAGAGTTGCCAATTTAAAGTTTTAATGCAAAACATTAAACAAAAGTTGTATACATTTTAATAAGATTCGTATTCCAGATTTGTGACTAAAAATTTGAAATGTCTAAATTCTGCTTTTAAAAACAAAATTTTCATTTACAAAAATAAGGTAATGCCGCAAAAATGAACCAGATTTCTATTTCCGCTGTAAAAACAATGGATATGGGGCAACTTTTTGAGATATGGCCGAGAACCGCCCTTAACTGAACACCTTGTATAAAAACGCTTTTTGTCTATATCTAACAAGACAGTCAGCAATAGCTGTCTAACTAAGAAAAAAGAGCCTGTACGTACATGCGTAAAAAATATGTTGGTACAATTTTGTTTAAAAAAAAATCAAAAAATAGTTTTAGAAATCAGGTGTCTTTGTTGTTCCCGTGAAATTGCCAACTTTTCTCTAAGAGCAACAAAGTATCTTTTCACGCACTTAACACACAAATTGCTATTTGCCTATATGGCGCAATATTTGTGCCGCTCACTGTAACTGAAAAAATAAATAATATTATTCAATTGCGTATATAATAGGTGCATGGATATATATCTGCTGTGTTTGATAACTAATAATAAGCAAATTGTATAATGTAACGTAGCGTAAAGTAACCGTGTCATGCTGAATTTGACAGTTATTATTTGCGAGGGGATGAATTTGTTTTCCTTGGTATTTATTATTTGCGTATTTCCAACCTTTTCCACCCCTTGGTAACGCCCGCAGTTGCTTGCGTAATTGTATAATTACAAATATGTATAAGTAATCGAAAAATACAGTCTGTCTGCTATAATTAAGAAAAAGCTCACAATATGAAATATCTCGATGGCTTAATCTACAAATAGGTCAACTCCACTAACTTTTCACCAGCAACTCAAACTGTCTAAATGGTTTATAATCATACTGATGTTTAATTTTTTAATTTTAATTTATCTCTGTTGTATGTATAATTATTATAACGTCAAATGCATTGTGTCTCTTTCAATAGATTTTTTTATTGCGTTAATAAAAAAAGTTGGCTTTTTTACCGATTCATTTACGTATTTCTGAATTGTCAAAAATTAAAACATAATATACATTTTTTAGACGGTATTAAATATTATTTATATGGTAGATTATCGTAATAATCATGATAATCAGATGGGACATTGGTTTTCGAATCCTGAAGATTTTGATATTTTTTATTAGGTAATGGTAACCTACTGGGGTGAAGGGTGAGTAGATTTTCAAATTTTCCTGGTAAAACCAGTTGACGTCTTTACGGAAGTAACTTCCATTCATCCCCGAACTTCAGTTTATAACAAACGCTGCCATTTGGTGAATATTGTTTACCTAAAAATTAATAACAAGATTTAGGGATGTTTTATACGTATACAAAAATGTTTGACTGGAGGATTAGGAAAACCTACAAACTTTTACTAAAGATTATAAAATTTTACCTTTGGATTCATTTTCATTTTTCCAGGTCTATTAGATTTAAGGAGTTTTACATCATCATGAGATTTAATGAGTGTGTTGAATATTCTACATTGTATGACTTTGGTTTTTTACTAGCACTACTGCAAATAGTAATATATTCCGCGGGTACATTGATTATCTAGTTTCGAAAAGTTCTTCCATTGGAGGCATGCATCAAATCTACCTCCATTTGTGTATGCCCTACCTCAAGATACTTTTATTCAATGGTGATATCGTTAATTATCGCCACATTTAGTAAGGCATTTTAAACTGTAACGTTTCTATTTTGCGCCGCACATCCGTCGCTGTAAATTGTAATTTTCTTGTCCTTGTTATCTTTGGAGATTAATGGAAGAACATTATTTACAAGAAGGTGTACAACAACCGAGGCAAATTCTCCAGCTGAAACACCACCTCATTCCAAAGAAGGCGATAAGCTTCTTTTGTTTTTAAATTAAAGGCGCAAGAGTTATGGATATTCAATTTTGTAATATAATGATGACACATTTTCTTTTTCAGAACGAACCTCTTCCTTTCTCAGTAAAAGAAGTTTGTGTTCATCAGCAGATATAAAACCCAGTTTATACGACATATATTCTTCGCATTGGTCCTTTTTGGGGTGAAATATAGGTATTCTTTGTGTCTCTAAAGTATTATTACATTTTGCCACTGACAAGGATACTGTATTATTTAAAAACCACCAGTCCGAAACGTAATAATCATATAGTGATTTTTTGGAGGTCCATTTAGGTAATAATGGGACTCCGTAAGGGCCGGACCTAAGGTATTTTCCGCCCTAGGCTATCCATTTTTGCGCGGTAGGTATAACATATAACAATTTATTGTAAAACACCGTTTCAGAAACTTATAAATTGTCATGTTCACTTACAATCTGTGTCAAATCAGCGAGGCTTTTCGTGTTTAAAGTTTTAACGCGCTTTAGAGTCTAACGCTTATTAAAATATCACATTAATCTAGAGTTATTTGATTAGTAGTTAAGTTAGCTTATGAAATAAAAATAATATACCGACTCTGGCGCGGATCCAGGGGAGGGGGGCTTATGGGGATTATGACCCCCCCCCCCCCAAATATAGTACATAATACACTGAGCGAAAAGTACTCTACTCTTTATAAGAATTCTCATGACATTTATATAATCATTTAATACGATTTGAAACAGCTGCACCTGCTTATAGCCTTTATACACTGGAGACTGCTAGGACAGGTATATAACGATAATAAGACTGCTTTATACCCGTAATATGGAATTGATTTATAGTACTTATTAGCACGTCTTATTGTCATTAGAAATCGTTTGTTCGGCACTATAAAACGTGCCTTTACTAGGTATTTTATAACCGTTAAAATTAGTTTTATATTCTTTATAAAACGTTATTATATTGGGTATGCGCCTTAGCGGCTGTCGATTTAATTCAGTTTTATGAAAATGAAAGATGTGTTTATTTGGACTTGTACAATTTTATTAGAAACAATATATTATTTACAAAATAATTTAGGAACACTAAACTAACCTTGTCTTAATTTTAAAATGGTTTGAACACCGACGTATATTTCTTAGAATTTCATAGTAGATATGTGTATACTTTTCAATCCCTATCTGCGAAAACTTAGTGATAGGACAAGCATCAAAACTATGTGGACGCCATTGCAATCGGACTCCATCGCCTGCATGATTATGAAAAAGCCCCGTTACTGATTCATGTCCTAAAATAAGATATAATAATTTAGCCCCGAATATGTTTAGCGATATTTTATTTGGGCTTCTATAATGCACATATAACACCGTTTTTATGGCGTAGAATACAAAAATATGTTTACAATTGCAATTTTTGCAACATAACGTATTTTAAAATTAATTAAAAAATAATAGGGGTAAAATTCAAAGCTTTATGCCAAGACAAAAAAATTAAACGTATTTTCTTTGTATAAATAATAGATTATTTCAGAAAAACTATTCAAAAGCAAGAACTTACCTTAAAAGGGTGTAATACCAGCATAATCCATTGCACATTATTTTAATATATATATATCCTTAATTTTGAATATTTTTCCAAAAAATCATCCGCCCCGTACATGTCATTAGAAAGTCTGAAATATTATTGAAACGCGAAACGACATTGTCATCAACCATTTTGGATATGTTGCATGAAGGTACCAAAACGTTTTATAAAGGCAATCATCATAATGTGAACAATAAATAAAATGTTTTATATTCGGTATATGACTCATTATGTATAAAATCGTTTTTATTCCCAATAAGACTATTTGATTAAATAGCATTCTTTATGATAATTTTGTTATAATGATTACTGCCGGGGTTTATACCCAGTACGTAACGTGGTAACAATTCTGTATACGGTTCTTTAGAAAACAATTTTATTTCAGCTACTATTTGTTGCATATAAGTTATTAAAAATGATATTACTAGTTTGATATGATTTCTAACAATCCTGTTTTATTACTATATTTCGCTCTGTGTATTATCATAAGAAAAAAATGTTTGATTTACATTTTCTCAACCTGCGGCGGTCCTTAACCCTCTCTAACTTCCCGCCTGTATCAAACTGCCAACCCTGGCTGGCAACCCACGAGCCGCCACTGACAGGTGCTGAGTTTTCTTAAGACTATGATGACTACAGCTCTGACATTTCGTTATTACTTTCTTGTGATACATTACCAATATCATCAATCGATATAACAGGCATGACACCCATTGTTATGAAGCTATTTGTTGCAGCGCCAGAGTCCGTCTTGTCTGGAGACGCTTTTGTCATTTGCAATGCTATAATTTAGAAATTTTGCTAGAACGATTCATCTGCAAAAATGAGAGAACGGCGCCATAAGAAAACTTTTTTTTAAGGAAACACATTTTCTAATAAACGCTTTAACCCACAATCCGAGTGTCCCGCCATGACTATATGCGGTTCTTCAACATTAACTTTTTTAGAAAAAACTGCCGCCTGGGTTTTTTTAGCATTAAATGCATAGTTTTCCAGCAAGAAGAAAATATTGCTTTTTTGTAAGATAAGTTAAGAAGCCTGCAAATTACCGGTGTCAATTCATCAGCGCGTGTCTTAATTACGATGACTGGAATTTGGTCAGCACCAGAAGCTTTTGTTTTGTGATGTCAAGACTCCTCAAGATTCGGTTAAAATGGCGCTGCCGGAAAACAATCTCGGGCATTCTCGATTATACAGGGCGAATGTTCGATGGAGTTTTTCCCTGAAAATTTACCGTTGAATGTAAAGAGAATAGTTACGCCAGTAAGTCTGCTTTTTCTTGTGCTTTGGTCGCAATGGTGCATGAGAACGTGTTAGAGGTGGAGTGGTTGACTTGATAAAGTTCTGACTGACGGCCTTAGCTACCGACCAGAATGATCTCGAGCCGTTAGGACATTCAAGAAGTTTGTCTTTGATCCTCTGGTTGTGTGCTTCTTTGCTTTGGTTTATCGTTTGCTTGCATTGGTTTCGAGCGTTTACAAAGACGGTACGATTTTCGGCGGTAGGGTTTTGATGTCATTGTCGGTAGAAATAATTTTTTGATTTAACAGCTCGTTCGCATATTTTGGTAAACTAAGATTTGCCGTTAGAAGAGCACTTCTTTGAGAAGGGAATGAAGGTTTCCGTGCCAATAAGGATAACCTCCGATATTTCTCTAACACAGATGAATGGATCGTCGGAGGTAAAACAAACGTTCCGCCAAGGAACGGTTCGAAAATGGCACTTCAGGTCACCTTACTTAGCTGATGTATTTTAACAGATCTTGCGTGGTTTAGGAGGCTGTTCGGAACTAATTAGTAGGTTCAGTGCTAAAAGAAGATTGTGATAAGACGTTCCTAACGAAGACTTTACGGTGACAGTGAACAAGTCGGGGTTGGAAGTTAAGAAAAGATCCATCAAACTAGCAAAATCACCGTCTCGGTCTGGAATCCGAGTTGGGTGAGGCCAGAGCTGATGGCAAAGGATTCGGCTTCGCGACCTTGCTTGTCAGTTGTATTTGAGTATTTGAGCCAGTTGACATTATGAACGTTAAAGTCGCCAAGGATGACAACTTTGGAATTGGTGTGGTGGGTTTGTAAAAAGTCGATGGTATTAGCAAGTGAGTAGAACAAATCTCTATAATGGGTATCGTTTGGCGGCCGGTAAAGGCAGCAGATGAGTTTAGTAATTCTTTGCGTTGATATTTTAAACCACAGTACATCAAAGTCATCAGGCTCGAGTGTCCTTCTCTCGTTAACAAGAAGTATCACTGCGGACAAAGAGACAAAGGACAAAATTGCGCCTGAATCGGTGATGGAAATCGTACCCAGGATATAAATAGCTAACCGTACTGTTTGGGACACAGGTCATATTTCTGTCGTGACCCAGTACAAAGTTAAAGCAAAAGCGTGGAACTCAATTTTAGGGAATATAATGCAACGAAATACTAAACTAAGCGGCAACGCCGCATTCGTGCTAAATTACTATGTTTTTCTTCACCAACTAAACGGTAAAAAACAGAGAAAAATACATTAAATTCATATGCAACATAACTGGCAACACCACATATTAAAGTAATGGCAACGTTGTACAAATCCATAAAAATATATTTTCAAGTTAAATCCTTATGTATAAAAAACGGTCTGCTATTTTGTATTATTCTCTAACACGCAAATTTAAGTACGACATACGCCACGTGCATAGTAACAACGAATCTCTATTCTTATTGGCTAACAACAGTATTGTGACGTGAACGACGCCATCTTAGTCTTCAACGTATTAAGACCTGATTGGTCAAGGTGTTGGGATACGGTAAGATACGTGCTGTTGCTTTGTAAACAAACCAGTGTCATTCGAGAGTCTAAAGAGATAAGAAGCGCTCCGTGACCCGGGAAATCCTTCAGGTTAAAGTTGTTAAAAGTTATTAAAAGTTAGTTGTAGTAAAGTCAGTGTCATTCGAGAGTCTAAAGAGATAAGAAGCGATCCGTGAACCGGGAAATCCTTCACGTAAAAGTGGTTAAAAGGTATTAAAAGGAGTTACAAAGTTATTAGTTGTAGTTGAAAGTAGTGTTATACGAGGTCTAAAGAGATAAGAAGCGCTCCATGACCCGGGAAATCCTTTACGTAAAAGTGGTTAAAAGTTATTAAAAGTTAGTTGTAGTAAAGTCAGTAGTATCATTCGAGAGTTTAAACAGATAAGAAGCGCTCCGTGCTTAGATAAAGCTAGTACGTCAAAAGATGGTAAAAGTAGTTACAAGTAATTGAAAGTATTAAAGTGGTTGTTTGACGCATCCAAGTTAAAAGGTGGTTGTATGTCATACCCATGCCAGGGTATATACTGGAGGAGTAATTATTCACTAATAAATGATAATGTAGTAAAATTCAAAAAGGATTTTATTTTCCAATTGTAAAGCAAATTTGAACCAGTCGACTTGTAAAGACACAGATTAAAGTTTTTGTGTAGCTCATTGTTACAAACGTGAGTCGTACACGTACTAATCGATGATCTGACCTGTATTTCGGTTAGAGTGTACATGAGGTTTGGTACATGTGGATGTTAATGTACTTACAGTTTTTTCTAAAAAAGTTAATGTTGAAGAACCGGATATAGTTATGGCGGGACACTCGATTCCCTTGCCTTCATCAATTCATTTATTGGGCGTTAATTTGATAGTCATATGTCTTGGCATAGTCACGTTGCGGACATTGCTAAGGCAGCCTCGCAGAAGCTTGGAGTACTTTTCCGAACAAAGAACCTCTATACACCCCAACAACCATAGTCTGACAAGCAACCTGGAAAGCCTGGAACATCGAAGGCAGGTTGGCGACTTGAGTCTATTTTACAAATATTTTCATGGCAAGTGTTCAACTGAGGTTGCCCGCTTGATACCACCCAGAGCGGTGCATGGTAGAAATACACGACGAACTACTGCAGCCCACCAGTACGTGATTCAGCTTAGTGTCCCTCGAACGACACTGTTTCAAAATTTTTTCATCTGGAGAACGTCATCACTCTGGAACGACCTCCCTGAGATCGTGTTCCCCAACGAGTATAATCTCCAAAGATTCAAGACCAACGGGAATCGTTTCCTGCGCACACGCATCGCTCCCAGAGCACCATAAAGGATTTATCTTGCAGTGCTGTGCCTTATAATAAAAAAAAAAAAAGAAAAAAAACTGCATTGGTGTTCGAGTTCAGTCCTCTTATATTGCAGAAGTCCATTTGAAAGCTGCTAATTTTGGGTCTTTTAACAACACCGTCTCCATCGTTTTGAATGCTGTTCTAAGGACCCGCCTAGCTTTTGGAAATGGTGGATGTTGGGAAAACTTCGCTGCGTCAGCATTATTATAACTATTGTAATTACCCTGGTAAACTTACCGGTAGATGCTTAGACAATTTAAAGTATAAAAAACCAAAACGCACTTAAAATGGGAAAGGTAGCGAAAGTTATGAGAATGAAATAATGGTAAATAATACGTGCAAATCCTGCAATGCATAATGAAATTCACCTGGTGAATGTATGTAAAACCACAGAATAATAAAGGTTAGTTCAGGTTAGTGTAAAACCGGCATTTTAGAAGAAAACAAGGTTTGCCCTACAGTAGAGCATTCTAGTCGAAATCGTTAAACAAAAAGTGAAATGGTAAGAGTATTCGAAACGGTTCGCATTTACGAATTTCGTGGAAAATAAATGTACAGTCAGTAAGCTTCTGGGAGGAGGGGAGCTTCAGCCCCTAAAGTCCAAAGTCTTTAATATTCAATTATTCATTATTTAATATAATCGCATCTTGAAGTCGTTTGTCTCTGGCCTAGCTTCTCGCTCTTCTCGTAGTAGTCGCCGGAACGGCCAGTCGACGTTGTATGCATGCGAACGTAGGCCATCAGAGTCTTGCCTCTACTGGCCCCGACCACAAAACTTGCTCCGACATTTTTCGAGAAGTATAATAGTAAACCGACAATTAAATCATATGTTTTTAGGAATCGACGTAAGTTTTTTTGCACGATGAAAACCGCGAATGAAGGTATACGCGCCATCTAGGGTAGAACTTTACTGTTGGGTAAAAATAAAACTCTTTGTTTTGATGTGTACTTAATAGCGATTTTTTTTGTATGGCTAAAAACTATTAGTAGACAACTTGTATCACTATTCATTTATTTTCCGGTGCCACAGAGGCGTCAAAGTTTTGGAATCAAAATATAAAGTAGAAACTAAAACAAAAATCGCAGCTTTTACGTCAAATGTGCTATACAGGGTGCCCGGTGAGTTAATCATTTTTCCTAATGACCCTCCCAACAAAGATATCAGGCCCCAAAGACGCACCTGAAAATTTACATTTTAATAATAATAATAATAATAATAATAAACATCTTTATTAAGCATATGCATACATTCATATAGACATATTTGGAGCACAGGTGGCAAGGTTGGCCATTGACCATTCTTCCACAAACAAAATGCAACATTACTGGTCTCAAAATTATAAGATAAGACCAGCAGAAAATTTTGAGTTTTTTTTTATACTACACTGCTATACTGCATAAAATAGTATTGTAAAGTTTAACAAAACTATAAGAGAAACATGTTTGAAACAATGAAGTTCTGTGCTTTGGTATTGGGAGGTAGTTTCTATCTCTTAAGTTTAAGTTATGCGCATTTTTCCTAAATCCTAGTTTTTGGTATTGATACAGAGGTTGCTTGCTGTTTAGTAATTTCCAAAAAAATAACATAGAGTACAATTTACACATATTTTCAGATCTTAACCCACCAATTTGCCAGATATTTTCTTAAATTAAATATGAACCTACAACATGTATTCTGCACATATAATATTCTATCTTTTGCGATTTTATTCAAAAATTGATAATACACGATACAGCAATAATTATAGATTGATATAACAAGGCTTTCTCATATTTTTTTTTTCATTTTAAAGTTTAGTATGTATCTGTTAGAGTATAAGAGCTTCATTTTTACATAACTTCTTTACAACAAATTGTGTACATGTTTATGAAATCTCAAATTGATATCCAAATAAAGTCCCAAATTCTTCGCACAATTAGAGAATTCCAAAGGCCTGGTGTCTATAAGTAGCTGAAGCCTATTTGTAAGCATATTTCATTGCTTCTCTGAGCAAAATAGAAGTATCTCCGTCTTTTGAGGGTTAATTTTTAGGTTATGTTCCTGGGAATATCTCAAAACAGCATCCAAATCATCATTTAGCAAGTTTGGTGCCATTTCAGGGTCTAAGGGATCAAATTTTAACAAAACCTGTGTGTCATCTGCATATGTCTGTCTGTATATGTGAATTTTAAACCACTGAGAAGATATCTGCAGTGCAAACTACAAAAAGCATAGGCCCTGGAATAGACTTTTGTGGTACTCCCTACACAATTGCCCTCGACTGTGAAATGCCATTCTTTATTCGAACTGCCTGGGATCTATTTGATAAGTAAGATTTAAAAAAACATGTTGAAATTCATCAAAACCATAGTAGGATAATTTGGAGCATATGAGATTATGATCAATCACTTCGAAGGCCTTTGAGTAGTCAAGTAGCACCAAAATGGCTGCCAGCTTTTCATCAAAGGATCTTGCAATATTATCTGTAATATTCAATAATGCAGAGGTTGTGCTGTAGTCGTCTATGAAACCCGATTGATGAGTTGGAAACAAATTATTTTGCTTAAGATATCCAGATATTGGTGTGTTCCAACACTTTGAATAAAACCGGCAACAAACTGACTGGGCATAAATCGCTGATATTTACAGGTTTTTCGATATTATGAATTGTGGTAACAATTAAATTTTTCGAACACTGTGGAAAATATTCTCTTTCCATACAACTGTTAATTATATTCGTAATATTTTCGATTATAACTTTTAAGCAACCATGTATTTTGTAACTTTGTATAGCCTATGTGGGCTAAGAAACTCATACTAGAATAATTCTTATACGTAGCCAGGAGCGGACTTGGCACCGCCCTAATTGTATTTAGCAGTATTTTGATGGGTGTAATTTCTGGAAATCTAAAAAATACTTTTTTAAATACTTTGGGCATTTTTCTTCAAAAAAAGGTACTCCTCATTTGTCTCAAAAAAATTAACCATTTTTGGAAAAAGTCGATGTTGCTATTAATTATTCAAATAAGTTGAAATACAATAAAAGCGACAGTGGGTTGTTGTCCTAGATACCAATAAGTAATGAGCTAAGTATGGCAAAATTTGTCAAAATCAGCATCTGAACATACCTTATTACTTATGGAGCGTTACTCTTACGCCGAAAATGTTGACATGCATTTAATTTATGGACAAGCACATTGCAATTCTCTGGAAGCAAGAAGAGTTTTATCTGAAATGTTTCGAAGAATCGAAATTAACCGGATGAAAGGATGGATCGTAGCCTAAGAGAAACAGATAGGAAATATCTGCTGATGATTTTAAAAATGCATTTTAGGAAGCTTCTTACTCCATCATGGAGGAGAAAGTCCCCCAAGAAGAGGAAGAATCCCGGAGATAGAAAAACAAGTTCTTGGTGACATTGCTGATAATCCATCTAACAGGGTAATGAAGCTCGCGGCTCAACAAAATAGGTTGTTCATGAACCTCTTAAAGAACAATTATTGCTTCATCCCTTTCATATTCAAAAGGTACACGCATCGTCCCCAGACGATTATCCTGCAAGATTACAATTATGCAAACTGGTTCTTGCAATACTTTGAGTAGATAACCTAAGGCGTTCCGGGATTAGAGTTGAGCTTTTTTACATGTAAATCTCCATAAGGAAATTTAAGGTCCATTCTGTTTTTCAAGCGAACCGACGCCGGGTCAGGGGCGTACTAAACATTTGGACCCCTCGGAGGGCGTCGCGACGTCAAAATTATTAACTCATACAACCTCTTCCAAACTAACTACCCATAATATGTCACTGTCTTCTAAGAGTTGACGATCAATGCAGAAAAAAAGCTGGTTTCTTCGGGGATAGAACCCGCGTCCATCGGCACATGCAGGCTACATTTACATTTTAATATTCTTTATTAGTCTAATAATAATTTATAATGTCAGGGGTGGCGTAAGGCCCTAAAGCTACTTAGCCTATTTACAGTTAGAGGGGTAAACAGAGGCTTGACACAGCAATGCTTGAATTACCCCTCGAAAATGGGGGGGGAGGGCCCCCCAACGGCCGTTGGAATGGCCTTTTCCCTAAACATTAGCATGCAGGCTACGCTCTAACCATTAAGCTACGTTGTCTTGCGGTAAATGTTATTCGTGGTGGATGATATGCTTACAACGCAGACGCGTTTCCGTATCGGTCGCGCAGGGGCGCAGATGTTACCCACGAGTATTTCTTTATTATCTTTACAAACGCGTTTCAGCTTGTTAATCGAAGTAAAACGTAACAGTTTAGGCTGATTTAAACAATTTATATTTTTTTATTTACAATAAAATTGTACATAATATGAACAATAAATATCGTCAAACTGTGCTGTTGTTAGATGCAACACAATAAAATATAAGAAACAGCAGATATAAAATTTATTAGTTTTTCAAGGAAACGTGCAAATAAGATTAACATCACACCACGGTTATATTATACAGCGTCGTAAAAAGAAGTGCCGTAATGCAATTTGATCAATTTTTAGTTACCTACTAAGTAGGTGGGTAGCTATAGATACACGTACCTACAGTTTTATGGTAATTTTGGTGGTGCGAAATCCGTTTTTCGCTTTTAAGAAAGCAGTATTTTCACCCTATAGGCATTTAAACCTTTTTCAAATCTTAAGTTAATATTTTGCATTTGTAAGTTATAAAATCAGATATAACAGACAAAAGGTAATAAATATTACTGTATCTAACAGTTACGAAAATTATATTCCAAATTTCCTCAATTGCTTTATGGGTAAAATGTATTACCTACCTATCCTCCTCTATGCATATACTTAGGTACCTAACTTAGAAAGCCTTAAGTGTTTTTTCCTTATGTAGGTAGGTTTTTGGCATTTGAATGCTGCTACATTATCTAGCAGTAGATACCTACGCAAGTACACATTTTTTTTTTATTGATTTTGCATCAAAATAATTAAAATGCATCCATGAGCCAGATTTACTGTGCATATTTAATTATTTTACCTTTATTATACAATGCAGATTAGTTGGGATATAAAAATACCATATAGTAAGTGCTTGTCTCAACAGTAAGGATTTTTCTGTTTGATTTATAGCAGGGTGAACTAGGTATAATAATTTAAAACGCCGTAAGTGTATTTTATAACAACAAAATATTTTGTTCGCATTCTGAAACTATTACCTACCAATAAATTTATATCAAAAAATACCCCCAAAATAAATTGTATCTGAAAAGAATAGCTTAATGCAAAAGGTAACTAAAACAAAAAAAAATGTGTTAACCTACCACATTTTCCCAGAATTCTCATTTTGCACATACGACACTCGTCGTTACGAGAATTATTTTTAAATAAAACAACTAACAATGTTTAAATAATATATATTTATTGACACTACCTACTACACAAATAATTTCTTTGAACATTTTTACAGATATAAAATACACAATATACTTATTATTCCTTTTTTTCCAAATTATATTTGCATATCAACATAATATCCCCATCTGTTCTGTAATATATACCTATGACAATTACAAATTGTATAGGAATGGTCAATAGTGTAATACTTACAACCTAAACTTAAAACTAAGTGATAACAAGGTTTAAATAGTTTCACGTAGGTACTTAGCACAAATACAAATCCTTTCAAACAGTTATAGATACATATTCGCTTAATTATTTTAACATTTAGAAACCAATTAACAATCGAAAGCCAACAGTAATAAGATAAAAAATGATTTGAGCTGAACCGTATATTACCATTATGGGTAAAAAAAATAATAATTAATAACTTCTTTGAAAATGATCCGAAAGAGTCGAAACACGCGTGCCAGTAACTGAATAAATAGTGAAACAACAAGTAATTTTATTTTTACCCATAATGACATTTTTTAATTTCATGTGGTAATTTATTAATCATTTTCAAACTTATAACATTAATTTGGGAATTTATAAATTATTTGTGATCTGTTTTAATTTTAAATATGTATTTGTCTATATTCTTGTAGATAAACATGTTTAGGAGTATACACTCCTGGAAAAGTTAGATTGATTGTTAGGTAAAATATATTTTTGACTAGCGTTCCATTATCGAACAATGTCCACAAGGAATCGTGTCAGCAGAGGATTTTGAAATTCGTCTCTTATCATCATGAGGGCTTAAACCTATCTTACTTTGTTTTACACTATATATACCATGATTTTTGGATCTTATTAAATTCTGTGAAATCTGTTTATCCGTAAATGTTTGCAGACACTTAACATAATCTTCAAATGATATTTGATTTTCAATTACCGACTTCTTAATACCTTTAATTTTTTTTGTTAACCCCTTTTTCGAAATATAACATTCAATTTCTTGTCGTTGTTTACCAGTCACCGCCAGTTTCAATCTTTCTTGTTCTATTTCGTCAAAGGTAAAATGCACTTTTGTAGCATACATTTTAGATCTAAGCCCTATGAAATGAGTCATAATTCGCCCATTGTTCTCATCTTTCATCATTCCAAGAACTTTTTTATTAACTTTTGGAATTCCATATATGTTATCCACAAGGTAATCAGATGTATCAAAATATTGTTGACAGTCTCTTCTAATGACTTCATAAATATCTATATTTCTAATTTCACATATTAGCGAATCGGTATCGGTATATAGGACATTGCAATTAGAGAAATTTTGCAGCATGTAATTATAATGAAAATCGTAAATGGTAGTTTTGGCTATATCTAGAATAGACATTCCTACATAGATAGGTTTGTTGAAATAAATTTTTGACTTTGCAAGTTCGATGCAAGTTCGATAATTACAAAATTTTCATTTATTATAGTACATGTTTTAAATTCAGGCTTTGATATTAAAGCTTCGGCTCCATAGCGTCCTTCCCAATTCATAACTAATTTCACTGAGGAATAATTCCGAACATTCTCTATAGTCTTTCCAAATACAGCATTGTTCATAAGCTTAAATAAATTTTTCTCAAATTCATTTTTAGCTGCCTGTCTTAGACTAGTATTCAAATCAATATAAGGCTTTAACCATGGATATTGACTAAATGACAGCACCCTATGTATTTTTTTTAATTGCACCCCTAATGCTAATGCCTGCTTTAAGTTCCTATAGTAAATGACATATTTATCCTTGTCATGCAGGGTAGCCAGAAGTTTTATATTATTAGCACCCTCAGGTTTTTGATGTTCTGGACAAAGTGGAAGGTCTGAAAATTTATTATGTAGTTCGAAGGGAATTTTTAAATCAACTTCTAAGATATATCCTGTGTCAGCTTCTTCAGAGACATTGACTGCATTAAGACTGTTAATTTCTTCACTAGAAAGCCATTTAAAGCATCCATATGGCAGATATTGAGACATTGCCTAACCATATTGGTTATTTATGTCAAAATACATCAAATATGACTCCTCTTTATTAGCGTCGTATGAAGGCATGTACTTATTATTGGCTTCAGCATATCGCTTAGAACACTGACTTAATCCCCCTCTTATGCCTTTTTCAACAAACATAATCATATCTAAATCGGTCAACAGTTCGAGTTTTACTTGACTTGTTCTAGACATTTGAAATAACATGCATTGCCAAGCATAACCCGGCAAGGTGTACGCATGTGTAGGAGAAATGCCGTAGGTTTTAAAAGATGTCTTGCGAAATTGTTCAGAAATATCTGCTAGAAGCAAAATATCAGTTTTAAGATAAAGATCAGAATAATCTTGCATTGTCTTGCAACCTAAAGAGTTCCAGACTTTTTGCGCATGAACATAATCCATATCGCTTATCAGAGAGTCATTCAATCTGTTATAGAATTGAATTTTTAAAGGCAATTTGGTTTCGCTCAATTTATCCCAACTACTCATGAAATCATATGGAAATACTCCTTTCCTACAGAGCAATGAAAACTGATCTTCAGAGAGCTCCGCAAATTCAGATTTAAGAATTGGATAATCTGATAAGTATGATGCTAACTTATCTAACCCAGAAGCCAAAAATCGAAAACTATCTATAAATCTTAACTGCACCAAATTTTCCAGAATATTTTTCGTAAGTGAAATATATTCTCTTTGTTCACAGGTAAAATATCGATTTTTCCTGGTACCTCTGCCAATGCCTTTAATACCAAATGACCATCATAGGAACTCATATTATGGAAAAGAACGGGTATTGTATGACTATCTTGAAAGTTAAGATTACATTTTTCATGAGCTGCCCCTCTTATTTTACCAGTGATATGACTGTGATCTCTAACTATAATGTCGTCAGACGAGAATGGTTTTTCGCAAATATGACACAGCTTGGAACTATATAAAATCTGATTTTGTTCAGCAGAAAGATTTTCCATGGGCAAATCACACAAAATGACTGTCTCAACGTCTTCAGCAAAACTAACAAGTTCCTTAACAAACCATTGCATGCAGTCTTGTCCAGTGTGCGACTTATAAAATGAGAGAGTATCATCATATGAACATTTAACATAAAACCCCACGCTATACGGAATGTGTTTTTGGTAGTTTAAAGTTGCTTTACTTCCAACATCTTCAATTGGATCCAGAAGACATTCAGTGTCCGCATAAATTATAAAGGGGGCTTCTTCCTTGAATTTGAAATCTTTGAATTCTACCCACTTTTGCTCCTCTGTTGGAATTTTAGGTACTGCACCATTGTTTACCATCTCACAATATTGAATATGTTTATTTAACTTCTCTTCAGAATAGAAAAAGTGAAGACAACGGTCGCAAATATACTTTTTTTGTTCATGACTACTGAGCTGTTTTGACATTAAGCGAGATAGGTTTTTTATCCATACAAAATGCTGCTTAGCAGAGAAAATGTCTGTGTCTATTTCATCATCATCTGTATCATAATACTTATCCTGTACCAATAAAAGATTTACATGTTTTTCTACTCTGGCTTTTGTTAAATAAGCTGGGATAACATTAAACTTATTTCGATATTTTTCCAGCCGATAAATATTTATTGATAAATAATTCTGGTGTTCAAATCTAGATACTTGTCGCAAAGTCATAGAAAATTGTATTCCCTTCAAATTTAGTACTGTCTTAGGATCTGGGTATGATGACGGCAAGTTATAATTGTACTTATTAGGATATAAAGCTGACGTCACAGCCCAAGCAAAACACATATTATCATTATTTTGTACATTGATACAAGCTTGCTTGTTTTGAATGAAAGGAGGTAGCTTAATATAACTACCTACACGAAGAGGATTATACTTATTTATAGATACTGTCAAATTTACTAGCTTCTTTAAAGCCCAACCACTATCTTTTTCCTGAAACTCCTCCAATTTAGTTAACAACTGATCTTGCACATTTTCTAGAAACCATTCATCGAAGTTAGTATTTTGGTCAATAACAGCATTCTTTGAATTAAGATATTTATATTCACTTAGAGTTAGACTGTCTTTAGTAACTTGGAACTCTCCACATAGCACAGCGTTAACCTTAAAGGAATTATCAACTTTTAAACAATTTTGAATTCTTCTTTTAAGTAAGGCTGCACAGTCTTCTAGGAACGATTTAGCATCGGTGTTTTTCAGGTTTGTGATTATTCCAGTCCTGACTCTAGATTTAAATGCCGAGTGTAAGTCATCCCATTTAACACGATGTGTTGCTGTCTCCTTTCGTTCTGCATATCCAAACCCGGTTACTTCCAATGCTCTAATAATCGCCGTAAAGTTTTTACCCGGGCTAATACCGTTAAAAGATGCTGCTTTTCTGCAATAGATGTAGAATTTTGAAGAGCCGTTGAAATTAATTTTGATGCTTTATAACATCGCTTAACTCCGATATTCACAGCTGTTTTATTATTCTTCAAATTGGCATCCAAAAAAAATTTATTTAAATCTTCAACAAGACCATCGGCAAAAGACATCTTGAATAATTTTTATATGTTAGACTCTAGACAGGTCTTTCCTCTGTAACAGTCAGAGCGATACTAAAATAATATAAATTGGTTGAAATGTTTTATAGACTGTAGCTAGTAGTATTCGGCAAAGTTCGTATAAGTTCGATTAATTAAACTCATGTAAAACGAAGTATCTGAAAAAAAAAAGAGAGTCTATAATACCACTTTGAAAATTAAACTTATCTACTAGTTATATCTTAATAAGACCGCAACCTCCATGCAGTCATCGTGCCTCATCAACCATCGTATTAAATCTATAAGTAAATATGAAAAATGCGAAATGCATGATTTACTTAAATTATTGGCCCAATTCTCAAAATTGAATTATTTACAACGGAAAAAAAAGTTCGTAGAAACCAGCAAAAAAAAATGTATAAAAGAGCAACAGAAACAATATAATATATTTTAAATGACTAGCACATTCTTTAAAACAGTACTACAACCAAGCCAAATAACTCTTTTATGTGCTGTATAAAAGAACAAAAAAGGTGTTCCTAAGACAGCGTAAGATTGCTTCACAGCTACGCAGCCTGCTTTGAACACAGGTGTTACAACGTAGCTCCATAATCTTACTATACTCTAAGCGGGCGAGGATGTCAATAGGTTCTAATATATTCTTCAATACATCTTAATAGCATAATCGTTAAATATAAGTGGAAACTATATGCAGAAATGAGTTTCCTGTAATATTTTATCAACAATGCATAAGACACATAAGAAAGCATTTATTTATGGCTTAAATTTATTAGGGTTTGATACTAAAAGAGATTTTGATAATATGCCATTAGTTAAATACATTTTCCAGTGAGCCGTATAACAGAATAAAAAAGAGGTTCCTCAGACTGCGTAAGATTGCTTCACAGCTAGGCGGCCTGGCATATATGTCGTAGATGGCGCAGGAGTAGTACTACGTTTGTGCTTCGCAGCTCTAAATATTTTTAAAGAATTTTATAGTGTCAAAAAGTAATTAATTAGATTAGTGATCGCCACACATTGCAGTGTAACATTCGGAATAGCTTGGTTACAGTCTAAATCCACTAAAGTCTGCAGAACGTTGTGAAACAAACTCTCTTTGTTATTATCACCCAAAATGGTGCTGTCAGATAAGGATTTGGAAAGAATTCGCACCACGATCGTGGCTACTTTCAGGGAGGAGCTTTGTAGAGAGATAGAAGAGATGATTACCAAACAAGTTGCAGAAAAGGTGTCCCAGGAGTGCTCGCCCTTAAAGGAGAGGATCGCCGACATAAGTGCAAAAACACTTAATCTTAAGGTAAATGACGACAAAATATTTGCCATTTTGGACGATCAGGAGCAGAACGCGCGCAGCTTAAACCTGCGCATTTTTGGTGTAGTAGCCACCGACACAGAAGATACACATAAAACTGTATTGGACCTATTCAACAAAAAAATGAAATGTAGTATCGGGGACTCCGAAATTAAAAAATGTTTTCGAGTGCCGGCAAAAACTCCATCTGATAAGCCGCCTTCGATCTTGGTGCAGTTTTACAACGACACGAGTCGTACCGCGGTACTCGCTAATCGTAAACAGAATCCGGTACCTGGCATCACAGTTAAGGAAGATCTAACTAAACGCAGATTGGAACTATTGCAGAAGGCAGTATCCAAATATACTTTTAAAAATGCTTGGAATCTTCGTGGAAATGTGTATGTCCGGGACGATAAAGGGATTCGCCGTATAAACAATGTTAGTGATCTAAATTGATGATACTTAATTTAACTAATTTCCCTAATAATTGTGCGTAGTGAAAGTGCAGCGGTGTTTATCGGGGGATGTGTGAGTAGATGGATGTGGTCGTTGTACCCGGGAGCATCTCTGCAGTATTCCGCTGGTAAGACTTTTTCATGACTCCACAGAGTATGCAGTCAGTCTAAACAATATTAGGTACGCAATTAATTAATTAATATCCTAGAACATAGAATATATTGATTGTTTTTTTTTTCTTTTTTTTCTTTGCATTTTTGATAATGGTGTTCAGGGTGGTTATCACTAATAAACTGACACAATTTTACGAAATGTATGGTATTAGGTTTGGGTCTGGAATTCGGATTGGGATGCCCACGCGTATTTATTTATTTGTCCCTAGGATATATGTACATAGCTCACTAGTTTACTTCAAATATCCTTGAAGACACATTTGTATTTTTTTTTATTTGTTGTGAAGTGACAACATGCACAAAGTGCAAGCTGTCAATCTAGCTTACATAATTAAATCTGACTAATGTGATCAAGTTGGGTGTTATGTTGTCATCGTTATTTTTGCTTTCATTATTAGGCTGTAGGATGTTATGTTTTGGGGCGCAGATGGGATGGTGTTGGGGATTGGATGGCTGCTGTGGACGGCGGGGGTTGAGGACTTGGGATGTTGGTTGACATGGACGCGGGCGAGCGGGAGCTAAATACCTCTTTAAATAACTGGACGGCTGGACGATCCGATAATTTAAGCATTGCGCATCTCAATATAAGATCTCTGAAGACAGGATTTGATGAATTTGTAAATTACATGCATGACTTCAAGTTTGATATTGTAGCTCTGTCAGAAACGTGGCTGTCAGCTAATGATAGAAGCAGTAATTTTTTTATTCCTGGGTACAAATTTATAAGAACGGACAGGGAGGGACAAGGCGGTGGAGTGGCGTTTTATGTGAGAAAAAACATACAGTTTAAAAAGATAGATATTGACTTTGATACTTCCAACTTATTTGAATATATCAACATAACATTTGCTATAAACAACAAACGCTATATAATCACCTGTATCTACCGACCACCCTCCCTAAACGCGGAACAATTTACAGATCGTATTGAGGATTTTTTTGGTCAACTAATACCCCTGCATGATTATATAATCCTTCTAGGTGATATAAATATAGATTTCTCAAAACAATCTCCACTCAGAAACAGACTACAAAACATTCTCCAAACTTTCAACCTCTTACAAATAATTAATGAACCAACACGTATAAATATAAATCAAAATACTTCAAGCTTAATAGATGTAATGATAACTAGCAACAGTCTGTCTCTAAAAGAACAACACTCCATACCGATATCTGAAACAATAACCGATCACAATCTTATATGGGCCGCTTTTCACATAACAGATAAAAAGAAAGAAAAAAAGAATAGTGTTTTGTGTCGGGATTACAACAATATAAATAGGGAAGTATTTGAAAATGACGCAATGCAGCTTCCATGGCACAACATTTACAATCAGTCAGACATAAATGACAAAGTTGATCTCTTTAATAAGAATATATTACTTCTCCTAAATAAACACGCTCCTTTTCGAAAAAAAATGTTTTATGACAAACCGTTCATCCCCTGGATCACAAATAATATAAAAAAGCTAATAAAAATACGCGACAAGGCTCATAAAAAATACTTAAAACACAAAACAGTCCCTCAATTGCAATACTACCGACAATTAAGAAACTACACCAAACACGCCATAATCAGAGAAAAAATATCCTACTTCCGAGAATTATCAACAATAAGGGGGAAGGAACTTTGGCAAATTTCAAAGAAACTTAATCTGGTTCATAAAAGCGCCACATTAGAACTACCAGATAACATCTCAGACGCAACTCAAATAAATGACTTTTTTCTCTCGTGCTCAAACTTACCTGACTCAACGTCACACGAAAAAATTAATTTTTATAATCTACATAGACACGCTAACATAGAAACAGAACTTAACTTCAATCTTATTGATGGAGACACACTTAAATGTCTTTTAAATAAAATAAATACAAATGCAGTAGGGGAGGACGGCATATCTATTAAAGATTTAAACATATGTTTGCCATATTGCATAAACCCCTTAATAAATATTATAAACAGTTGCATTTTAAATAGTTATTATCCCAGTCTTTGGAAGAAATCAATCATAATACCTCTACCCAAAATCTCCGATCCAAAAGAACTAAAGGATTTGAGGCCAATTAGCATTCTGCTTACCGTCTCAAAAATATTAGAAAGGCATATATACAACCAAATAGTACTTTTTTCTGACACTTTGAATCTTATCCCAGATTGCCAGTCGGGATTTCGACAGAACTTTAGCACATCTTCAAGCTTGGTAAAAGTTCTCAATGACATTCGACATAATGAGGAAGATAAAAATAGTACATGCATCGCCTTGCTGGATTTTAGTAAAGCTTTTGATACACTTAACCATAATATGCTTTTAGCCAAACTTCACTACTTCGGCCTTTCCCCAAATTCAATTATGTTTTTTAAAAATTTTCTTAACGAACGGCAATGTTGTGTCGGGGTTAAAAAGGAAAACAGTAGTAGTAAATCAAACTTCTTAACCACCTTCAGTGGCGTACCGCAAGGTTCAATATTGTCCCCGTTACTGTTTTCTTTGTATGTCGCTGATATGCATCTGTCCGTCAATAACTCGAAAATTCAGCAGTACGCTGATGACTCACAGGTTTATATTTCTTTTACAAGTGGAAACCTACAAACTTTTCAGGATCACTTTAATTCCGACTTAGAAAACATTCACCGTTTTTCAAGAGACCATAATTTAAAATTAAATGCTTCCAAATCTCAATCACTTATTTTTAACAGTAACAAAGCTGTAAGGGATCTTGTTTCAACTCAATTTCACGGAGAAATAGAAGGAACCCAAATACCCCTAGTAAATGAAGCAAGAAACCTGGGTATAATATTTGACACAGACCTTAGTTTTCAATCACACATTAACAGTAAGCTTAAAATTGCTTATATGCGTCTGAAATCACTGTACCATCTTAAGAGATACTTATTGCCAAAGACTAAATACCTTCTTTGTGAAAGTCTTATAATTTCATTGTTTGATTACGGAGATATAGTGTATGGAGACTCCTTAAAAATGGAAACTTCAAAAAAAATTCAAAAACTACAGAACAGCTGTATGAGATTTTCCTTTAACATACCATATAGGAATTACATAACGCCATATCTAAATGATAATTGCATTCTAAATATGAAAAATCGCAGACGATATCATATGTATCTTTTTATATACAAAACAATTAAAAGCGGCAAACCACCATATCTGTTAAACAACTTAATACAATTCACACACAACCACGCTACCAGAAACACGCATAATTTTCAACTACCACTACACCGAACGGCTCAGTTTCAAAGGTCGTTTTCCTTTGTTGCGCCCTCTCTATGGAATAACCTTCAAAACCACGTTAAGAATCTATCACCAAACAAATTTTCTAATTATATTAAAAGTATGTTATTGGAACAACAAAGAAATTGAAAAATCAAATAAGCCTACTATACTACTATCTCGTCTGCTCCTCGCGCCCTTCTGGGTTTTCGGCCGGCGGATGCCGTCGAATGGCATACATCTACTCCCCTGCTCTCATCTCATCTGCTCTCATCTGCCCACTATTGGTTATTGTGCCAAATTTTGTTTTCACATTTTTTAGTGCTTAGGATAAGTTTACTGTTAATTTCTATGAAAAACTTTCGTTTTGAAATGGGCTGTGCCATTCTGCACTCATGTTATGTGAGTGCAGAAATATCGGTTTCATATAATCGCGGTACAGTCCAATTTTGTCATAATAATTATATATATTTTATGTAACATGTTATTAATTTATTTTAGTAGACAAAATAAATGTTTTTTGATTTGATTTGATTTGATATAACTTAACTCCACTATCTTACTATTCTTAAAAGTAGAGAGGACCTCAGTAGATTCTAAGTGCATAATCATTAAATATTCGGTTTTAGGTTTGACGCGCCCCCCTCAGGTTAGTTCAGGTTTCTCAAACACAATTTATTGTGAATAAGTTAGGTGACTGGAATTAAGATTTTGGGCGCTGTAGCACAATAAATTGTGTTTGAGAAACCTGAACTAACCTGAGGGGGGCGCGTCAAACCTGAAATCGATTGCAAGGAGCACTAACCTTAGTACATGCAATCAAACCTGAGCTACCCTGAAAGATTATGATGAAACCCGACCCCCTGCATCGCAACCATTGGAGTGGAAAAAAAAAATTTCAACTCTTCATACGACAAAAAAAACAAGCGTTAATTAATATTGCCATACTAATAATCCCTTTTTATTATACCAACCTGAAAGATAAGAATACAGGGTTTTCTTTGTGAATTTAACTCTAGAAGGAACAAAATTGCAGAGAAATTTGAGGATTTTTCAAGAATGTCCTCTCTCAAGTACAACATAGTGGTGAATTATCCTAAAAAATATAAAAAAAAAGATCATCTGAGTATCGCGTATATTCATTTTTAGTTAAAAGTAACATTTTTCCACCGAAAACCAGTATATTTCAGTTGAAAAAAAAAAAGTTATTTATCAAGTTTTCGTATAATTTTTATCGGTAATCGCTATGTTTTATGAAAACCATAAAAAACAGATAATGCTGGTAACAGGTGCTTTAAGATGATTATAATAATGTATGTAATGGATGGGACAATGAGACAATTAAAGATGACATTTGTTCTGTATACCAATGTACCCTATGTAAGACCTAAAAAAAGTATGCCTTAAGAGGCGGCGGTTTCTAATCTAATTTTTGTTTTCAAAGTGCCCTGCATACAACATTACAACAAAGTCAAGTTTGACAAGAAAAGTACGATGCGTTTCTGAATAGAGGTACTTTTGGGTTATGTCGCTAGAACACGATATGTTTCCAAGAAATATTGGAGGCATAGAATTTTTATTTACTATAATACTATCTTAAAATTCTTCTTGGAGAAAATATTTAAATTTGAATGTATCTGACAGAATATAACCATTTGACTTTTTAAGATGACATAAACCATGAGAAAATTATTTTATTCTCATTTTGGCAACCGAAGTATACCTTGAAATAACATGGTATTAGATAGAAAGTCACGCTAAAAATGCATCTAGCATTTTTTTTTGTATTTTTATAAATTTTGACCGACACATCACAAATTTTGCCTGACCCAGCAAGGAAATATGAAATTTTAACTAAGTAGCTCATAGTGTAGGATTTCTGATTGCTTACATTAATTTTAGCTGTCTCTCTTATAGGACTAGAATTGTATTCCTCTAACGATTCAGTACAGACAAAAAGAGCGAAATAATAATTTTATTTAACTTGCTAAACAATAGGAAAGCAAGCTAAATAGGCAAGATGATGGGTTTTGTGAGGAAACACGACGATTTTTTAGTGTCAAGAATGTTTTAGGCTCCGATATCATTAATATTTTCTGAATACTAACGCTATATTATTACTTTCAAAAACAGACTCGTTTGAGACGATTGGCGAATAAAGATGAATTGACCGTAAATAAAAATATAGGATCTCTGTAACATACATAGGTAGATTATTGAAACATACATTTAACTAATGGTATATTATCAAAACTCATTTAAACATTATATGGTAACACATTTAATGTCTATTAAGTCGAGGCGTTGGCCATTAATGGTTTAAGAAAATCTTTTTTAGTGTAGAAATGTGGTAATTTTTATAATGTGTTGAACGGTTAAACTGGTATTCTTGAGTTTATTTTTGATAAGATAGTCTGTTTTCTTTTTAGATATCTCTGGTTTAAAATTTTTTTAGCTCTATTAAATTTAATATACTGAATATGTCAAGTATGCAGCATGTCCCGCATGTATGGAATATAAACGGGACAATTTTTGATATATTAAATCCATTGATTTGTAACGAAGTTACTAAGTTTTTATTTCTTGAACCTATGTATTTTATTTAAAAGCAAGTTACGCAGAAAAATAATTTTTTATTTTTATTATTTTACATTAGAAAATTTCCGTTCTTTCACTAACCGCCGTCATAAATACTATTCTACTAATTATAAATGATAATTTGTTTGAATAGATTCTCGTAATTGCCTATTTATTAACAATTGCGTTACATATTAATTTATCTCCCGCGAGCGCGACGTGCTACACGGCGTACCTCGATACCCATCCCGGGCCAAAAGATATAGATTCGAGCGCTAGACGGTTAACTTCTCACTTCTTTCGAGATTGTCGACCGTTGAGGTGCTTTGCTCGATCCGAGTTCTCCGAACCCCGAAGAAGTACGACTGGTGCCGTATTAACCTATTGACTTGGTGAGCATATTTCCATTTAACCTTTAGGGCTTTGCGGTTGAAACTTGTTGTTTGTCTTGTACGCCGTCTTAGTGATCTCTTTTTATTCTGCTACATGGACCATTAAAAAATATATTTAACCAACGGCATATTATCAAACTATCTTTAAACATTACAAATTGGTACATTTTTAATTACAATACTTAAATGCATGTTTTCTTATGAACTTATGAGATGCATTATCAGTAAAATGTTACGGGAAACTCATCTTTTCATGTAGTTTCCCTTTATATTTAATGATTATGCATTTAGAATCTACTGACGTCCTCTCTACTTTTGAGAATAGTAAGATAGTGGAGTTAAGTTATATGCCAGGCCGCCTAGCTGTGAAGCAATCTTACGCAGTCTGAGGAACCTCTTTTTTATTCTGTTATACGGCTCACTGGAAAATGTATTTAACTAATGGCATATTATCAAAATCTCTTTTAGTATCAAACCCTAATAAATTTAAGCCATAAATAGATGCTTTCTTATATGTCTTATGCATTGTTGATAAAATATTACAGGAAACTCATTTCTGCATATAGTTTCCACTTATATTTAACGATTATGCTATTAAGATGTATTGAAGAATATATTAGAACCTATTGACATCCTCGCCCGCTCAGAGTATAGTAAGATTATGGAGCTACGTTGTAACACCTGTGTTCAAAGCAGGCTGCGTAGCTGTGAAGCAATCTTACGCTGTCTTAGGAACACCTTTTTTGTTCTTTTATACAGCACATAAAAGAGTTATTTGGCTTGATTGTAGTACTGTTTTAAAGAATGTGCTAGTCATTTAAAATATATTATATTGTTTCTGTTGCTCTTTTATACATTTTTTTTTTGCTGGTTTCTACGAACTTTTTTTTCCGTTGTAAATAATTCAATTTTGAGAATTGGGCCAATAATTTAAGTAAATCATGCATTTCGCATTTTTCATATTTACTTATAGATTTAATACGATGGTTGATTAGGCACGATGACTGCATGGAGGTTGCGTTCTTATTAAGATATAGCCCACCATAACTAGTAGATAAGTTTAATTTTCAAAGTGGTATTATAGACTCTCTTTTTTTTTCAGATACTTCGTTTTACATGAGTTTAATTAATCGAACTTATACGAACTTTGCCGAATACTACTAGCTACAGTCTATAAAACATTTCAACCAATTTATATTATTTTAGTATCGCTCTGACTGTTACAGAGGAAATACCTGTCTAGAGTCTAACATATAAAAATTATTCAAGATGTCTTTTGCCGATGGTCTTGTTGAAGATTTAAATAAATTTTTTTTGGATGCCAATTTGAAGAATAATAAAACAGCTGTGAATATCGGAGTTAAGCGATGTTATAAAGCATCAAAATTAATTTCAACGGCTCTTAAAAATTCTACATCTATTGCAGAAAAGCAGCATCTTTTAACGTTATTAGCCCGGGTAAAAAGCTTTACGGCGATTATTAGAGCATTGGAAGTAACCGGGTTTGGATATGCAGAACGAAAGGAGACAGCAACACATCGTGTTAAATGGGATGACTTACACTCAGCATTTAAATCTAGAGTCAGGACTGGAATAATCACAAACCTGAAAAACACCGATGCTAAATCGTTCCTAGAAGACTGTGCAGCCTTACTTAAAAGAAGAATTCAAAATTGTTTAAAAGTTGATAATTCCTTTAAGGTTAACGCTGTGCTATGTGGAGAGTTCCAAGTTACTAAGGACAGTCTAACTCTAAGTGAATATAAATATCTTAATTCAAAGAATGCTGTTATTGACCAAAATACTAACTTCGATGAATGGTTTCTAGAAAATGTGCAAGATCAGTTGTTAACTAAATTGGAGGAGTTTCAGGAAAAAGATAGTGGTTCGGCTTTAAAGAAGCTAGTAAATTTGACAGTATCTATAAATAAGTATAATCCTCTTCGTGTAGGTAGTTATATTAAGCTACCTCCTTTCATTCAAAACAAGCAAGCTTGTATCAATGTACAAAATAATGATAATATGTGTTTTGCTTGGGCTGTGACGTCAGCTTTATATCCTAATATAAATTAGGAAAGGGCTGAGTGCACCATCAAAGATTAAGAAAGAATTTCTTTAATTTTGTACTTAGTGCAAGTTTTTGATGAATTCAACCTCACATACAAAAAAGATTTTCATACATATTATTAAAATTAAAATTTAACGCCTGTAAGTTATACCACCATCTTTGCATCACTTGTAACGATGATGCCTATATTGTTTTCTTCAATATATCATACAAAATGTTCAAATTTAAATTTCAAATTTTACCGCCAGGAAATAATACCAACAATACGTCAATGGTACTCCCTGCACACAATAGCATGCGTGGTACATGTTTTTTTGCATCATCAAGGTTAGTTCCCTTTAGTAAAATGGACGCTTTTAAACGTTTTTAAAATCATCATGTAATTTACATCGGCCTTTAGGCCCCAAATTTTTAATGTTTTAAGTTTATACATATACTTGTATGTTGTGTTTTGTGGTTGGTTATATTTTGACAAAGTAAGTAACGAGAAATTGGTGAGAATTTTACATTGACTTTTATCTAAGATTTTCAATTAACTTTAACTATCAAAGATTCGTAAAATTTCACAATTGTTGATTTCTTTTTTCCTTTCTTGCTTTGTAGGTAGTACTGATGATGGCGTAACTCCCGAAAGCGCTCTACGGATTTTATTCAATAAACTTGCACTAAGTACAAAATTAAAGAAATTCTTTCTTATATCCTAATAAGTACAATTATAACTTGCTGTCATCATACCCAGATCCTAAGACAGTACTGAATTTGAAGGGAATACAATTTCCTATGACTTTGCGTCAAGTATCTAGATTTGAACACCAGAATTATTTATCAATAAATATTTATCGGCTGGAAAAATATCGAAATAAGTTTAATGTTATCCCAGCTTATTTAACAAAAGCCAGAGTAGAAAAACATGTAAATCTTTTATTGGTACAGGATAAGTATTATGATACAGATGATGATGAAATAGACACAGACATTTTCTCTGCTAAGCAGCATTTTGTATGGATAAAAAACCTATCTCGCTTAATGTCAAAACAGCTCAGTAGTCATGAACAAAAAAAAGTATATTTGCGACCGTTGTCTTCACTTTTTCTATTCTGAAGAGAAGTTAAATAAACATATTCAAGATTGTGAGATGGTAAACAATGGTGCAGTACCTAAAATTCCAACAGAGGAGCAAAAGTGGGTAGAATTCAAAGATTTCAAATTCAAGGAACAAGCCCCCTTTATAATTTATGCGGACACTGAATGTCTTCTGGATCCCATTGAAGATGTTGGAAGTAAAGCAACTTTAAACTACCAAAAACACATTCCGTATAGCGTGGGGTTTTATGTTAAATGTTCATATGATGATACTCTCTCATTTTATAGGTCGCACACTGGACAAGACTGCATGCAATGGTTTGTTAAGGAACTTGTTAGTTTTGCTGAAGACGTTGAGATAGTCTTTTTGTGTGATTTGCCCATGGAAAATCTTTCTGCTGAACAAAATCAGATTTTATATAGTTCCAAGCTGTGTCATATTTGCGAAAAACCATTCTCGTCTGACGACATTATAGTTCGAGATCACAGTCATATCACTGGTCAAATAAGAGGGGCAGCTCATGAAAAATGTAATCTTAACTTTCAAGATAGTCATACAATACCCGTTCTTTTCCATAATATGAGTTCCTATGATGGTCATTTGGTATTAAAGGCATTGGCAGAGGTACCAGGAAAAATCGATATTTTACCTGTGAACAAAGAGAAATATATTTCATTTACGAAAAATATTCCGGAAAATTTGGTGCAGTTAAGATTTATAGATAGTTTTCGATTTTTGGCTTCTGGGTTAGATAAGTTAGCATCATACTTATCAGATTATCCAATTCTTAAATCTGAATTTGCGGAGCTCTCTGAAGATCAGTTTTCATTGCTATGTAGGAAAGGAGTATTTCCATATGATTTCATGAGTAGTTGGGATAAATTGAGCGAAACCAAATTGCCTTTAAAAATTCAATTCTATAACAGATTGAATGACTCTCTGATAAGCGATATGGATTATGCACATACGCAAAAAGTCTGGAACTCTTTAGGTTGCAAGACAATGCAAGATTATTCTGATCTTTATCTTAAAACTGATATTTTGCTTCTAGCAGATATTTTTGAACAATTTCGCAAGACATCTTTTAAAACCTACGGCATTTCTCCTACACATGCGTACACCTTGCCGGGGTATGCTTGGCAATGCATGTTATTTCAAATGTCTAGAACAAGTCAAGTAAAACTCGAACTGTTGACCGATTTAGATATGATTATGTTTGTTGAAAAAGAGGGGGATTAAGTCAGTGTTCTAAGCGATATGCTGAAGCCAATAATAAGTACATGCCTTCATACGACGCTAATAAAGAGGAGTCATATTTGATGTATTTTGACATAAATAACCAATATGGTTGGGCAATGTCTCAATATCTGCCATATGGATGCTTTAAATGGCTTTCTAGTGAAGAAATTAACAGTCTTAATGCAGTCAATGTCTCTGAAGAAGCTGACACAGGATATATCTTAGAAGTTGATTTAAAAATTCTCTTCGAACTACATAATAATTTTTCAGACCTTCCACTTTGTAGAGAACATCAAAAACCTGAGGGTGGTAATAATATAAAAATTCTGGCTACCCTGCATGACAAGGATACATATGTCATTCACTATAGGAACTTAAAGCAGGCATAGCATTAGGGGTGCAATTAAAAAAAATACATAGGGTGCTGTCATTTAGTCAATATCCATGGTTAAAGCCTTATATTGATTTGAATACTAGTCTAAGACAGGCAGCTAAAAATGAATTTGAGAAAAATTTATTTAAGCTTATAAACAATGCTGTATTTGGAAAGACTATGGAGAATGTTCGGAATTATTCCTCAGTGAAATTAGTTATGAATTGGGAAGGACGCTATGGAGCCGAAGCTTTAATATCAAAGCCTGAATTTAAAACATGTACTATAATAAATGAAAATTTTGTAATTATCGAACTTGCAAAGTCAAAAATTTATCTCAACAAACCTATCTAGTAGTAGTAGTACTTTTGGGGGGGCCATGGCCCGGCGAGTAGGCCTAAAAGGCCCTTTTCGCCATCCCCGTTCCACCCCTCAACAACTACCCTTCCCCAAAACTGAGTCGCCGCGTCTTTCTCAGAAAGACAAGCAGTTTCTCCCAGTTCAAGGTACTCAGCTCCTGTCGCGTCAGTGTTGTCGTGCCAAGAATATTTCTTCTTGCGCGACCCCACCTGTCGCATACTCCTATTAGATGGTAAGGGGTCTCCTCTCCAGTTCCGCAGTTGGGGCAGAGTGGGGTTTCCCCTATTCCCAAAAGGTGCAGGTGTCTATTCAGCCTGCAGTGGCCTGTCAAGATTCCTATCAGGTCTGCCAGAGTTGCTCTACCCTTTGACAGCAGCCAAGTGGCTCGAGAAGAGCTTGGCTCTGGTACCATCTCTTTGGCCTGTCTACAAGCGTCCATAACTCTCCAGTCAGCGGTCGTACGACTCCAAGCCCATTCGGAGAGAATTTTCGACGCCTGTGCTCTGCTTATTCCTAGTTGTGGCTCTGGTCCTATGGGGGTCATCGACGCGCCTCGCCTTGCGAGCTCGTCTGCCCTTTCGTTTCCCGCTACACCGGAGTGTCCCGGGACCCAGCCGAGCCTTACCCTCTTCTTTGCAGCCAGTTCATCGAGGGCATCCCGACACTGTCGAACCAGCGCAGAGCTCGTCCTTGGTCTCTGGATTGCCTTCAGTGCTGCTTGACTGTCCGAGTAGATATATATATCCTCCTCGTCGCCTATGTTGACTTCCTCCCTGGTCGCAACCTCAAGGATCGCTAACTTGCCAATTTCAGGGCGTAGGTGGTTTTCTTCACCGCGGGCCACCAGACCACCGCCCCATACGTGATCTTGGGTCTTAAGACCGCAGTGTATAACCAATGTGTTATATGGGGCTGGAGTCCCCATTTTCTTCCTACTATCCGGCGCAGCTGCCACAGTATTACTGTGGCTTTCTTGACTGTATTTTCGACCTGAGATCTCCATATTAGTTTCCTGTCGAGGATGACCCCTAGGTATTTGACTTCCTCTCTCAAGGGGAGTGGTTTGTCGTATAGTGATGGGGCCCTGAAACCTATAAGATTCCTCCTTCTTGTGAACAGAATGAGCTCCGTCTTGCTCGGGTTCACCGAGAGTCCAGTGCTCCTACACCATCTTTCAATTGTCCTGCAGGCCGTCTGCATGCGCTCGCACACCGTTCCGATAAACTTGCCCGTCACTAGGACCAGTCCATCGTCGGCGTATGCTTGCGCATAGAGTCCGTTCGCCTCCAGGGTTCTTAGGAGCCCGTCCATGACCAGGCACCACAGGCGAGGCGATAGACAGCTCCCTTGGGGGCATCCCCCGCTCACCGTAGTCCTGATCTTGTCAGCTCCTTGTCCTGCCTCTAAACTTCGGTCTTTCAATGCAGAGCCCACCCAGCTCGTGAGGGCTATTGGTGCGCCTCTCGCTTGTAGGGCCTCGCATATGGTTGCCGTTTTTGCCTTGTTGAAAGCTCCTTCTACGTCAAAGAACAGGGCGAGCGCCACCTCTTTGCTAGTGATTGCCTTTTCGATCCTGTACACTACCGAGTGGAGGGCCGTCTCGGTTGACATCCCTCTCCTGTAGGCTTGTTGGTTCCTGTGCAGAGGGTGTCTTTTTAGGACCTCCTCCGTTAGGTACCTGTCTATCATTCTTTCTAGTGTTTTCATTAGGAATGATGTTAAACTGATTGGTCTAAAAGACTTGGGGGTCGAGTAGTCTCCTCTTCCAGGTTTTGGTATAAAGACCACTTCGGCCGATCTCCATGTCTGCGGCACATATCCCATTGCTACACTGGCCGCGAAGACCCTCCCTAACTGAGGGAGGATACTTTCCACGACCTTTTGTAACATTATCGGGATTATGCCATCTAGACCAGACGCCTTGTATGGGCTGAACTCGGACAATGCCCATCTTATGGCTTCTTCGGTCACCACCTTACTCGCCAGGTGCCAGTCGGGGTCGCCCTCCTGCGCTCCGGCTTCTGGTGCTGCCTCTCCTCCCTCTTCTCCAGGGAAGTGGGTTAGGAGGAGAGATTCTAAGATCTCTTTCTTGTTTATTGTCCAAGTGCCATCCTCCTTTTTGAGTGCCCCTATTTCTCCTTTCTTTTCAGAGCTGAGGAGCTTTAAGAGCCTAGCGGAGTCCGAGAGTCTCTGCATGTCTTCGCAGTATCTCCTCCAGCTCTCCCGCTTGCATCGCCTCAGCTCTCTTTTAAACTTACCTCTGGCTTCCGAGTAGCTGTCCCACGCTTCCTGGTCTCTGCTTCCGAGGGCCTTTTGATGGGCCCCCCTCGTCTCCTTCCTAAGAAGGTCGAGGGACCGACTCCACCAGGGGACTCTTTTTGGTCCCGGCTTACTCATCGGGCAGGCCTCTTGGAACGCCTGGTCCAACACACTCGTTAGTTTTCCTACTTCTATTTCTAGCTCTTCTCTGGTTTGTATGCGGTCCCCCTTGAAGATATCCCTAGACGCCGCCACGGCTTCTTCATATAAAGCCCAGTCGGCTGCCCTTGGGTTCCTCCTGGGTGACATGTCCTCCCCTTCTGATTCGATTTCGTACCGAATCATTCTGTGGTCAGACATCACTATATCACTACACACTCTCCAGTTTTTGACCTTTTCCGCGAACTTATGCGTTGTCAACGTTACGTCAATCACCTCCTGACGGATGCGATTAACAAAGGTTGGCTCAGCGTTCCTATTACACACTTCTAGGTTTTCCGCGGTGAGGTATTCCATTAAGGCGTTACCTCGAGCATTGGTATCTGTGCTCCCCCAAAGAACGTTGTGCGCAATTGCATCACAGCCAATGACCGCTGGGAGACCTGTCCCTTTTATAAACTGTATTAAATTAAGTAGACCTTCCGTTGGGGGTAATTGCGCTATGTCGTACGGAGGGTAGAGGCTGGCTATTATTATCTTAACTTTATTTCCACCTACCTTATACTCCAGGATTGCCGCTGTGACGTCCCTGGAACCCACTTGAGTCACTGGTGTGGCTCGTAGTCCCTTGGACACCATGATGCAGGTCCGCGGTCTTTCTTGGCCCTGCTTGCCGACGATGATGTTGTGGCCGGCTGCCTGGAGTCCCCTGATATTGTCCCTGTGGAAATATGGTTCCTGTATTAGTGTTATGCCAACCTGCCCAGCCATGACCGTCACCAGTTCGGCAGAAGCGTCCTGGCTATGTTGCAGGTTGATCTGACTTACCCTTAGGTGCTCCGTGAAGATGTTACTTCGGAGCAGCCTGATGTCCTCCTTCTTTAGAGGTACCGGGTTCGGTTGGCACTCTTCTTGCCGTAGCTCGGTATACCCTTAAGGTCACCAGCTCGTAGAAGAGCAGCCACTCAGCCTCTCTAAGCCTTCCCATGGTCTCCTTGGAGATCTGGAAGTAGAGACGCCAGTCTCCCGCCTGGCCCTCTGTACTTCGGTGTTTCCACCTCTTAACGTTAAGGGCCCGGTTTTGGAGTTCCAGCATCTCCACCACCTTCGCTACCTCTGGCTGTCCTTGGGACCTCAGGGTGAAGGTCACCTCCACCGGCCAGGGGGCCTCCGACGCTCTCACGGCTCGGAACCGGACGTTCCCTGGTCAGCGGGGGGCATCCTTCGATCAGCCAATCTCTCGACTGATCGTTTTCTGCGGTCACCCTGAACCAGCCTGATTCTACTAGGCCGGAGTTGCGGAAGCGGAGTTCCAGCTGATTTTCCGCCGTTCCAGCCATCGCCTCCCTCATTTGGTTAATGAGGTGGCTCCGGATGGCCTCCGCTTCTTCTGTGGTGAGCCTTCTTTCATCCTTGCCTTCATCATCAGGTAGGATGATCACCTGCTGCTCTCGTCTTGCTGCAGCACTGTACGCCTCTCCAATGGGGCCACTCTTCTCTCCTCGGTCTGGCCCCCTTGGGCCGTCCCTTCTGAGAAGAGGGGACTTGCCCGTGGTTGCCTTCTCGTTGGAGCTTTGTGGCCCCTGGTTTTTCGGCTTTTTATGCTGCCTTCCTGGAGGAGTTTCCTTTTCAAACCGGGGCCGTTTATTGCCTTTCACCTCCTGGGTGAGCTTTCGCTCTCCCTGGGGGTTTCCGGCCGGTCCCGTTGGAAGTTCGGCTTGTTCTTTTTCCCGCCGTTGTCTCTGCTCATTGCTCCTTTTTATTGTCCTTGCTTTGGCCCCTCTGCTTACCGTTTGCCATTCGGATCTGTCGCCGGTGGTCGGCCTCGTTTTCACGCTGCCAACCTCCGAGCTGCTGCCCGCTGCCTCGGCCGCAGGGGTGGTATCGGTGGGAACTCGCTCTAGATTCCTTTCTTTTGCTCGTTCCTCCCTCGCCTTATGCCTTAGCAAGGTCCTCTTCTTGTTCCTATTTCTCTTCCTCTTTTCTTTCCTTCTCTCCTCAGCGGAAAGTATGGTGGGTTCGCCCTGGTCGGACTTTTTAGGGTCCGCCCTTGGCGAATCTCCGACCACCGTTTCCGTTTCAGAGCTTTCTAGTAGTATCTGCTCTTGGTCGGACGTTATGTCCATCCTAGAGTCAGATGCCCTGCTGGTGTTGGGACCAGGAAGTCCCTCGTAGTTTTGTGACCCTTTTGACGTTTCATCTTTTTTATTTTCTTCCATTGTTTAATTTGGGGGGGGGGGGGGTTTGTGCGCAGGCACCGAATGTGTAATGATGAGTGAGTGTTGGGTGTAGTGGAGAGTGTGATGTGTATGTGAGTGTTAGTGCCGGCACTGATTGTTTCTGGTTAAGTGTGACTTGAGGGACGACACAGACACAGTGTGTTTTCTTTGTATTTGTCAAGTAGTCAGTTGGAGGATTTTCAACAGTTTCTTCGCCTCGTGCTACATGGTCGGACTTGTTCCCAGTTTGACATATTCGGCAGCCGCGATAGTATCCCCCCGGCCTGAGCAGCAGGGTCCTGCCCAGTCGCCAACTGGCACTACTACTCTGACCGAGATTTTTTCGACGGATGATGGGGCAGCCCCCTACACTGGTTAGGCAAGGGTGGGCCCCTGTACTGTCCGTCGGCCCAGGGAAGTGTCCTAAACCCCAGTTGTTACATCGCTACCTCTCCGAATAGGTCTCCTTGGGGTCCACCCTCGTTGCAGGCAGCACGTCCACTGTTTTCCAGCCTCCAACAGACTTCCTGCGCGTGTTCCCTTCCTCCTTAGGGGCTTAGGACCCTCTACGTCAATCTGATCAAATTCCTGCATCTACCAAGATAGATGCGAGCAATCTTTAACTGATTGACATAGGCGGAGTTACAAACCTATCTATGTAGGAATGTCTATTCTAGATATAGCCAAAACTACCATTTACGATTTTCATTATAATTACATGCTGCAAAATTTCTCTAATTGCAATGTCCTTTATACCGGTACCGATTGGCTAATATATGAAATTAGAAATATAGATATTTATGAAGTCATTAGAGGAGACTCTCAACAATATTTTGATACATCTGATTACCTTGTGGACAACATATATGGAATTCCAAAAGTTAATAAAAAAGTTCTTGGAATGATGAAAGATGAGAACAATGGGCGAATTATGACTCATTTCATAGGGCTTAGATCTAAAATGTATGCTACAAAAGTGCATTTTACCTTTGACGAAATAGAACAAGAAAGATTGAAACTGGCGGTGACTGGTAAACAACGACAAGAAATTGAATGTTATCTTTCGAAAAAGGGGTTAACAAAAAAAATTAAAGGTATTAAGAAGTCGGTAATTGAAAATCAAATACCATTTGAAGATTATGTTAAGTGTCTGCAAACATTTACGGATAAACAGATTTCACAGAATTTAATAAGATCCAAAAATCATGATATATATAGTGTAAAACAAAGTAAGATAGGTTTAAGCCCTCATGATGATAAGAGACGAATTTCAAAATCCTCTGCTGACACGATTCCTTGGGGACATTGTTCGATAATGGAAGGTTAGTCAAAAATATATTTTACCTAACAATCAATCTAACTTTTCTAGGAGTGTATACTCCTAAACATGTTTATCTACAAGAATATAGACAAATACATATTTAAAATTAAAACAGATCACAAATAATTTATAAATTCCCAAATTAATGTTATAAGTTTGAAAATGATTAATAAATTACCACATGAAATTAAAAAATGTCATTATGGGTAAAAATAAAATTACTTGTTGTTTCACTATTTATTCAGTTACTGGCACGCGTGTTTCGACTCTTTCGGATCATTTTCAAAGAAGTTATTAATTATTATTATTTTTACCCATAATGGATAATATACGGTTTCACCAAGAATGTAACCCAACGCAAGTTAATTACAATAAAAAATGTCTATTATTATTATTCTGTTTAAGAGCCAGCTCAAATCATTTTTTATCTTATTTCTGTTGACTTTCGATTGTTAATTGGTTTCTAAATGCTAAAATAATTAAGCGAATATGTATCTATAACTGTTTGAAAGGATTTGTATTTGTGCTAAGTACCTACGTGAAACTATTTAAACCTTGTTATCACTTAGTTTTAAGTTTAGGTTGTAAGTATTACACTATTGACCATTCCTATACAATTTGTAATTGTCATAGGTATATATTACAGAACAGATGGGGATATTATGTTGATATGCAAATATAATTTGGAAAAAAAAGGAATAATAAGTATATTGTGTATTTTATATCTGTAAAAATGTTTAAAGAAATTATTTGTGTAGTAGGTAGTGTCAATAAATATATATTATTTAAACATTGTTAGTGGTTTTATTTAAAAATAATTCTCGTAACGACGAGTGTCGTATGTGCAAAATGAGAATTCTGGGAAAATGGGGTAGGTTAACACATTTTTTTTGTTTTAGTTACCTTTTGCATTACCTTATTTTTGGGGGTATTTTTTGATATAAATTTATTGGTAGGTAATAGTTTCAGAATGCGAACAAAATATTTTGTTGTTATAAAATACACTTACGGCGTTTTAAATTATTATACCTAGTTCACCCTGCTAAAAATCAAACAGAAAAATCCTTACTGTTGAGACAAGCACTTACTATATGGTATTTTTATATCCGAACTAATCTGCATTATATAATAAAGGTAAACTAATTAAATATGCACAGTAAATCTGGCTCATGGATGCATTTTAATTATTTTGATGCAAAATCAATAAAAAAAAAATGTGTACTTGCGTAGGTATCTACTGCTAGATAATGTGGCAGCATTCAAATGCCAAAAACCTACCTACATAAGGAAAAAACACTGAAGGCTTTCTAAGTTAGGTACCTAAGTATATGCATAGAGGAGGATAGGTAGGTAATACATTTTACCCATAAAGCAATTGAGGAAATTTGGAATATAATTTTCGTAACTGTTAGATACAGTAATATTTATTACCTTTTGTCTGTTATATCTGATTTTATAACTTACAAATGCAAAATATTAACTTAAGATTTGAAAAAGGTTTAAATGCCTATATAACTAAAAATTGATCAAATTGCATTACGGCACTTCTTTTTACGACGCAGTATAATATAACCGTGGTGTGATGTTAATCTTATTTGCACGTTTTCTTGAAAAACTAATAAATTTTATATCTGCTGTTTCTTATATTTTATTGTGTTGCATCTAACAACAGCACAGTTTGACAATATTTATTGTTCATATTATGTACAATTTTATTGTAAATAAAAAAATATAAATTGTTTAAATCAGCCTAAACTGTTACGTTTTACTTCGATTAACAAGCTGAAACGCGTTTGTAAAGATAATAAAGAAATACTCGTGGGTAACATCTGCGCCCCTGCGCGACCGATACGGAAACGCGTCTGCATTGTAAGCATATCATCCACCACGAATAACATTAACCGCAAGACAACGTAGCTTAATGGTTAGAGCGTAGCCTGCATGCTAATGTTTAGGGAAAAGGCCATTCCAACGGCCGTTGGGGGGCCCTCCCCCCCCATTTTCGAGGGGTAATTCAAGCATTGCTGTGTCAAGCCTCTGTTTACCCCTCTAACTGTAAATAGGTAAAGGTTAGGGCGTAGCCTGCATGCCGTGCAGTCGATAGATTTGAGCTCCCTTATCTCTATCACGATCTAACAACAATAGCAACAAATAAAGAGTTTTTGCACAGTATTCCAACAAGTGCTTTTGTAATTTCGCGATTTTTTCGTGGAAAACGTGTTTTTAGCAGCGTAACGTGGCCTCCCCTGGTAAAGGGGATGGACAAGCTTGCTCACGGACTATAATAAACATTAAAAACAATAAATTTCGTGTAAAGATAAGTACTAGAATTAGGGTAAACATGTATATAAACATTAGTAGACTTTTAATCTAAGTGTAAATAGTGTATACTTCTGTTGTGACTGTTGGGACCATAAACATTGTATATTTTTATTATAAGACATTGTATATTATTTATTATTAAATACGCGAACGTTAGAATTTTTATAAAAACAAGTGCGGGTCACTAGATGACTTCCACCAAACATGATAACTCAGATACGTGTACTGATCAGAGCGATCAGGAAACGGGCTCAAATGATCCCGCAGGGAGAATAAGAGCAAACCGCGGCAATTTAAACACAAAACTAGGTGCTTATGCAGACTTAAAGTGCCAAATATGCAATAAATACCGCAAAGTGTACTTTCTCTCCTCAACCACAAAATTAGACTTAAAAACAAGATCCGAAATCGTGGATCATCTCATCAAGGTTCACTCTGAACACTCAATTATCCCTCCAACCCCCAAAAGAAATAGTTCTCTTACAGATAACCCTACAAGAACATCCCTAACTCTCGGCTCCAACCCCGAAAAGCCGATGAGTGCCCCGACAGTATCAGGAGGCCCCGCCCCCACAACAAAATCCAGAGGACCGGTTGGCCACTCGCCTACAAGAGTGGCTCCACCCACAACAACTGTAGACACCGCCCCTCAAGTCACAGACCCGAATTTCGCAGTCCCTAAATCCACGACAAGCAAGTCCAAAACAATGAAGAAGAGGAACCCCCCCCCCTCAGACGAATACCAAAGCTCTTACAAGACGGAAGAAGAAGCTACTACCCCAACTAACGTTCCAATTAACCTGAGTGACAACCAGCCAGTGCAGTATCTTCCCCCTGGACATAATCCTCTGATGTATAGTGTGGCAGAGCCCACTATTACATCACACCCCCCACAAACAGATGACGAAGAAATGGAAACTACAGAACAACCTTTCATCACAGCAGTGCGGAAGCGGCAACATCAAAACACTTCACCCGAAGAAAATCCGACCAAGGTCTCGAGAAACTTCGGAAAACCCTTCCACTTGCATAAAATTATACAACCATACCAGGCAAAAACAACGACGAAAAACCGTTATACAACGCTGACCCCAAACGAGGCACCCGAGATACCAACGACACCACATGACGATAGCGACGACGATGACGATAACCAACCAATACAACGACAAATACAAAATAAAACAAAACAAACAATCAGACAGACTGAAACAAACCAACAAGTAATCACAAAGAAACAAATACCCCCCATAGTACTCGACGGGAACTTCGGAGGACGAGACAATTTCCATAAATTTCAACAACATTTACAAACTATTACCAAAGACTACACGTTAAAGTTTGCAAAAAAGACCATTATTGTGCATTTTGGCAATATAGATGCTTACAATACATACTTGAGACTTCTTCACACGGACGAACAAAATCACTTCCACACATACGCTAAGAAAACTGAAAAGACAAACGCTTTCATAATAAGAGGACTCGAAAATGAACCGACAACAGACGAAGTACTTGACGAGCTTAAAAATACACACGGACTACCATGTAAACAAGTTTTTAAACTGACAACCAAATTCAAACCACTGTACATGGCAGTTTTTACAGGAGACATAACTTTGACAAAAATACAAAAACAAGTGACATACCTACAACACGTCTCAATAACATGGGAAAGACGGAAATCGACAAACACCATAATGCAGTGCAAAAGGTGTCAAATTTGGGGTCATGCAACCACCTATTGCCACCGTCAATATAGGTGCCTCAAGTGTGCCGGTTTTCACCCCACCAGGGAATGCTCAGAAGCTTTCACGCCCAAATGCGCTAATTGCGAAGGTGCGCATATGGCAAACGACGAGCATTGCCCCGTCTATATTTTTAAAATAAGAAAAATGGCCCAGAACACCCGACACGAACAACCGGAGTACGTTGACGCTCCCCTTCCAACTTACAACCCCTGGCAACAGCCGAACAACACTAGGGCAAGTAGTGTCAGCGTTTCGGCCAGGACAAGTGGCCCAGCACTAACAACAGCCAGTTTCCCACCACTAAAGACGAGACAGCCACCCCAACAACCCCAACAACAACAGCAGACACAACAACAACAACAACAACAACCCCCGCACAGGCAACAGCCTCGTGCAGCCATAGCTTCAACTAGTGCGTCCGGAAACAACAGCCAGGTAGGAGAACTCTTGGGTGTTTTTAACGAACTGAAACAGTTCAACATTTCAGGAATCGTCACAATGCTTAAGGACTTCGTCCAAGTGCTAAAAAACTCAGCTAACAATCAAGAAAAGTTCATTAATATTCTTGAATTTGCACAAAACTGCGATCACTATGAAATTTAAATGGCGGGAACAGCAAGAATAAAAAATTTTCATAATAACAGAAACCAAAATAGCACTGGGACGGGGTCCTTGTGCTTAAGGATCATGAATTGGAATGCAAATGGCATAAAAAATAAGACAGGTGAATTTATTCATTTTTTAGCGAAATACAGGGTAGACGTGGCTTGCGTCACCGAAACAAAACTGATAGAGAATGATAAACTCAAAATTAAAAATTACACGGTTTATCGTGCTGACCGTGACGTTAGAGGTGGGGGCGTGGCTCTGATTATAAGGAGTTCACTCCCACACTCACAAATTAGAAATAATGTCTCGCAAATAGAACATGTAAGCGTAAGATTGCGTAATAGCACCGTAATCACAGCTGCATACGCACCACCGCGTATGCAGCTGACAGACGCCGACATTAATCCATTCTTTACCAGTTTTGAGAAGGTTCTTGTAGCAGGTGACTTGAATGCTCGGCACGATATGTGGGGCAATCATCAAAACAACCATTACGGTAACTTACTGTTTGACTTTATTACTGACAACAACTTACAAATAATTGCCTCAGACAGGCCCAGTCATTACCCACCAAATGGTATGACACCAACTTACATCGATTTATTTATAAATAAAAATATACTGGGCCTGTCTGAGGCAACAATCTTAGACGAATTAAATTCCGACCACCTGCCCTTAATTTTACAATACTATGTACAAATGTCTTACGAGGCACCTAACACGACATACTTACTAAAAAACATAGATTGGAGACGATACAGACAAATACTCAACGAACAAACCACAATTAATAATAACATAAATTCCAAAACAGAACTTGAAGACGAAGTTGACAAACTTACACAAAACATACAATACGCACGTGACCAAGTTGCAGTCGTTGTTAAGATACGTCACAAGGAAGATAAACTTCCTCAAGAGATCCTTGATCTTATAAAATTCAAAAATAAAGTCCGCAAACAATGGCAACGGCTGCAAAGACCAATTGACAGATATAGAATGAACGAACTACAACGAACAATACGTGATAAAATCAACAAACACAAAAACGACGTATGGACAGACACACTAAACGGACTAACGGCACAAGACTCCTCTTTATGGCGCTTAACAAAGCGCCTAAAGAGGAGATTTAAGAAAATTCCGACTCTACAAAACAACAACGTACAAACCGACGAGGAGAAAGCAGACTGCTTAGCCGCATCACTGGCAGCCGTCTGTGTTTCTCCTGACAATACGACAAACGAACAAAACTATATAACTAATAGAACAATAAATTTAACTAGACAAACTTACCCAATACCACCGACGGTACTGACAAAACTATTAATCCGACCTGGAACCTTGCACGGGGTGATTAAAACACTCCCCCTGTGCAAGGCACCCGGACCAGACACTATTCATAACATCCTCTTACGAAACATCCCTCGTAAGACATTTGTACAATTACTTTATATAATAAACAATATTTTTACTTTGCAGCATTTTCCTAAACAATGGAAAGAGGCCACTGTAATACCCATACTAAAACCGAACAAAGACCCGACCCAACCCGACAGTTACAGACCCGTAGCTCTAACTAATACATTATCTAAACTGACTGAGAAACTTATATTACGAAACTTAAACAAACTTAACCTAACAAACAAAATACCTGACGAACAATTTGGATTCCGACCCGGACATGGTACAACCATGCTTGTGGCGAAAGTCGCGCAAGATGCGATGACAAAATTTAATAGAGGTATGAACACTGTTCTCCTGTCGTTAGACATTAAGCGCGCTTTCGACACAGTATGGCACCATGGACTATTACATAAACTGTACTACGAACATAACTTTCCTTTACATTTTGTAACACTAATAAAATCCTACTTAACTGACAGACATTTCTTCGTAAGAGTTGAAAGTGCATTGTCTGCACCCAGGGCGATCAGTGCAGGGGTGCCGCAGGGCACTGTACTCTCACCAATACTGTACAATCTGTTCACGGCAGATATGCCGCGGTACCCCCTTACCCAGCTTGCCCTGTATGCGGACGATGCGCTAATATACGCGCATTCGTTCTATGCGGAGGCAGCAAAAAGGAAAATCCAATCGCACGTCGATTTGCTGTTGCCGTATTTTTCCAAATGGAAAATTACGGTAAACTCCGACAAGACCGTTTGCACTATTCTTACGAAGAAATTTACTAACAACAGAATATTTGTACCAATTAAAATCAACGATAACTACATACGACCAACAAACAAACTAGTATACCTAGGACTGACATTAGATCAAAGACTTTCTTTTCAGACGCATCTTTCCAATACCCTAAAAAAGGCTTTTGCAGTAATGCAAAGCCTTTATTCCCTTCTCTCCCCCAAATCCCCACTATCACCTACAAACAAAAGACTCATTTATATACAAATAATCAGACCTATACTGACCTATGCAGCGCCCATATGGTATTCTGCATCCAATACCCAATTACTAAGGTTATTGAGATTTGAGAACAAGATTCTGCGATGCGTCACCTCCTCCGGGAGGTATGCGCGCATCGCAGATCTTCACCATATGGCCGCTGTAGACGACATACGCCAACATATAATAGACATCTCGACTAAATTCTACTTACATAACATACATAACTCACCGCTGACAACGAACATAACAGAACAAAGACATGACGATAACATACACATAAAACATAAACCTCTATACTCCAGGTTGCCTCTCTGGCATCAACCACTCCCAATTTTGCAATAACACATCACCCCCCCAAATAAAACACATACAAGTTACACAATACAATTAAACACATAATAACACACACACAATGTACAGACAAACACTACACCAGAGTTCCCAGCCTGCTGTCAGGCTCCGCCCACTTTTAATGGGAGGAGACTGCTAGTAGACTTGAAACTCAGCACTACACAAAAAATTTTCCACAACGCACACACTAATACACTAAAACGCCCACTTATGCAGTGGGAGTGGCTTGCTAAGGGAGTTAGCCTGGACTATAAATACTGACACGACTAAAATTTAAACAGTGGCCTCTTTCCTTCCATACAAACCATATGTCAAAATCGAAATATTGTTTTAAAATTAAATGTAAAATATATACACTCGTTTAATTTTACAAACGAGACAGGATTGCCCTGCATAAGCTTCATAGTCACCTGAATGGTCGTAAGTCTCGCTACTCTGTACCTTCTAATTTTAATGGGGTTTTTTGGCAGCTTTTTCCCCAAATGTCAAACGCATTCTAATTCATGATTTTTAACAGTGTCGATTCCTTAATGTCATACTCTTTGAGTAATACCCAAATAAAAACACCCGTAGAGGCTCCTGCCGGGACGTGAGTGATCTAAGTGTAGAATTTAACACGTTTTTCACCATTTAGGGGTCTTGCCATCGACCCGCCGGGGCTGCGTCCCCGGTTTTAAAGGCACCAGGGCAGGCTTAATAAATTGGCGAGGCAGTTGTACTGCCGAACCAAGGAGATTGGCTCCAGGGGCCTTATGCCACATAACTCAGGTGAAAATGTGAAAATACATCTTTAAAATAATAAAGAGTTTTAAAAGTAAAGTAAAGTAGTAGCCTGCATGTGCCGATGGACGCGTGTTCTATCCCCGAACAAACCAGCTTTTTTTCTGCATTGATCGTCAACTCTCAGAAGACAGTGGCATATTATGGGTAGTTAGTTTGAAAGAGGTTGTATGAGTTAATAATTTTGACGTCGCGACGCCCTCCAAGGGGCCCAAATGTTTAGTACGCCCCTGACCCGGCGTCGGTTCGCTTGAAAAACAGAATGGACCTTAAATTTCCTTATGGAGATTTACATGTAAAAAAGCTCAACTCTAATCCCGGAACGCCTTAGGTTATCTACTACTTTGGATGAGAATTTCCCCATTTTACCGGAACTGTTTTGTTTACCGACGAAGCTGGCTTTACGAAAGATGGCACCATAAATTGTCATAATCTACATGTTTGGGCGGGGATCATTGGGAATCATTTGATTGGGCCCTTCGTTTTAGGAGAAAAATTAAACGGTGCTTTGTGTTTGCAATTCTTGCAACATAATTTAAATGATTTACTCAAAAATGTTCCTATACTAGCAAGCTAGAGCACAATAATGTAGCTTATACACGATGGTGAGCTGCCATATTTTAGCAACGTAATTTGTGTGATAATTTTGGTAATCGTTGGACAGGTCGCGGCGGACCTATTACCTATATGGCCATCTAGGTCTCCAGACCCAAATACTTTTAATTATTTTTCTGGATCATCTGAAAGAAGTTGTTCACTCAACTTCGATAAATACCAGGGAAGATTTACTTCAAAGGATAATCCACTTTTGCGAACAAGTACGAAACGATCCCGTAATATTGTTCCAAGTAGAGCGAAAAAAAAAATCTTAGAATAAGAAAGCGTATTGAAGATCAAGGTGCTCATTTTGAACATTAATGAAATTCGCAATTAGAACAAAACTTATTTCAGTTCCAAATTTTTATCAAGAGAATTACTTTAACTACATTATTTTTCAGTTTTTCTGTTCCTCTTAAACGATCAATCCTCACAACTTTCGATCTGGTAAATTTTAATTTGGAAGTAAATCTCTCAGCATACATTCTTCTTGCTTCCAGATAATTGCATTGTGCTGGTTCATAAATTAAATGCATGCTTAGCATTACTACATATTAAAATCTTAAGTTTATTTGTTTATAATAATCTAGTAATAAAACTACTATGTGAAAATAATAGGTTATAAGAAAAAAATAAGTGAATATACAACTTTATTTATTATAGCCTTAAAAGTGATTAAAAACATAATTTACCATTTTTAAACACGTGGCTTTGACAGGTCGGCCATTTTGCCTGGAGGACAAACAAAGGTTCATGACCGTTTACGCTAATGACTTAGATTTTTTTGGTGTAATTTAATAAGTTTCCAAGTAATTTTACGATTCATTGTGACCATTTTTAGGAACTATCTATACCTGTGCTACCTGGACTTAAATACTTTTTCGTGTTCCAACTATATTCCTATCGTAGTACCTCTTTGAACTTCTTAGTGTGTGCTCCAAACTTTTGTTTACATTTTAAATTTAAAATTTCAAAGCATGGAAGGAAGCTTACGTGCGATTTTAAATCGCTGCCTGATTATTACAAGGTTGTATGATAAAAATACATGAAATGGAGAAAAGCTATGTTAAATATTTTGCCCCATGGATTATCGTTGTGGTAACACTTTTTTATGTTTTTGTTTTTTTCGCAGATACTTAAAGGGATATTAGGATAGCATACAAAAGGAAACCAAACATTTTTGAAAACATCATTCCTATTTATAAAAAAATAAAAAAACATACAACCTTGTTATTTCATTTTAAAATATATTATTACTAAATGTAACTTACAACTATGACATTTTTATAGAATTATTGTCAGTTCTTTTTTTGAAATCGTTTATATTTTTGAAAATATTTGTTCATAAAACTGCTTATCAGTTTCGGGCATCCACTTGAACATCGATTTTAGTGCTTCAACCTTATTTTTACCCAAAAAAGATTTGACGTCATTTTTTTAATACAATTTGTGATCAGAAGTATTTTCTTTCCTTCTCCGCTCAGGATTTTTTGATTCTGTTGTGTTCAAAATATTAATTTGTTTTTCTCTTGCATTTAATTCATAAAAGTGAAAAAAATTGTATTTCTATTCTCTTCACTTAACTTTCCGGAGCATTTATAAATGCATTTTTCATGGCAGTCTATTTTTGTTCGAATTTTTCTAGCTGGTTTTATTTTCTTCCTCGAGCTTACATATCATAGGTCTTTATCAAACTTCTCTTTGCGTATATTGCATGCCCATTCCTTTGGGTTTCTGAATCTTTTCCGTGAAACTTTTTTTCCTGAACTTCTTCACCTTCAGTTAGAAGAGTTTGTTTTTGGTTTTCTAAAGTTTCCATGTTTTCTTTCTCGTTCATATTCTCCAAGTTCAAGTCTCTATAATTGTCATCTTCTAGTAAACTGAAAAGAACAACTTATTAATTAGAATCAACTACTCACGTACAAATAAATTATTATTGACTAACCTTGTAGGATCAGCGTCCGTTAATGCATTACTCTCATTCAAGTAATTATTGAAGGCACGAGTATTGTCTTGTTCTTTATTTTTTCCTAAATTAATAATTTTGAGTAACGCATCATCGATTTTAGGTAATACATAATCTTTGTCGTTCTCTTTTGCAGACTTCACAGCTTTGGTTAAGGGCAACCTTAGGTCAAACAATATAAACCTATTTATTATACAGGGTGTCCAATTTAAAATGAAAAGAAGTTTATATTTTGTTATTACTGTATTGATTTTTTCTAAATTGGTGTTTTATGGAAGTAGTCCATCTCACTCAAATTGGTGTGTTTAGGTATGACTCCAGAGCGCACTTGCTATAGACCTAAAATTTTAGAAATTTTGTTATTCGCGAATTTTACTAAAATAAAAAAGTGATTTGTAATAAATATGGTTAAAATCCCGAATCCCAACAACTTAATTACATGCTTTGGATAACGGATTTTATGAGCGTATTACTTACTAAATTATGTACTAAAGTAAATACTTTTTAGAAATTTTTACAAAAATGTAACCTCAAATTGAACCGCAAATTATGGAATTACTTACCTTATACATTATACATTTTTTAGGAGATATTTCTTCTGGCACATACTCAAGCAGCACAAAGACATCCTATAGATATCTTGGCAAGAAACTTTTAGGAGAATGTGACGCCTTTTGTAACTTATTAGGGAGCTCGCCAAGAGGTTCCTATTACCTCCAAATGTCCGCCTCAGGGATATCCTAATGCGAATTTCTATTTTTATTCACAAAGAAGAAGTACTAGGGAGGTACTCAGTAGGAAGTCTTTAAGAAGTTCTCAAAAACATCCTAGATAAGCTATTTCTGGGAGCTACTTTAAGAAGTCTTTCAGAGGTCGCCGAGAACTCCTAATGCGAATTTCTTATTTTCATCGCAACGAGGATATCCCTGGGACATAGTCATTGTGACATATTTAGGATATTCTTATAGGCGTCCTAGAAAGTACATCTCTGGAACATCCTAAATTAAACCTTAATATACTTATTAAGATATCTATAAGAAGTGCTATAGATGTCGCAAAGAAATCCTTAGAGTATCTCGGTGAGTTCCCATAGAGGTAACATGTACGATATATTTAGGAAGTTCTGGGGATATTATCAAGAACTCCTGAATGGGTCATATCTGGAAATTCTATAAAATAAAATAAAACGCTATTTTTATATATTGCCAAATTTTATTTGAATTTTCAACATTACACTTGCTCTCAATCATTTAAAATCTGTCTTACACTCACAGAACATGTTTTGTTTTACAAGATATAGTATCTTATATATCTTTACAATACTGAATTATTCAAAATATTAAATCTTACCTACCTATAATAGTGTCAAACACGTATCTAGCGCGTAGCTAGCCCTTTATTAAATCATTAATTAATTAAATATAAAAGTTAAATTACAAATAGAATATTTATAAAAATAAGAATTTACACAATATTATTACTTTAAATATGTACAGGGTGAGTCAACCCTAGAGTAAAGTTCGTTATCTCATTTGTTTCGGGAATTACCAAATAACGCTAAATACAAAAGTTTTAGAAAATGTTAAGATGCACAGTTTACAATTATTTTTTGAGTATACAGGATGATTCAAACAAGCAACAGATTTCAATTTTTTTAAGCCGTATACGAGGTGTGTCAAAAAATATCAATCTTACTCAAGAGTAAAGTACCTTTATTTTTTACAATACAGAAGAATGTTATAAAGTAAAGTTATTTTTAATTATAAGTTATATGCAGATATGCAATTACAGCCATTTAGCATAAAATGTATAAACTGTATCAAGCCAGAAAGTTATGTGAAGAGAATACCGAGGATGTTCCCACAGAAGCTGCCAATACAGCATTTTTATCCTAGCTTATAAATATATGTAAATCTTGTTTAATTGTCATTCTTCTCTTTATATCTTGTACAGGGTTATCCAACCAAGACTAGACAAGGCGATTTTTTGACTTTTCCTGTACTTTTATAAAAAAACTGAAATAGCCATCTTAAGTCATTTTTTTTGAAATAAATACTTTATTAACCAAAGCTTTTGATTTTTACATATGCCAACAAAATTCTCTAAACAGTGCCTTTAGCACTGGCCCCGAGAATACATAATATCTAAATTTAACTTATTACAGCGCTGGAAGATTCTAATCACTAATTACTAATTTATACCCAAATGCAATTTAACTTTTTTTATAAAGAATTGAAAACGACCTATATTTTTAATATTATCTGGTACACTATTATATACCTTACAAGCTTTGGTAAAGGGGTTATGCAATCCCACGTTTGTTCTTGTGTTTACTGTATATATACTATTTTGTGACCTAGTGTCATAGTTATGTACCTCATTTGACAATATGATGGGTATATTTGATTTCTGCGCTCTATTAATAATCTTATACACTATCTTAATTTGCTCCAATTCTAGTACTACACTAATTTTAGGAACACTTAACTCACTATAAAGTGTATCAGAGCTGGTAAGCCTATCATAATTAAATATTATCTTTAATATTTTGTTTTGCATCACCTTAACTCTATTAAAGTCAGTATTGCTACAAGAGCCCCAGATTGGTAGTAGATAACGCAGATGAGAGAGGAAGAAGGAATTATATACCATATATTTTGTTTTTTCAGAAAGGTAGCTTCTAGATTTATAAATGATTGGAACCATCGGCATTAATTTAGACATAAGATCGCTGATATGCTCCTTCCAACTTAATTTATTGTCAACCATAAGTCCCAAGTACTTGATGGACTGTACCTCCTCTAATGTAACATTATCCGCAATGACATCCAAATTTTGTATGTTTTTATTTTTTTGTTTAAAAACCATATATTTTGTTTTTCCTATGTTTATTTTAAGTTTATTACAATAGAGCCAATTTAGATATAATTTTCTCCCGCGAATTCGAATATCTTCAGCAAAAAACAATTGAACATCAAACAAAAGTACTAGGGGTCACTTTGATATTATTTTAAATGGGATGCCGTATTTTTAATGAGCTTATCTGATTTCTCATATAAATTTTGATCTAAAATGTTGGATTTTTAATTTATTTTATTTTTTTTTTTTTTTATTTTTAACATTTTCCGAATTTAAAACTGAAGAAAAAAGGCGTTTTTGAATTAAAAATCCAACATTTTAGATCAAAATTTATATGAGAAATCGGATAAGCTCATGTTTTAGCACTCAAATTTACTATAAATAGCCGACAAATTTGTATGAGATTCAGTCATTCACGGGGGTTCAAACTGATAAGATCTATTTAGCTGCAGTCATCATATTACGTCATAACTCGAGTTGATGAGTTATTTTTATAATAATTAAAAGTTGTTTACAAAATTAACGGAAAGTTTCCTAAAGCATAATCTGGGACTTTCTTGGTTGTGTTAGAGCATCGTAGCTCGGATGAATAAAAGTTTTGAAATATTACGCAGTTGTTTAATTTGTGTTTTTAAGTTAGATTAAATACTTAGGCATAAAGAGTGATATTAAATAGAAGATTATATAGAGTCAGAATAAGACTTCTATATTATACAGGGTTGGAATAAAAACTTGAAATATTTTTATTCCGTTTTAACTAAGCTGTTGTGGGTCAGACACATGGTCTTAAATTTCGCAGCAGCCTTAGACAGAATGCAAGACGTGCTGTTACCGTCTTCGCCGAGCGGCTTCCTGGAGGCCTGGATCATCGATGCCATGGGTTCTAGATCACCTGATGGACAAGCAGAGCTCCAGGGAGTCAGCTATGACCTTTCCGTCAACGATGCGGGGGTGGCAAAGGGCCCAGACCGAGATGCCAAATCTGCACTTGGTGTCCAGGACCTGTTAGGGTTCCCTAAACCTCCGTCCGACTGCCGGCCGAGTGGCAAAGAAGTGGCAAGCGACCCAAACCCCGTGGGTGGCTCAAAAAGGGCGTTAACAACTAAGCCTGAAGAAGAGGATCTCTGGTCGTGGTGTGAAGATGTACAGCCGTGGGGAATGCTGGGTGAAAACGAAGCAAAAGAAGTTTATGTTGAACTAGCTGATCGTCAGCGAATTTTAAATTGGAGTGCGCATGCGTCGGAGCTACCTGGGAGTGGTGACGCAAGCGTTCGCTTCACTCATTAAAAATTCGGCATCCCATTTAAAAAAATATCAAAGTGACCCCTATAGTACTTTTGTTTGATGTTCAATTGTTTTTTGCTGAAGATATTCGAATTCGCGGGAGAAAATGACTTAAGATGGCTATTTCAGTTTTTTTATAAAAGTACAGGAAAAGTCAAAAAATCGCCTTGTCTAGTCTTGGTTGGATAACCCTGTACCTGTAACACTGAATAAATTGTTTTTTAAAAACGGTTTTTCGACTTTGTAAAATTTAACTAGAATATTGAATACGGAATGATTAGTAAATAATCACCCAACCTTCATTTTTATGCTAAATGGCTATAATTGCATATCTGAGTATAACTTATAATTCAAAATAAATTTACTTTATAACATTCTTCTGTATTGTAAAAAAATAAAGGTACTTTACTCTTAAGTAAAATTGATATTTTTTGACAAACCTCGTATACGGCTTAAAAAAATTGATATCTAATGGTTGAATTTTAAGTTTTGGACCATGCACAACTTTTTATCAGTAATAAATTTTTTCATAAAACCAACACTAAAAAAGTTTTCGATATGGTTCCAACTTAAGTAGACACACTGTATATAGTATTTTTCTTAGTTGGACTAATTCCTCAAACTTTGCTTAATTAAGCAACTATAGGTCTATATCGTCAAATAGAAAAGTTAGCCTATGCCAAGTTTAAAGAAAAAAAACTGTATAATATAGGCTGTAATTTGATTAAGGGATGACTTGGACTTTTGGACTTTTCATTTTTGCAAATCCTCCCTTTTTTTTCGTTGGGTACAGTGTCTGAGCCAATCCTGGGAAAATACTTCGAACACCTTTTCTGTCGTTTTCCAGACCTGTGACAATACGCCTAGAAATTTTGATACTGAATTGATCTTAACTGAGCCGTTCATCTTAAAGTCTAATTTTAGTATTTAGTAGGTAGGTACCTACCTATCTGTCTACTTTCAGTAATTTAAAAGAATTAGGTAGCATGTTTTACTTACTCATGCATATTTTGATTACTAGTAAATATTCAATTTTAATGTTCCCTCGCAGGCCTTTCCAGGAACACTTTAACCCCAAACTATTGGTAAATATGGCCTTAAACATTCGTGTATGATGGTCTTTGGGCCCAGATCCCCCAATTCCCTTAAGATAAGTTACCTAAAAACACATACAAGTAAATATAAGCTAATATGCTAACACTTAACCCCAATATATACATTTTGCAAAATTTTATTGAAAATAATTATGAAATGCGTACCAATTCTTCTTGAATATTTGCCTCGCCGGTTTCAAATAATTCCGTGAATTTTCGTAGGTCTTCTTCGTCCTTTAAGGAAAACATGGATTGCCACCGCCGCACACAGGCGAATTTTTCCAAAAACCTGGTTAAAACCCTAAAAACTCAACCTTAAAATTCTGGGAAAAACACATTAACAATCGATCATATAAACTCCACCGTTTCATAAACTACCTACCATTTAATTATAGGATCGTTGGGTACGAAGATATTTCAGTTGAAAATAGACATTTATATTAAGTAGTGTTAAATCTGAGAAAAGTGCTTTTAAAATTGTCTGTGTTGTGATTCCGTTTTTGTGCTTATTCTTGTGAATATTTTAAAAAACTGTTATGAAGCCTATTGCTGGTGGTAAGTAAAAGCCGTTTAAAGGTAAATATTGAAAACTTGTGCAATATATTTTTTTTTAATTCAATTTTTTAATGCACTTGCATAACATAGCATATCAATTTCATTTTATAAAGTTTGCGTAGACAAAAAGTAAATTGTTTAACATAGTTTAACATTAATATTACATTTCTTTTATACCTTGACAAGTACTTTTAACTCAAAAGAACAAGATATGAGTGATGATTCCAAAAGCCGTGGAAGACCAGCTTTGTTTCTTAGTTCAAGTGACCGAACAGAAAGCTTGGATTCGTTTTTTTGAGTGCCTGCTTCACGTTTCTTATAAACTTGTAATTCAGCAATGGCAAGCTCGTGGTAATGAAAATAAAGAAATGGTAGCAAATAACAAAAAACGAATCCAAGAGTTATTTCAAAAAGAAATGGGGCTCTTGGTCGATAAGCCAAAGCCTGGATTTGGCAGCACTAATGATGGTAACACTGCCCGAAGGTTTTTTGAAGATGCAGCCACATCTTCAAAAATTAGAGGGGTTGACAAAGAACTGATAACTCGATTTAGAACAATTCTGTTGGCCATATCTAGTGAGTATTCCATTAAAGTCAAACTGTTTAAAAATTATTGCCTGAATACAGCTAGAAGATTTATAGATTTGTATCCTTGGTACAACTTCTGTACATAAGATTTTATTTCATAGTTCAGAAATTATTTCATATTTTATGTTGCCAATTGAACAACTTGGCGAAGAAGCTCAAGAGTCTAGAAATAAAGATATTAAGGTACAGCGAATTTCATTCTATATATATAATAAACCTATATATATAAAATATGGAAGATATGTTTTGCAATCTTCTTGTATCATCAGATCCGTTTATTTCGAGCATGAAAAAGTCATACTCAAAAAAATTAAAAAAATTTCCTTTAGGAGTTTCAAAATTTTTTGAAGAGCCATTTGCAACCGAGAAAGAAGAAGAAAGTGACAGCGGTACCGATTAATTCTAATATTATAGTAATTTTAAGTTTTAATATAGTGATTTAAATATCTAGTTAATAGTAAACAATTTTTTTTAGTTTAAAATATAGGTTTTGTATTTGTAGGAATATCATAAAATAAATATATTTTCTTAATAGTTACCGTTTCTTCAGTTTATGATTTTCTGAGTTTGTAGGGGCTGTAAGATTGACAGCGGTTCAAAAAAAAATTTGTTTCTCTATTATGTGCATCTATTATCAATTTTAACCATTTTTCATATCAAATAAACAAACACTTAATTTTGGCCAGGATTTTCGGAAAATTCGCCTGTGTGCGCCGCATTGCCGTGGAAAAATTTTGCCCTACCACTTGCTGAGTCTGAAGAGCATCTTCAATATTATTTAAGCGAAGGAAAAGTGCTCCCATTCCCTCCGTAATATCTTTTTTAATTGATGAAACGTCTTTTTTGAGTGATTCAATATCTGTAAAAGTACATAACAAATATGTTTTGCTCAATTATACCTATAAAAATATATAAATACCAGAATAAAGTTCCAAAACGAGCAATAAGAAAAAATGTTATAATTCTATTACCTTCTGTAAGTGTAAACAGATGAACAGCTATCACAAAAATTCAAAAAATAGTATGAAACACTTCGCACTTCACCAAGTATAAGCTTGAAATAATTGTAAGTAGAAAGTCCTCCCCAACTTCATAATTGAGAGTTTTTTTTTATGTTTATTAGTGCCGAAGATTTTTCCGATCGTAAATAATTATTACTACCTAAAAACCCCAAAAAATACTCGACCAATCCATAGACGTGCAATCTCAACAATTAAAACATGTTTTAAATATTTCTTCCATATAGGTATACGTGCTCCCGCTTCCCTTACATTTTTTTACAAAAAATTATTTTGATATATATACGTAACCAAAAAATGGAATCCTATATATGACAAATAATTCTGTAATAGCTATATATAAAATAAATAATAATAAAAGCAATATTGCTAAAAACAAAAAAATAATTAACGACATATTATCTAAAGATTTCAAAAATATATATGTCGAAAGAGATAACTATTCTTCTCTAAATTCTTCTTTTCAACTATCGCCAATGAACTGAAATTTTAGGCGATCGGAAAGTGCGCTTTAGCGTCGTACGTGAACATACTAATATGGAATAAAAATAAATTCAGTAATAACGAAAACAATACCTTGTTACCCTGTATATACATCATGCGAGGTAAATGAAGCCAAAACACAAGACATTTTTAGAAAGAAAAATTTTGATCTAAATTTGTACTATACCTACACCTTGTTCAAAATGAAGTCGGCACTATTGCTAATTTTCCTATACGCCGGCGTCGATTAAATTGGAAAATATTTGTATTTTTATGTGCTGGTTATTATCATTTTGCTAAAAAAATAATTAAACATCAGAATCACGACATATTAACAAAACTATTTCTTTCCATTAGCAATGCCAAAGAAGAAAAATAAGTAAAAAAATTGATGTCATTTTAAATAATCTAGATGGCCGCGATTTAAAAAATAATTCAACAGATTATGAACATCATGAATAGGACATGGAAAGACCTTGCCAGCGACTTATGGAGGAACTATTTAAAAAACTAAAACAACAACAAGCAAATATGTTTTTCAGAATGATATCAGACGCCTCAAACTATATACAATATACAGTATGACAAAATACCTAAAATTTGTTTTTAATGTAATAGACGCCAACTTTAACACACCCTAATATTGAATTATAGATCCGCCACTTTGTACCTATAAGTTGTCCACACTGACTGTGTACTATTTCGAAAGAACATATGGTAAACAAATGTTTCAAAGACCCCTTCATGCGACAATAGATCCTATAGGTATAATCGCTGTAGACTGCTATTTTAAACGAATAGAGAAAGAAAATTTTATATAGGGTAATATATTTTTGTCGGTATTTTTTTAAATTCCCAATAAAAAGCTGCCCATATCACAAATATTTTTAAATACAATTCATACAAAAAAACTATACAAAAATTCAGGCTGTAAAATACGGCAATAAAATAACATAGGTACCGTTAAAAAATATCAACATAAGGCAATATACACCGGGAACCGCTTCGATCTATATACAGGGTGTAACATTTTTTGGGAATAAATTATTTATAGATTATTATTATTATTATTATTATTATGATTATCATTATTGGCGGAATTTTATTAGTTATAATATACCAAAAATTATCATAGAGCAGAGCACGTTACCTATTAAGAACAAAACTAAGGTCCCAACAACGTCCTGCGTAGGTAATCCTAGAGAGGTCCTATTATTTCTATGAATAGGAAAGTAACAATAAGATATCGCAGAGAGCACTTTAGGAAATTCCATTGTGAGTAACATCGGTACTTCTTTTTAGGATATCTTTAAGATGTCCCAAAGAAATGTATGCAGGTATTGCCTTTTAGCATCCCGTAGTGGACGTCTTTAAGATATCTTTCCAAGAGGTCCCCAAGAATTTCAGATAGTTAACTCCTAAAGATATCCCTGGGACAGCACATTGGGACTTCACATAAGGATCTAAATAGAACATCTCATAGATCGCTTAAAGAAGTCTGTTACTTGGGATCCTTTCTTATCGGAATAATGCCCATCCCAGTACTGTTAATTATCACTATTTTGGTTCATTTTAAAACAAAAACAATTTAATTTCGAACACTATTAATTTTTTATTACTATCGTTATTTACATACAACCTATAAAAACCATATAAAATTGGAAACACAAGGGCGTATGTTACACCATGCATCGCCTGGTTATTCTTAAAATAATAATTTAAAATAAAGAATGTTATATCATTATGACAGAAATATTTGAATAACATAGTTTTATGTTGAACAACTTCCTATTTTAAAAACATACACCTTTGATTTTTTGGGATTTGTGAAGTGTTTTAAACGGATATTTGAATATTACACGATTCTATGAACAGCTCGCGATACATAGAACAATGTTACATTTTAATATTTATCTGCTTGAAGAGACTGATTTTGGAAATTTAATGACTTTGTCAGAAGTAGCAATGATGGACTTGGTAAACAGCCTTAATTAACACATAGTTTTTACACTGGCCAGCAGCTGAAGGCATACAAAGGCTTGCAAGCATTTAAATTTTATGAATCTGGTTTAGTGCAAAATATTAATGCAAAGGAAGAGGAATCCCAATGCTTATGTTCCAGATAGTAGTCGGCAAGGTAAGATTAAGTTATAACGAGGTTTAGGTTTTGGATACCTTTGCTACCGTTTCATTGGGGCCTAAACACACAGTTTCATGTTTTCAAATTAAAATGTTATATAGAGTCAAGTTCTCATAGGGCAAAAATTTGTCAGGCGAGTATAAAGCTTTCGATGTTTCACTCTTTCCTTGTACTGCCTCATTGGTAGATCCTGTACTATCTTAGATAGAGAAACATTCATGAATAAATACCAAATCGCAATAAGTAGTTTTTATTTATTTCACATTCCTTTAACAGCTTCTCCAATTAACTGTATATTCTAACATAACCATTAGTACAGTCTTCGAAAAGTATGCAAAAATCATTAATACTTAATTCAGTCTATGTGGCAACATGTGGACAGTTTTCATTAATCTCAACATTTGTTTCCTCTCTACTACTTCCCGAAGTATCTTCGTCGGGGCTTCAATCTGTTGTTCTATACAACAAGAATACATCATTTTTTTTGCTACTACCTACTATTTACAATATTACACCATACACCTACCAGATACTTTGCTCGTTTGCATTTCTGAACTCTCTCATGTCTGTTAACTTGGGTCTGAGTTTCTTCCTTTGGATTAAAGTATCCAATTTTCTAATTAGAAATGCAGTCAGGGTTATCTTTGTTTGCTAGTTCTGCTGGAGCTTATTAGGTCATTATACCAAAAATCAAATATTACCACTTATAAAATGCCTGGAGCAAATTCTTCCATACTATAATTGGCTGTCATTTAAAGCTCTTATCCACATTTCACGTCGTTCTTGTGAGAGTCGATTAAGGTATTCTCCAGTGTTTTGAAAAACTGCAGGAATTCCAAAAGATCGTACATTGTCCCTATTTCCCCTCGTCCCACAATTTACCACTAAACAAGAGGACGGCATTTTATTTGGGGCACTTTAATTATTAGCAGAACGAACAGAGATATCAAATTTCAAGGCAAACTGTAAATGTAGTATGGTGATGGAATGGAAACAGAGAAACACTTAACACTAAGCTTATTTATTTAAACTGTAATGAATAGTAAAAACTGAACAAAATTAAATCTACATTTTTGGGAACTTTTTCAGATCGTCAGTAAACTGCCGAAACGTCACTCCTGACCGTTTCCATAGTTTCTATTCGCACCTTCACCAGTGTTACCACATTTCTCTCCCTCTACACAAAACGCAAACGTAGTCTTGGTTAGTGGCGGTAGCGGGTTGGCACTAACCGATTGCGAGGTGGATTGCGTCGTACAGTCTTTAAAGGAGAAAGGGGTATCGAAAACTTTTGTAGGTATTTCTCGTTGCTCCGCGAAGTCATCGTTCCTTAATGCTGCTTCTTCATTTGTAATGGATTTATTTAACGGACGAAATACATCTGATCGTGGAGTAGGAGGTTGCTCTATTCTATTATTCAATAATAAATAATATGTTTAATAGTTCGTAATTAATTATCTAGGACATATATTTAAAACGTAGGCATTGTTATGTCATAGGAGGGTACACAAAACAATATTTTATAAAACATTATTTTTTATCATTATTAAGAATAAAGCAGATTATGAAGGGTCGGCACGAGTTTTAATATTCCCGACATCACATGGCGATCCTGCGATTCTAAGATCCTGTGATTCTAAGGTCCTGCGATCCTGTCGATGGCATCCTGTCATCTGACTGTGCATCAGAAGAGGGTAGTCACCAAATATTACAAGAATTTTATGGTGTACTAACGTAAGGAGAGCGGAAATAAGAAACTCAAAATCTCAACAGCAAGAACTAGCAGAAAATGGAGTAGTCAACTCTAACTTCATTGTGCAACAGGAGGAAGTTCATGTCTCTAAAGACGTAAAAGTGTTGCTGTACATTATAGTTAGTGTTTTGTTGCTGTTGTTCCTGTTAAAGTGTTTCCAGTTATATAAGAAAAACCTTAAAAAAACAGTGGCAAACAAACTATGTTACTCCCGCGAGCAGCGTTGCAGCAGTTTAGTGATGGGCTATATGACTGAACCAAGGTAACAAATAGGACTTAGTAACCGTTTATTTATTGTTTTTTTTTACACTCAAATTCGGGGTGCTATTCCCTATGTTTATGTATATATGTTTGTTTACATTCAATAATTGTATGATCATGACTATTATCGTAACGAGAATTACCACGTTAATTCTATATTTTAAAAGGTGTATTTTATTTTATATGTTAGGTATTTTATGTACTATTTTTTAAACCATAGCTTATTTAGTTTAACTTCTCTTTCGCCAGTTTTTAATGACAACCACTTGGAATAAAATTAATTTAAAATTAAACAATTTAAAACAAGACGTTAATTACGAGTGATTAAGATCCAAGTACCAAAAAGCAAATCAGTGCGATGCGAAATTCGCGACAATCTAGTTTAACTTTTTAATGAATTTACAAAAGTACTTAAAAAATATTGGAACTCTCTTGAAGAGGCTCAAAAAAGTATAAGTCGTCAACTTTTTTTACATATCAGAGACAGAGTAGTTAGAGCATTTCTTATAATCGAGGTTAGTTACAAGGTTCCTTTATCGTGCACGGAACAAATCGACCCATTAGTTATAGACAAGGACTGGGTCGCGGAATTCAAAGACGTAAAACCTGACGAAGACGACTCGGGAAACATGCCGCTATTAGTTAAGGAGCTAGCGTGCAAAAAACGCCATAGTTGGCTGCCCGTCAGTCGAGTTTGAAAAAACGTTGCCATTACTCCACTGCTTGAAGTTTTGCTTTTACCCATCAACTTTAAGATTTATTGGCAATAATGACATAGGGCGATTGGCCATAGTGGGGAGCCCGTCAGTCAGGTTGAAAATTAGGTTCTGTAGGTTGCCAAGATCATGTATCTAAAATTTCGTTGCGATCTAACCACTAGATCGTGAATTAGGCCAAATGGAAGATTATAATTTGTTTTTTGACCGCCATTTTGTTGGCCATAGTAAGGAGCCCCTCCAAAACTTGTTTCTACCTCTTCGTTTGGATAAAATGACAGCAAAAATGCACTTGACTGACAAATCGAATCACGACGTTCTTCCCTAGGTGACCTACAAAATCTCGAAAAATCCAATTTTTCAGTCTTTAGCATTGCTTTTTCAGAAATTCAGCCAAAATCATCAGTCAATCATTTTTCCTGATTTTTAGACATCCAATTAAGTAGATATCATAAACGACTGACATTTTCCTCGAATATTTTCAATTTGGCCATACTTTGAAAATTTTCTGATTTTGGACTTTTTTATAATGGCTCAATAATGCTGTTCCAAATGGACTTAAAAGTAAAACAATGTATGACGATGATGTTTGATGACCTAAAAAACGTTTCAATACATAACTATCACCTATTTACCCCTTCCTCCACCCCTCTGCTACCCTCCACCCCTATTCATTCGTTGAATTTATGTTATATTATATTGGATTCAGTAATCAAAAAATATAGAATTTTTGCCACAAGAAGATACGATAACCAATTTCAGCAGTAAGAAATGAATAATTACTGAAGAAAATCGAAAATTAAATGGTTATTATTTATTGAATGAAATTGTTGGCATATTTGGGTTGAGCAAGCTGGGTTGTGTTAGTAACATTTCAATTTCAATATAGGAAAAAACAAATATTTAATTGTTGATTATATTGTAACTATTACTTTTACTTAATTAACATTAATTTAATCATTATACCGGGTGTTGCATCGTCGAGCGGGACATAGGAAATCCCATGTAATTTTAAATGGGGTCAATTATTGGCTTCCCTAATTATTTTAGAGAAAAATTCTATTTAGGTTTATTAAAGAGCACTAAAACCCACATTCAAAAGAATAACTTTAGATATTTTTGATGAGCCCGTTTACGGGTTATCGCCGATTTCTTTTTAACTATTTCTCCTTTTTATGGCCCCGTATTTGCGGGCACCAGTCAAGGTAAAAGATGACTGTCAAATAAAGTTGTCATTTTGAAATGTGTGCTTTATTGTTATAAAAACTCGTACATTGAAAATATTAAAGGTGTATTTATGAGTACAAATTAATCTGAATAAAACTAAAATAAAGTATCCAATTACAAGGTTAATTATGACATTTTACATGTTTCAATATTTTACTAATTAATAGGTGATTAATAATTCTTGCATCTCTTCTTTGTTCCTGCCTCTCTTCACATCTGCAGTTATTTATTACAGTGCCTTTTGTCTCAAATTTCTTGATAGTCCTTTCGACTGTAGATTTTGCAGGTATCGGTCTATTCGGATACAGAGCAGCAAACATGTCTGACACATTTTGATAACTATTTCCTTGATAATACCATTTAATCATCAATATTTTTTCTTCAGAAGTGTAATTCATGGCTAATATTTTCGATGTACGAATTTTTATAACAATAAAGCACACATTTCAAAATGACAACTTTATTTGACAGTCAGCTTTTACCTTGACTGGTGCCCGCAAATACGGGGCCATAAAAAGGAGAAATAGTTAAAAAGAAATCGGCGATAACCCGTAAACGGGCTCATCAAAAATATCTAAAGTTATTCTTTTGAATGCGGGTTTTAGTGCGACGATGCAACACCCGGTATATATATATATATGTATGTAAAATGGTCATTTTGGGGAATTGAAAATTCCTTTTGTGGTCATTTTGACGAATTCGTGGTTGTTTTGGGGAACTCCTCAAAATTCTCATATATCTGATGAGCACTTTGACGAATCAATATTTAACTCAGGATCACTTTGAGGAAGTTCCTGAAACTTCCACTAATAATTATAAAATGGTGTCTTTAAGGAACTAATGGAAAAAGGTAAATGAAGGTTATTTTAGGGAACTTCTTCCAATGCAAATATAATTGAAATTCTTACTTATTATTATTATTGCGATCCTATTAAACAACTTTACTGTTTGGACTCAACCGCGCCATTAATTTGATTTTCTAAGAGATATTAACTTAATGTATTGATTTTGGACGCAACTAATGAAAACATGCTTTTAGTTACCTATGTTATTCGTTCTCCGAAATCAGTGAATTTAATTAAACGGCGCTTGATATTTGGTTTAGGTATGTCTGTAAGTAACAAATTTTGCACATGTCTACATAATATAAGTTGCATAGAGCCAGCGTCTACCTATGTAAAAATACACTGAATCGACATTTCTCCACGCCTGAACCTTTAACAAAGTCCTTGATATACACTGTGGATCAAAAGAATCAAAGCGCGACTAAAATATCTGATATAGGTACTTTTGTGAACATTTTTTAATATGAAATTATACAGGGTGCTGATAAAGTCTGGAATAATCGATTTTTCTTGAAAACGCAAAAGTTTTTCGAAAAACGCGCGGACCCGTCAATTTTTTATTTTTGTTGCGCATTTTTTGAAGTTTATTTCATGTATACAGGTTGTCCCAAAAACAAGTTATGATAGTTTACTTAATTTTTTGAAATGGATACCCCTATTTTATAATATATTTTTGGAAAGTAAGATAGGGACATGTAAGCCGTTTTTCGCCAAATTGCACCCTTAAAATGTTACAGTCTGTGAAAAGGTTAAAAATGTAATATTTTACACATCGATATCTTGAAAACAATTGAATTTAAGCATATGGTACGCTTTTTAAAATATTTTTAGAATTTTAAAGAGAATCCAACTAACGCATCGCTCCATATTATAATGGTAGTTGGTTATGAAATATGCACGCCTATCTAAAATAGTAAAACCTACTAAAAATGCTAGTTGGTAATAGCATATTCACGCCCATTCAAATTGACCAAATATTTAGTATGGAAGCTTTAATAGTCGTAAGAGTTTCTGTATGTATTTCCATTTTAGAGAATATCGGAGCAAACTCTTATGACTTTTAAAGAGAACTTCCATACTAAATATTTAATGAATTTGGATGGGTGTGAATATGCAATAACGAACTAGCATTTTTAGTAGAAAACGCATCGCTCCATATATAATGTTAGTTGGTTATGAAATATTCACACCTATCTAAAATAGTAAAACCTACTAAAAATGCTAGTTCGTTATTGCATATTCACACCCATCCAAATTCATTAAATATTTAGTATGGAAGTTCTCTTTAAAAGTCATAAGAGTTTCTGTATGTATTTTCATGTTAGAGAATGTCGGAGCCACAGGAATTTTCTTGCAAGAAGCGCGTTCTGACAATATTTTGGGTAGAATTTAGACCTACTATATTGTTAGACTGATATTAAAATAATTTGTATTAATTTAAAAGAGAGAAAAATGTTAAATTTTTAATAAAATCAATAAAATTCAAAAAAATCAATGATTTTTGATTTTTTTAATAAAAATTAAATTTTTTTCAGATTAAAAAAATACAACTTTTTGCCTCTTAACATCTTTTCGTATATTAGTTCTTTTTCGAGGAAAAAATAAAAACGACTTCATTGCATGTCGAAAAAATGTTAAAATAAAATCAAGTTAATTTTGATCGTTGAGAATATTTTATTTCTAAGCCATTTTTTAAAATCTAAGAAATGAAAAGTAATAACTATATTTACCAAAAATGTTGGAAATGACTACCCAAAGTTAACTTGATTTTATTTTAACACCCTTCAACATTCAACTTATATTTTTGAGAAAAATAGAATTATTTGTTTCTGAGGATATATAATGTAGGTACCCTACCTACCTACCATCAGTCATCAGTGTAGCCAAAAGTAATGTCAGTCACTGAAGGATAGTTGCAGGTTCATTAACGAAATATAATATGTACCTAAGTCCATTGCTAGGTATACTTAGGCCCCATCATAGTTTAGTATATTGTAGTTGCCTAATACTTTAAGCCGATCCAGACAGCAATTTTGGTTTTTGAGCTAAAAATATTTGTCAGCAACTGACATTATTCTTGGTTCTTGGTTACCATGGTGTGTAGGATTTACATTCTTTATTATTGTTATCATTACGAGTGTTAGTTGGTTCGCTATCATCATGCAGTGGGTAAAATAGAGTAGGTACGAATTTTACAAAATAAAGTGAATTCAGACACACCCATTTGCAGAGATTTTTTTTAAATAACAATTAGGCTAACTGTCCTTTAAAGTACCATTAGTGGGTTTTGTGCGTTGCTCCAACTTTAAGAGACTCTTAAAGCATCATTAATTAACTGGCCAAATTCCTTCGCTAAGCATCTTTAATTTGTTATTTAACCTCAAAATATTTAAAGAAAAATTATTTGCTTTGTACAAATAGTCCTTGATTTCCTAGATATGAGCTACCCAAGACGAGTTTTTCTTAGGCCCAATTAGGTACTATGAAGAGATTTCGGAAACGAGCTTTTTTAGAGGATTTGGGCTAATAAAGCCTAAGCCTACGGTCATGACACTCCTAACCGAAATTGAGGATCTATTGGAGTACTATCATAACCTTGTGAGGAACATGAATAAACCGGAGCCTCCATTGCGTGAAGACATTAAAAAAGATGAACTTCATTATTTAATTCAAACCCAACAGCTACAAGTCAACGTCGGTCCAGTCAACTTAGTTTAAAATGAATTTATTCATTATTTTAGTCAGCTGTAACAGCTACTAGTAATTTGATTTTTAATTAAAAAAAAATAAAATGAGCTTTTGAGTAAACAAAAATTCTTTTAATTTGTACAGAATTCAACAAACTACATTTAAAAAAAAAGATAACAATAGAAACTACAAAAAAGGAAACAGAAACATAACTGTTGTGAGTTTTTCCATTTGCTTCCACAAAATTCAGCACAAGCTAACTAAGAAAGTTTATCTAATTGTTTTTCTTCAAATTTTTTGGCTACGGCATTTGATGCCAATGTCTTTACCAGTGTGGCAGTTGGCCTCCTTCTATCAGGCCTCTAAAATTAAAAAAAAAAAACTTATTTTTAAGTTTGCAGGGTGCCTACTAATGAACCGAAACCGACAGGATTTTGATATAAAAGTAGGACATTTCTTTAAAAATTTTTAGGGGCCCCCTATGAAAGAGCTACTTGCAAGGTTTTAATTTAATTAAAGATAATATGTGGATCTCAAAATTCTATAGTGTTCAAAGTTTCTGTTTTTTCTATATGTACTTTTAAGTAACTGGTAGCCAAACTTAAAGAGTTACCTAACAGAAATACCATTTATTAGAAATCTTACTTTTTTGGGTGTCCCTCTTCCACATATGCCTCCTCTGCCTTCACCATTTCCTCTATTTCTTTTATTATTTGCATCCTGATTTTTAATTTGAGATACAGCTGGATCATTTACTTGTTCATCTTCAGAGTCCATACCTTGATTCTCATTTTTATCCCTCATACCAGGCCGAAATAGTGCAGGACTTAGAAGTCTTTTCAGGTCATTTGTTTTTCATTGTCTCAATCATCCTGTACCTATATCCTTTTCCTTAAAAACATTTTTATTTGACCAGTTTAACTACGTTATAATGTTATCTTGCAATATATACTTGGGCAGTACATAATATGCTCTTTTAATAATACCAATAATAATAAGCTTCTTGTCGTACCTCTGCCTTATTCTTCCTCATTGCCGGTTTCTTGTTTTCATATCATCTTTTTAGTTGTTGGATGGTTCGATTATTTAAATAGGACGAGGTTGCGTTAAACTCGTTCCCCCAGGCTTCGTTTTCTTGCAAAATGTTTAGCATTTTGTTTCTTTATTTTCCAATAAATTTTTATATTGAAGTGCTAATGTAAAAAGATGATTTACTTCCCTGGGGCTAAAATTCAGCCCCCTAATTCTTTTTGCTTCTGCCAACATCGTAAAGAATATGAATCGTTTTTAAAAAAGTCAACTCAACATTCAACAATAAAAATTTTGAGGTTAAAAACAATGTTCCAATCCAACCATAAACGCCATATTAGAAAATTCAGCGCCATCTAGTGACACTTGATTTTCGCGAATTATACGCGGCCAGGTTCGCATAGTCGCAGCAATGCCTCTACGTAGCGCCGCGTTATGATGTTCTATTATACGAGGGACGCTTGAGTATGTTTAATTTCCAATTTTTTTGTAAAAAAACTTAAAAAAATACAGCCAGTTTTACCTACTACCTTGTTTAGAAAGGCATTTAACACTTTTTATCAGATGATGGCAGGTTTTAAGTATGAAATTTGAAATTTGTCTAAAAAGAATGCCTAAAGTAAAATGTAACTTTAATGGTTATTTTGGGATGCAAATTTTACTTTAAAATTAAGTTGACAATAAAAATAATTCACAAATTTTTTCGATAACAATGGCGGGGACGGGTGTAACGTCAAATTTTGTAGCAAAATCGAATTCTTCGACCCCAGAAACCTAGAATTTGATGCTTTTCCCAATATTTTGAACGGAAAATCAAAAATGCCCACTTAAAGATACATATTACTTTTAATGGATATTTTTTTGCAAAATTCGAAATTTCAAACTTAAAACCTTTCATGATATGATAAAAAGTGTTACATGCCTTTCTAAATAAGGTACTGGGTAAACAGGCTGTATTGTGCTTGTTTTTTACAAAAAAATTCGAAATTTTAAACAGTGTGTCCAAGATATGGGAAATATTTTTATTTTCGATTTCTCAGAAAATTTTATTCTTGATAAAAGTTGGTGCATGCGTTGAAACTAAAAACGCATATTTCCAATTTCACCTGCGCCTAATAGTAAGGGAGCAAATGTAATTTTTTCAAAATTGCCTTAAGAATAAAGTACCCTAATTATTAAAAATACAACAAAATTTTACAAGGAAATGATTTTGCAAATTAAATACTTAGCCAAAATACGAAATTTGAGTTATGTGTTTCAATTTCCCATTTTTTTCCTTAAACTCAATTTTTTCCTAAACGGTTCGCCTCTGGTCGATTTTTTGTTTACCCAATTTTAATATATTTATCAAATAACTGAACATGGGTTTATAATAAAAAATTATTAAGTAGTTGCAAGAATTTTAGAACTTTTCAATGATACGAGTTGGTGTAGATATTAGAGTGTTGCACGTATATTTAAACACATTTTAGCCAACTTAGGTTCTAATCAAAAGTATGATAGAATCCAACTCTATTCATTTCACTGGAAATAACTAATACTTTATTTGTTTTTGCACCCAGTACGCTCAACTCCAAAAACCTATTTTGAAAAAATGGCATTTGCTCCCTTACTATTAGGCGCAGGTAAAATTTGAAATATGCGTTTTTAGTTTTAACGCATGCACCAACTTTTATCAAGAATAAAATTTTCTGAGAAATCGAAAATAAAAATATTTTCCATATCTTGGACACACTGTTTAAAATTTCGAATTTTTTTGTAAAAAACAAGCACAATACAGCCTGTTTACCCAGTACCTTATTTAGAAAGGCATGTAACACTTTTTATCATATCATGAAAGGTTTTAAGTTTGAAATTTCGAATTTTGCAAAAAAATATCCATTAAAAGTAATATGTATCTTTAAGTGGGCATTTTTGATTTTCCGTTCAAAATATTGGGAAAAGCATCAAATTCTAGGTTTCTGGGGTCGAAGAATTCGATTTTGCTACAAAATTTGACGTTACACCCGTCCGTCCCCGCCATTGTTATCGAAATATTTGTAAATTATTTTGATTGTCAACTTAATTTTAGAGTAAAATTTGCATATCTGAATCTAAATACAGTAGAAAGTACGAATTTTACAAAATAAAGTTGTTTCAGACAATCTGAACGGACCTGATTCAGAAATGCAAATTTTACTTTAAAATTAAGTTGACAATAAAAATAATTCACAAATTTTTTCGATAACAATGGCGTTGACGGGTGTAACGTCAAATTTTGTAGCAAAATCGAATTCTTCGACCCCTGAAACCTAGAATTTGATGCTTTTCCCAATATTTTGAACGGAAAATCAAAAATGCCCACTTAAAGATACATATTACTTTTAATGGATATTTTTTTGCAAAATTCGAAATTTCAAACTTAAAACCTTTCATGATATGATAAAAAGTGTTACATGCCTTTCTAAATAAGGTACTGGGTAAACAGGCTGTATTGTGCTTGTTTTTTACAAAAAAATTCGAAATTTTAAACAGTGTGTCCAAGATATGGGAAATATTTTTATTTTCGATTTCTCAGAAAATTTTATTCTTGATAAAAGTTGGTGCATGCGTTGAAACTAAAAACGCATATTTCCAATTTCACCTGCGCCTAATAGTAAGGGAGCAAATGTAATTTTTTCAAAATTGCCTTAAGAATAAAGTACCCTAATTATTAAAAATACAACAAAATTTTACAAGGAAATGATTTTGCAAATTAAATACTTAGCCAAAATACGAAATTTCAGTTATGTGTTTCAATTTCCCATTTTTTTCCTTAAACTCAATTTTTTCCTAAACGGTTCGCCTCTGGTCGATTTTTTGTTTACCCAATTTTAATATATTTATCAAATAACTGAACATGGGTTTATAATAAAAAATTATTAAGTAGTTGCAAGAATTTTAGAACTTTTCAATGATACGAGTTGGTGTAGATATTAGAGTGTTGCACGTATATTTAAACACATTTTAGCCAACTTAGGTTCTAATCAAAAGTATGATAGAATCCAACTCTATTCATTTCACTGGAAATAACTAATACTTTATTTGTTTTTGCACCCAGTACGCTCAACTCCAAAAACCTATTTTGAAAAAATGGCATTTGCTCCCTTACTATTAGGCGCAGGTAAAATTTGAAATATGCGTTTTTAGTTTTAACGCATGCACCAACTTTTATCAAGAATAAAATTTTCTGAGAAATCGAAAATAAAAATATTTCCCATATCTTGGACACACTGTTTAAAATTTCGAATTTTTTTGTAAAAAACAAGCACAATACAGCCTGTTTACCCAGTACCTTATTTAGAAAGGCATGTAACACTTTTTATCATATCATGAAAGGTTTTAAGTTTGAAATTTCGAATTTTGCAAAAAAATATCCATTAAAAGTAATATGTACCTTTAAGTGGGCATTTTTGATTTTCCGTTCAAAATATTGGGAAAAGCATCAAATTCTAGGTTTCTGGGGTCGAAGAATTCGATTTTGCTACAAAATTTGACGTTACACCCGTCCGTCCCCGCCATTGTTATCGAAATATTTGTAAATTATTTTGATTGTCAACTTAATTTTAGAGTAAAATTTGCATATCTGAATCTAAATACGGTAGAAAGTACGAATTTTACAAAATAAAGTTGTTTCAGGCAATCTGAACGGACCTGATTCAGAAATGCAAATTTTACTTTAAAATTAAGTTGACAATAAAAATAATTCACAAATTTTTTCGATAACAATGGCGGGGACGGGTGTAACGTCAAATTTTGTAGCAAAATCGAATTCTTCGACCCCAGAAACCTAGAATTTGATGCTTTTCCCAATATTTTGAACGGAAAATCAAAAATGCCCACTTAAAGATACATATTACTTTTAATGGATATTTTTTTGCAAAATTCGAAATTTCAAACTTAAAACCTTTCATGATATGATAAAAAGTGTTACATGCCTTTCTAAATAAGGTACTGGGTAAACAGGCTGTATTGTGCTTGTTTTTTACAAAAAAATTCGAAATTTTAAACAGTGTGTCCAAGATATGGGAAATATTTTTATTTTCGATTTCTCAGAAAATTTTATTCTTGATAAAAGTTGGTGCATGCGTTGAAACTAAAAACGCATATTTCCAATTTTACCTGCGCCTAATAGTAAGGGAGCAAATGTAATTTTTTCAAATTTGCCTTAAGAATAAGGTACCCTAATTATTAAAAATACAACAAAATTTTACAAGGAAATGATTTTGCAAATTAAATACTTAGCCAAAATACGAAATTTGAGTTATGTGTTTCAATTTCCCATTTTTTTTCCTTAAACTCAATTTTTTCCTAAACGGTTCGCCTCTGGTCGATTTTTTGTTTACCCAATTTTAATATATTTATCAAATAACTGAACATGGGTTTATAATAAAAAATTATTAAGTAGTTGCAAGAATTTTAGAACTTTTCAATGATACGAGTTGGTGTAGATATTAGAGTGTTGCACGTATATTTAAACACATTTTAGCCAACTTAGGTTCTAATCAAAAGTATGATAGAATCCAACTCTATTCATTTCACTGGAAATAACTAATACTTTATTTGTTTTTGCATCCAGTACGCTCAATTCCAAAAACCTATTTTGAAAAAATGGCATTTGCTCCCTTACTATTAGGCGCAGGTAAAATTTGAAATATGCGTTTTTAGTTTTAACGCATGCACCAACTTTTATCAAGAATAAAATTTTCTGAGAAATCGAAAATAAAAATATTTTCCATATCTTGGACACACTGTTTAAAATTTCGAATTTTTTTGTAAAAAACAAGCACAATACAGCCTGTTTACCCAGTACCTTATTTAGAAAGGCATGTAACACTTTTTATCATATCATGAAAGGTTTTAAGTTTGAAATTTCGAATTTTGCAAAAAAATATCCATTAAAAGTAATATGTATCTTTAAGTGGGCATTTTTGATTTTCCGTTCAAAATATTGGGAAAAGCATCAAATTCTAGGTTTCTGGGGTCGAAGAATTCGATTTTGCTACAAAATTTGACGTTACACCCGTCCGTCCCCGCCATTGTTATCGAAATATTTGTAAATTATTTTGATTGTCAACTTAATTTTAGAGTAAAATTTGCATATCTGAATCTAAATACAGTAGAAAGTACGAATTTTACAAAATAAAGTTGTTTCAGGCAATCTGAACGGACCTGATTCAGAAATGCAAATTTTACTTTAAAATTAAGTTGACAATAAAAATAATTCACAAACTTTTTCGATAACAATGGCGGGGACGGGTGGAACGTCAAATTTTGTAGCAAAATCGAATTCTTCCACCCCAGAAACCTAGAATTTGATGCTTTTCCCAATATTTTGAACGGAAAATCAAAAATGCCCACTTAAAGATACATATTGTAAGGGTAGGCAACCCATAAATATTATATAGGTTAAGTGTGTTGAATGCCTTAGCTTGGTATAGCAGGGTTGTTCCTTCTGTATATTTTGGAGTGGCAACACTGACAGTGATATAATAGATAGTTAAAATGGTTGACGTCTTTTATTATTCGCTCACATAATTAATTACACAAAACTAACTTACATGGCGCAGTCGGTAATTGTTCATGGGTAAATACAATCACCAATAATTTAAACTACGGCCGAGCCAATATAATTTCTAAATACAAATCATAATGGGCGACAATCGTGGAATTGCTCCATTGTCCTTGAGAGGTAACCTTTCCGAAAACTGGAAGCTATGGCGGGCACGCTTCGAAAATTACTTAATAGCTTCAGAAATGTACAAAAAGGACGAAAAGACGCAGTGTGCACAACTTCTTCACTACATTGGAGATGAAGGGTTTAAAGTCTACACGACATTTAAACTGGAAGATGACGAAAAAAATAAATTGAATCCCCTCCTTGGGAAGTTTGAAAGTCACTTTATAGGCAGGGAAAATGTAGCCTATGAGAGGTACAAGTTCTTTACATACAGACAAGAGGAAGGTCAGACAACCGAGGAGTTCATAGTAGAAGTTAAGAAAAGGGCTAACAAATGCAAATTAGAGAGTCTACAAGAGAGCTTAACATTGACGGTGATTACCTGTGGAATCAAAAATGATGCTGTGCGCGAAAAACTACTACAGGAAGATGACCTTAAACTGGATAAAGCCATAGAGTGGTGTCAAGTCATAGAATCATCAAAAGCCAGAAGCATAGCAATGAGTCGAGGACCTTTAGTGAAAAATGAAATTGATGCTGTCTACAAGCAGCCAAATTCAACATATCGAGAAAAAACTGTGAAAAACTGCAACAGGTGTGGTAAGGCAGTACATCCTATAAATAAATGCCCTGCGTTTGGCAAAACATGCTCATTTTGCAAAACACCAAATCATTTTGCTGGGGTTTGTTTTAAAAAGAAGAAAACAGAAGCAGGAAGTAACAGAGGAAGAGTGTATGAAGTTACAGAGCAAGAGGCAGATAATGGGATAAATTCAATAATTAAAAATGATTCTGAAAGTAATTACCTATATGTTGGCAGCATAAACAAAACCATACAAGTAAACGAGGTAACTAGTAGGAACCAGTGGCGTACGAAGCTATACTTAAAAGATAAAGAGGTAGATTTTAAAATAGATACGGGAGCTATGGCAAACATTCTGCCATATAAAATTTTTAAAACTCTTGGGTTTTCTGATAACAATTTGATCCAATCTAATGTAGGGCTTCATTCGTACACAGGTGACAAGTTAAAGGTTGTTGGTAGTTGCATGATTTCATGTGTTAAAAATAACAATACATATAAAGTTAATTTCTTTGTTGTAAATTCAGAAACAGAGGCAATATTGGGACTGGAATCTAGTATTAGTTTAAATCTAATTATGAAAATTGACAGCTTGCAATCAAAAAACACCCAATATTCCCAATTAGTAAAAAAACATGAAACTTTGTTCTCAGGTATAGGCTGTTTAAAGACTCCGTATCATATTGAAATAGATACTACTGTTAAACCAGTGGTACATCCAACAAGGAAGGTCGCTTTACCTCTTCTGAATGCATTAAAAGAAGCTTTAGACGAGCTTGAAAAGCAAAAAATAATAGAAAAAGTTCAAGGTGCTTCAGACTGGGTAAACGCCCTTGTAATTGTTAAAAAACCTAATAATAAGCTACGTATTTGTTTAGATCCAAGCGACCTTAACATGGCTATAAAGCGTGTGTACTATAAAATACCAACTCTTGATCAAATAACTAGTAAATTGGCCAATGCAAAGTTTTTCAGCACACTCGACGCAACACAAGGCTTCTATCAAATACAGCTTGACGAGGTAAGCTCTAAATTATGTACGTTTGGGACACCTCATGGTAGATACAAATTTCTTAGGCTTCCTTATGGGATTAAGTCCGCCCCTGAAGTATTTCAAGCCCGGTTCAGGGAAATTTTTAATGTAGAGGGTGCTGACACCTATATTGATGATGTGTTGGTTTGGGGATCCACTAAGGAAGAACACGATAGAAGGCTGAATAAAGTGCTAGAGTTGGCTGAAAAACATAATGTTAGATTTAATCTTGAAAAGTGCAAATTTGGCCAGAGTGAAATTAAATACATGGGACACATAATTTCGTCTCAAGGTATCAGTCCAGATAATACAAAAATCGAGGCAATAACAAAAATGCCAGCACCTGAAAACAAGCAAGATGTGCAAAGATTGTTGGGATTTTTGACATATGTTAGCAAGTTTGTTAAAAATTTCTCTATAAAGACGGAACCTTTGCGCATTCTTCTTAAAAAAGATAACGAATTTGAGTGGCAGGCAGAACAGCAGCTAGCTTTTGAATGTTTAAAAAAAGCTCTAACGAGTAAACCAGTTCTACAATTTTACAATGTTAATGCTGAAACGATTGTATCGGTTGATGCTTCAAAATCTGGCTGTGGAGCGGTAATCTTGCAAAATAACCTTCCATGTGCATATGCCTCAATGGCTTTTACAGAAACTCAATGTCGGTACGCACAAATCGAAAAAGAATTGTTGGCAATACTGGTTGGTCTTGAAAAATTTCATCAGTTTATATTTGGTAAAAAAGTGATGGTCGAAACCGATCACTTACCACTAATTACAATTTTTAAGAAACCTTTAAATAAATGTCCAGCACGCTTACAGAGAATGTTGTTACAGATTCAAAAATACGACATTGAGGTTAAATACAAAAAAGGTAAAGAGTTGATAATTGCAGACGCGCTGTCACGTGCTTATATAGATGATGATCAGAATGTCAAGTACGATACTGAAATTTTAGATTATGTTTGTATGATTGTGTCAGAAATTAATATTACAAAACAAAAATGGTCAGAATTTCAAGAACATACTAACAATGACGAAGAACTACAAGAGCTTAAAAAAGTAATTTTTAAAGGTTGGCCTAACAGTTCAAGAAAATTACATAATTCTATTGTAAAATATGCTCAATACAAACACGAGTTAACAGTTATTGATGACTTGATCTTTAAGGGGAAAGCTCTTGTTGTTCCTAAGTCTCTTCAAAAAGATATGATGTCAAAAATACATTACAACCACATGGGTATAAATAAGTGTTTGACTTTGGGAAAAGAATCACTATTTTGGATTAACATGACCAATGATATTAGACAAAAAATTCTTAGTTGTCATTTGTGCTCAAAATACTCAAATTCTCAACAGTCAGAGCCATTAAATAGTCACAGTATTCCAAAATTACCATGGAACAAAGTGGGATGTGATCTTTTTGAACTAATGAATAAGAAATACCTTTTGTTAATAGATTATTACTCTAAATTTATAGAAATAGAAGACTTATGTAATGACACAACTAGTTTGCATGTAATTGAAAAGCTTAAAAGTATTTTTGCACGACATGGCATTCCCTTAACATTTGTTTCAGATGGTGGAACACAATTTACTTCAAAAGATTTCAAAACTTTTGCTAGGCAATGGGAGTTTGACCATGTAGTAAGTAGTAAGTTCACCAACGTTGGCACAATCCAACGGAATGGCTGAAAGAAATATACAAATAGCAAAAAATATTTTTAAAAAAACTCTTGAAGATAATAATGATACTTTTATGGCTTTGCTTTTATACAGAAATATGAAAATAGATGGTAACTATAGCCCAGCTGAAATTCTCATGTCACGTTCTCTCCGGACAATTTTACCAACGAACAGTTTGAACCTTAAACCTAAACAAATAAATTTTGAAGAATTTAATAAAATCTTAGTCAACAAGCAAGAAACGTGTGAAAAATATTATAACAAAAATGCGAAAAATTTAAAACCTTTAACAGTTGGTATAAATGTAACAGTACAAACAAAACCTAAAGGCATATGGTTACCAGCTGTTATAGTGGATAAAATTAGACCTAGAACATACAAAATAAAAATGAATAATGGCAACATTTTAATTAGAAATAGAAGGTTTATCAAACCATGCTACCATCAATCTAATACAAAAACGGAACCGAAAGTACACCATTCTTCATTTTTATCTCCTTTAAAAGGGGAAGAGGAGAGTAAGAGATGTTATCTAGAATTAGAGATAGATGATAAGAGTGCTGGTGAAACTGTGCGTGAAATGGAAAGTGAAAACGACAACGATGTTCGGAGTGCGCGAATTGGAAACTTATCGAATACACAACAGGAATCCACCAGCCAAGACGAAAGTGAAAGTGAGGACTCGGAAAGTGACTCAACGTATTCAGACTGTAAAGATTCTGAGGAAGCTTACGTGTTAAGCAACAAGACTACCTCTTCAGGTAGATCAGTTAAGCCACCGCGGAGATTAGATCTTTAAAAAGGGGGATGTAAGGGTAGGCAACCCATAAATATTATATAGGTTAAGTGTGTTGAATGCCTTAGCTTGGTATAGCAGGGTTGTTCCTTCTGTATATTTTGGAGTGGCAACACTGACAGTGATATAATAGATAGTTAAAATGGTTGACGTCTTTTATTATTCGCTCACATAATTAATTACACAAAACTAACTTACACATATTACTTTTAATGGATATTTTTTTGCAAAATTCGAAATTTCAAACTTAAAACCTTTCATGATATGATAAAAAGTGTTACATGCCTTTCTAAATAAGGTACTGGGTAAACAGGCTGTATTGTGCTTGTTTTTTACAAAAAAATTCGAAATTTTAAACAGTGTGTCCAAGATATGGGAAATATTTTTATTTTCGATTTCTCAGAAAATTTTATTCTTGATAAAAGTTGGTGCATGCGTTGAAACTAAAAACGCATATTTCCAATTTCACCTGCGCCTAATAGTAAGGGAGCAAATGTAATTTTTTCAAAATTGCCTTAAGAATAAAGTACCCTAATTATTAAAAATACAACAAAATTTTACAAGGAAATGATTTTGCAAATTAAATACTTAGCCAAAATACGAAATTTGAGTTATGTGTTTCAATTTCCCATTTTTTTTCCTTAAACTCAATTTTTTCCTAAACGGTTCGCCTCTGGTCGATTTTTTGTTTACCCAATTTTAATATATTTATCAAATAACTGAACATGGGTTTATAATAAAAAATTATTAAGTAGTTGCAAGAATTTTAGAACTTTTCAATGATACGAGTTGGTGTAGATATTAGAGTGTTGCACGTATATTTAAACACATTTTAGCCAACTTAGGTTCTAATCAAAAGTATGATAGAATCCAACTCTATTCATTTCACTGGAAATAACTAATACTTTATTTGTTTTGCATCCAGTACGCTCAACTCCAAAAACCTATTTTGAAAAAATGGCATTTGCTCCCTTACTATTAGGCGCAGGTAAAATTTGAAATATGCGTTTTTAGTTTTAACGCATGCACCAACTTTTATCAAGAATAAAATTTTCTGAGAAATCGAAAATAAAAATATTTTCCATATCTTGGACACACTGTTTAAAATTTCGAATTTTTTTGTAAAAAACAAGCACAATACAGCCTGTTTACCCAGTACCTTATTTAGAAAGGCATGTAACACTTTTTATCATATCATGAAAGGTTTTAAGTTTGAAATTTCGAATTTTGCAAAAAAATATCCATTAAAAGTAATATGTATCTTTAAGTGGGCATTTTTGATTTTCCGTTCAAAATATTGGGAAAAGCATCAAATTCTAGGTTTCTGGGGTCGAAGAATTCGATTTTGCTACAAAATTTGACGTTACACCCGTCCGTCCCCGCCATTGTTATCGAAATATTTGTAAATTATTTTGATTGTCAACTTAATTTTAGAGTAAAATTTGCATATCTGAATCTAAATACAGTAGAAAGTACGAATTTTACAAAATAAAGTTGTTTCAGGCAATCTGAACGGACCTGATTCAGAAATGCAAATTTTACTTTAAAATTAAGTTGACAATAAAAATAATTCACAAACTTTTTCGATAACAATGGCGGGGACGGGTGGAACGTCAAATTTTGTAGCAAAATCGAATTCTTCCACCCCAGAAACCTAGAATTTGATGCTTTTCCCAATATTTTGAACGGAAAATCAAAAATGCCCACTTAAAGATACATATTGTAAGGGTAGGCAACCCATAAATATTATATAGGTTAAGTGTGTTGAATGCCTTAGCTTGGTATAGCAGGGTTGTTCCTTCTGTATATTTTGGAGTGGCAACACTGACAGTGATATAATAGATAGTTAAAATGGTTGACGTCTTTTATTATTCGCTCACATAATTAATTACACAAAACTAACTTACATGGCGCAGTCGGTAATTGTTCATGGGTAAATACAATCACCAATAATTTAAACTACGGCCGAGCCAATATAATTTCTAAATACAAATCATAATGGGCGACAATCGTGGAATTGCTCCATTGTCCTTGAGAGGTAACCTTTCCGAAAACTGGAAGCTATGGCGGGCACGCTTCGAAAATTACTTAATAGCTTCAGAAATGTACAAAAAGGACGAAAAGACGCAGTGTGCACAACTTCTTCACTACATTGGAGATGAAGGGTTTAAAGTCTACACGACATTTAAACTGGAAGATGACGAAAAAAATAAATTGAATCCCCTCCTTGGGAAGTTTGAAAGTCACTTTATAGGCAGGGAAAATGTAGCCTATGAGAGGTACAAGTTCTTTACATACAGACAAGAGGAAGGTCAGACAACCGAGGAGTTCATAGTAGAAGTTAAGAAAAGGGCTAACAAATGCAAATTAGAGAGTCTACAACAGAGCTTAACATTGACGGTGATTACCTGTGGAATCAAAAATGATGCTGTGCGCGAAAAACTACTACAGGAAGATGACCTTAAACTGGATAAAGCCATAGAGTGGTGTCAAGTCATAGAATCATCAAAAGCCAGAAGCATAGCAATGAGTCGAGGACCTTTAGTGAAAAATGAAATTGATGCTGTCTACAAGCAGCCAAATTCAACATATCGAGAAAAAACTGTGAAAAACTGCAACAGGTGTGGTAAGGCAGTACATCCTATAAATAAATGCCCTGCGTTTGGCAAAACATGCTCATTTTGCAAAACACCAAATCATTTTGCTGGGGTTTGTTTTAAAAAGAAGAAAACAGAAGCAGGAAGTAACAGAGGAAGAGTGTATGAAGTTACAGAGCAAGAGGCAGATAATGGGATAAATTCAATAATTAAAAATGATTCTGAAAGTAATTACCTATATGTTGGCAGCATAAACAAAACCATACAAGTAAACGAGGTAACTAGTAGGAACCAGTGGCGTACGAAGCTATACTTAAAAGATAAAGAGGTAGATTTTAAAATAGATACGGGAGCTATGGCAAACATTCTGCCATATAAAATTTTTAAAACTCTTGGGTTTTCTGATAACAATTTGATCCAATCTAATGTAGGGCTTCATTCGTACACAGGTGACAAGTTAAAGGTTGTTGGTAGTTGCATGATTTCATGTGTTAAAAATAACAATACATATAAAGTTAATTTCTTTGTTGTAAATTCAGAAACAGAGGCAATATTGAGACTGGAATCTAGTATTAGTTTAAATCTAATTATGAAAATTGACAGCTTGCAATCAAAAAACACCCAATATTCCCAATTAGTAAAAAAACATGAAACTTTGTTCTCAGGTATAGGCTGTTTAAAGACTCCGTATCATATTGAAATAGATACTACTGTTAAACCAGTGGTACATCCAACAAGGAAGGTCGCTTTACCTCTTCTGAATGCATTAAAAGAAGCTTTAGACGAGCTTGAAAAGCAAAAAATAATAGAAAAAGTTCAAGGTGCTTCAGACTGGGTAAACGCCCTTGTAATTGTTAAAAAACCTAATAATAAGCTACGTATTTGTTTAGATCCAAGCGACCTTAACATGGCTATAAAGCGTGTGTACTATAAAATACCAACTCTTGATCAAATAACTAGTAAATTGGCCAATGCAAAGTTTTTCAGCACACTCGACGCAACACAAGGCTTCTATCAAATACAGCTTGACGAGGTAAGCTCTAAATTATGTACGTTTGGGACACCTCATGGTAGATACAAATTTCTTAGGCTTCCTTATGGGATTAAGTCCGCCCCTGAAGTATTTCAAGCCCGGTTCAGGGAAATTTTTAATGTAGAGGGTGCTGACACCTATATTGATGATGTGTTGGTTTGGGGATCCACTAAGGAAGAACACGATAGAAGGCTGAATAAAGTGCTAGAGTTGGCTGAAAAACATAATGTTAGATTTAATCTTGAAAAGTGCAAATTTGGCCAGAGTGAAATTAAATACATGGGACACATAATTTCGTCTCAAGGTATCAGTCCAGATAATACAAAAATCGAGGCAATAACAAAAATGCCAGCACCTGAAAACAAGCAAGATGTGCAAAGATTGTTGGGATTTTTGACATATGTTAGCAAGTTTGTTAAAAATTTCTCTATAAAGACGGAACCTTTGCGCATTCTTCTTAAAAAAGATAACGAATTTGAGTGGCAGGCAGAACAGCAGCTAGCTTTTGAATGTTTAAAAAAAGCTCTAACGAGTAAACCAGTTCTACAATTTTACAATGTTAATGCTGAAACGATTGTATCGGTTGATGCTTCAAAATCTGGCTGTGGAGCGGTAATCTTGCAAAATAACCTTCCATGTGCATATGCCTCAATGGCTTTTACAGAAACTCAATGTCGGTACGCACAAATCGAAAAAGAATTGTTGGCAATACTGGTTGGTCTTGAAAAATTTCATCAGTTTATATTTGGTAAAAAAGTGATGGTCGAAACCGATCACTTACCACTAATTACAATTTTTAAGAAACCTTTAAATAAATGTCCAGCACGCTTACAGAGAATGTTGTTACAGATTCAAAAATACGACATTGAGGTTAAATACAAAAAAGGTAAAGAGTTGATAATTGCAGACGCGCTGTCACGTGCTTATATAGATGATGATCAGAATGTCAAGTACGATACTGAAATTTTAGATTATGTTTGTATGATTGTGTCAGAAATTAATATTACAAAACAAAAATGGTCAGAATTTCAAGAACATACTAACAATGACGAAGAACTACAAGAGCTTAAAAAAGTAATTTTTAAAGGTTGGCCTAACAGTTCAAGAAAATTACATAATTCTATTGTAAAATATGCTCAATACAAACACGAGTTAACAGTTATTGATGACTTGATCTTTAAGGGGAAAGCTCTTATTGTTCCTAAGTCTCTTCAAAAAGATATGATGTCAAAAATACATTACAACCACATGGGTATAAATAAGTGTTTGACTTTGGGAAAAGAATCACTATTTTGGATTAACATGACCAATGATATTAGACAAAAAATTCTTAGTTGTCATTTGTGCTCAAAATACTCAAATTCTCAACAGTCAGAGCCATTAAATAGTCACAGTATTCCAAAATTACCATGGAACAAAGTGGGATGTGATCTTTTTGAACTAATGAATAAGAAATACCTTTTGTTAATAGATTATTACTCTAAATTTATAGAAATAGAAGACTTATGTAATGACACAACTAGTTTGCATGTAATTGAAAAGCTTAAAAGTATTTTTGCACGACATGGCATTCCCTTAACATTTGTTTCAGATGGTGGAACACAATTTACTTCAAAAGATTTCAAAACTTTTGCTAGGCAATGGGAGTTTGACCATGTAGTAAGTAGTAAGTTCACCAACGTTGGCACAATCCAACGGAATGGCTGAAAGAAATATACAAATAGCAAAAAATATTTTTAAAAAAACTCTTGAAGATAATAATGATACTTTTATGGCTTTGCTTTTATACAGAAATATGAAAATAGATGGTAACTATAGCCCAGCTGAAATTCTCATGTCACGTTCTCTCCGGACAATTTTACCAACGAACAGTTTGAACCTTAAACCTAAACAAATAAATTTTGAAGAATTTAATAAAATCTTAGTCAACAAGCAAGAAACGTGTGAAAAATATTATAACAAAAATGCGAAAAATTTAAAACCTTTAACAGTTGGTATAAATGTAACAGTACAAACAAAACCTAAAGGCATATGGTTACCAGCTGTTATAGTGGATAAAATTAGACCTAGAACATACAAAATAAAAATGAATAATGGCAACATTTTAATTAGAAATAGAAGGTTTATCAAACCATGCTACCATCAATCTAATACAAAAACGGAACCGAAAGTACACCATTCTTCATTTTTATCTCCTTTAAAAGGGGAAGAGGAGAGTAAGAGATGTTATCTAGAATTAGAGATAGATGATAAGAGTGCTGGTGAAACTGTGCGTGAAATGGAAAGTGAAAACGACAACGATGTTCGGAGTGCGCGAATTGGAAACTTATCGAATACACAACAGGAATCCACCAGCCAAGACGAAAGTGAAAGTGAGGACTCGGAAAGTGACTCAACGTATTCAGACTGTAAAGATTCTGAGGAAGCTTACGTGTTAAGCAACAAGACTACCTCTTCAGGTAGATCAGTTAAGCCACCGCGGAGATTAGATCTTTAAAAAGGGGGATGTAAGGGTAGGCAACCCATAAATATTATATAGGTTAAGTGTGTTGAATGCCTTAGCTTGGTATAGCAGGGTTGTTCCTTCTGTATATTTTGGAGTGGCAACACTGACAGTGATATAATAGATAGTTAAAATGGTTGACGTCTTTTATTATTCGCTCACATAATTAATTACACAAAACTAACTTACACATATTACTTTTAATGGATATTTTTTTGCAAAATTCGAAATTTCAAACTTAAAACCTTTCATGATATGATAAAAAGTGTTACATGCCTTTCTAAATAAGGTACTGGGTAAACAGGCTGTATTGTGCTTGTTTTTTACAAAAAAATTCGAAATTTTAAACAGTGTGTCCAAGATATGGGAAATATTTTTATTTTCGATTTCTCAGAAAATTTTATTCTTGATAAAAGTTGGTGCATGCGTTGAAACTAAAAACGCATATTTCCAATTTCACCTGCGCCTAATAGTAAGGGAGCAAATGTAATTTTTTCAAAATTGCCTTAAGAATAAAGTACCCTAATTATTAAAAATACAACAAAATTTTACAAGGAAATGATTTTGCAAATTAAATACTTAGCCAAAATACGAAATTTGAGTTATGTGTTTCAATTTCCCATTTTTTTTCCTTAAACTCAATTTTTTCCTAAACGGTTCGCCTCTGGTCGATTTTTTGTTTACCCAATTTTAATATATTTATCAAATAACTGAACATGGGTTTATAATAAAAAATTATTAAGTAGTTGCAAGAATTTTAGAACTTTTCAATGATACGAGTTGGTGTAGATATTAGAGTGTTGCACGTATATTTAAACACATTTTAGCCAACTTAGGTTCTAATCAAAAGTATGATAGAATCCAACTCTATTCATTTCACTGGAAATAACTAATACTTTATTTGTTTTTGCATCCAGTACGCTCAACTCCAAAAACCTATTTTGAAAAAATGGCATTTGCTCCCTTACTATTAGGCGCAGGTAAAATTTGAAATATGCGTTTTTAGTTTTAACGCATGCACCAACTTTTATCAAGAATAAAATTTTCTGAGAAATCGAAAATAAAAATATTTTCCATATCTTGGACACACTGTTTAAAATTTCGAATTTTTTTGTAAAAAACAAGCACAATACAGCCTGTTTACCCAGTACCTTATTTAGAAAGGCATGTAACACTTTTTATCATATCATGAAAGGTTTTAAGTTTGAAATTTCGAATTTTGCAAAAAAATATCCATTAAAAGTAATATGTATCTTTAAGTGGGCATTTTTGATTTTCCGTTCAAAATATTGGGAAAAGCATCAAATTCTAGGTTTCTGGGGTCGAAGAATTCGATTTTGCTACAAAATTTGACGTTACACCCGTCCGTCCCCGCCATTGTTATCGAAATATTTGTAAATTATTTTGATTGTCAACTTAATTTTAGAGTAAAATTTGCATATCTGAATCTAAATACAGTAGAAAGTACGAATTTTACAAAATAAAGTTGTTTCAGGCAATCTGAACGGACCTGATTCAGAAATGCAAATTTTACTTTAAAATTAAGTTGACAATAAAAATAATTCACAAACTTTTTCGATAACAATGGCGGGGACGGGTGGAACGTCAAATTTTGTAGCAAAATCGAATTCTTCCACCCCAGAAACCTAGAATTTGATGCTTTTCCCAATATTTTGAACGGAAAATCAAAAATGCCCACTTAAAGATACATATTACTTTTAATGGATATTTTTTTGCAAAATTCGAAATTTCAAACTTAAAACCTTTCATGATATGATAAAAAGTGTTACATGCCTTTCTAAATAAGGTACTGGGTAAACAGGCTGTATTGTGCTTGTTTTTTACAAAAAAATTCGAAATTTTAAACAGTGTGTCCAAGATATGGGAAATATTTTTATTTTCGATTTCTCAGAAAATTTTATTCTTGATAAAAGTTGGTGCATGCGTTGAAACTAAAAACGCATATTTCCAATTTCACCTGCGCCTAACAGTAAGGGAGCAAATGTAATTTTTTCAAAATTGCCTTAAGAATAAAGTACCCTAATTATTAAAAATACAACAAAATTTTACAAGGAAATGATTTTGCAAATTAAATACTTAGCCAAAATACGAAATTTGAGTTATGTGTTTCAATTTCCCATTTTTTTTCCTTAAACTCAATTTTTTCCTAAACGGTTCGCCTCTGGTCGATTTTTTGTTTACCCAATTTTAATATATTTATCAAATAACTGAACATGGGTTTATAATAAAAAATTATTAAGTAGTTGCAAGAATTTTAGAACTTTTCAATGATACGAGTTGGTGTAGATATTAGAGTGTTGCACGTATATTTAAACACATTTTAGCCAACTTAGGTTCTAATCAAAAGTATGATAGAATCCAACTCTATTCATTTCACTGGAAATAACTAATACTTTATTTGTTTTTGCATCCAGTACGCTCAACTCCAAAAACCTATTTTGAAAAAATGGCATTTGCTCCCTTACTATTAGGCGCAGGTAAAATTTGAAATATGCGTTTTTAGTTTTAACGCATGCACCAACTTTTATCAAGAATAAAATTTTCTGAGAAATCGAAAATAAAAATATTTTCCATATCTTGGACACACTGTTTAAAATTTCGAATTTTTTTGTAAAAAACAAGCACAATACAGCCTGTTTACCCAGTACCTTATTTAGAAAGGCATGTAACACTTTTTATCATATCATGAAAGGTTTTAAGTTTGAAATTTCGAATTTTGCAAAAAAATATCCATTAAAAGTAATATGTATCTTTAAGTGGGCATTTTTGATTTTCCGTTCAAAATATTGGGAAAAGCATCAAATTCTAGGTTTCTGGGGTCGAAGAATTCGATTTTGCTACAAAATTTGACGTTACACCCGTCCGTCCCCGCCATTGTTATCGAAAATTTTGTGAATTATTTTTATTGTCAACTTAATTTTAAAGTAAAATTTGCATTTCTGAATCAGGTCCGTTCAGATTGCCTGAAACAACTTTATTTTGTAAAATTCGTACTTTCTCCTGTATTTAGATTCAGATATGCAAATTTTACTCTAAAATTAAGTTGACAATCAAAATAATTTACAAATATTTCGATAACAATGGCGAGGACGGGTGGAACGTCAAATTTTGTAGCAAAATCGAATTTTCCGACCCCAGAAACCTAAAAATTGATGCTTTTCCCAATATTTTCCGTTAAAGTATTCCTACTTTAGACATATTTAAGCGTCCCTCGTATAATGTGTTTCCAAAACATCAAAACAACTTTATCTTCTAAAATTCCTCCTGTCTACTGTTCTGGTATTGGATTTTACTATAAATAGCCGACAATTTTGTATTAGATTCAGTCATTCACGGGGGTTCAAACTGATAAGATCTATTTAGCTGCAGTCATCATATTACGTCATAACTCGAGATGATGAGTTACTTTTATAATAATTTAAAAGTTGTTTACAAATTTAACGGAAAGTTTCCTAAAGCATAATCTGGGACTTTCTTGGTTGTGTTAGAGCATCGTAGCTCGGATGAATAAAAGTTTTGAAAATATTACGCAGTTGTTTATTTTGTGTTTTTAAGTTAGATTAAATACTTAGGCATAAAGAGTGATATTAAATAGAAGATTATATAGAGTCAGAATAGGACTTCTATATTATACAGAGTTAGAATAAAATCTCGAACATTTCAAATTACGTTTTTAACTAAGCTGTTGTGAGTCAGACACATGGTCTTAAATTTCGCAGCAGCCTTAGACAGAATGCAAGACGTGCTGCTACCGTCTTCGCCGAGCGGCTTCCTGGAGGCCTGGTTCATCGATGCCATGGGCTCTAGCTCGCCCAATGGACAGGTAGAACCCCAGGGAGTTAGCTACGACTTTTCCGTCAACGATACGGAGGTGGCGAAGGGCCCAGACCGAGATGCCAAATCTGCACTTGGTGTCCAGGACCTGTTAGGGTTCCCTAAACCTCCGTCCGACTGCCGGCCGAGTGGCAAAGAAGTGGCAACCCACCCAAACCCCGTGGGTGGCTCAAAAAGGGCGTTAACAACTAAGCCTGAAGAAGAGGATCTCTGGTCGTGGTGTGAAGACGTACAGCCGTGGGGAATGCTGGGTGAAAACGAGGAAAAAGAAGTTTATGTTGAACTAGCTGATCGTCAGCGAATTTTAAATTGGAGTGCGCATGCGTCGGAGCTACCTGGGAGTGGTGACGCGAGCGTTCGCTTCACTACCTATCTCTATTTATTATAGTAAATATTTAAAAACTTATAAAAATATCTCTTTCTAGCGCATTATATTCCTCAGGTCTCGGTCAAATCAGACTTGCATATTAATCTGTCGACTATCTCTCTCTCTCTCTCATAATATTACCTATAAAAAGAGACAGACCTTGTTAAAAACGAAATATATATTACGCCAACTAACTGAAGGGCTTTATTATCCGTTTTTTGGATAAAAGAAGAAGAAGAAGAGAAGTTCTGTCAATTTTGTAAAATGTAAACCCCGAACGAATATACAGCCTAAGTGATGACGTCACAAGGGGCGTGTTTTAAAAAATCTTTCCAAACAAAAATAAATTGCATTGAAAATCCCATAAGAGATTTTTGCAAGCATTGATACACGTTTATAAGCGACAAATAAGCAATTCCTTCAAATTATTCATATTTTTGGTGATATCATTGACCCATTTACAGCCACAGATAGAGGTAAGTGTTTCCTGAAAATATTTAATCGCCATTTGAAAAAGTTTGAGGTTATGTTATTGTTGTTTACATTATTGTTTATTAAGACATAATTGTTAGTTTTTTGTAAAATAAAGCTTGTGGTAGTGTTTATTTATTAATATGAAATTAATAATTTATATTATAGATTCAATATTGGCTAAAGTGGTTACGTATTTTGTTACCCGAACAGAAAATTTTCAAGTTTGTTGTATTCCCTGCAAAGATAGAAGAGAGGAATGCCTGGTCATCACCTATAAGCATCTTATAAGGTACATAATAGAATAATTATTATGTTAAAAAGGGATAAACGCCTTGGAGTTGAACCATTATTTGCTTTACAATGGTAGAAGTCAAGATAGAGCAGAGAACCTTCCCAACATTCTTTGGTTTGTACCTGCCATTTTGGACACAATGACAGAAAGAATAGGGCTACAATATTTGAGTTCAGCGCTAAAAGGCAATTTAGCATTACATCTCCAGAAAAAAGGTATGTTATAGCTTTTATTATACAAAATGTATCCACATTCCTAAAAACTAAAGTAAAAAATGTGGACATTTAATAATTTGATTTAACTTTTAATAGAAAAGCAAGGCAAACATTATATTTAATTATTTTTAGAAAAGAAGTGAGCAGACAGATGTTACCGGACTCATGCTTTAGGAGCATCGTTAGAAGCAGAAAAGTATTTTTTAATAAAAGATTTGGAAGAAATTTCAAAAAAACCTTTAAAAACTTTTAGTACGCTTTAGTTACAACTATTCTCATATCTTATGTATGGACAGGGATATCAATGCTATACCTAATACAATTAATTTGAAATATATATTATGTAGATTATAAAACAATGTAATAAAAATAACAATAAATATTTGTTTAAATTTTTATAATTTCAGTACATCAAATGTTAAGGTCTACAGTATTTCTAAAATTGCTGATCAATCTGATTATCCATAGCTTCATGAATAAGGCTTACTGGGATATAGCTCCTCAGCTGCTTTAACTTCGCTGGATTTACTTTTAGCTGTGAAGCCGATAATACTGAAAGGCAAGATAAAACAAATATTTTGATATCTAAAGAAATAGACAAAAATTGTTTACCCAAAGGACCTAAAGGTAACTAACTAACTATAACATAAGTATGTTTCAGTACTAACGCATACTAATAAATGATATTCAATTTGCAGAGGCTGATTATCCAAAGTATAATGATGAATTTGAAGAAGAATACGGGGACGATGAGAATATTGATCCAACCTACAACCCCAATGATTGTCAGGTTAAAAAAAGTTTTTTCTCCAAAGCAGATTTTATGGTGGAAAATGATGAAATTGATAAGTTGGGAATATCTAATCGTAAGCATTTATCTTTCAACATAGATGAGGTATAATATAGTATTTTACTAACAAGACTGGGTGTTACAAAATTGAGGTTCACCATTGGGATCTCATAAATTAAACATCCTATTATGAAATTTTCAGCACTAATGCAAAATTCTTAACAGTTTATACAGGCTGTTTATTAATTGAGTGCCGATATTTAAGGGGGTGGTAATCCTTGGATGATTTTAAGATAAAAAGTTCATATAATTATAGGTCCGCAAGAACTCCATTTTCGAGATTTTTTCCATAGATGTTGAATGGTATCAGCTACTTCATTGAAACTTGGTACCCACTAATAGATATTTAGGGACTACATTTTGCAATTATTAAGTTATTTTTATATTAACTACGAGCGTAGATATGGGTAATCTTCTAAATTTAAAAATCCCAGGATTTTCAAATAAAAAATGGCATGCCACTGATTTTTTAAAACTTAATGCATTATCTAGTACCTAAGCCACGCAAGAAATACACAAAAAGTGTCTCTTGATCATTTTTGATAGGATAAACCATTTTTTAGAAAATTTCCTTATTCGATTTTCATGCACGCCTAAGGATAAAATTTCTCCACTCCAATTCAAATTCCACTCTGTATATCGAAAATGGAGCTCTTGCGAACCTATAGTTGTATGAACTTTTTGTGTTAGAATCATTTAAAGATTGTCAACCTTAAGTATCGGTACTCAATTAATAAACACCAGTATATGAAACGTTATTATGTGTATTATTATTATTAAATACTTTTTTTTTGCTATATCTTTTTACTGAGGCAGAGATTTAAAATTCGGCTCATCAATTTGGGCGCCCTCTTGTGTTGCTATCTTTAGAAATGAGTTAATGTTTTTTCTTCCAAAATAATTGTAGAAAGAGATACAATCCTTAGAAAAAAACAGTAATTCTCTATCATCTACATTTTTGAAGGAAAAAATATAAGTAGTTTCCAAAGTTGAAGAATTAGAAGCCGCACAGTTTGATGCTAGCCGAATTTTAAATTTTTATATCAGTAAAAAGATAACGTAAAAAAAACAATTTTTTTGTGCCGAGGCAATGGGAGCGGGAAATAACCCTTAATAGCTGTTGAACTCTGCAGGAAATGAAATGAAAATATCAATCGGTCAATAATGAAGTACGCATTGGCACAGTAGCCCACAAGGGTAATGACCAAAGCCTTTCTTTCAAAAATATTAAAACCAAAAGCTGATTTTACAGTTTGCAATATAATGGTATATTTTTTAATTGCACATGATTTGGCATTAGATTCTTCATATTGTTTGCCATTTTCTGGATTTACTATTAAATTTTGCAATGCCTATAAGAAAAAATTTGTTTTTCTAGCACGTTGGGCACCTGAAGAGGTTGAAATCATGAAAGCTGAATTTAAAAAAAAATTACAGTCCGAGGTCTTACCAGGGTTGAAAATGTGTGAGGATATCCGCCACAAATATCCAATTCTTAAGGAACGAAACGCTGCGTCAATTAAGGCTTGGATTAATAATTATTTGAACAAAAAACATAGCCGTTAAATTTAATGTTTTTGCATAGGTAGAGTACATAAAGTCAGTAACGTCATCGTTGTCTCGCTTGAATACCTTGAATAACCGTTGGCGAGAAAAATGTAGACGTTTATTGAGTATACTTACATAAGTAATCACTGGGGCGGGTCATGCATATATTTAAGCGAGACAGTGATGACGTAACTGGCTTTACGTAAGGTTAATCGTACTCTAACGTAATGTAAACTGTAGTTTTTTTTTAGTTTGTTATTTGGTTACTTGTAGGGGGAGTTGGGGTACGTTGAAAGCTACTTGAAAGTTTTTTCCTCCGATAGGAAACTTAGTATTTGCGGCATCATAATTTAAAAGAGTTTGACCATCATAGTGTTTAATACTACTTTTATTTTTTTCAAAAAATCTTTAAATTTGCTGACTTTATTTCAATAGGCATTACTTGATTTTCAGAAGTATTGTCCGCAAATGGGCAAAAGTTTTACTCTCACGACTCATTTACAATTTGGAGTTAAAGAGCCTGTGTCAATATCCCCCTACAGTGTATTGCTAAACTGTTTCCTTTGTTAATTGCATAATAAGTGTTGAAGTCTGTTTGACGCTTTGCAAACGTTCTTAATAATTGTAGTTTTGCTTTACGCTACTTTCTTTTAGAGAAATAATAGTCCTAGAAACTGACTTTTTAAACTTTGTCGGCTTCTAGCTTTCGAACTATAAAGTCTTAGTGCAAAACGACTCGCATGTCCTTATCATTTTTGTTATCTTACTATTTTCTTGATTTCTCGTTGCATCCGGTTTAACCGGAAGTTGACACTTTTGGCAAGACAATAAAAATGGAAGATAGGGACGTGATAGCCATTTTGCTCCAAGACGTCCAGTTCAAAAGCTAGAAACTGACAAAGTTCAAAAATGTCATTTTTTAAGTCAATATCTCGGAAACTATTAAGTGTAGACTAATGATGCATTTTTTAAAAATAATTCTAATTTTATGTAGAATTCAAAAAAGCCAAAATATACAGGGTGTTCCATTTACAAAAAAAAGAGAACTTTATTTCGTTACTTATTTTGGGACAACCTGTATAAATTAAAATATGCGTATAAAATTCTCCGGAAAATATCCTACAACATTTGTATTGAAGACTTTTTTCTAAAGCCTGAAATAAAAGATTTAATGGGGGGTGACATTTATAATGGATCACCCGTAGGCACTAGATTTTTCTCCCACAGAAACGTATGTTCCATATTTTTAATTTATTTGTAAACAGGTAGGGCCAGGTAGGTAAACGCATGAATGAAACACAAATATAAAGACATAAACTAGAAAAATCGTTTTATTTTCTCAAATTCAATTATTTGAAAACAACACAAAGTTTGTGAACTATAAGGTTTTGCCTAACACCATAAAGGAATATCTACACTGAACCTTTACCATCCAAAAAACGAAACGTTAGAATACTTTTATGATAATGTTGGTTCTTTAAAAGAGTAGATACTGTATTAGAAATACTGTAGGCGATAGGCAAAATCGTTTTACTATATTATGTCATTGACAAAAATATATTTACAGGACTATTATTTCTCTAAAAGAAAGTAGCGTAAAGCAAAACTACAATTATTAAGAACGTTTGCAAAGCGTCAAACAGACTTCAACACTTATTATGCAATTAACAAAGGAAACAGTTTAGCAATACACTGTAGGGGGATATTGACACAGGCTCTTTAACTCCAAATTGTAAATGAGTCGTGAGAGTAAAACTTTTGCCCATTTGCGGACAATACTTCTGAAAATCAAGTAATGCCTATTGAAATAAAGTCAGCAAATTTAAAGATTTTTTGAAAAAAATAAAAGTAGTATTAAACACTATGATGGTCAAACTCTTTTAAATTATGATGCCGCAAATACTAAGGTTCCTATCGGAGGAAAAAACTTTCAAGTAGCTTTCAACGTACCCCAACTCCCCCTACAAGTAACCAAATAACAAACTAAAAAAAAACTACAGTTTACATTACGTTAGAGTACGATTAACCTTACGTAAAGCCAGTTACGTCATCACTGTCTCGCTTAAATATATGCATGACCCGCCCCAGTGATTACTTATGTAAGTATACTCAATAAACGTCTACATTTTTCTCGCCAATGGTTATTCAAGGTATTCAAGCGAGACAACGATGACGTTACTGACTTTATGTACTCTACCTATGCAAAAACATTAAATTTAACGGCTATGTTTTTTGTTCAAATAATTATTAATCCAAGCCTTAATTGACGCAGCGTTTCGTTCCTTAAGAATTGGATATTTGTGGCGGATATCCTCACACATTTTCAACCCTGGTAAGACCTCGGACTGTAAATTTTTTTTAAATTCAGCTTTCATGATTTCAACCTCTTCAGGTGCCCAACGTGCTAGAAAAACAAATTTTTTCTTATAGGCATTGCAAAATTTAATAGTAAATCCTGAAAATGGCAAACAATATGAAGAATCTAATGCCAAATCATGTGCAATTAAAAAATATACCATTATATTGCAAACTGTAAAATCAGCTTTTGGTTTTAATATTTTCGAAAGAAAGGCTTTGGTCATTACCCTTGTGGGCTACTGTGCCAATGCGTACTTCATTATTGACCGATTGATATTTTCATTTCATTTCCTGCAGAGTTTAACAGCTATTAAGGGTTATTTCCCGCTCCCATTGCCTCGGCACAAAAAAATTGTTTTTTTTACGTTATCTTTTTACTGATATAAAAATTTAAAATTCGGCTAGCATCAAACTGTGCGGCTTCTAATTCTTCAACTTTGGAAACTACTTATATTTTTTCCTTCAAAAATGTAGATGATAGAGAATTACTGTTTTTTTCTAAGGATTGTATCTCTTTCTACAATTATTTTGGAAGAAAAAACATTAACTCATTTCTAAAGATAGCAACACAAGAGGGCGCCCAAATTGATGAGCCGAATTTTAAATCTCTGCCTCAGTAAAAAGATATAGCAAAAAAAAAGTATTTAATAATAATAATACACATAATAACGTTTCATATACTGGTGTTTATTAATTGAGTACCGATACTTAAGGTTGACAATCTTTAAATGATTCTAACACAAAAAGTTCATACAATTATAGGTTCGCAAGAGCTCCATTTTCGATATACAGAGTGGAATTTGAATTGGAGTGGAGAAATTTTATCCTTAGGCGTGCATGAAAATCGAATAAGGAAATTTTCTAAAAAATGGTTTATCCTATCAAAAATGATCAAGAGACACTTTTTGTGTATTTCTTGCGTGGCTTAGGTACTAGATAATGCATTAAGTTTTAAAAAATCAGTGGCATGCCATTTTTTATTTGAAAATCCTGGGATTTTTAAATTTAGAAGATTACCCATATCTACGCTCGTAGTTAATATAAAAATAACTTAATAATTGCAAAATGTAGTCCCTAAATATCTATTAGTGGGTACCAAGTTTCAATGAAGTAGCTGATACCATTCAACATCTATGGAAAAAATCTCGAAAATGGAGTTCTTGCGGACCTATAATTATATGAACTTTTTATCTTAAAATCATCCAAGGATTACCACCCCCTTAAATATGGGCACTCAATTAATAAACAGCCTGTATAAACTGTTAAGAATTTTGCATTAGTGCTGAAAATTTCATAATAGGATGTTTAATTTATGAGATCCCAATGGTGAACCTCAATTTTGTAACACCCAGTCTTGTTAGTAAAATACTATATTATACCTCATCTATGTTGAAAGATAAATTCTTACGATTAGATATTCCCAACTTATCAATTTCATCATTTTCCACCATAAAATCTGCTTTGGAGAAAAAACTTTTTTTAACCTGACAATCATTGGGGTTGTAGGTTGGATCAATATTCTCATCGTCCCCGTATTCTTCTTCAAATTCATCATTATACTTTGGATAATCAGCCTCTGCAAATTGAATATCATTTATTAGTATGCGTTAGTACTGAAACATACTTATGTTATAGTTAGTTAGTTACCTTTAGGTCCTTTGGGTAAACAATTTTTGTCTATTTCTTTAGATATCAAAATATTTGTTTCATCTTGCCTTTCAGTATTATCGGCTTCACAGCTAAAAGTAAATCCAGCGAAGTTAAAGCAGCTAAGGAGCTATATCCCAGTAAGCCTTATTCATGAAGCTATGGATAATCAGATTGATCAGCAATTTTAGAAATACTGTAGACCTTAACATTTGATGTACTGAAATTATAAAAATTTAAACAAATATTTATTGTTATTTTTATTACATTGTTTTATAATCTACATAATATATATTTCAAATTAATTGTATTAGGTATAGCATTGATATCCCTGTCCATACATAAGATATGAGAATAGTTGTAACTAAAGCGTACTAAAAGTTTTTAAAGGTTTTTTTGAAATTTCTTCCAAATCTTTTATTAAAAAATACTTTTCTGCTTCTAACGATGCTCCTAAAGCATGAGTCCGGTAACATCTGTCTGCTCACTTCTTTTCTAAAAATAATTAAATATAATGTTTGCCTTGCTTTTCTATTAAAAGTTAAATCAAATTATTAAATGTCCACATTTTTTACTTTAGTTTTTAGGAATGTGGATACATTTTGTATAATAAAAGCTATAACATACCTTTTTTCTGGAGATGTAATGCTAAATTGCCTTTTAGCGCTGAACTCAAATATTGTAGCCCTATTCTTTCTGTCATTGTGTCCAAAATGGCAGGTACAAACCAAAGAATGTTGGGAAGGTTCTCTGCTCTATCTTGACTTCTACCATTGTAAAGCAAATAATGGTTCAACTCCAAGGCGTTTATCCCTTTTTAACATAATAATTGTTCTATTATGTACCTTATAAGATGCTTATAGGTGATGACCAGGCATTCCTCTCTTCTATCTTTGCAGGGAATACAACAAACTTGAAAATTTTCTGTTCGGGTAACAAAATACGTAACCACTTTAGCCAATATTGAATCTATAATATAAATTATTAATTTCATATTAATAAATAAACACTACCACAAGCTTTATTTTACAAAAAACTAACAATTATGTCTTAATAAACAATAATGTAAACAACAATAACATAACCTCAAACTTTTTCAAATGGCGATTAAATATTTTCAGGAAACACTTACCTCTATCTGTGGCTGTAAATGGGTCAATGATATCACCAAAAATATGAATAATTTGAAGGAATTGCTTATTTGTCGCTTATAAACGTGTATCAATGCTTGCAAAAATCTCTTATGGGATTTTCAATGCAATTTATTTTTGTTTGGAAAGATTTTTTAAAACACGCTCCTTGTGACGTCATCACTTAGGCTGTATATTCGTTCGGGGTTTACATTTTACAAAATTGACAGAACTTCTCTTCTTCTTCTTCTTTTATCCAAAAAACGGATAATAAAGCCCTTCAGTTAGTTGGCGTAATATATATTTCGTTTTTAACAAGGTCTGTCTCTTTTTATAGGTAATATTATGAGAGAGAGAGAGATAGTCGACAGATTAATATGCAAGTCTGATTTGACCGAGACCTGAGGAATATAATGCGCTAGAAAGAGATATTTTTATAAGTTTTTAAATATTTACTATAATAAATAGAGATAGGTAGACAGGAGGAATTTTAGAAGATAAAGTTGTTTTGATGTTTTGGAAACACATTATACGAGGGACGCTTAAATATGTCTAAAGTAGGAATACTTTAACGGAAAATATTGGGAAAAGCATCAATTTTTAGGTTTCTGGGGTCGGAAAATTCGATTTTGCTACAAAATTTGACGTTCCACCCGTCCGTCCCCGCCATTGTTATCGAAATATTTGTAAATTATTTTGATTGTCAACTTAATTTTAGAGTAAAATTTGCATATCTGAATCTAAATACAGTAGAAAGTACGAATTTTACAAAATAAAGTTGTTTCAGGCAATCTGAACGGACCTGATTCAGAAATGCAAATTTTACTTTAAAATTAAGTTGACAATAAAAATAATTCACAAAAATTCGGGGACGGACGGGTGTAACGTCAAATTTTGTAGCAAAATCGAATTCTTCGACCCCAGAAACCTAGAATTTGATGCTTTTCCCAATATTTTGAACGGAAAATCAAAAATGCCCACTTAAAGATACATATTACTTTTAATGGATATTTTTTTGCAAAATTCGAAATTTCAAACTTAAAACCTTTCATGATATGATAAAAAGTGTTACATGCCTTTCTAAATAAGGTACTGGGTAAACAGGCTGTATTGTGCTTGTTTTTTACAAAAAAATTCGAAATTTTAAACAGTGTGTCCAAGATATGGAAAATATTTTTATTTTCGATTTCTCAGAAAATTTTATTCTTGATAAAAGTTGGTCCATGCGTTAAAACTAAAAACGCATATTTCAAATTTTACCTGCGCCTAATAGTAAGGGAGCAAATGCCATTTTTTCAAAATAGGTTTTTGGAGTTGAGCGTACTGGATGCAAAAACAAATAAAGTATTAGTTATTTCCAGTGAAATGAATAGAGTTGGATTCTATCATACTTTTGATTAGAACCTAAGTTGGCTAAAATGTGTTTAAATATACGTGCAACACTCTAATATCTACACCAACTCGTATCATTGAAAAGTTCTAAAATTCTTGCAACTACTTAATAATTTTTTATTATAAACCCATGTTCAGTTATTTGATAAATATATTAAAATTGGGTAAACAAAAAATCGACCAGAGGCGAACCGTTTAGGAAAAAATTGAGTTTAAGGAAAAAAAATGGGAAATTGAAACACATAACTCAAATTTCGTATTTTGGCTAAGTATTTAATTTGCAAAATCATTTCCTTGTAAAATTTTGTTGTATTTTTAATAATTAGGGTACTTTATTCTTAAGGCAATTTTGAAAAAATTACATTTGCTCCCTTACTATTAGGCGCAGGTGAAATTGGAAACATGCGTTTTTAGTTTCAACGCATGCACCAACTTTTATCAAGAATAAAATTTTCTGAAAAATCAAAAATAAAAATATTTCCCATATCTTGGACACACTGTTTAAAATTTCGAATTTTTTTGTAAAAAACAAGCACAATACAGCCTGTTTACCCAGTACCTTATTTAGAAAGGCATGTAACACTTTTTATCATATCATGAAAGGTTTTAAGTTTGAAATTTCGAATTTTGCAAAAAAATATCCATTAAAAGTAATATGTATCTTTAAGTGGGCATTTTTGATTTTCCGTTCAAAATAATGGGAAAAGCATCAAATTCTAGGTTTCTGGGGTCGAAGAATTCGATTTTGCTACAAAATTTGACGTTACACCCGTCCCCGCCATTGTTATCGAAAAAATTTGTGAATTATTTTTATTGTCAACTTAATTTTAAAGTAAAATTTGCATTTCTGAATCAGGTCCGTTCAGATTGCCTGAAACAACTTTATTTTGTAAAATTCGTACTTTCTACTGTATTTAGATTCAGATATGCAAATTTTACTCTAAAATTAAGTTGACAATCAAAATAATTTACAAATATTTCGATAACAATGGCGGGGACGGACGGGTGTAACGTCAAATTTTGTAGCAAAATCGAATTCTTCGACCCCAGAAACCTAGAATTTGATGCTTTTCCCAATATTTTGAACGGAAAATCAAAAATGCCCACTTAAAGGTACATATTACTTTTAATGGATATTTTTTTGCAAAATTCGAAATTTCAAACTTAAAACCTTTCATGATATGATAAAAAGTGTTACATGCCTTTCTAAATAAGGTACTGGGTAAACAGGCTGTATTGTGCTTGTTTTTTACAAAAAAATTCGAAATTTTAAACAGTGTGTCCAAGATATGGGAAATATTTTTATTTTCGATTTCTCAGAAAATTTTATTCTTGATAAAAGTTGGTGCATGCGTTAAAACTAAAAACGCATATTTCAAATTTTACCTGCGCCTAATAGTAAGGGAGCAAATGCCATTTTTTCAAAATAGGTTTTTGGAGTTGAGCGTACTGGGTGCAAAAACAAATAAAGTATTAGTTATTTCCAGTGAAATGAATAGAGTTGGATTCTATCATACTTTTGATTAGAACCTAAGTTGGCTAAAATGTGTTTAAATATACGTGCAACACTCTAATATCTACACCAACTCGTATCATTGAAAAGTTCTAAAATTCTTGCAACTACTTAATAATTTTTTATTATAAACCCATGTTCAGTTATTTGATAAATATATTAAAATTGGGTAAACAAAAAATCGACCAGAGGCGAACCGTTTAGGAAAAAATTGAGTTTAAGGAAAAAAATGGGAAATTGAAACACATAACTCAAATTTCGTATTTTGGCTAAGTATTGTCCTGGCACAGTTCGCCTTCGCTTCCTCCTTCGAGGGGCACATCCCTGGAAGCACCACGGCTAGCTCGATCCGTTTTCTCAGGGGCGGCGGTCTGTGTAGGGCAGTTTGAAGTCGACCCAGGACCCTTCCTGGTGTCGGCCTCGGTAGTCACGAGCATGTACGGGTTTTCTTCGCCCTCAGCCGTCAGGACTGGGGGAGTTTCGTTATGTAAACTATTTTCTTCACTCATTTTTCGGTTTGCCACACTTGGCTTCGTCTTCGCCGACCTGGGGCAGGGTATGCCCAGGTGGTAGGTATTCGTAGTCGCTCTCTAGGCACTGGCACTAGCTGCTAGAGGTCTGGCCTCGTCGTTCAGCTCTCGGCGTCGCCGGTCCTTCACTAATTCGTTTTATTTCCACGTCGCCACGTGGTTTTCGCTTCTTGCCGACCTGGTGCAGTTTATGCCCAGGTGGTAAACACTCGTACACGCTTCCCTGGTGATGGCGTCAGTCGCAGCAGTTATGGCACTGGATGTCCAAAGTCGGCAACGTCGGCAATGTCCAGTTCTCGTCGTTATTCCTCTTAAAATTATTTCGCCACTGGGTTTTCTCTTCTCGCCGACCTGGTGCAGGTTATGCCCAGGTGGTAAACACTCGTACTCGCCTCCCTGGCGATGGCGTCAGTCGCAGCGGTTATGGCACTGTATGTCCAAAGTCGGCAACGTCGGCTACGTACAATTCTCGTCGTTATTCTTCTCAAAATTATTTCTCTAGGTTGGCAAAGGTGCTCCACGATTGGCCTCCTCCGAAGATCGTGGGCTGACTCTTTCCCCTAGGTGCGTGCAAAGCCTGCCCGTATTCCAGGTACAATCTTCTAAGACGGTTAGGAACCACTGCCTCCTTGCAGTATCGGGTTCGACTACGGCGTCCTCCACCGGTGCCTCCTTCAGCACACCTTGCTTTTACTTTAGGTTCACGTGCGCCGCCTTGGCACACCCAGGTCTCGGATCCTCCAAGATCAACTGGCAATTCGCTTGGTGACGGTCGTCCAAAGAAAAGACTTATGCAGATTTTAAAACCGGAACAAATGCTCAACAATACTACTAGACGTTTACTCGTTTATGGTTCTGCACCGACTGACTTTCCCTTGAGAAATCACGCTATTTCTAGCCATTTTCCATGCTCGAATACCACAACACCCCCCCTCTGAAGAGCATATGTTACGGTATGTTTATTTAACCGTACTCATTTAGTACGATTACACAATATTTATAACATCAACAATACAACTAACAAAGTCCATAAACAACAATATATAAAATAACCAAGTCCATAAACAACAATATAAAATAACCAAGTCCATATAAAACATATTTAAAATCTTCGTCGCTTCTTTTTATGAGAAGTCTTTTCTTTCTTCCTTGAACGAGGTGATCCCTCAACCTCCATGGCTCTATCTTCATCCAGTGATTCTTCTTCAGGTGACCTGGTATAGGCCTCCTGTGGGTAGTTCTCTGGCGACCTGGGGGACTCCTCGGAGGCTTCAGGTGGCTTCTCTCTAGGCTGCCTCAATGTTGCTACGGCGACCTCGGGTTGAGGGGCCGTAATTTCCTCCACGTCTGGTGGCTTCTCATTAGGCTGCCTCAATGGTACCTCGGCGACCTCGGGCTGAGGGGCCGGAATTTTATGCATTACAGGGGGTTGGCCATGGAGTTTCTCCTCTTCACTTTTAATTTCGTCCTCGAATTCTGGCGGTGGCGAGATTACATCGAACTCGTCCTCCTGGACCACGTCTGGTGGCTCCAAAATTCTGTATTTCATTCGCTTTTCTTGGACCACGTCTGGTGGCTCCAAAAACTTGTATTCTGCTTGCGACAGAGCTGCCCAAGTCATTCTTTTAATTTTTACGCCCTCCTCCGAGTCCGAAGTTGGGGGTGAGACACGACGCTGTCTCTTAGTACCGGGAATCTCCACAGGTGATCCATCTGGAAACACAAATCTTGACTTCTTTGGCTTTACTATGCTCGTTTCTTGCTCCCCCCAGTATACTAAATCTCTAGCGGTGTTTCCTAGGTGTATACAACATCGGTTTATATCCATCACCACTCCATTACTCTTAAACCATGGCATGCCCAAAATAACATCCTCATTTAACTCATCCATGATTGTAAATTTGGTTAGCATTGTCATGTTCTTGATCTTCACTTGTTGCTGGATATCACCTCTTGTCGAATGATGGGTTTCACCGCAGGCTAGTCTCATTTCGCTTCTCGGAGTTCTATTTCTAATCGTCCGGGGTAGCAGCGTACTTTTAATGATATTCCGGCTGGCCCCAGTATCGAGTAATGCTCTCACCGGGGTTCCTTCTATCATAATATCAATTCTACGTAATGTTGTAGAATCCAAATCCAATAGCGTATTCGCTATTCCCTGCTTCCTATTCCTTCTTTTCTTTTTCCTTCTAGCTCTCCTTTTCTTAATTATCTGTTGCACGGGTAGGTTTTTGTCATAAATATACCGAAGGTACCCCTCCTCTGAGGGTGGCATCCATACTTGCTTAATCCTTCCTTTATTTCTTCGTTTCTGCCGGACTTCCCTTTGAGTTGGCGGTATTCGCCGGTTAATTGGTGGCAACGCCAGACCCCTAGGTCTGTCCGCATAGGTCGGCCTCTTGCCTCCTTCTTCCAATTGAGGCGGCATCCGCCATCTCCAAGGTGGCATCTCCTCTTCTATTATGGTATTCATAGAATCATTAATCTCCACGTCCATTCTATCTTTCTTCTCCCATAATCGGCGCTTTGCTCTGGTGTTAAAAGCTGGGCATTCCATGGGTAGGTACGTCGACGATTCGCGATAGCTTAGGCCAAAGGGCCTAACGTCGTCACAGGGTTCTTTGTTACTCCTATCGCCTGAGTAAGTCATCGAGTTGGGCGCCATGTCCTGGCACAGTTCGCCTTCGCTTCCTCCTTCGAGGGGCACATCCCTGGAAGCACCACGGCTAGCTCGATCCGTTTTCTCAGGGGCGGCGGTCTGTGTAGGGCAGTTTGAAGTCGACCCAGGACCCTTCCTGGTGTCGGCCTCGGTAGTCACGAGCATGTACGGGTTTTCTTCGCCCTCAGCCGTCAGGGCTGGGGGAGTTTCGTTATGTAAACTATTTTCTTCACTCATTTTTCGGTTTGCCACACTTGGCTTCGTCTTCGCCGACCTGGGGCAGGGTATGCCCAGGTGGTAGGTATTCGTAGTCGCTCTCTAGGCACTGGCACTAGCTGCTAGAGGTCTGGCCTCGTCGTTCAGCTCTCGGCGTCGCCGGTCCTTCACTAATTCGTTTTATTTCCACGTCGCCACTGGGTTTTCTCTTCTCGCCGACCTGGTGCAGGTTATGCCCAGGTGGTAAACACTCGTACTCGCCTCCCTGGCGATGGCGTCAGTCGCAGCGGTGATGGCACTATGTGTCCAAAGTTGGCGACGTCGGCTACGTTCAGTTCTCGTCGTTATTCCTCTTAAAATTATTTCGCCACTGGGTTTTCTCTTCTCGCCGACCTGGTTCAGGTTATGCCCAGGTGGTATACACTCGTACTCGCCTCCCTGGCGATGGCGTCAGTCGCAGCGGTTATGGCACTGTATGTCCAAAGTCGGCAACGTCGGCTACGTACAATTCTCGTCGTTATTCTTCTCAAAATTATTTCTCTAGGTTGGCAAAGGTGCTCCACGATTGGCCTCCTCCGAAGATCGTGGGCTGACTCTTTCCCCTAGGTGCGTGCAAAGCCTGCCCGTATTCCAGGTACAAACTTCTAAGACGGTTAGGAACCACTGCCTCCTTGCAGTATCGGGTTCGACTACGGCGTCCTCCACCGGTGCCTCCTTCAGCACACCTTGCTTTTACTTTAGGTTCACGTGCGCCGCCTTGGCACACCCAGGTCTCGGATCCTCCAAGATCAACTGGCAATTCGCTTGGTGACGGTCGTCCAAAGAAAAGACTTATGCAGATTTTAAAACCGGAACAAATGCTCAACAATACTACTAGACGTTTACTCGTTTATGGTTCTGCACCGACTGACTTTCCCTTAAGAAATCACGCTATTTATAGCCATTTTCCATGCTCGAATACCACAACAGTATTTAATTTGCAAAATCATTTCCTTGTAAAATTTTGTTGTATTTTTAATAATTAGGGTACTTTATTAATAAGGCAATTTTGAAAAAATTACATTTGCTCCCTTACTATTAGGCGCAGGTGAAATTGGAAATATGCGTTTTTAGTTTTAACGCATGCACCAACTTTTATCAAGAATAAAATTTTCTGAGAAATCGAAAATAAAAATATTTCCCATATCTTGGACACACTGTTTAAAATTTCGAATTTTTTTGTAAAAAACAAGCACAATACAGCCTGTTTACCCAGTACCTTATTTAGAAAGGCATGTAACACTTTTTATCATATCATGAAAGGTTTTAAGTTTGAAATTTCGAATTTTGCAAAAAAATATCCATTAAAAGTAATATGTATCTTTAAGTGGGCATTTTTGATTTTCCGTTCAAAATATTGGGAAAAGCATCAAATTCTAGGTTTCTGGGGTCGAAGAATTCGATTTTGCTACAAAATTTGACGTTACACCCGTCCCCGCCATTGTTATCGAAAAAATTTGTGAATTATTTTTATTGTCAACTTAATTTTAAAGTAAAATTTGCATTTCTGAATCAGGTCCGTTCAGATTGCCTGAAACAACTTTATTTTGTAAAATTCGTACTTTCTACTGTATTTAGATTCAGATATGCAAATTTTACTCTAAAATTAAGTTGACAATCAAAATAATTTACAAATATTTCGATAACAATGGCGGGGACGGACGGGTGTAACGTCAAATTTTGTAGCAAAATCGAATTCTTCGACCCCAGAAACCTAGAATTTGATGCTTTTCCCAATATTTTGAACGGAAAATCAAAAATGCCCACTTAAAGATACATATTACTTTTAATGGATATTTTTTTGCAAAATTCGAAATTTCAAACTTAAAACCTTTCATGATATGATAAAAAGTGTTACATGCCTTTCTAAATAAGGTACTGGGTAAACAGGCTGTATTGTGCTTGTTTTTTACAAAAAAATTCGAAATTTTAAACAGTGTGTCCAAGATATGGAAAATATTTTTATTTTCGATTTCTCAGAAAATTTTATTCTTGATAAAAGTTGGTGCATGCGTTAAAACCAAAAACGCATATTTCAAATTTTACCTGCGCCCGATAGTAAGGGAGCAAATGCCATTTTTTCAAAATAGGTTTTTGGAGTTGAGCGTACTGGGTGCAAAAACAAATAAAGTATTAGTTATTTCCAGTGAAATGAATAGAGTTGGATTCTATCATACTTTTGATTAGAACCTAAGTTGGCTAAAATGTGTTTAAATATACGTGCAACACTCTAATATCTACACCAACTCGTATCATTGAAAAGTTCTAAAATTCTTGCAACTACTTAATAATTTTTTATTATAAACCCATGTTCAGTTATTTGATAAATATATTAAAATTGGGTAAACAAAAAATCGACCAGAGGCGAACCGTTTAGGAAAAAATTGAGTTTAAGGAAAAAAAATGGGAAATTGAAACACATAACTCAAATTTCGTATTTTGGCTAAGTATTTAATTTGCAAAATCATTTCCTTGTAAAATTTTGTTGTATTTTTAATAATTAGGGTACTTTATTCTTAAGGCAATTTTGAAAAAATTACATTTGCTCCCTTACTATTAGGCGCAGGTGAAATTGGAAACATGCGTTTTTAGTTTCAACGCATGCACCAACTTTTATCAAGAATAAAATTTTCTGAAAAATCGAAAATAAAAATATTTCCCATATCTTGGACACACTGTTTAAAATTTCGAATTTTTTTCTAAAAAACAAGCACAATACAGCCTGTTTACCCAGTACCTTATTTAGAAAGGCATGTAACACTTTTTATCATATCATGAAAGGTTTTAAGTTTGAAATTTCGAATTTTGCAAAAAAATATCCATTAAAAGTAATATGTATCTTTAAGTGGGCATTTTTGATTTTCCGTTCAAAATATTGGGAAAAGCATCAAATTCTAGGTTTCTGGGGTCGAAGAATTCGATTTTGCTACAAAATTTGACGTTACACCCGTCCCCGCCATTGTTATCGAAAAAATTTGTGAATTATTTTTATTGTCAACTTAATTTTAAAGTAAAATTTGCATTTCTGAATCAGGTCCGTTCAGATTGCCTGAAACAACTTTATTTTGTAAAATTCGTACTTTCTACTGTATTTAGATTCAGATATGCAAATTTTACTCTAAAATTAAGTTGACAATCAAAATAATTTACAAATATTTCGATAACATTGGCGGGAACGGACGGGTGTAACGTCAAATTTTGTAGCAAAATCGAATTTTCCGACCCCAGAAACCTAAAAATTGATGCTTTTCCCAATATTTTTCGTTAAAAATCAAAAATAACCATTAAAGTTACATTTTACTTTAGGCATTCTTTTTAGACAAATTTGAAATTTCATACTTAAAACCTGCCATCATCTGATAAAAAGTGTTAAATGCCTTTCTAAACAAGGTAGTAGGTAAAACTGGCTGTATTTTTTAAGTTTTTTTACAAAAAAATTGGAAATTAAACATACTCAAGCGTCCCTCGTATAATAGAACATCATAACGCGGCGCTACGTAGAGGCATTGCTGCGACTATGCGAACCTGGCCGCGTATAATTCGCGAAAATCAAGTGTCACTAGATGGCGCTGAATTTTCTAATATGGCGTTTATGGTTGGATTGGAACATTGTTTTTAACCTCAAAATTTTTATTGTTGAATGTTGAGTTGACTTTTTCAAAAACGATTCATATTCTTTACGATGTTGGCAGAAGCAAAAAGAATTAGGGGGCTGAATTTTAGCCCCAGGGAAGTAAATCATCTTTTTACATTAGCACTTCAATATAAAAATTTATTGGAAAATAAAGAAACAAAATGCTAAACATTTTGCAAGAAAACGAAGCCTGGGGGAACGAGTTTAACGCAACCTCGTCCTATTTAAATAATCGAACCATCCAACAACTAAAAAGATGATATGAAAACAAGAAACCGGCAATGAGGAAGAATAAGGCAGAGGTACGACAAGAAGCTTATTATTATTGGTATTATTAAAAGAGCATATTATGTACTGCCCAAGTATATATTGCAAGATAACATTATAACGTAGTTAAACTGGTCAAATAAAAATGTTTTTTAGGAAAAGGATATAGGTACAGGATGATTGAGACAATGAAAAACAAATGACCTGAAAAGACTTCTAAGTCCTGCACTATTTCGGCCTGGTATGAGGGATAAAAATGAGAATCAAGGTATGGACTCTGAAGATGAACAAGTAAATGATCCAGCTGTATCTCAAATTAAAAATCAGGATGCAAATAATAAAAGAAATAGAGGAAATGGTGAAGGCAGAGGAGGCATATGTGGAAGAGGGACACCCAAAAAAGTAAGATTTCTAATAAATGGTATTTCTGTTAGGTAACTCTTTAAGTTTGGCTACCAGTTACTTAAAAGTACATATAGAAAAAACAGAAACTTTGAACACTATAGAATTTTGAGATCCACATATTATCTTTAATTAAATTAAAACCTTGCAAGTAGCTCTTTCATAGGGGGCCCCTAAAAATTTTTAAAGAAATGTCCTACTTTTATATCAAAATCCTGTCGGTTTCGGTTCATTAGTAGGCACCCTGCAAACTTAAAAATAAGTTTTTTTTTTTTAATTTTAGAGGCCTGATAGAAGGAGGCCAACTGCCACACTGGTAAAGACATTGGCATCAAATGCCGTAGCCAAAAAATTTGAAGAAAAACAATTAGATAAACTTTCTTAGTTAGCTTGTGCTGAATTTTGTGGAAGCAAATGGAAAAACTCACAACAGTTATGTTTCTGTTTCCTTTTTTGTAGTTTCTATTGTTATCTTTTTTTTTAAATGTAGTTTGTTGAATTCTGTACAAATTAAAAGAATTTTTGTTTACTCAAAAGCTCATTTTATTTTTTTTAAATTAAAAATCAAATTACTAGTAGCTGTTACAGCTGACTAAAATAATGAATAAATTCATTTTAAACTAAGTTGACTGGACCGACGTTGACTTGTAGCTGTTGGGTTTGAATTAAATAATCAAGTTCATCTTTTTTAATGTCTTCACGCAATGGAGGCTCCGGTTTATTCATGTTCCTCACAAGGTTATGATAGTACTCCAATAGATCCTCAATTTCGGTTAGGAGTGTCATGACCGTAGGCTTTATTAGCCCAAATCCTCTAAAAAAGCTCGTTTCCGAAATCTCTTCATAGTACCTAATTGGGCCTAAGAAAAACTCGTCTTGGGTAGCTCATATCTAGGAAATCAAGGACTATTTGTACAAAGCAAATAATTTTTCTTTAAATATTTTGAGGTTAAATAACAAATTAAAGATGCTTAGCGAAGGAATTTGGCCAGTTAACTAATGATGCTTTAAGAGTCTCTTAAAGTTGGAGCAACGCACAAAACCCACTAATGGTACTTTAAAGGACAGTTAGCCTAATTGTTATTTAAAAAAAATCTCTGCAAATGGGTATGTCTGAATTCACTTTATTTTGTAAAATTCGTACCTACTCTATTTTACCCACTGCATGATGATAGCGAACCAACTAACACTCGTAATGATAACAATAATAAAGAATGTAAATCCTACACACCATGGTAACCAAGAACCAAGAATAATGTCAGTTGCTGACAAATATTTTTAGCTCAGAAACCAAAATTGCTGTCTGGATCGGCTTAAAGTATTAGGCAACTACAATATACTAAACTATGATGGGGCCTAAGTATACCTAGCAATGGACTTAGGTACATATTATATTTCGTTAATGAACCTGCAACTATCCTTCAGTGACTGACATTACTTTTGGCTACACTGATGACTGATGGTAGGTAGGTAGGGTACCTACATTATATATCCTCAGAAACAAATAATTCTATTTTTCTCAAAAATATAAGTTGAATGTTGAAGGGTGTTAAAATAAAATCAAGTTAACTTTGGGTAGTCATTTCCAACATTTTTGGTAAATATAGTTATTACTTTTCATTTCTTAGATTTTAAAAAATGGCTTAGAAATAAAATATTCTCAACGATCAAAATTAACTTGATTTTATTTTAACATTTTTTCGACATGCAATGAAGTCGTTTTTATTTTTTCCTCGAAAAAGAACTAATATACGAAAAGATGTTAAGAGGCAAAAAGTTGTATTTTTTTAATCTGAAAAAAATTTAATTTTTATTAAAAAAATCAAAAATCATTGATTTTTTTGAATTTTATTGATTTTATTAAAAATTTAACATTTTTCTCTCTTTTAAATTAATACAAATTATTTTAATATCAGTCTAACAATATAGTAGGTCTAAATTCTACCCAAAATATTGTCAGAACGCGCTTCTTGCAAGAAAATTCCTGTGGCTCCGACATTCTCTAACATGAAAATACATACAGAAACTCTTATGACTTTTAAAGAGAACTTCCATACTAAATATTTAATGAATTTGGATGGGTGTGAATATGCAATAACGAACTAGCATTTTTAGTAGGTTTTACTATTTTAGATAGGTGTGAATATTTCATAACCAACTAACATTATATATGGAGCGATGCGTTTTCTACTAAAAATGCTAGTTCGTTATTGCATATTCACACCCATCCAAATTCATTAAATATTTAGTATGGAAGTTCTCTTTAAAAGTCATAAGAGTTTGCTCCGATATTCTCTAAAATGGAAATACATACAGAAACTCTTACGACTATTAAAGCTTCCATACTAAATATTTGGTCAATTTGAATGGGCGTGAATATGCTATTACCAACTAGCATTTTTAGTAGGTTTTACTATTTTAGATAGGTGTGCATATTTCATAACCAACTACCATTATAATATGGAGCGATGCGTTAGTTGGATTCTCTTTAAAATTCTAAAAATATTTTAAAAAGCGTACCATATGCTTAAATTCAATTGTTTTCAAGATATCGATGTGTAAAATATTACATTTTTAACCTTTTCACAGACTGTAACATTTTAAGGGTGCAATTTGGCGAAAAACGGCTTACATGTCCCTATCTTACTTTCCAAAAATATATTATAAAATAGGGGTATCCATTTCAAAAAATTAAGTAAACTATCATAACTTGTTTTTGGGACAACCTGTATACATGAAATAAACTTCAAAAAATGCGCAACAAAAATAAAAAATTGACGGGTCCGCGCGTTTTTCGAAAAACTTTTGCGTTTTCAAGAAAAATCGATTATTCCAGACTTTATCAGCACCCTGTATAATTTCATATTAAAAAATGTTCACAAAAGTACCTATATCAGATATTTTAGTCGCGCTTTGATTCTTTTGATCCACAGTGTATATCAAGGACTTTGTTAAAGGTTCAGGCGTGGAGAAATGTCGATTCAGTGTATTTTTACATAGGTAGACGCTGGCTCTATGCAACTTATATTATGTAGACATGTGCAAAATTTGTTACTTACAGACATACCTAAACCAAATATCAAGCGCCGTTTAATTAAATTCACTGATTTCGGAGAACGAATAACATAGGTAACTAAAAGCATGTTTTCATTAGTTGCGTCCAAAATCAATACATTAAGTTAATATCTCTTAGAAAATCAAATTAATGGCGCGGTTGAGTCCAAACAGTAAAGTTGTTTAATAGGATCGCAATAATAATAATAAGTAAGAATTTCAATTATATTTGCATTGGAAGAAGTTCCCTAAAATAACCTTCATTTACCTTTTTCCATTAGTTCCTTAAAGACACCATTTTATAATTATTAGTGGAAGTTTCAGGAACTTCCTCAAAGTGATCCTGAGTTAAATATTGATTCGTCAAAGTGCTCATCAGATATATGAGAATTTTGAGGAGTTCCCCAAAACAACCACGAATTCGTCAAAATGACCACAAAAGGAATTTTCAATTCCCCAAAATGACCATTTTACATACATATATATATGTACTACTTAGGGGGTAAAGCCCTGCCATTTTTAGCACATTAAGTGGCATACTCCTTCCGATCGGCGATAGCCATTCCAATTTCGGGTTTAGCTCTTCCGTTTCGGGTTTAGCCATTCCGACCCGTTTAAAAGGCGGTCTATGGTGGGGTTAACCAAATTATTCTGTAGGGGTAAAATATTCCCATCGAGCGGTATAGCCCTGCCGAGTATAAATTTCTTGAAAATGGGTGAAAATTAATGTTTTAGGTTAGGTTAGGTATATAAACTCATAGATTGACCATTTTCGCGGCGAAACCTCCGATATAAACTAAATAAATTTAAGATATGAAAGGTCTTGATGCACCTTAAACCCACATCAGATATGCAAGTTTGTCTAATCGGCGGTATAAGTTATTATAACCTTGTAAGAGTGTACAACAGCTAGCTGTACCAACGTAAGGGCGGCAGATTGTCTGTCTGATTAGTAAAATTTTAGTTGATTTTAAATAATCAAAATTAAATTTTAATACACTTCTCGTCAAAATTAGCGAATAATGTACAGGGTTATCCAACCAAGACTAGACAAGGCGATTTTTTGACTTTTCCTGTACTTTTATAAAAAAACTAAAATAGCCATCTTAAGTCATTTTCTCCCGCGAATTCGAATATCTTCAGCAAAAAACAATTGAACATCAAACAAAAGTACTAGGGGTCACTTTGATATTTTTTTAAATGGGATGCCGTATTTTTAATGAGCTTATCCGATTTCTCATATAAATTTTGATCTAAAATGTTGGATTTTGTAATTTATTTTATTTTATTTTTTTTTTATTTTTAACATTTTCCGAATTTAAAACTGAAGAAAAAAGGCGTTTTTGAATTAAAAATCCAACATTTTAGATCAAAATTTATATGAGAAATCGGATAAGCTCATTAAAAATACGGCATCCCATTTAAAAAAATATCAAAGTGACCCCTAGTACTTTTGTTTGATGTTCAACTGTTTTTTGCTGAAGATATTCGAATTCGCGGGAGAAAATGACTTAAGATGGCTATTTCAGTTTTTTTATAAAAGTACAGGAAAAGTCAAAAAATCGCCTTGTCTAGTCTTGGTTGGATAACCCTGTACAAGTTAGCAAAAGTTTGCTACTAAATATTTTATAAACCACTCATCCGATTTTGACGAACTATTTTTTGCAGGGTAGACTAAGGTGTTACGAAGCTTTTTAAGATCCTAATGTTAATCTGTAAAACGATTCTACTGATATACAGGGTTTTGTTAGTACAGGTGATTTTGTTCCGTAAATTTGAAACATTCTGTAGAGTAAACTGGTAAAGTTAGAAATTCCCGGTATAGGCCGTTAGTGTTAGTAAGTTGACATCAATATCTCCAGACCTTTTTGCCAGTTTTTTGATAAGTGTCTTTTGGCAATAGATACACTGTTAAACAAAAAATGTGTCATATTTTGATAGGAAAATTTTTAAAACGCTGTATATCGGCAATAGTTGAATAGATTTCGATCAGTATTTAAGATTTTGAAAGCTCTTTTTCTGCAGATTTTTGGTGATACAATAGCGATTTTTAAAGATGGCCATTATGGTAACTGTTTTTATTAAAACTATGGAATCGGGCTGTGTGCTTGTTTCATAATTATGAGTCATTTGATACTCTGGGTCATTATTTCGGATTGTTTTTTTCCCTGAATTGAATAAGTGTTCTTGTGCTGCAATATACAGTGTGTCCGCGCAAGGAGTTTCCCAGAGGGAAAAATCTTTATTATTGATTTTACGACCAAAAGTCATTATTTATAAAAAGTTTTGCTTGTTGAGAAAATTAATTTACAATATAAAAATTTTAGATCAGATGTACAGGGCGTTAATAAATTAGGAAAACATGAAGATGCATTATTGTTTATTACTTTAATCAAAAATTGTATAAACCAAAGTTGTTTATAATGCAAAATAACGCCCGAATACAAATTTTGAAATACTTAAAAATTTAGTTTTTTTTTTAAATAGAAAACTAATAGTGGTTTCATATAATTATTTGGATTGAACACCCTGTATATCAGTAGAATCGTTTTACATATTAACATTAGGATCTTAAAAAGCTTCGTAACACCTTAGTCTACACTGCAAAAAAGAGTTCGTCAAAATCGGAGTGGTTCATAAAATATTTAGTAGCTAACTTTTACATTATTTCGTAATTTTGATGAGAAGTGTATATTAAATGCATTGAAAGTATGAAAAAGAAATTTTGAGTTGTTAAATAGTACTTTATTAATTCAATGATTCAACAATACCAGGGTAATTAATAGTTTTAACAATTGCATTACCATCCAGATAGTTACCTACCTACTTTAAACGAGGGGTGTATTCAAATCTTAAGCAAAACAAAGGTACGAAAACTACTAGCTATGCTTAATTTTCACTAGTAAGCCGCCCCTCGACATTAAACTTATACCATTTATAAAAAAAAGAAAATGAATGTGACACTCCAGCAATATTGAGAATAAATAAAAAAAATAAAAGAATAAATAAATATAATAAATGGTGATTTAGACGACGGATATCAAGAGGTAAAGTCATGTAATTTTTAGCAAAATAAGTGGCATACCCCTGCAGATTGGCGTTAGCCCTGCCAATTTCGGATAGCTCCCCACATAACCAAAACATATTTCTATTTCATACAATGTATATCTTTTTGTGGATATGTACATTCAGAAAAATATACCTGAATGTGAAAATGGATGTCTCATGTAATTCATTTTCATGTCGGTTGGCACAGACTTGGATGTCCATTTCATATCCATTAAAAAATATACATTACATATCCACAGAAAATATAGTTTCACACTGCACGTTCAAAACACATATATAAATGTGAAAATTATATCCAGTGTATATTCATTTAACCAAAAATGAATATACATTTTATATCCACTATGTATATTTTTATTAAACCAAAAATGAATATACAATATATTCACCATGTATATTCATTAAATCAAAAATGAATATAGGTACATTTTATATCCACCATATATAATAGTGTTTCTTTAATACGCGTAAGGTCCGTATCTACAGAGGGTAATAATTCTTTATAATAGTTAAAAAACTCATTCCCTGCTGGAATATAAAAAAAAAAACTAGAAACGCTTATTGTTAGTAAAGAGCTGTATTTTTAGTGTAAAGTTAATTTTTATTTGCCACCAATGGCGTAGGTTGAGCATGAGTGACCAAACTATTTTCACATAAAAAGTAGTTTTTAAAATGTAGGTATATTGTTTGGGAATAGGTAGGTATATCAATTTTTTTTTCTTAAAATATAAGGATTTACACTCTGAAGAGTTACGGACTTTACATGCGAACACCCAGTATATTATAGAATACCAATTAAACAAAAAAAACATAGATACTATACATAAATGTATTTAAAGCAATATAAACAATTTCTCATAATATGTTAACACTAAACACTTCAATAACTCAGCAATCCTAAAGACCGGGCCCCCATATATTGGCTAAAATTAAAAACTTACATTACGTATTTAAAATATAAATATTGAGGGTTGATTCCTTCTGTATGATATTAAATTATGAAAGATATTCTATACTTTAATTTAATATCTCTAACCCTACAGAGTGTAAAATATTTTGATTTTAATATTGCCCACGTAATTACACTTGACATTGAACTTTTTTGGAAAAATTTATGTCAGAAATCGTGATTCTACCTCAATGGCTTGGGCAGTGGCGTTTGGTTAATATTAAATGTAAATTTGGAGTAGCTCCCACCTAGTAGGGTTTAGTAGTCGATAGCGAGATATAATACTCATGCATCCTTTTGAGACAATAAATAGTATTTTTATTAATTAAAACTGTTGGTATGATTGTGCAAATCGCAACAGTATCAATAAGAAGGGACTCATAAGGTTTATTGAAAATAATTGATATAAAATAAGTCCCTTTGAATTTTGACACAAACGGAGAGATGCCTATTATTGTTGAATTAAATAAATAAATAAAAAATAAATTTGATATGAAAGAATGTGTACTTACTTTTAACTTTCTTTAGCTATTATTGGCCTGTATTTGGGTCCGACAACCCACATGCCATTACTTGATGAAAATTTTCTTCTTCGCAGGCATAAGCATAAACAAAAATGAACTATTTATTAATCTGATGTCAATCAAGTGACAAAGTCTATAAATAATTATATTTTACATAAGAAATAGAATTACTTATTTATTATAAGGCAGAAAGCGTTTAATATCTTAAATATTTTTTTCTCCTTACATCCTTCCCAGCTGAAGAGCTAGCCCAGCTCATTGGTAAACATTCGATACCTACATAATCCGTTTTTTAATTTCGTTTGCTTTTTACCAATTCTGGTGTTTTCTTAACCTAAAAATAATGTTGACTGATTATGTTTATGTATGCTTTTGTGTCATTACCATATCCTTTATTGTACTTACTGTATTATTAACGTATTTCTTTAATCCAGTACAATTTCCAGCCCTACTAAATCAACTATATTTGAAACAGGGAATAGCGTGGGTGCACTATTGATTCATCTTGCTCGATGTTTCTACCCTTTTCAATAGCTTCATTCTTTGTAAGACCTCTTTCATACAAAAATCTGCCTATTAAGAAAAATTAAATTAAATTAACATTATGGCCAACGTAAATCCACCTTGTTTTCTCTTTATACTAATAGGGTCCTTACCTTTTGGTTCAAGAATAAAACAATTTTTCCACTACTAACCTATAACATCGTTATTATTGACCGATTATTAACGTTAGAAATCGTTTTTCTCTACCTTATAAGTTATTATTGACCATGGTCAATAATAAGGCATTGAAATCCATTATTGACCGATCTTCAAGAATCTATTTGAACGCAGGTAAATTGATTTTTTAATTCTACAACATGAATTCATAATTTCATAAACATTTTAAACAGTTAGGCAACCAGATAATTATCAATACATATTAGATTTTTAGAGATGCTTGAAATGGTAAAATATCGATACAATCAACATTTTTTCTGCTTCTATCCTTAATTCTGGAGGTGTACACATAATATATCACTAACATTTTCTTCGTTAATTTTTAAAAAAACGGAAAACGCGTGAAATCTGACGACATAAATGAACAAAAATTGGCATTAACAAAGCCACCTGACAGAGCAACAAAATATTTTGCCAATTCCAAAGCGCAGGTAACTTGATTAAAAAATATACTTATACCTACCTATAATTTTTTATAATTAATAATACTATAAAGATAAATGTCTTATAAAAGTTTGTAGTAGTGGAAAAAATATTATATTAACCACGGATTAAACAGCTTATAGCCCTCGCGTCTTAAATCCCTCGTCGCTTCGCTCCTCGTGATTTAAACTTGCCGCTCGGGCAATAATGATGTCTGTCTAAACCTTGGTTAATAATATACTATTTTTCCACTACTAACCTATATCACGCCATTATTGACCGATTATTAATGTTAGAAATCGTTTTTCTCTACCTTATAAGTTATTATTGACCATGGTCAATAATAAGGCATTAATAGTATATTATTAATCAAGGTTTAGACAGCCATCATTATTGCCCGAGCGGCAAGTTTAAATCACGAGAAGCGGAGCGACGAGGGAATTAAGACGCGAGGGCTATAAGCTGTCTAAACCGTGGTTAATATAATATTTTTTCCTTTACTACAAACTTTTATAAGACATTTATCTTTATAGTATTAATAATTATAAAAAATTATAGGTAGGTATAAGTATATTTTTTAATCAAGTTACCTGCGCTTTGGACTTGGCAAAATATTTTGTTGTTTTGTCAGGTGGCTTTGTGAATGTCAATTTTCGTTCATTTATGTCATCAGATTTCACGAATTTTCCGTTTTTTAAAAAAATGAGCGAAGAAAACGTTAGTGATATTATTATGTGTACACCTCCAGAATTAAGGATGGAAGCAGAAAAAATGTTGATTGTATCGATATTTTACAATATCAATCATCTCTAATAATCTAAGATGTATTGATAATTATCTGGTTACCTAACCACATTCATGTTTATGAATTCATGTTGTAGAATAAAAAAATCAAGTTACCTGCGTTCAAATAGATTCTTGAAGATCGGTCAATAATGGATTTCAATGCCTTATTATTGACCATGGTCAATAATAACTTATAAGGTAGAGAAAAACGATTTCTAACGTTAATAATCGGTCAATAATAACGATGTTATAGGTTAGTAGTGGAAAAAATCCATTATTGACCGATCTTCAAGAATCTATTTGAACGCAGGTAACTTGATTTTTTAATTCTACAACATGAATTCATAAACATTTTAAACAGTTAGGCAACCAGATAATTATCAATACATATTAGATTTTTAGAAATGCTTGATATGGTAATATATCAATACAATCAACATTTTTTCTGCTTCCATCTTTAATTCTGGAGGTGTAGACATAATAATATCACTAACATTTTCTTCGTTAATTTAAAAAAAAAAAACGGGAAACTCGTGAAATCTGATGATATAAATGAACAAAAATTGACATTAACAAAGCCACCTGACAGAACAACAAAATATTTTGCCAATTCCAAAGCGCAGGTAACTTGATTAAAAAATATACTTATACCTACCTATAATTTTTTATAATTAATAATACTATAAAGATAAATGTCTTATAAAAGTTTGTAGTAGTGGAAAAAATATTATATTAACCACGGATTAGACAGCTTATAGCCCTCGCGTCTTAAATCCCTCGTCGCTTCGCTCCTCGTGATTTAAACTTGCCGCTCGGGCAATGATGATGGCTGTCTAAACCTTGGTTAATAATATACTATTTTTCCACTACTAACCTATAACATCGCTATTATTGACCGATTATTAACGTTAGAAATCGTTTTTCTCTACCTTATAAGTTATTATTGACCATGGTCAATAATAAGGCATTAAAATCCATTATTGACCGATCTTCAAGAATCTATTTGAACGCAGGTAACTTGATTTTTTAATTCTACAACATGAATTCATAAACATTTTAAACAGTTAGGCAACCAGATAATTATCAATACATATTAGATTTTTAGAAATGCTTGATATGGTAATATATCAATACAATCAACATTTTTTCTGCTTCCATCTTTAATTCTGGAGGTGTAGACATAATAATATCACTAACATTTTCTTCGTTAATTTAAAAAAAAAAAACGGGAAACTCGTGAACTCTGATGACATAAATGAACAAAAATTGACATTAACAAAGCCACCTGACAGAACAACAAAATATTTTGCCAATTCCAAAGCGCAGGTAACTTGATTAAAAAATATACTTATACCTAGGTACCTATAATTTTTTATAATTAATAATACTATAAAGATAAATGTCTTATAAAAGTTTGTAGTAGTGGAAAAAATATTATATTAACCACGGATTAGACAGCTTATAGCCCTCGCGTCTTAAATCCCTCGTCGCTTCGCTCCTCGTGATTTAAACTTGCCGCTCGGGCAATGATGATGGCTGTCTAAACCTTGGTTAATAATATACTATTTTTCCACTACTAACCTATAACATCGCTATTATTGACCGATTATTAACGTTAGAAATCGTTTTTCTCTACCTTATAAGTTATTATTGACCATGGTCAATAATAAGGCATTAAAATCCATTATTGACCGATCTTCAAGAATCTATTTGAACGCAGGTAACTTGATTTTTTAATTCTACAACATGAATTCATAAACATTTTAAACAGTTAGGCAACCAGATAATTATCAATACATATTAGATTTTTAGAGATGCTTGAAATGGTAAAATACCGATACAATCAACATTTTTTCTGCTTCCATCCTTAATTCTGGAGGTGTACACTGTACACATAATAATGTCATTAACATTTTCTTCGTTAATTTTTAAAAAAAACGGAAAACTCGTGAAATCTGATGACATAAATGAACAAAAATTGACATTAACAAAGCCACCTGACAGAACAACAAAATATTTTGCCAATTCCAAAGCGCAGGTAACTTGATTAAAAAATATACTTATACCTACCTATAATTTTTTATAATTATTAATACTATAAAGATAAATGTCTTATAAAAGTTTGTAGTAGTGGAAAAGATGTTATATTAACCACGGTTTAGACAGCTTATAGCCCTCGCGTCTTAAATCCCTCGTCGCCCGCTCCTCGTGATTTAAACTTGCCGCTCGGGCAATAATGATGGCTGTCTAAACCTTGGTTAATAATATACTATTATTGTCTATTATTAAAAAAGTCTGAAATTCAATCACAATAAAGATAAAAACCTTGCCAGCTGTCAAGTGTCAAATAGCATTCGATTCGATTGAAGGGATACAAATACGGAGAGTGAGGACAACTTTGATTCGATTTTAAAAACATATAAATTTTTGTTCTACAATTTTTCAAATAACTCATTTACCTGGCTATATTTTTTTAGCAAAACCCTTGATAACCATTATGTTGCACAATAGACTCATATTATAAATTATAGGTTGCTAATTCGAGCTTGAAACAAATAAAATAAAATAAATGGTGTCACTAGTATAAGTATCAAGATCCTGAAAATGTTTTTTGTTAAAAGCAAAGAATTTAAAAACTTACTGAAGAAGGTAGATTGATGATTTTGAAATTTAAAATAATAACATAATATATTATTATAAAAGTAATATAAACGTAAGATATTTACTAAATATGCTATGCGAGATTCATCTATGTTGGTACATAGGTTATACGTAGAATATTCGACGTTTTTATATACATATCAGTATATACGTTGTGAAGAAATGTATGTATTCAAAGTTAGATGTAAATTCTATATAATATGTATAAACATAATATATTATGAATATCTTTTAGCAATCATCTTTTTCATATAACATGGATATACATATCCATAATTGGCTATGTGGGTCTTCCTTATCGACAAACAGAAACAAATTATCAACCAACTAAGGAAACGTGTAATGGAACTAACATCAGACAATAATACAAACCATGAAGTTAATAACACTAATTATACACAAACAGACTCGAACCTATGACAGCGAAACCCAGACTGGTGAGCCAAGACCAGTGGCTTTAGGATTTGGTCTCGGGGGGGGGGGGGGGCACAAGCAATCCTAAATAGGGGGGGGGGGCTATGGAGGGCCTGTAGGAAAAGTCCGCCGCGAACTTTTTTTTGGACCACGCCCAAATTTTGACCAAACTGTCAATAATTTATGTCAACATTTTTAAAAAATCGACGAGTCCGCGGAGATCCTTTGGGGGGGGCGGGATTATTGATATGTTGCAATGTCTCTCTTGTTGTACTTTTTGTCAATTTCACAACATTCCTCGAATTAAAACAACTAAATAATATTTATTTTATTAAAAATCCAAATTATTTTTCTTACAATAGCTAAAAACGTAAATCTATACATTTTATCATTAAAACTAACTTAACAATAATCTATTCTTCTATTCTATCTAAACTCTAAATATAAATATTCAACCTCAATTTAATTACTACATTAACTTAACTTAAATTATCAAAAAAACGAGCATAACACCAGTTCCTTATGCAAATCTAGGTGTTTTTTTCGTCTGCTTTTTCAACTAAAATCTCCGTTCAAATCCTACAAGATAAATTTCAAATTAATTAATATACACATACTTACCTCAAGTTCTCGAACAACAAAATGCTTGAAATAAAAGGTATAGTTGTTTCCTCCGCCAGATCCATCCCCAGACGCGTTTCGCTATATCATAACTCATCAGCCTATATACTCTTAAAAGCAGATGAGGATCAGCGAGCTGCAACTTAATGCGACATCTCGTGGCAAATCAAATGCAACACACAATACACCAATCTAACAAAATCAGTTAGAGAAGGCGAAAGGAGGCAATAAAAATCCAAATCGGTTAACGGACCCAGAACCAACATTTGAAATAAAAGGTATGGTTGTTTCCTCGGTCAGATCCATCCCCAGACGCGTTTCGCTATATCATAGCTCATCAGTGAGGCTATGTGGATGGATCTGACGGAGGAAACAACCATACCTTTTATTTCAAACGTTGGTTCTCGGTCCGTTAACCGATTTGACTTTTTAATGCCCCCTTTTGCCTTCTCTAACAGATTTTGTTAGATTGGTGTATTGTGGGTTGCATTTGATTGCCGCGAGATATTACTTTGTGTAGCATCACACCAATCATCCCCTTTATATGTCATTAACTGATCATTAGTCAATCAATCAATCAATCAATCAATCAATCAATCAATCAATCAATCAACCAAATATTTTAATAAAATTAACCCCTATACAAGTTAACCTTCAGGGGTTTTATTATTATTAAGTTTATTTTTAATGTAAAATATATTAAAGTGTATTGTATTTATGTAAATATTTTAAATAAACTTTATTATTATTATTATTATTAATGATGTTCTGTAGAGAAGAAAAAAATACAAAAATTTTATTTGAAGAACCCTTGCCTAAAATTGAAACCTTTCGAACTATTAAACGAATTAACTTTAGACGTTTTTAACAAATCACCCTGTATCTTTTTTACTGGGTTTGTAAGAGATTACAGTTTACGCAGTTACAATTGATGATCCGCACATTCAAGAGGTTTAAAAATTGCACTCCTTTGGCGCCAAATAGGTACAGGTTTTTACATTTTTTAACAACTTAACCAATGACAGGATAATGTTTACATGTTTTGTAAGAAACTACTAGTTACTAGACTAGTACTATAGAATGCACTGAAAAACTTGTACTTGCAAGCTAATTAAAAATTGCATTATTTTGGCACGAAGTTACTTTTTTTTTATACTAAACAAGATGATAAGTTAATATTTACAAGATTTGTAATGGCCTAGGTATTAGTATCTAATTGCAGTTTACGTTTGCAAGCGCCTTAATACTGCTACTCTGGTTTTGCATGGATTGCATGCAAACCTAAACATTTTTTAAAAAATCGGTACTTTGCCGCATTTGATTTGTAAGATAATAATTATTTTATTATATTGTTTGGAATTTCCATGCAGTTTGGTCGTGGCCACTGCGAGACTATCATTGGTTATTGGTCGAACGGACAAACTACATGGATAGAAATAATTCTTACATAAAGTCAAAAAGTAAAAAAATTTGGTTTTGAAAATATAGCAATATAACAATATTTTCATGTTGTCAGAATAGCTCTGCAGCTTTTATACACTAGCCGTCATTGCATGGAACACATCTGTACATTTTTTAAAAACTATAAGTATTATATTATATGTTATACCTACCTACATAATAACAAATTGATATTACCTATTTCAAGAATTCGTAAGGTTTAAAAGTCTAAGTATTATTTAATTAAAAAACGTAATTTTGGCCAATATGCTCCGACGGGTCAGATGTCGAAAAAAAATTGGTCTATCGTCATCGACATTTATATTTCATACAAATGTTATGTGTTAATTAGTTATTGTAATTCTTAACTTTATTTGATTTTTGTGTCTATGACACTCATCTAGTACTATAAAATACAAGTCAGAAAGTGTGATATAGAATTAAAGTACCTATACAGGGTCGTTGGTATGTATGGAAACGGTTAATTATTTCTTAAAGTACAACAGCTAGCAAAAAATATTTAAGACAAAAGTTTTAGGGTTTTTTATAGTCTATAAGAATTTTAAAAAGTTAAGTATACAGGATGAGTCAGAAAGCCGTAGAGAAAAAAAGTTCCTTTTTTTTTAATTGAATACCCTATATCTTAGAATATTTTTAGATTTACAATTATTTTTTATTAAGTACATTATAAGTCTAAACCTAATAGTTCCGAGAAATTAAGTTTTGAAAAATGACATTCTTGAATTTTGACAGCTTTTAGATTTTTAACGGTACGTCTTAGAGTAAAACGGCTTTCATGTCCCTATTTTAGTTTTTAACTCTCTTTCTAAAAGTGTCAACTTCCGATTAAACCGGATGTAGCTCAAAAGCCGGAAATATAGTACTTCCGGTTTAACTAGACGTTAGTATTTTCAGGAAGATAATAAAAAAGTAAGATAGGGACATGTAAGCCGTTTTGCTCTATAGCCTACCGTTAGAAAGCTAGAAGCTGTCAAAGTTCAATAATGTCATTTTTTAAAAGTCGATATCTCGGAAGCTATTAGGTTTAGACTTATAATGCACTTAATAAAAAATAATTGTAATTTTATGTAAAATCCAAAAATATTCTAAGATACAGGGTGTTCTATTAAAGAAAAGGTAACTTTATTCCTCTACGAATTTCTGACTCATCCTGTATATACTTATCTTTTTTTAATTATAATAGGGTTTACAAACTTTTGTTTTAAATATCTTTTGCTAGCTGTTTTACTTTAAGAAATAATCGGCCATTTCCATACATACCAACGACCCTGTATGTATAGATAGGTACGCCGCATGAAAGGGGGTAGGTAAGTTCTGCCATTTTTAGCAAAATATGTGGCATACCTATCCCTGCTGATTAGCGATATATTCCTGTCAATTTTAGATTTGACTCTTTATCGAATAAATAAATAAAATAGTCATATTTCAACAGATTTACATCTTAGAAATACGTCACTAACTTGACAAATTTTATAATAAAGTCTGTGCGTTTTAAGAAGTCCGATATCGGATTAAATCACCAAGGGATGTTATCGCTTTTAAAACAGTAAGTCGGTTAAGTTACAATATCTTCGCACCTTCGCTATACTTGATCACACCGAACATCCCACTGGTTTGCTGTATTCTATTATTGGGCGAAATCAGAGGTTTCAAAACAAAATTATCTTAGAATTACGCGTTGAGCATAAATAATAATTAAATAGATAATTAAATTATTTTGCTATTATTATAGTTAAATCTATATAATAATCGCTATTTTCCAAGAACCAATTAAAATTTGCTCAAGTGCGGGATGGTTAAATATGTTAAAGATTTTGTCAGGTATATACTTTTCCGATAATGACATTATTTTGGGATTATTATAATTAAATCTTCATAATAATTACTATTTTCCAAGAAATAATGTCTGTCTCAAATAAAGCTGTCCAATGTTGTTTCGAAAAGATGGCAATTTTTGAGGGATTATTTAAACAACAAAAAATCGGAATTGTCAAGACAAGTTGTTTTTCTTGACGAAACATGGGTATTTGCAAACGGAACTTCAACAAAAACGTCTTGGCAGGATGACTCAAAGCATTGTTATTCAAGTACCCGTGCAAGTAATGGAAAAAGGTATATTATATTACATGCTGGTAATGAAGAAGGTTTTGTTTTAAATGCCAGTTTGATATTTTCATCAACAAAAAAAACTGATGATTATCACGGCAATATGGATGCTGAAATTTTTGAGCATTGGTTCGAGGAATAACTTTTAAAAAGTTTAGAAAAACCTTCCTTAATTGTTTTAGCCAATGCCTCTTACCATACGAGACTCGAAGAGAAATTCCCTACAAGCAGCTGGAAAAAGGAAGAAATAAAAGAGTGGTTGTCAAAGAAAAACATAAACCATAAAAATTTATATTTAAAAAGTGAACTTTTAAGCAAGTGTAAAGAGCAGTCATTTAAAAAAAAAGTATGTTGTTGACGAATTAGCCCTCAAATATGGACATCAAGTTTTGAGATTGCCGCCCTACCATTGTCATTACAATGCAATTGAATTGGTATGGGGTATTAGCAAGAACTATTATGACAAACATGCCTGTAAAAATATCGGTAAGCCTAGCGTTATAAAGTTATGGGAGGAGGCGCTTAGCCAAGCGGGCAAAGAAGAATGGCGGAAATGCATTGAACACACAGAAAAAATTATTTTTGAATCTTATGAGACAGAACAGGTTATAGACGAAGTAAGACCGTTAATTATTACGAATGATGATGATGATGACGATGATGTTGATTCTGATGACTCTGAAAGCATGGGTGAAATTTCAAATGCAGAGGAAGACTACTTTTAGTAGTACCTATCTACAAGTAGGTACGTTCTGTCGCAAGACTACAAAATCGGTTCTTTTTAGAACCAAAACTTTATAAAAAAGAATTCGTAAAACTAATTTGTCTGAATACTACAAAAGCTAAAAAATTATTATTTTTCTTTACCTAAACTAATTTTTTATTTACTTTAAATTATTTTATTTAGAAAATGTAATTCATCAACATCCAAAATTACCTTCAATATAATTTATTGTTTGAGAGCCACCGACATAATGCTCAAGAGGTTTTATGGCTTAGCGGACTTCTTAAAACGCACAGACTTTACCTACTCTACTAAAGAGACAAACAAAAAAATTCTACAAATCATTACTATTATAAAATATATAAACACAAATTATTACATCACCCCTACTTTCAGAGATATTACATTTGTTCAAAACCCAGTATCTACAATATCGCAATACATTTCCTATCTCAAAACACCGTAGGTATATTCTTTAGATAAATCTAAATTATCGATATATCGTTGCCATCCCTAGTGATTACTACAATACGATTTTGACATTTGACACTTCCTGCTTGCTTCTTCCCGCAATTATTATTTATTAATAAACGTAAAAGAACGATGATTGTACGTTTACGACGACCACCAAGAATTATATGGAAATACCATACCTCTATTATAATTATTATAATAATTATTCTTGGAATAATTTGTTCGTGGAGTTCTCTTGCAGATTTCAGGTAAGTTTTTCTTTAAATTAACTAGGTACACAAGTATTTTTTTCTATGGGTAATGTGAAAATGTGAGTGATAGGATAGGTTCTTAAAGGCAACGATGCTTTGGCGAAAAATTAATGTAAAAACAGATGAATGATGAATTTAGTGCATTATGGGCCGATTACACGAGGCCAGTTTTCCGCTGGGTAAATTTTAGCTCTGTAAGCTATCCAGATAATTACTCGCCGATATATGGGCAATTAGAATAGAAGCCCCGGCCACTCTTAGCTCCTACCGAGCTAGCTTTTTTATATTTTATAGTTACCTAAAAGTTTATTTTTTACTTAATTAGAAGTATCGTAGAATATCACCTATGCATATGCTATAAATTGACAACTGCACGAATAAAACAACTGCTACCTAATTAGGTGCCTACTAGTAGTAATAGATATAATATGTTTTACTTAGCAACAAGCTTCATACGGACTTTAACAATATTATTTTATATACCTAATGAAATAATAAAATATAAATAAGCAGTTATCATGTTAAACGAGGTGTTAACTAAATTGTAGGCACTTAGCATGTTTTAGTTTGTTAAGTGTAGTTTCAATTTTTTTTAAAAATAACATGCAAATACCTATTTACATGAAATTTAAAAAAAAGTAGTAGGTAGGTACCTACTTTGATATTTAAAAATATCTAAATATGTGTTACATAATAGCTAATTTCAACAATTTCCTCCTCTGTCTACATGTAAACTTTTTTATCTCTTCAAAATCAATTATGTACATTGATAGTCACAGAAATGTATATAATATTTTAGGAATCTAGTTATTTCTTACATTGCTAACTTGATAAATGGTATACCTATTTGTTATATTATGTTTCAGGTATCTTAGGTACAAATTATGTAAATACCCTGATGTAAAAATGTATTGTCTAGTGAGGTTTATTGAAGGAAATTTTAAAATTTGCCATTCAAAACAGATTACAAATTCAGAACGTGATACTGGAGTATCGGTGAAATATAGAGGTTGTAGATATGTGGCTTCAATTGTAGCTAGTAATGGTAATGGTGTTTTCTTACTATAAATTACTCTTCTTATTATAAGTAGTTTTTGGGGCAAATCCCTTTTCTCACATCATAAACAGGAGATGAAGGTGTTATTTATATTTTTTATTTATAATTGGGGCCCCCCCAAGGTTAATCAGTTACGAGAACCCAAGCTAGAACCATTCTATATTCCTGGTTTTTCTAAACAACAAACATATTCGTGTACCTGAAGTTTGCCTCGGGACAGCCACAAAGACACTAAACAAAAATTCTACAAAACCAAATAAATTTTTTAAAAAGTTTCAGTTGCACATGACCTAATTAGCGGCGCTCGACATTTTTTTTCTAAATAAATTTCAGCAAGGAATCCTTTTAAAGGTGCATTTTTAACGATCTTTTGATATCTGACCCCCTAGCGTACATTTTTTAAAAGTCCTTTGCCAAATAGAGGTACCTACCCGGGGAGGTACACGGTGATCATTTATAATGTGCCCCCCCCCCTCTTGTTAAATATAAAAGTTGTACAGAATCATGTAGGTAAGCTATTTGCAGAATAATATAAATATATACAGGTTAAAATTTTAACCTGTGACTCATTTCTGCAATACCCTGTATATATTTATATTATTCCGCAAATAGCTTCCATGATTTTGTACAACTTTTATATTTAACATTTTTATCTAATGCAAAAAACAAAAAAGTTACGAGGGGGGGACATTATAAATGATCACCGTGTACCTACCCGGGGACGTACCTATTTCTTTGATTTGTATTTGAAATTTTTTTGAAAATTTATTTGGTTTTGTGCATTTTTGTGGTTGCCTCGAGGGTAACTTCGGATACAAATCTATTCTTTCTTTGTCAATAAAAATATTTACTTTTTAGAAACAAATTTATTAAGTATACCTATATTTTATGTATTCCATTTTTTCCAATTCTTATTTATTTATTTATACAGTCTGTCCGGCGATGTGGTAGACAAGAGGGCATACAGATCAAAAATTTTATTTATTAAGGAAGTCATAAAAAATTTTGCATGCTGAAAAAAATAAGACAGTGATACACTTCCCTGTTGTTATGTTAATTAGTTTTTCTTTCTAAACTTTTTATTATAACCAGTGGCGGATTTACCGGTACCCTAAGTACGCTGCAGCGTAGGGCCCGATGTAGCCTGGGGGCCCCGCAGGGGCCCTTCTTACATTTTAAGAATATACTCCAAATTCCAAATTATTAAAAAAAATCTGTTATTAAATTAATTAAAATGTAACCCCCCAGTAATAATTTAATTTTGTTTTAATTTATCAATAAATAATAATTTATTTATTTATTTATTTATTTATGGTACATCTTACAAACACCTTGGTGGTAATTACATGTAAGAGACTTAAGACTAGAGGGAATAAAAATATATAAAAAAAATAACAATATTACACCTAAACCTAGCAGTCTAAAAGACAATTATTATTGTAAATGTGTACATCTATCGCTACAGCATTTAATAGTACGAACATTTGTGTTAAATATATCTATGTCATGCCTACTCAAAAATGCATTGCAATTTGCCAGCATATAGTTTAAGGGTGAAGGACTTTCTTTATCAACAAAAAATATTCTATCTGTTGTAATACGTAAATTGATCTTTGGTACATTGAGTCTTATATAATTTATTAGGTAACAATCACAGTATTTTTGGCCACTAACAATATTAAATACAAAAATCACAGAATGAGTTTCTCTCCTACGTTCTAGTGTTACAAACTCAAAGCTATCTATCATTGATTGATAAGCTACTCTATAAGGATATGCATTGTGCTGTCTAACATACAAGTATCTTAAAAATCGTTTTTGAACTTTTTCAATGAGATTGGAGTTAGATGCAGCCTGAGGTGCCCAGATAACTGAGGCATACTCAAGGTGCGGTCTAACAAGTGAATTATATAGGAGTATCACAGTCTTTGTACTTTTAAAGTTTCCAGAGTTCCTTATTATGAAACCTAAAGCCTTGTACGCCTTATTTACAACATATTCGTAATGAGTATTAAATTTGAGATTTTGTTGGAGGTAGACCCCAAGGTCCTTGATACCACTTGCCCGATGAAGTAAAATGTCATTAAGGAAGTAATGATAATCTGTCGAGCTGAGCTTCCTGGTATAAGTCATTACGTGACACTTCTCAGCGTTAAGAAACATTTTGTTTTTCTTAAACCACATGCTTATTTCATTAAGATCTTGTTGTAATTTTTGACAGTCCAGCTCATTGGTGATGGTACCAAAAACCTTAAAGTCATCAGCAAAGAGTAGACATTTAGAGTTTTGAATCACAGTTGGGAGGTCATTTATAAATAGGGCAAATAGTATAGGTCCCAAATTACTGCCTTGTGGAACACCAGATGTTGCTCCATACACGGAAGATTTAGTTTTTCCAACCTTAACAGACTGAGATCTTGTGGACAAATAGGAATTCATAAATTTTAATGCGTTAGTTGAGAAATGAAAAGATGCAAGCTTCGAAAGCAACAGCTGATGATCCACTTTATCGAAGGCCTTTGAGCAATCAGTGTATATTACATCTAATTGCTGCTTATCACTGATTGCCTCAGAGGCACATGCTGTAAAAACACACAAATTTGAAACAGTTGATTTACCAAAAACAAAATGAAAATATTTGTTTTATTTTGTCCTAAAAAAATTGGGCAGGTAGTTATAAAGGGTGTTCCCAAATATCATGTACATAAGGGGGTAATATTTATGACTAAAAATGTATATAAACATAGGTCCCCAAACGCTTGGCTACCAATCTACAGGGTTTTGAAATTTCAAGATTTTTTTCTTTATAGCTCCTGCAGTTTTTGAGATATTTAGTTCAAATTTGGAATATAGGTTACGCTATAGGACTTGCATCATTGAGCATGCCAAATGATTGTAAGAATCTACAGGGAGATCATTTTTTAGGGGTCATGCCCCATTTTATCCCGCTTAACTCTTTTGCGGTGCGCCGCTGGTAGAATCTAAAATACAGAATGCATTTCCCGTTTTGTTTAAAAACTTTTTAGTCTCTTGTAGTTTTTTCGTATCTGGAATCGTTATCGATCTTAATTAATCTTGCGAAATACAGAAAATATTTTTTATTTTAATTTTTTCTCGATAACAATCGCAGATACGAAAAAACTAAAAGAGACTAAAAAGTTTTTAAACAAAACGGGAAATGCATTCTGTATTTTAGAATCTACCAGCGGCGTACCGCACCAAAACTTCGTGAGGAGAAAAAGGGGGATGACTACTGAAAAATTATCCCCCCGTAGATGCACACAACCAATTTGCATACCTCATGATGGAAGTCCTACAGTGTAACCTATATTCCAAATTGGAGCTGAATATCTCAAAAACTGCAGAAGTTATAAAGAAAAAACAAAAAAATCTTGAAATTGCAACACCCTGTAGATAGGTAACTAAGCGTTTGCGGACATACGTTTATATGAATTTTTAGTCATGAAATAAGCCAAAGAATTACCCCCCTTCGTATGTACATGATGTTTAGGAACACCCTGTATATTAAAAAAATAAAAAGTAGGGGGTGGAGGCGAGGGGCCCCAAAAATTATGTAGCGTAGGCCCCATAAATTATGTAGCGTAGGCCCCATAAATCGTAAATCCGCCACTGATTATAACATTTTATTGTTAAAACTGGCCTTTTTGAATGTTTTTTTGGATTTACAGAATCCTTTACCTATTTGCAAGATTTACAAAGAGACTTGGAACAAAAAGTTTCTGTTGTTGTAGAACATGTAGACAATAGTAGTGCATTAGGTAGGTGTTACATAAAGTTTATTTACACCATATTGTAGAATAATTTTCGATACAAATATGCAGTTTTTGTTTAAGGGTAAAAGTATACCGACGCCTGTCATAAATTAGACGTCGCGAGGCTGCAAATATTTTATTAAACAATGACAGAGACTTTGTGAAAATAGGAAATTATTAAAGTATGATCAATTGTAAGACTGTTTTGTCATTTTATTATTATATTTTTAATTCAACAACTTACTATACCTAAATTGGGATAAGCAAAAAAAGTTATGTAGAATGATTCTTTCTCAAATAACTAATAATAAAAGTTTTTATTCGTATAGTTAAGCTCATATTATGGTGTAAAACCCATACAGGTGGTCACTAAGGTTTGCGTGATATAATATCCATAAACCTTATGTATTTGGCAAAGAAATATATGAACTCAGTCGGCCAAGAAAAATAAATGTAAAATATTTTCAGGTTTCAAAAATGATAGGGCTATGATATACAGCGTGTGTATGAATATTGGCAACATATTTTATGGAAAACTTTTTATTTTTGACTTTAGGAGAAAAACTTATTCGTCATAAAAAGTAATGTTGCCTTAAAAAAATTTATATGCCGTTAAATCATATACAGGGTGGTTAAAAAATGCGAAAGTATGCTTAGAGTAAAGTAACAGTAATTTACATGATACAAAAACATTTATTGTAAATAAGTTATTGACAGTTGTTGTCAGAATATCAAATCACCGCCACCTACTTCTAAGAATTTTTTTTAATTCCTCTGCAGCATCGTTTAAAAAACGTTAGTTATTGCCCACAATAAGCACAATTTCTACTTTATCCTGGTTACTAACTCGCATTTGAAACAAATTCAATTTTAAAAATTACATTGACATCTATTTGTTTACTTGCTTGTTTCTGAGGTGACTTACCGTAAAAAACTTCTTAGCAGGTGGCTGTGACTTTATATTCTGACATAACATGTAATTCTGAATAACTTTTCTTCAACTGTGATTTTTTAAGTATGTGACTTTAGGGCAAGCAAAACTTTTTATGAAGAATAATTCTTTTTACTAAAATCAAAGATAAAAAAGTTTTCCATATGTTGCCAATATTCATACACACGCTGTATAGCTAGAAACATTCAATTTTTATTGAATAATGTATTAAATATTCTCGTTTAATAACGGATAATATACAGGGTGCGCCAAACTCGATGGCCTATTAGAAATATCTAGATAACCAAGAAACTTCAGAACTTGAAATTTGGGTTGAGTATATAGGAGGCTATGGTCTCCAATTTGAAAATATTTTTAGCAATGCGGCGTTGCCGCTGGTGCCTAAAACAGGTTGCAACATCGTTACTTTAAATACTTTACGTTTACTAAAAACATTTTAAGATTCTACATACAATTATAATTAATTTTTATAAATACATTATTAGTCTATACTTATTAGTTTTCGAGATATTGACTTTTGAAAAATGACATTTTTGAACTTTGACAGCTTCTAGCTTTTTAACTGTACGCCTTAGAGCAAAACGGCTCACGCATGTCCCTATCTTCGATTTTTATTATTTTCCCAAAAAATCAACTTTTGGTTAAACCGGAAGTACTGTATTTCCTGATTTCGAGTAACATCCGGTTTAACCGGAAGTTGACACTTGGGAAGATAATAAAAATCGAAGATAGGGACATGTCGTGGGCCGTTTTGCTCTAAGACGTACAGTTAAAAAGCTAGAAGCTGTCAAAGTTTAAAAATGTCATTTTTCAAAAGTCAATATCTCGGAAACCATTAAGTATAGACTAATAATGTATTTATAAAAAATATTTATAATTGTATGTAGAATCTAAAAATATTTTTAGATTTAGATGGTGTTCCATTTAAAGTAACGATGTTGCAACCTGTTTTAGGCACAAGCGGCAACGCTGCATTGCTAAAAATATTTTCAAATTGGAGACCATGTACTCAACAAAAAATTATTTTTAAAATTTCTGTATATACTGCAATCCTCTTTAACCAAATTTTTTCAATTTAGGCTTGTTTTAAAAATAATTGTACACTTATTAAAAATATCACACACAACTATTACACTGCAACTTCTAGAGGACACTGTAACGATTGTAAAACTTTCATAAACAAGCTTAACTGGCAGGAATCTATATAATTATTATAAAAAAAACAATATTCATTTATTTTTATATCAAAGAATATGTCCACCCAATAATATTCAATCCAATAAATAACGCAAAACAAGGAAATAAAGTTTAAAGGTGGTAGACAAAGCAGAATGATCAAAAGACTGATTGTTTCGGACTTCCATGTCTATATTTTGATTTAAAAACAACGTTTCGGTTAGTACTATCTCTAACCGTTTTCAAGTGTAAACTAAAATTAATTTACTAGGCTACTGTTTTATATACTAGTTATCTGCAGTGGAGCTTGACCGTTATGCTCCGGTGTTTATTGACCTGTGAAGCTTTAGTTGCTTATTTTGAGCAAGGAGCGGTTTCCAGATATTTGGTTTATCAATACTGGGTTTGCTAAAAACACAGTGTTTTGATTAATATAAAATATGCAGCTTCAATAAACTTTCTTTTTCGCCAGTGATGCTCCTTGCTTAAAATTTTAACCTCTGACCGTTGCATATAATGCTGCTTGTCCCAGACATGTTCCGCTATACCTGATCTTGATGTCTCGCCTCTTTGGGTATGTTTAAGATGTTCTTTAACCCTGACAGGAAGAGGTGTTTTTGTTTCTCCAATGTATGAATCACCACATTCACAAGGAATTTGATAAATGCATTCCTTTTTGTTGTTCGTGTCTGGTTTAACTTTTGTAAGAAAACTTCTAAGTGTGTTTCCTGATTTAAAAGCTGTTTTCATATTGTATTTGTTAGCTACCCTTCTAATTTTTTCTGAGGAATGGTATGGTGAGAAATGCTTGATCATTGTTTGTTGGTTTAAATCAAAATATAGACAATGGAAGTCCGAAACAATCAGTCTTTTGAAGGAAATAAAGGTTTATAAATAACTATAGCCTAAGTTGATTAAATTTGGATGAATGGTATGGAAAATACAGCAATTTAAATTATTTTTTTACAAACTTTCCCGCTCTTATTTATCAACGATACGAAAAAGTATTACACATTATCGCAAAAAATACTGGTCTTTTTATATACCCGTTATTAAAACGAAGACCTTTAACAGCGATTATTCGAGAAAATTAAAATTTTTAGTTACATCATAGTATTACGCCCTCTAGCGGTCATTTTGGAAAGTTGAAAATATATTACATCAATTTGTCTTGATTGATTTAGTCAATCAAGATTTTCTCAAAGACAAGGTTTCTGGCTTCCATAATATCCTCGTCGACTTTAGTGGGACACCCTGTATATTTCTCGTTTTTAGCTGGAACATTTAAGAGCTGGACAACGCCACAGAAAGCAAAACTCAAAGAATTGTTCGGTGATGGCCGTTCAGGTATCTGTAAATATCCGCCTCGGGCAGTGATTGCACAAAAAATTAAGACTGTGCCAGAATTGATAGGAAAAAGCGTTACGTCCGTCGTATCCAAACTTCAGCACATTATGAAATTACAAAAAAAGGATAATGATACAAAGTATATGTTGAGCCGTCTTGATAATAAACAGGTCAGTATTTGTAAGGAATACCCCTGAAAGAACTATTGAAAGTGTGGTTTCACACATTTGTATAACTAAAAAACCAGTTCCTATAATATATTATGTATGTTTTTAGAATACGGAGACTGATTCTACTACTGAAGATGAGTGGCAACCTTCAAGATCTACTTCTCCAGAATGTCTAGATGAGAGTTTTTCATAATTTCCGTTTTCTGCTAATAAAGTAATTGAAGAGTACAAGGGAGAAAAAGGAAGGTCATTTATTGTTTTTGAGAATTTAAATTTTATTCACTGTACGGGATATTTTTAAACTCGATTCTATAGATATTTGCCTACACTTTTCACTACTCCCCAGTCCGCAGGAGCACGTCAAAATGACGTCATATTCTGGTGACTTATTACCAGATATGACGTGACGATATGACGTGAAAATGACCTCCTAATGTCACAGACCGATGACGTCAATATCTGACGTCATTTATACGTTTTTAAATGAAGTGACTTTCACGTCTAAAAATATTTTGTATTCACCAGTAATCTACTTTCAATTGAAACTACTAAATACATTGTGTAAGCGTTTATTAGGGGTAAGTACAAACTTCAACTAACGAAACCAAAGCAAAGGTAAGTACCTGCTATTAATTGCAGGGTATTGTTGCTGCATGACAAAGGATTTCTTGATTTCTAGTATTGTACTTATGTTAGTGGAGTTTTATAGACGAAATCTCTAATTTTTAGTGTATTTGTGCTTAATTTTCTAGTAAAGTTTATATTTTCTTTATTTTTGCATACCCTTATCGCCATGCTGGATTTATGAACTACTTTAAACTTTATCACTTTATGCACTTCAAGGCCATTTTTAGGTTAACTCGAGGGTGAGCTTTATTGGCAATTGAATTGAATATTGAAATTTTAAGAAGTAGGCCAACAACTTCTTAAAGTCATTTAAAATGTCCCGTTATTATGGGTATTTTATGTGGTAAATTCACATAAAATTCCCATCAAGTTAACCTAAAAATGGTCCTAAAGTGAATAAAGTGATAAAGTTTAAAGTAATTTAGAAATCCAGCATGGCGACAAGGATATGCAAAAATTAACAAAAGATAAATTTTACTAGAAAATTAAGCACAAATACACTACAAATTAGAGATTTCGTCTGTAAAACTCCACTAACATAATATAATATTAGAAATAAAGAAATCCTTTGTCATGCAGCAGCAATACCCTGTAATTAATAGTAGGTACTTACCTTTGCTTTGGTTTCGTTGGTTGAAGTATGTACTACCAGACTACCACTAATCAACGTACAAACACAACACCACCTAGACCTACTTACAAAAAAAATGGCGTTAGCGTCATACAAGCAAGAAGAAAGCTTATTAAATACGGATTTGCCGCTTACTGCCCAAGCCGCGAGCTTACGTTCGTCCGCAAGGTTGCCAACAGGTTAACACAAAATTAATGGCAAAACTTTTCTGTATTCCTGCTAAACATAAAATAGCATTTTCACTACACTAATAATATAGTCAGCACAGTGTAAATTTATTATTGTTTTTGCTTTTACCTTACCGACTGATTATTATTATCGAGAAAAGTAAAACTATGAGACATGATGCATGGCGTGGATAGGAGTTCCTAATAAACTGCCAACCCTGTTCATCTTCGTTGCAGATGGCAAGATGGGCTGCGCGCGCAGCCAATGCATGATTATGAGGCCATTATTCTTTTTTTTTGCGTCAGCAGAGAGAATGTCGTGTAAGTTATTATAGTTTTTGAGTAGAAATAATAAAAAATATATCACACCAGATATCACCAAGTAAAGTCGACAATATGACTTGAATTAAATGAGGTCAGAAATTCGGCAATTAACTGACGTCAAATGTCGATTTTTGGTTGACTGACGTATATTGACCAGTAGTCACCAGATACTGACGTCATCTTGACGTGCTTCTGCGGACGGTCATTTCATCCAAAAATTTACCTTCCCCTGTTTCAATTATAATACCTAATTATAATAAAGGGTAAATAAAGTTTTGTATTGTTTTATTTTCCCTAGCAGTTAGTGTACTAATAGTTACTTACATACCTAACATGTGCGGAAAGTGGTCCTTTATCGCACGCGATGGCAGTTGTACGAACGACGCGAAGTGGAGTTTGGGCAAGACGTTAAGGGCGGTAAAGACACTTCGCACATAGTAGGTACACAATTTTTCCTTTCAGCAAATAATTTTTGAACAAAAATAAAATTTAAAAGAAAAAGAGGCGAGCTATTTTGGGGCGCCTAACGATTAGTATAAAAAATAACCAAAACATTTTTAGACATGATTGAAAGGAAACCATTCAAAAATAAAACGTCTTACGATAAACTTAAGTTGAACTTTATTACAAAAAATACCTACCAAAAAAATATTTTGAAACAAACTTAACAAATAAGTAATCATGATATTACTAATTACCCAACTAACTTTAAGTCATATTAACAACATTGTCAACATTTTTTGTTTAAAGAAATAAAAATAATATCTGGATCTGAATTTTCACCCGCCCGACTCGGACAAGTGACGACACATGGCGAAAGTTTGACAAAATTTTTAAGATTTTTTCCCTTAAAAATCCATTATGTTTCTCATGCTTTTTCGGGTGCTGAATCCGAATTTTTACGTCCCAGCTTTGCAAAGGCAACGATGCATGGTGAAAAATCTTAAAAATGGCAGAGTTATACCCAACTTTTCCCTTAGAAATGCATAATTAGTGTTGACAAAATTCAAAAATTTAGCTCATTTAAACGTAATAAGTATATTAAGAAATCATATAAAAAATAAGGTCATCGTTTGTATTTACAATTATTAATTTCTTCATTTCTTCATTGCTTTTGGTTCTGGATCTGAAAAAAACAGAGACAGGATAAGATCAATGCAACAATAACCCTATCAGAAAAAAAGAGATAGGAAAAAAAAAGAAGAAAATAGCTGTATAGTGGGTATTGGCTGAACATACTGTCAGTTTTTGATTCTACTCTTCTTTTTTTGGAAAGTCCAGCACGGGAGGTTCCGGGCTGTGATTGTTCCAGTACGATGGAAGACCCAGGCCAAAGGTTTGCTTTTATTTCTGGATCTGGAAAAAACGGGAAGAGAATTAGTATATCAGAAAAAAGGCAGCAAAAACAAAA